>OX352295.1:33193797-34396802 GCA_947086415.1 Pammene aurita
CCGAAATCGGTCGTTGTACAACAAAATATCGAGGCTGTTCGAAAACTTATAATGGACGACCGACATGTTACGTACCGCGAGATAGAGGCGACTCTGGGTATTTCTATGACCAGCATTAATAGCATATTACATAATTATTTGGCTGTAAAAAAAATTTGTTCGCGTTGGATACCCCACAACTTAACAAAAGAGCAAAAAGATGCTCGCGTCGAATGGTGAAATAAAATGTTAAAAAAATATAACCGTGGTGACTCAAAAGCCGTTTATAACATCTATACAGGTGACGAATCCTGGATCTATGCATACGATCCCGAAACGAAGCAACAATCAACGGTATGGGTGTTTCAAAATGAGCCGAACCCTACGAAAGTTACTCGTGCAAAAAGTACATTGAAGCAAATGGTGGCCTGCTTCTACGGTATTAATGGCCATGTAGCTACAGTGCCACTAGAAAACCGGAGAACGGTTAATTCAGAGTGGTACACGACCATTTGCTTACCGGAAGTATTTGAACAAATTCGTA
This sequence comes from Pammene aurita, assembly GCA_947086415.1. Classification (NCBI taxonomy): domain Eukaryota; kingdom Metazoa; phylum Arthropoda; class Insecta; order Lepidoptera; family Tortricidae; genus Pammene; species Pammene aurita. Next base: position 33,194,321 of record OX352295.1, read on the forward strand.
AAACTAACCAGCGACGAAGAATCATTCTTCATCATGACAATGCCAGCTGTCATACGTCACGCGAAACAACTCTATTTTTGGAGGGTCAAAATGTGGAATTAACGGGTCATCCGCCGTACAGCCCTGACTTGGCACCCAACGATTTTTATTTATTTCCAAATATAAAGAATAAATTACGCGGTCAACGATTTTCGACCGCTGAAGACGCTGTCGACGCATTCAAACAACAAGTTATGGAGGTACCTCAGGCGGAGTGGCAGAAGTGCTTTAAAAATTGGTTCACGCGAATGCAAAAGTGCATAGATCATCAACATACGTCGTTATCGCGGGAGCAACAACGATTTGACAGTAGTCAAAGATTATGACAAATAAGAAATAACAGAAGTGACAGTAGTTTCAACGCGTTTGTACATAACAGAAGTGACAGTAGTTTCAACGCGTTTGTACATACCTACAAGTTCAAAATTTATCGATGTTTTTTCTAATATCTAAACTTCGTAATCGACTTGATTATAGTACCTACATACTAAAAAGATTAGCCACGCAATCCTAACGACAACCTCTTCAGTCACCAGTTATTCAAAACAATTTACATTCATGATCGATTTGTCTGGACTTGTAAATAAAGGATTATTTTAGACACACGAAGAGTATTTTTTTCTCAAAAATCAACGTTAGGTACTTTTTATTATTTTCATTAAAAATAAATCTTCTGTTAAACGAAATTTCTACTCAAAAAGACGCAGTTTAACGAACGTCGAAAAGGAGCAAGTCGAGTTTGATTGATCATTTCTAGCAAAAACATTGTGCTAGATATGAAGAACTTCTTAGAGGCTAAGACATGTAGGCATAATATTCTGTTTATAATAAACGGACATTCTGTTATACATATTCTTCAACACATTTGTATTTGCTCCCGCGATAACGATGTATGATCATCAAGGGGAATACTTTGAAAAACAATAAAACCATTTTCAGCCGTGTACGTTTGTTTGTTTTTTTGTTTCCGGATATATAAGTAGCAACCCTCGTATCAATGCCATTCCACCACAAACGCTTCTGTTTTGATATAAGTTAGATGTCCAGTAACGTTTTTTCTTTTTCTTCATTTGGATGAGACAATAACTCAGTATAATCAAAGATACTAACGCGTCCTCGCTGTCGACCATCTTGAGTGAACTGGCTCGAGCGGCGGAGCACAGAGTTTTGACGAGCATGTTACACCGGTTATAGAACACAGCGTAACATGCTCGATGTGTAACACGCTCGATGCGAATGTTACATTACACCTCGTAACGTTGGTCAGTACCCACCTTAAAGGTTTAGCTGGAGTTCGCCTTTGTATGTTGTATCTGTATTTTGACCTGTTATTTCTATTGTTATGTCTGTATTTTGACCTGTTTTATGTACAATAAAGTGTTTACATACATACATACATACATACTATATAGATGAACACCGGTTTAGAAAAAACTTGAAACAGTTTATGTAATTGTTGTATTTGTAATTTATATAAGATTATATTAGTGTTTACCCAGGTATTGGTTGTTATAATTATAATAATAATAATATATTCTTTTCACACCACCTGCTCGACAATGCCAAATTATATATCATTCAAACCTCACCGAAAGCAAATCATTATAGCCCTTGGCTTTAGCCGGGTTATAATGTTGTACTAAATCTCATTATAACCCGCTGGTTAATAATGTGATTTCACTTCCCATAGTTCTTATTGTTATGTGCTTAAAGTCTAATTTGGTAAAGTCCGCAGGGTGCACAGCCCCGCGACGCCAGCCGGGGCCCGCGCCGCCGCGTCGAACTGATTTGAAAATCGAATTTATTCGGAAAATCGTGCTGGCCACCTTTTTTAAATACCTAAAACAAATGCCGCGAGTGTCATAAGACGCTGCAGTATACGGAGTAAAACTGCAGGTTCTATAAAAATTGAAGATAAAATTTGAATAAAATGGACTAATGTATCAAGAATCAATTTTTAGGGTTCCGTAGCCAAATGGCAAAAAACGGAACCCTTATGGATTCGTCATGTCTGTCTGTCCATCCGTATGTCACAGCCATTTTACTCGGAAACTATACGACGTATCTGAATAAAATTTACACATAAGGTGTATTTTGTATGCCGCTACTTAGTTATGTAGATTTGAAAAAAAAAATTTTTTTGACTAAATATCAACATGTGACACATCAATGATAGGTCTTTAAAAATAACATTGAGGTTTCTTTGACCATTTTGTGATTAAGTGAATATTTTCTGAAATAATCGCTTCGAAAGTCAGAAAAATTGTGCCCCCCCCCCCCTGTAACTTTTTAACGTAACGTAAGTCCAAAAATATGAAAAAAATTGAGGAGATGCGTCTTACCATATACTTTCTACGCAAATTGTTTTGAACATTATCGGTTTAGCTATTTTTGAGTTATCTTTATCTCCAAAAAACCATAGGCACCAGATACGACCTTTTGGTATTAGTTTGGTTCCATTGAAGGTACGGAACCCTCCTATGTGTGGTCCGACACGCACCTGGCCGGTTTTTACTTTTGATTTACTTTAATAAAAATCCGTTTCTAGTAGCCTTAGCTATTTTATTGTCTCGCAAGAGGTGAGAAAAGTAGAGTATACTCCTCGGGGATAAAGCTGTTTTTGTCACGGGCGCGCTTGAACCCCTCACTGCACTCAGGACTCAGTCTTAATTCCCTCGCTTCGCTCGGGAATTAACTCATAAACCCCTCGCTGCGCTCGGGATTAAAATCTGGAGTCCTTCGTTACGTTCAGGATTCAATATTGCGCCCGTGACATAAAACAGTGCTTTATCCCCTTGGTGTACAATCTACTATTATTGCACCAAAAAATAAAATAAAAACTTACAACAATAAAAAGTTAACACTTAACTTAGGTAGCAACAGGCGGTCTTATCGCTAAAAAGCTATCTCTACCAGACAACCTTTATTTTATTAGACTTTTTTTTTACTTTATTAGACATGTAAGATATTAGATTATTTATTAGACAACTTATATTTTTAATATTCTTTCATATCACTAAATAATAATTGTAATGTTTTTATTGACATGTAAAAGCACTATTCTGGCTTACTACTTATAGAAGAATAAATACTTGAATTTCTTAATTTTGACTTTTGTTTTGAGTTTTTACGCCTCAGATTTAAATATTTATACCTGAGGTAATTAAATCAGGATTCCTTACAAACATATTCTGAGTTTTTCTACAATATAGCCACAGAATACTTAACTGTTTATTCAATAGTGGCCGCTCTAAAAAATCCATCCTATCAAGGATGTCTGTCCCACACAGTTTGAGAGCAACTTGTGGAAGGGGGGCCGGGGCAAACATTTTATTATAGGACACGCACAACATTTGGATCCAAAACTAGAGAAGACAAACATGTGAACACACAACAAGGCATAACTTCAAACTTTGCCAGCTTGTTTGTCCCCTGTCACTATGATCAGCGGGTTGTGTAACTGTAGTTACAGCCCTTTTGATGCTGGACCCCACACTATGGACTCTGGTTCTCACCATCAAAGATATCAATATTCAATCAATTTCATTTAAGTTATTGTATGTGCTGTCCAGTGTCCACAACAGAAGGGTTACAAATGCATGGAACAGGTTCTGGTCTCTAAAAACTATTATAAAAAATAGAGATTATCGCATCTCAATACAAAGAAAAGTTTTCAATATAAATATATGGATGCCATGCCAAACCTGGCCCGCAACAGAAAAAATGTCACAAAAACTTATAATGTGCCAGAGGGGAATGGAGAGAAGCATTTTAGGGTACACAAAAAGAGATAGAAAACAGGCAAAGAAAATAAGAGAGGTCACAAAATTACAAGATGTTACTCTAAAATGGAAGTGGGCGTGCCACATGCTCAGGGAAAAGCAGAAGTGGTCAAACATACTGACTGAGTGGACCCCAACGCTACAACACAAAAAGAAAAAGTGGCAGACAATACCTAAGATGGTCAGAAGATGATTTAAAGAAAACTGCTGGTACACTATGGACACGACTAGCCAGAGACAGAGAGGCATGGAAGGCAATGGAGGAGGCCTTTGTGTCAAAAGGACACATCGAGCCAACGGTTGTTGCAAACACAGAAATAAATAAATAAATATTGTATTAAATATTATTAACCGTATGTTCGATAATAAAAGGCTTTGAAATTGAAATTGAAAAATGTGCTGTCTATTGTTGAGGTAGTTAGCCTTTATGAACATATTCATAAATATTGAACGTAATTTTCTTAAGAGATTACCTTTGTGTTGGGGCAGAACCAACCAAAACCAGTTTATCGTCAATACTTGCAGAGATTATTGTAATGAGGAAAAATTAACTACACAAAACACAATTAAACTATAGAAAGCTATTTTACAAAAATAATCTTCATAATTACATCCAGCCAATGAATTTACAGCCATATTTTATATATGATGCAGAACATACATAGCTACAAACAACAACAACCCAAAATAACAAAACAAGTGACACAAACTCTTCTTCTAGAAAATGTGTCAATTACATGATGTAACTTATAATTTGAAATTATTCATAACTTATGGACCAAAATGTGCTAGCCCTCAACATTAACAGAGCGACAAAAACCCCAAAAGAACAAAAAATTAATGAATCAAGAAACTAAGTTTACTAGAGAACGCGCTGATTCACTTAGACCACATTATTTAACACGAATAATTTGAGATTACTGCTAGTTGATTTCCGGCCGGAATTGAGATGGCCCTCAACATTTATACAAAAACCATTGTCTTCTACAAATCTCACGACGGCACGATACAGATGCATCTCGACGCTACTGAGCTTGGTTGTTAACCTAGCCTTTGCAAAACCTGAATAGAAAGGTATTGCAACGAAATTATTCATCACCCAATGCCTGAATTGATTCGATGCGACAGACAAAATAGAACTTCGATTTGTCAAATATGTTTGATCCACTTTAATTAAAATCACTCCGCATCACGTTTCAGATTTTTTACGTCGTAATAGAGTCTTGGGTCTTGGTTTGGATTTGCAAACTCAAAATACATTATTGACATTAGTGACATTACTGACATTGAAATGACTATGACTTACAACCATAGACTTGATAGACTAATAACCCAAGACCCCGCATCTTAGAGAATTTAACCAACCGGAGCGGCCATGACAGGCGTTCCCCTCTGCCGAAAATATATGACCAGTGGTCATATTTATTGTATGGACTAACGTTTATCTGACGTGGCTATTTCTACGCTGCCACGCTATAGTCGCTTCACTCCACGGTGTGAGAGAGAGAGTTGTCTTTCCTTTCAGCCCTGTATGTAACCAGGTACTATTATTTAATCGGTGATGTAACATAGCTTGCTTGGGACATTAAAACGCAAATTTGTTGCATTTAATTGTGACGCAGAAAGACGATAACCTCTGGACTGCAAAATTTTGGCATTTAATTTCACTGGTAAACTGTTTTTTATTTAAATTACCTATTAAAATTTATCCGGAAAGAGAAGTGTCGTAGTTTATATGGAAGCTCATACATTCTCCGAAACTTTTCATTCCGGAAATATTGGTAGTGACAGTAAACATAGTACGTCACCATGGCAACCATTAATGTTTGTCTCTCTCTTACGCACCACTGAACAATCGCGCGTTCCCTGTCTAGCATTGCCTGCCACTGCATAGAATGAATGAGTGATGTGACACACGTTTTTATTCAGTTTATCGGCAATTACATGTTATCTCTAACATTATCGAATAATGTTCCAGTTATATAATAATATGTAGTAATTGTTAAAAATACGGCCCAAATTACTTCAATGCTTTTACGGACTTACGGAGTAATGATTTTCATAAATTTCCAAACCATTGAGTTAGAATATAGTAGAGATAATTATCATTCACTGCACTAACTCTCGTCACGAAGTCATGAAAGGCTGAGACAATGACAGCTGAAGACCTGCCAGATAGCATGGTCTTTGTCTTACTTCCTGATAAGTACGTCAGTGAGAGCAGATCGGAAATATAGAAAAGTTCAACTTATAATTTCAGATCTGCTTTTCTCTGATATCTGTGCACTGATTTCATCAATGACAGCGCGGCAATCGCTCGTATCTACTCCCGCGCCTCTCGTTTGGCAGCTTTGGTTTCAAAGAAATAACGTGCCAAGTGGAGTATAGAGATATTTATTATATGCTTGAAACCTTAAAACGGATATTAGACATTGCAATTTGTATGGCTCAATCTGTTGTGTACCCTGCCTCTGCCTCTCCCAAACCCTCCTTCAGCTCATTACGGGCCTTAAAGCCCTGTTAGACTTTACTTTTTTTAGTGTGCTAACTAGCATCCTAATTAGGATCCTAACTATTTTCAATGGTAAATTTACTTGCTAAATGCGGTTAGACTTGACTAAATTTAAAAACTAAATCATTAAGGAAGCTAACTAGGCCAAGTGTAACACGGCTTTTACCTCTTATTACACCTCCCAACCTGATAGATTGGGCCCTACAAATTGTAATGTCTAATACCGGTTTTAACCGGTATTAGACATTGTAACTTGTAGGGCCCAATCTGTTGTGTCCAATCCCTGTCGGCCCTAAAGCTCCTTATTACACTTTCCCTACAAATCGCCCCTACCGACCCGACCCTAGCTCTCCTAAAAATTCTCCCTACCGGTTCAAACTCAGCGTTTACAGAGACGCCTTCAAAACATCAAAAAATTGTATTGGTGAAGCACGGTGATAGTATTCATAACAGTACACTCTCATAACACTAGTAGTCCGCCTCGAACTGAGAACTCGCGATTTACTTGCAAAAAAAATGACCAATATAACAAGACCCATGTGATAATTTTTTCGCGCCTTCTAGCTCCACAACACATTGACCGATCCTGCTCATATACGAACTCTCAAATTATATTGAACTCTGCTACAACCCCAAAAAATTTCATAAAGTTCATAAAAACTTTACTAAAGCTATCGCGGAACAAACTATCAAAATCAAAAAGCCATCAAATGCCGAGACGTCCCAGTAGTCAGAAGTTGTTTGTAAGAACTTCACTTCGCTTATGCTCCGCTCGTTCGATTAAATAAAAAAAACCGGCCAAGTGCGAGTCGGACTCGCGCACCGAGGGTTCCGTACAAACCTGTAGGTATATAGGGGTAGTAACTTTTAAATTATTAAAAATATTTTTATTATATGATGTAACAAAAAATTTACGGTTTTCGCAATTTTTCCTTTATCTGTACTATATGAAGTTTCTTCGTGCCAAGTTTCAAGTTTCTGAGTTTACTGGAAGTACCCTTTAGGTTTTGAGTTTCTTGCGAGTACTCAGTTTCAAATTATGCGACTTAAATAGCTATTTCTTTTGATTGGCTTGACATAAAAGTTTGATTTTGCTACATCTGAAAGGTCCTATAGCCCTGAGTATTTGACATGAATTTCAATTTAATACCTCTACGCGTTTACGAGGAAAAAGGTAGTAAGTTTAAAATTAAAAAAAAAAATTTTTTGTATGATTTTACTAAAAATGTCTACTTTTTGTAATTTTTCCATTGTCTATGCTATATGACGTTGCTTCGTGCCAAATTTCAAGTTTCTGAGTTCACGGGAAGTACCCCGTAGGTTTTGCGAGTGCCGAAACTCTAAAATTTGCAGCATAAACGACTGTATCTTTTGATTGCGTTGGCTTTTAAGTTTGATTTTTTTACAGGTCCAAGGGACAATAGACCTGAGTATTTGATATAAATTTCAGCTTGATACCTCCACGCGTTCCTGAGAAAAATGGTCTTGACAGACAGACAGACAGACAGACAGACAGACAGACAGACAGACAGACGGACAACAAAGTGATCCTATAAGGGTTCCGTTTTTTCCTTTCGAGGTACGGAACCCTAAAAATGAACTGTTTTTAGGGTTCCGTACCTCAATAAGACGATGCTGCGTACCAAATTTCAAGATTCTGAGTTCACGGGAAGTACCCTGTAGGTTTTGATTCCCTTCCGAGTTTCGACAATTTGCGGCATAAACGGCTATATCTTTTGATTGCGTTGGCTTAGAAGTTTGATTTTTTCACATCTCTAAGGGACAGTAGACCTAAGTATTTGACATAAATTTTAGCTTGATACCTCCACGCGTTCCTGAGAAAAAGGGTCTTGACAGACGGACGGACGGATGGACAACAAAGTGATCCTATAAGGGTTCCGTTTTTTCCATTCGAAGTACGTAACCCTAAAAAGTAACTACTAACTCTAACGAATTCCCTAAAACACTCCCTAACGACCGTAAAAGCCTTGTTACATTTGTACTAGTTAGCTTCCTAAATGATTTAGTATCTAAATTTAGTCATGTGTAACCGCAATTAGCAAGTGAATTTACTATGAAAACAAGTTATGATTCTAGTTAGGACACTAAAAAAAAGTAAAGTGTAAAAGCCCTGTTACAATTGTCCTACTTAGCTTCCTAAATGAGTTAGTTTTAATTTACTTGCTAAATGCGGTTACACTTATCTAAATTTAGAAACTAATTAATTTAGGAGGCTAACTAGAACAAATGTATTAAGCTTTTTACTCCGTAGGTGTCATTACACCTACCAATCTGACAGATTGGACCCAACCAATTGCAATGACTAAAACAGCTATTGGACATGGAAATTTGTAGGGCCCAACCTGTTGTGTACCCTGCCTTTCCCTCACCCTCCTTCAGTTCCCTACGGGCTCAACCTCCTATTACACCTCCCAACACAACAGGTTGGGCCCTACAAATTGCCATGTCTAATAGCCGTTTAATAAGGAGCCACTAAAGGTATCTATAGACGATCCAATTGGGCTTGAACACGACGCCGCAACACGTCAAAGTCAATTCTGTATAACCTAATCTAGTTTAAATTAAAACTGAAAAATTAACCATTTTTATAGTTTGTAACAAGAATAATTTGTGTCCCAGGACATGCTCTTGACTGGTTTTTAGGGTTCCGTAGCCAAATGGCAAAAAACGGAACCCTTATGGATTCATCATGTCTGTCTGTCTGTCCGTCCGTATGTCATAGGCATTTTACTCGGAAACTATACGACGTATCTGAATAAAATTTACACATAAGGTGTATCAACATGTGACACATCAATCGATAGGTCTTTCAAAATAACATTGAGGTTTCTTTGACTATTTTGTGATTAAGTGAATATTTTCTGAAATAATCGCTTCGAAAGTCAGAAAAGTTGTGTCCCCCCCCCCCCTGTAACTTTTGAACTGTAAGTTCAAAAAATATGAAAACATTTGAAGAGATGCGCCTTATCATATAAATTCTACGAAAATTGTTTTCAACATTATCGGTTCAGCCATTTTTGAGTTATCTCCAAAAAACTTCTTCCATAGGCATCAGATACGACCTTTTGGTATTAGTTTGGTTCTTATTCCATTGAAGGTACGGAACCCTCCTATGCGTGGTCCAACACGCACTTGGCCGGTTTTTAGGGTTCCGTGCCTCGAAAGGAAAAAACGGAACCCTTATAGGATCACTTTGTTGTCCGTCTGTCTGTCTGTCTGTCTGTCTGTCTGTCTGTCTGTCTGTCTGTCTGTCAAGACCATTTTTCTCAGGAACGCGTGGAGGTATCAAGCTGAAATTTATATCAAATACTCAAGTCTATTGTCCCTTGCAGCTGTGAAAAAATCAAACTTAAAAACCAACGCAATCAAAAGATACAGTCGTTTATGCTGCAAATTTTAGAGTTTTTCGGCACTCGCAAAACCTACGGGGTACTTCCCGTGAACTCAGAAACTTGAAATTTGGCACGAAGCAACGTCATATAGCATAGACAATGGAAAAATTACAAAAAGCAGACATTTTTAGTAAAATCATACAAAAAAATATTTTTAAAAATTTTAAACTGACTACCTTTTTCCTCGTAAACGCGTAGAGGTATTAAATTGAAATTCATGTCAAATACTCAGGGCTATAGGACCTTTCAGATGTAGCAAAACCAAACTTTTATGTCAACGCAATCAAAAGAAATAGCAATTTAAGTCGCATATTTTGAAACTGAGTACTCGCAAGAAACTCAAAACCTAAAGGGTACTTTCCGTAAACTCAGAAACTTAAAACTTGGCACGAAGAAACTTCATATAGCACAGACAAAGGAAAAATTACCAAAAGTAGACATTTTGATTAAAATCATACAAAAAAAAAATTTAAATATTATACTTACTACTTTTTTCCTCGTAAACGCGTGGAGGTATTAAATTGAAATTCATGTCAAATACTCAGGGCTATAGGACCTTTCAGATGTAGCAAAACCAAACTTTTATGTCAACGCAATCAAAAGAAATAGCAATTTAAGTCGCATATTTTGAAACTGAGTACTCGCAAGAAACTCAAAACCTAAAGGGTACTTCCCGTAAACTCAGAAACTTGAAACTTGGCACGAAGAAACTTCATATAGCACAGACAAAGGAAAAATTACGAAAAGTAGACATTTTTAGTAAAATCATACAAAAAATATTTTTTTAAATTTTTTACTTACTACCTTTTTCCTCGTAAACGCGTAGAGGTTTTTGCTTGTTATAGGTGTTTACGGAACCCTCGGTGCGCGAGTTGGACTCGCACTTGGCCGGTTTTTTTTTTTTTGTCATTCTGTGATGTCAAAGGTGGACGCAAATTATTGGGTCGTTCATTACTGGGTCGTGCATTACCCTGACCTGACTCTCCTTTGTCTATGGAATGGGACTGTCAGTGTCAGTCAATTGTCATGTGTGTTGTGTCAACTTATCTCAATCACTTTATCACACAGTACATACTGTACAGTTCACACACCTGCGAGAGCAAGGTTAAAAATAAGATTCCAGATTTCAAGAAGTGCTGTGTTTGTATTGTAGGCGAACCATCATTCAACATGCATAATTTGATAATATTTGTAATAGTTAGCGTGCTTCTCGCTGTGGTATCTTGTCGCTACTTTCGGGTAGAGCCATTCCGTAGCGGCAGTTAAAGGGGGATAATTGGTGGTTGTGGCTGACACGAAATGAAAAAAAAACAATAAAATATAACTCGACAAGTAAATTTCATCGAAATCCTTCAACAGAGTGAAGGTGTCGGAGAAAGCCCGGCTACGCATTGTGTTACTTGTTTCTTTCTTTATTTGTAGCCTTTGCTGATTTTTTTGATTTATTTGTAACTGTTGGTTCTTCAGTTCGTTGATACAATAGGCGTCTTCTAAGATTTTCCAATTATTCAGTTTAACTATCCTGGCTCATCTTCATCATCAGTTGTTCACTCAGTACTGAGTAAAGTGAACCAGCCATTATATATATATTTGTTTATACTTAATGTGAGAAAAGTGATAGTAAATAACTATTTTCACACCAGTACCCCCTTATGAGGTGAAGGCCTCTTCCAGCATGTGCCTTTACAATCTCGTCCGACCAGTGTGCCAATAGTAGCCTGCAAAGCTCACCTCTCGTCCTGGAGCCTGGCAACATGGCCAGCCGATTTCCTTTTCAGTTTCTTGGCCTATCTATATTATCTATAATTATTTGTTATTTTTCTTATAATAGAGTGGTTAATTTTATCTATCTTACTTTTAATATGCTCCGTACCATACCTCTTTGACATGAAACTTATAAACTCTACGCCTTGGATGAGAATTTCCATTTTTGGAAGGCGTAAGTCGTTGTAGGGAGTTTACACTTGTCCATAACTTTATTTTTAAGCTAAATAGGAAGGTTGCCTTTTAAAGTTTCTTTTAAACTCCAAAACTTGTTCCAGGTGTTTTTTGTTCTTTCTATCTGCTGTTCATTTGATTTTGGGTTGAAGCTTATTTATTTACCTAAGTATATGTATTTGTCAACATATTCAATTTGTTTTACTATACATATAATTCAATCAATGTTTATTAATCTTACATAAAAGAGACAAGATTAAATAATAAAACAGCTTTAGAAAATAAAAATAAAAACACATTTTACAAATAATTTAAACGAATAACCCGCTTCCTGCCGATCCCGGTGCAAAGGTGCCCATAAGGCTTGCTGCATTTCCACGCTGGATAACTATGGACAGCCTTTGCACCAAGAACGACTCGGAGCGGGGATCCTCCCCCTTTTGCCGGAGTCGACGGCCCAGCTCGCGTACGAATCGTTTAGTGTCTACCCCCCAGCAGCCCGCGGTTTCAACTGCGAGAGGGAAGAATATGTAACTGGATCCTAATGGGGCATATTTTTGTCGCTTTAGTGCCGCCTGTGTCTCGGCTGCCGCTCCGGCCGTGCGAGAGGTACGGCTAATGTGGGAGGCGGCGAATGTGCTGACACATGTAGCGTCCCACACCAAACACCGCCCCGTAATTCAATTGGTTTACTTTTGCTGTTTGACATTTAAAAAAAATTACACAATGAGACAATGGAATATTGAATACTGTTCCTATTATTAGACTTATAATCTTTGTGGGAGCGAATGGGGACAGATGAAAAGGTATCATCACTGATGACAGTGATAATACTTTTTCAAGACTCTAAGACATGAGAAACAGGGAACCATAAACCATGAGCCTGGATTCAGCCATGTGTGATTGCTAGTATAGTCAAGTGTAAAAATATGGGTGTACTTATCTTACTCAAAAATATGTCCCATAGTATCTTATTCCGTTGTAATAAGTGCGTAGTACCATATTTATGAGACGATTTTTTCGATACGTATTTTTGCACTTGACTGTACAAAGGGATTACATTTTTTTATAAGAGTCATAAAAGTCTGGTTTGTTATGCCAAGTTGATGTACAGTAATTTAATTTTTACAGTATGTCTAAGGCTCTTTCTGTTGGATTGAATGAATATATAATTTTATCCACAGAATTGAGTTCTATTTTAAATTGTCGCTAGATCTATAAAATAGATCTGTACGGGTTGTTTCCTCTCAAGGTCTTTTTTTTATATTCAAGAACAATTTACATCGTGTTTGAATATTTATTCAAAATATTTATAATTAATATTTGTTCAGTCACCGTCTTGTATCTGCCAGGTGCTAAACCTACAAAATTTCATTCTGATTTTAAGGTGTATTTTTTCATGAACACGTTTGCAGAGATTTACAAAGAATGTAAGACATGTAAATGGTTTCCAATTTCAATAAATTGTTGTCTAGGTTGATAAAATACACAGACATGTTCGGTTGCAGACTAAGCTACCTAGTACGCTCACGGTTTCTTAAATAGTGTTTAATAAGTAGGTTCTTATTTTTTTTGTAAATATGGTACCTATCGCTGGGCAATTTTTTAATGTCCGTAGGGTTGGTTCGACAACGTCCAGCATCGCACGGGACTTCGCTTTTCGTCGGCAAATTGGCACCAGGAGATGATCTCTGAGTCTGCGCGGCGATTTTCGGCTTATTTCGCCGTAAGTTTTGTAGTTCTGCAGGGTCGATCGAACAAATTTGCACGCTGTTAATATATAAACACAAGGCAAAAGCTAAGATGAAAAGATGTTTTCTGAGCAGATCTTAAACTTTGTTTTCGGTCACTTAGGAACGAGTCTATGCCGTCATGGAATGCACCTGAAAAGTCGTAGGCGGACTTGGCAAGAAGAAGCGTGTGATCAATCATTTCGAAGGCGCGCGACAGGACGGTCGCAGAATAGCCTTGACCTGTGCGTTGAAAATGTCGGAAAAAAACAAATGATTCTTTCGGGAATTTATGAAATTACGTTTTTTTCGGATTTTAAAGAAAAAAACCAATTAGTCACTACAATTTATTTAATATCATTACTATTCATTTATTTAATCATCACTGATATCACATCGGTGATAGTGATATCACCATATATTTCATTTGTTTCGGCTATCATGTCGTCGATGTTGCCCATTTGTAGGTGTAAATTAGACCGAATGTAGATTAACTTGCTTAGCCGTTCTGGCAAAAGTCGATTGCGATCTTTGGTATGCGTCCTTCCAAATAATGACCAATTTCTTTCTGCGGCGGCAGATGATGAAGGAATCCTCAGTAATCGGTTTGCAATTTTTGAAAGCAGTTTTGTAGAGCATAAACCTTTCCACCAATTAAGGGGATTTATTTTCGTGACAGGCTGCCAAATACACTCGTTACCCCAGAAACCTCCTTTCGGTTGATACTCGGCAAATTGACCCATCATATCGCTGGTGCTTAACTGCATATTATCTGTTAATTTCGTAATATGCTGCACCATTTTTAGAAACTCTTCATCAGATAGCATTTCTTACGCATTGAAAATAGATTTATGAAATCTTGGTCTAACATATATGATGCAAAATGTATTGGTTGTAGACAATATTCTTTGCGACTATTGACGTACATTAAAATATCGTCCTTGCTATTTGCAAATTCGGTGCAATCGTCCGGAAAATCTAAGTTTGAAATTTGTTTCTCTATGGTGAAAAATGCAGCGACAACTTCAGATAGAACTGCTTTGTCGGACTCTATATTACTTATCGCTATGAATATTGGCAACAAAATTGCTTCTGTGACCTTTAATGTTGACCACGAGGAATCTGATAAAATCAATTGTTTGATGTTGCGATCGAGATGAGCACCCTGTTGAGTAATTGCCAAGGCTTCTAAAGCTTCTCGGTTTTCTGTTAATGATTTGAATGTTGCAATAGCACCAGCCCATCTCGTTTTAGGTTTTTGTTTTTGTATTTCTTCGAATGTTGCCAGGCATACATGTCTCCTGTTAATGTGTTTTTTAACACACCTGCTCGTAACGAGGTTCTTATTCCACCGCTTTTATGCTAATAATCCTAGATATTAAACACGCGTGCATTTCACAATCATTATCGAACTAGTGGAATAATTTAATAATCCGACCAAGTGACGTTTGTACTGTAGTACCAAGTTGTACGTACGCAGACGAATCGTTGTAATTTAGTCGGGTATTACCTTTACTTTTTTTTTACTCTTTAGGAGTTAACACATTCAAAAAAAGTAAATATATTAAAAATATACACATTTACGATAGAATACAAATTATACAATTCTGATTGTGAAAAAGAATCATTTCAACTTATAATACACAGTAAATTACGTTTTAAACACGAATTGTATGTTTTAATATTGGCTGTTTGGCATTATACGTCCGCGCCTTTGCCTCAAGCTGCACGCACATCCAAAAAAGAAAATTGCGCGCCATTTATAAGTTAACCTCAAATCATTGTTTATTTGTCAGATTTTTCTCGTTGTGTTTTATTAATTTAAACAAATTATGTTTTCAATTACTAAGAAAGAAGACAACTTTAGCGTTAATTTAACCCAGTTTTAAAATCATAAGGGTTTTTAAAACCTTTACAAAAATGAAAAATATTCTTAACAATAATTTATTTTTATCGTTTTTAGAGTCTCAAAGGCACATGAAATCTGAGTAATAAAACAAAAATGTATGCTTCTATACAAGAAAAAAAACGTGCAATGCGTTTTTCCACTGCTTACAGGCAACGTCGGCATATCTTTTTTGAGCAAGTCAAACATATTGGCTTCAGACATGTGGTGCATAGATATGCCGTCTTTCTTTGTAATGGCATAAATAGCAATATTTTCTTTGCGTCCTGGGCAGCTTGTCTCCAGTTTCAGAGTGGTGTGCATCTTCAGGAATGTCTTTTTTGGCGTTTGGCAAATTCACAATCATTGAAATAAGATTTAATTTTTTTGGATGCGCTCTGTGCTAATTATATCGTCGTCTGTAGCATTTATTAGTGATATCTATATTTTATATGTGTCAAATCAGTTAAAAAAATAAAAGACCGTCAAGTTAAGATTAGTCATTGTGCGTAAACATTGCGTAAATAATAAGTATTTTTATTTTAGTTTTATATTTTCTTGCAATCGAAGTGAAAAATAGTATGTATAACTCTGGTCTAAAATCCATATTACCACCTCGTGGTAATATGGCCTAGTTTAGACCCTTGTCAAACAATCTATTAACGTGAACGGTACACGTAGCCAAGTGACCTTGAGTCCTTGACGCCGGCGTGCCACGGCAGCCACGCTGCGAAAAATCCTCGGCGCGCCGTCGCCGCGGATTTTTATGGTGGCGCACACGTCTAGTCGGACCACGCATAATGGAGGTTTCCGTATCTTCAATTGAATAAGACTTTTCAAGTGTCATAACACTTGACAGCTTAACGAGAAAGAATACATCCAAAGGTTGTCTGGAAGAGATCGCTTAGTAGAAATAAGGCCGGCTGTTGTTTGCCTGTCTTCATCAAAGGGAATATAACCACTACGTTAGAGTCGGGACTCCCATACTAGCAAATAGAATCAGTTTGCATGGCTGAACATTACCAACATTTACGTCAAAGAACAGTGCTACCAAAATAACAGGCTAAAATAGTGTAGTTTGCTATAAGTTTAGGGTTTTATCGATACCGATAAAATGGAGAGGGTTGAAATATAGGCTCAGGTTAATAATTTTCGTAATCGAATTTAAATTAAGGTCGAGTCCACATTTAAGTCCTATGTTGTACAGTGGATATTTCTTAGGATTTAAATGTGGATTCGAAATAAAACACTTTTTTTTGATGATTAATTTTTTTTATTTGTTTTAATGGTTTTCATCGTTTTTGGCGAATGAAATATTTTGGCGATGGCATTCGTTACGAATCAATAGGTGACTCAATCGCACCAGCAGTATAAACAGAAGGCGGTCTTTATGTTCATTGCAGATCCATAAAAAATTGTCACATATCGTTAACATCGTTGTTACCGCTTGCTGGGAAATGTTTCTTTCATGCAAAATCCGTTTGATGTTATCCTCAAAACATGATGTAACTGTGTCTACTAACATGCAGAGATTTACTGTAGGATATGTAAGACTTTTTTTGTCTTGCCACCACTCTCGAAGTTTAATGTAGCTATACATTGCTGTGTCACATTGTTCTTCATTTACAGTTTTCAAACTTGACGTACAGTTTTCACATTGCCACCGTATTTTTTTTAATACCACTGACGCTAAATATCCAGCGACATACACAGCAGGCTGTATGTCGAACGATTCAAATAGTCTGCTTTCAATTTGCAGAAATTCTGAATCATCATCGTGAAATTCAAACTCATTAGGTATATGTAAAACTGGTACTGCAGCTTCTTGAAGATGTACAACAGGAGCTTCTATACTTTCAGGTATTATTACCGTGGTATTACTGTGGTTGGTTTTCAGTGTCTTTCGTTTTTTTGACATTTCGAAAGAAATCTTCGAAGTCAATAACAGCTTCATTGTCGTCTTCTTCGCAGTTTGCTCCTCTACCAACTGGCGTGCTTAATTTTGTCAGGATATTCGATTTTAAGGCGGCTGTAAAATTGTAACTAGACGCACTAGCTGCTCTAGCTAACAAGTAAATTGAGTGAAACAGAAAACTGTTATAAAATTATTCTCAGCAATTGAATCTACGATTAAATTGGTCATATTTTAATAAATAGTATTTCATTTAAATATTTATTTTTACGCTAAATAAGTATTTTCTTAATTCTCTGAATTAAATCAAACACAAAGCATTTCTATTTCAAGCTTAAATAACAAGCAATAGTTTCATAAAACTTGATTATAATAGCTCATTAATCAGACGTCGAGTGTTTGTTTAAACTTATCAACAAGGGCTCTTTAGAGGAACAGAGGCGGCTCGGATTGAAAGAGGCGGTCGGGTCGGCCGGGTTAGGCGAGCTAGGTGCGCTAGCGAGGTCGGGTTTGATATATACCGATCCCCGAGGGAACTCGAGGCATTCTTATTTTGACCGTCGGATTGTCATTCACTCTGGCTCGCTCGTATAGTGTATAGTGAAAAGGTGAATCGTGAGGTTATTGTCGATAAGGTTGAGTTTGACGCTGTGTAACTACTATGTTGCATTGTGTTGAATTGTCGACTTTATTTTGTTGATAATAAGGTTGAGAGTTCAATAGTGTAGTGTTCAACAGTGCAGTGCAGTGTCTCCGCTACAACTTGTTGGATTTTCAATCTTTTTGTTACGTGTTTTGGTGAGTTTTTCCGCGATTTTGAGCTAGATCAATGGCTAGGTTGCATAGTCAACCTGACTGAATACACTTCATCTATCGGTGAGAATGAAGTTTATTCAGGAATCCTGTATAGTTTTTAGGACCAGATCTGGAGGGGGGGTCTCAGACACTAGGAATTGCTATACCTCGGTTTTGTCGGCCGAACTTTTTCTAGCTTAGAGTAGGGCTAGGCTTCCCACACACATTTAAGTAAAATAGAGGTTAGCCTCTAATTTTTTTTGCATACATTAGAATAGGTGAATTGGGGTAGAGTTAGAGTAGAGTCATACACAGGATGGTGGTATTATTTTTAATCAGTGGAGATGGGAAAGGGATAAAGTGTTATATTTTTGTTACCATTTATATAAAATTGGTTTGGTTTACAACTTTATGATCCTTAATAGCAGTAAAATATGGATCAATAAATTCAGTAAAATATGGATGTGATACTGAGACGCGTACATTAAATATGATACTAAGGTAATTAACACATATTTTTTGGGAGAGTTTAGGGGAACAAAATTATTTGAGGACATACTAAATAATTTTGTTACAGGGAGCTAGTGACAGGCGAAGCAGTTCACTAGTGACAATTGAGCTTTTCTACAAGGGGTAAAAAGGGGCAGTTAAGTCATATTTATTAGACGAATGTTCTCAGTATTGCATACATATTTACAAAATATTCAGACGAGTTTCATGGCGTTTCTTCTTGTCTGAAAGTAGGTTCCGAAACGCTGGTAAATATACATTTTTATTGTGCATAGGAATACCTATTAAAAACAATACAAAACAAAATAGGTATTATAAGGTTAGTTGGCCTGACTCCATCCGTACGTGGCAGTAAGTAGGTATGTTTGTATCCTTTGGTATTTATAAAATAATATTTTTGCTTGATTAAAATAAATATTTTCCTTTAGCTAGCTAGGTCGGTTAAGGGGTTAAAAAGGAAAATATAAATACAAACTACAAGGACTTACTACTGTCACGGTAACTGGTCACGGTAGGGTCGGTAGGAGATATTATTAAAAAAAACAAATATATTTTTGACTTATACTTACCTAAGTAAAATAACTCCGTAAAATAATTATTTTTGCAGTACATTTTAGTAGATTATATTACTTAATCAAGAAGGTTATTAGGAATAGTAAGGAAATCCAAATCTAATTAGTATACACATAAAAGACGAAGGGTTACAAGGTTCATAACAGGGTTTTTACTAGACGATCACATGGCCAAATTAAATTATTTTCTTAGTTAACAATTAATCCAGGTCGATTTTTATTTAAGCGGTATAAGGTTTAGTTATTGAAAGTTACATTTTTGGTGCCGATAAACCAGGATTAGAATTAGCTCCTGTTTAATTAGTGAAGTAGCCATTATGGCTACATTTTTGCTGCCGTAAGAAAACTAGAATGTGAGCTGATTAGATTTGGATTGTACAATAAACTAAAATAAAATTCATTTCATTTTATATAAATATAAAGATAGTATTTATTAAATAAATATAATCATTTCCTCCTCTTGGCTTGACTTTTCCGGCGTAGTCTGGAGCATTAACGACTCATCATAATACCTGAAACAAACAAAAAATACAAAAATAAACACAAAAATTAATTTATCAATAATTGCTAAAATATAAAATAAGTCTTCAATACTTAGTACGGCTCTAAAAAGATAAGGGGCGAAAGGTCATAAAATTTACATATATATGTATACATATACATATACGTATATGTATACATGTACGTGTGTATGTATGTTTGGACATATACATATGTCCATACATACATACATAGTTCTAACTTAATGTAACGAAATTATAGCAAGCAAGTGAAAAGTGATTTCAATATTATATAAAAAGTTAATATATATATTTTTTGTTTTGTTGGAAAAAGTCTACCTAAAGTGAAGTGCAGTGACTGTTTAAAGTGAATAAAATAAACAAGTGCGATCAGTAAATAAGTGAAAATGGAAAGAGTTACGAGGAAACGTACAGCCTCAGCTAAACAAAAGCCTACTCACACGGAGGCTACGCCAGCCATCAAAAAGAGTACAGTTGAACGTTTGGAGCAAAGATCAAGGGTAGCTAGAAGGATAATGAAAAAGAAATCGGATGTAAGACGCGGACTGTATTATCATCTATTAAAGAGGACGGAACAGAAGATGACCGAAGGTCTTAGCCAATTGCGCAATGAACTGCAAACAGCTATCAGTCCATCCCATGACGAAGCCTTCGAATCTGTCGAAACTACACAGGAGGGTCAAGAAGAACCATTACAGCAGGATGCAGGGCCAAGCGGAGAAAAGGATCTGTCCATTGAGGAAAAGAAAACTATCATATATAACATAAAAAACACAAACATAGAAAGACCAAAGTTTGGCAAGACAAAAAATCACCCAGTTACGTTCTTAGAAGATTTAGATACATACATAAAAAAAGTGGCTACAGACACTAATGAAATAGAGAACATCTTAGAATGTATGGAGGGCACCGCTCGAGAGTGGGCAAGGCTTTACAAAGATAGATGGAAGAACCTTGCCGATTTCAAAGCTGACTTCCTTAAATCTTATTGGGGTAATCACGAACAGAACGAGCTAAGGCGTAATATTGTGCATGGAGTATGGGACAAGGCTCTAAATTCGATGCACGACTATTTTGTCAAAATAGTAGGCCAAGCGAAAATGTTGTCTTACACTATCCCGGAAGATCAATTGGTAGCTGATATAATGAGGCATTTTCCCAGATATGTACAGCATGCGTTTGCTTCTTCTAAAATATCGACCATTTTCGAAACAGATCATAAGGCCTTATTGTTTGTTAAAAATTGGAAACTGTATAATGCGCGAGTAATTCGTTGGATCAATTATTTAGAGCAGTTTCAATATGAAGTACAGCACATAAAAGGCAAAGAAAATATTGGTGCAGATGTGCTATCTAGATATCCACCACAATCAGTTTTGTTGCAAGAAGACAAAGTACGATTGCCTGAAATATTTTATACCGAAACTGAGAAAAACAAGGAATTGATAAGTAAATTAAGAAAAATAAAAGAATTCCAAAAACAAGATTCTGAAATAGACGAAATTATACAGGGTCTAGAGAATGGAGACAGTAGTGATAAAATC
The DNA here is from genome assembly GCA_947086415.1 of Pammene aurita. Lineage (NCBI taxonomy): Eukaryota > Metazoa > Arthropoda > Insecta > Lepidoptera > Tortricidae > Pammene > Pammene aurita. Next base: position 33,215,474 of record OX352295.1, read on the forward strand.
GGTCGAATAATTCAAAGGTGCTCGATACAAAATGGTGTGTTGTATTTCACTCCAGACAATACCCAAAATAAAGTAATATATTTGCCCAGGTCACTAATAACAGATGTCATAAAACAGGTACACTTAGAAATGGGTCATCAGGGAGCTTATAAAATAATAAAATATTTAAAGGATAGATTTTATTTTAGAGGCATTACTAGAGAGGTTAGAAAAATAATCAGGTCTTGTCACACTTGCCAAATGGTGAAAAACGATAATATGAAATATGTAGGACCATGTAAATCAATAGTGTCAAATGATATTGGAGATTTAGTCATGGCGGATCTTTATGGGCCTTTGCCATCAGGACAGTTTGGAATGAATTACATTTTGGTAGTACAAGACTCTTTTAGTAAGTTCATCAAATTATTTGCACTACGTAAGGCAACCGCGTTATCTGTAATAGTTAGCATGAAAAAGTTCTTTAAAATTATTCATCCAAAAGCAGTCCTTACAGACAATGGTTCACAGTTCAGTTCAGTTCAATGGAGAAGATTTATGAATGAACAAGGGGTTAAAACTATATACACTACAGTTAGAAATCCACGCCCTAATACTACGGAACGAGTCAATAGACAGCTCGGTGTCTTATTTAGAACTTATTGCGAAAAACGACATCAAAGCTGGGTGAAAATATTACCGAAAGTAGAAACTTTGTATAATAATACATTCCATGACAGTACCGGATTTACGCCATGTGAGATAATGTATGGACAACCTACACAATTATCGTTTGACAAAGAAATTATCAGTCATATGAAAAAGAACATCGCGGATATAAGGCAAAAAGTCAGAGAAAATTTAAAGAAAGCGGCAGATACAAGACAGGCAAAGTTTAATCAAAGTTTTAGACTGATACAATATCAAATTGGAGATTGGGTTAAAATACGAAAACTAAATAAATCAAACGCTCAACAAAAAATAACCAAAAAGTTTGAATCTATTTACGAAGGTCCTTATGTAATTGCAGCTATTCCCTTTCCAAACGTATATGTTCTGGTAGATCCATACACAAACGTTGTCCGAGGTAAATTCAATACTATACATTTGTCAAGATATTATAAAAGTGATTAGCTGGTCCGGGGAAGCATTAGTTAACATATAGTATTAGTTTAGTGTTTATGAAAAATATGTTATTCGTTATAGAACTAAGTAAGTATTATATTAATAAGAATGTTAAACATTATTATATACAAATATCTTTATATTCTTAAAATAGACATTAAAATGTACTTACGATGACTTATGTAGAATGTAGATATATAGCGTTGATTTAAATGTAGAATCGCAGCACGTGGTACAACAGCTGAAATTAGAAAAAAAAAATTTTAATATATGGACATTGTAGTATTGTAGTTTGCTAATTTGGTTCTTATTGTGTATACTTTATATTTCAGTATTAAATTTTTTATTTCATGTTAAAAATATACATATAATCATATTATTGTAAATTAAAAACTAAAAAAAAAGGTATTTTGTTAAAACTTGTAAAATTAGTTTTAAGATTGTTTTAGAAATAAAAACAAAAAAAAATGGAATGTTTATGTTTAAAATTTACATATAATCATATTATTGTAAATTAAAAACTAAAAAAAAAGGTATTTTGTTAAAACTTGTAAAATTAGTTTTAAGATTGTTTTAGAAATAAAAACAAAAAAAAAATGGAAAAAAAAAGGGAAAAAGAGATACGTAGGTTAGAATAGGGTCTTCTAACCTTATCCAGCATACGGGTAGTTCTATGTATGGAAGTAACACTATTCATACATACAAGTCGCATTGAGTTAACAAAAAAAACTCAACCATACGTAGAGTAGGTAAACATATAATTTGTATAATGTACTTTATTTAATAACATATCTTTATAATGAGTAAAAAGGTAAATGTAAAACTTCTAACCCTTTAAAAATAAAAGAACACTGAAGCAATTATTTGGAATAAATGATTGACTGAATATTCATCTGTATTGTTAAATTTAGAAAATATTATAACTACATGATAATCATTAAAATCAACGTGTTAGTAGATGGACGTCAAGTGAAATATCAATTTAATTACCTTTTATTTCGGTTGAAATTCCACGAAGCATATAGCGGAACACGTCTTGGTCCTTGTCACTTGGGATTAACTGAAAAACGGGAAGAAACCAGTTGAAACACAGAACAGTCATAATATTTTAGCAGTTTATTGACGGTTACCGAAGAGTTTCAGTTTTTGCAGACTATTTTTATGATCATATTGATTTCATAACATTAAACTATTGAAATGTAACTTCAATTTCAAAGTAGATATAATAAAGGAATCAAGACATGTTTAGATCACTCATACGTAAATAAATTGTAATAAAAAAATGTATTAAAAAAAAATAACATAAGAAAATATGAGCAGTATTAACAGTATCTTAGAAGCTGAAAACATGAAGAAGCAAAATTAAATAAAAAAAATATACTCTAAAAATTACACAAAACTAAACAAAATATTAACATGCTTTGAGGTAGGTACGCGCTAACCCACTTATTAAACGGGCCTCTTAAAAAATGGTTCACAGGAATTCCTTCCTTTTTACACGTGGTTATTCTTTTGATCAAACATCGCTATTATTACACAGGCAATAGAGTCGAAAGTAAATTATTAGGTCAAGTAGAAGTTACGGTAGAGCTTTCTTATCAATATCAAGTGTGCAAGCTTTCTTATAAACAAAATGAGACGTGAAGTTAGTGTGTTGGTCGAAGTACCAGTAAACTATTTTTAGAAAATAATTGTGGTAGATAGACTAGGTAGCAGAAAATAACAATAAAAAAAAAAAGTTTAAATTAAAAAATATATATATATATATATTTGCATAAATTAAAACGCGATCTCATTAGTTTGATTAAATCAGGTGTAGGTAGATTACAGTGACTATTTAGTAATAAAGATAAAATAGAGTATCATTTACCTTTACTTATGTGAAGTCGTCCATCAAATTAAACTCGTTGATTGGGTCCTGAAAAATCAAATTTCAATGTTAAGATCATTTTAATAATTGTTGTAAAATACCTATAGGTAACTTTTATCTGAAATTAAAAAACAATATTTTTTTTTTTTCAATATATATAAATATGCATAAAAAGGAAATAAAAAAATAGTACGTACGATAAATTCAGGAGGAGGTTGCTGCACTGTGGGAGACAAATTAAATAAAAGATCTTCCAGAGGCGTGGGAGGAGCTGGGGTCTGTAAAGTAAAGGGATTTGATTAAATTAACAGGTTAAATATTAAAATTAAAATAACAAAATAAAAATTAAAAACAATGTTTAACTTACTGGATCGGGGGACTGGTCATCGTGAGGGGGTTGACCAGCAGGTAATTCAAGATTAATTAGGATGACTCTGCTGTTGTTATGCGAAGAACTGGTACTTTGTTTTTTCTGTAATAATGAAATCTTTTATGGTACTAATAATTCAAAAATCAAATAAGTTAGAAAAAAAAAACAAAAGTGAAAGAGAGTAATATACCTTAAGTCGATATCGGCGGTTTCTAAAATTTTTAATTTTCCTATTTAAGGTTTTTAAATCGAAATCTGGGTGTGTCTTTTGACACAATGTTAATAACTCCTCTTTAGTTCTTAATTTGTCCCTAAAGTATAGGTCCTCTGAATCCCAAAGGACAGGGAAGTTAATAATAAGTCTGTCAAACCCTGTACACATTTTAAAACATATACTAAATCAAAACACTGTGAAGTAGGTATGCACCGGGTTTGCTCTTGAAACAATAACTGAAAGCTATGTTTTAAGCTAAGGGGCGCCATCTATGGTCATATAGTCAAAATCTTAAGGGAAATTTTGATTGTTAATGTTGCTAGTAAAGTAAATGGAGTAACCGTACAAACGTATTATTTGGTGTAAACTCAAATATTATTAAAACATATGTGATTAGTTTAAATCTTATGTGGGATTAATTCTTTTAAAGATATTCATTCAAATCTTTACAGTTCGTAATCACTAATTACAAAACATTTTCAGATATTACGATATCTGTGAGTCTGTGGTGTACTCGCCATCAGTAAAAAAAAAAAAACACTTAAGATAAAAGGATCAGAGTTGCGAGAAACAAAGACAAAAAAAAAGGGGTCGAGCCAGGCAGCAAGATTTCATTACCTGCTCTAGAAATGTTATGTTTTAAGGAAGTTTGGATTAATTGTGATTTAGAAAGTTTGTAGTATATTTTTATAGTAGGGGTAAATTGACTACTTTTAAATACAATGATAATAATATGAGTTTCCTAAAGAAATAATAATTACTGAAACAAAAATTATTGTTTGTCTATTGTGGGACAGATTATTTATTATTTAGTAATGCAAGTGTTAAGACAGGAGAATAATAAAAGGTGTCTATTAAAATACCATGAAAAGGAAATAGTATTGAATTAAAAATAAATTTACATTCAGTTCTGGCAAACAGCTAGACTAATGTAGCACTAACCTGACTGGTAATTGTTTTACTTTTATAAAATTCGTTACAAATGTATTACATATCATTTTTGAACTTACCAATAAATAACACATATCCGACAATTCACTTCACTGATTTTGCACTACTTACATAGGCTGCTATTTATATATCCGGAAACCGGGATTACAATCTTCTTAAATAGCATATTTGACCTCCATGGTAAAATTTGAACTTTTTTAAGTACTGGCCGGTATATTTTTTCTTTCTTATTAACGCTCGTGTTTTGTTTTTGACGGGTTTTAAATGTCATCTCGCAGCAAGAATGGAACTCACTCGTGAAAATATTCGTGCTATGATTTATTATGATTTTCGGCGTGGTTTAACGCAACAACAGTGCATAGATCAACTAACTTCAACTTTTGGTGATGAAGCCCCATCTAAAACTACTGTGTATCACTGGTTTAGTGAGTTCAATCGTGGACGTAGTATGCTTACGGACGAAATTAAGGCAGGTCGCCCGAAATCGGTCGTTGTACAACAAAATATCGAGGCTGTGCGAAAACTTATAATGGACGACCGACATGTTACGTACTGCGAGATAGAGGCGACTCTGGGTATTTCTATGACCAGCATTAATAGCATATTACATAATTATTTGGCTGTAAAAAAAATTTGTTCGCGTTGGATACCCCACAACTTAACAAAAGAGCAAAAAGATGCTCGCGTCGAATGGTGCAATAAAATGTTAAAAAAATATAACCGTGGTGACTCAAAAGCCGTTTATAACATCTATACAGGTGACGAATCCTGGATCTATGCATACGATCCCGAAACGAAGCAACAATCAACGGTATGGGTGTTTCAAAATGAGCCGAACCCTACGAAAGTTACTCGTGCAAAAAGTACATTGAAACAAATGGTGGCCTGCTTCTTCGGTATTAATGGCCATGTAGCTACAGTGCCACTAGAAAACCGTAGAACGGTTAATTCAGAGTGGTACACGACCATTTGCTTACCGGAAGTATTTGAACAAATTCGTAAAACTAACCAGCGACGAAGAATCATTCTTCATCATGACAATGCCAGCTGTCATACGTCACGCGAAACAACTCTATTTTTGGAGGGTCAAAATGTGGAATTAACGGGTCATCCGCCGTACAGCCCTGACTTGGCACCCAACGGTTTTTATTTATTTCCAAATATAAAGAATAAATTACGCGGTCAACGATTTTCGACCGCTGAAGATGCTGTCGACGCATTCAAACAACACGTTATGGAGGTACCTCAGGCGGAGTGGCAGAAGTGCTTTAAAAATTGGTTCACGCGAATGCAAAAGTGCATAGATCATCAAGGGGAATACTTTGAAAAACAATAAAACCATTTTCAGCCGTGTACGTTTGTTTGTTTTTTTGTTTCCGGATATATAAGTAGCAACCCTCGTATCTTCTCAACTCGAGGTAAAATTAAGACTGCGGGGAGCGCTTGTTTGAGAACAAACGCCAAACTATCCCTTCTACTCGACAGAAGCGTTGTCCTTCCATGTGCGTTGGCGCCGCCTCTTTGCGCGGGATTTAAATAACAGTGTTGCCAGTTTTAAAATTGGTAACGTAACGTTATTGAAAACGTTATTAACGGTAATACTTAAATTACAGAAACGTTAAATGATTGTTCAACAATTTATGTATCGTTTAATTATTTGAGTTTAAATTTTAAATCACATAGAGATATACAAAAAAAATATATATATATTTTAAATGAAATGGAAACAAAGTTCCCCATATTACTAAAATCAAGCAGATTTCTATATTTTATTGAGTTGATAGTCTTTTATAATGCATTTATCTTTGATTGCATATCAAAGGCCTTGGCTATTTGTAGAAATTGAGCGAAAGGGCAATGAAAGGCAATGAAAGAGCTTAATTATTCACTACGGAGAAATGATGGATATTTGGTGAATCTGAAAGAAGTATGTTTTATTTTTATAAAGATGGATTTTTACAGATAGACAAAAGCCAGATTGCAATCAACCTAAATTTGTTGGTATTTTTTGCAAAATACACAAACTAGTCAACAAATTCTTATCAGTAGGCTGAAATCGTTATACGATTAGACCCATTTTAGAAGGGTAGTTTTTGTTGACTACACACTACACAAGAAGCTAAGAAGCACACATATGATTGGGTATACACACCTCTTACTGAGTGAGATCTTTGACATTAAAACAGATGATGACATGTCAGTAAACATGCATTATCACATTATTATCTGTTATGGATTTATTCACAAATTATTATACAGTTATAAGTTTTTTTTTAGAAAGAGAACTCTACTTAATTTTTAAGAAAATATAAATTTAAGAAAGAATTTGAAATAGAGTAAATAGATAATCAGTAAGACTCATTTTCATATGTATGAGGTTAAAGTGTTTAACAAGTAGTAGATATGGAGAATTATGTTGTATCATAAATAAAATTTACTTTGGTTGACTTTATTGTTTTTAAAATTGACAATTACAGGCATAACATAGTTTTGACGTATATCTATGTTTTGTATGTAATAATAATATTTTGATACGATGTATCAAAATGTTATGCAAGTTTTAGTTTTCTTGAACACTTCATCTTTAATATGGAAATGAGTCTGAAGTCGAATATCCCATTCATGTATGAGACACGCTCCAAGAAAACTTGATTGGAATAGTTATTTGCTACTAGAATTAGGACCGAATTTTATTTAATGGAGAACGAACATCCCAGTACTTGTACCAAATGTTTTTCTTATTATGCTTAGGGAGGTTTTATTGGTTCACTTATTAACCGGACAATGTGGTTAAGTCGCCGGGTAGAAAGACCTATAGACTAGGGTGCAACCACGAAATCGAGCTAGTAGAGCTTGTTGGCCTCACAACCCAGCACCCTTTATGCAAATGGGAAAATCGTGACGAAAAGATGGTCATTATTCATTCATTAATGAGATTCAGAAGGTCTGAGTTTTGTACTAAATCAATTTCAATCAATAAGTATTGGTTTAAACACACACCATACATCACACGTTTAGAATAATACAGGGGGGAAGGGGATAATACCAACAAAAATAGGATCTTCACATAATTTTTATTCTTTTTATTGAAATATAGTGCGAGAATTTTACATGTATGTGTGTAACAATACACTGCAAATTCTCGAAGGGGCGATTGTAACTAGACGCACTAGCTGCTCTAGCTAACAAGTAAATTGAGTGAAACAGAAAACTGTTATAAAATTATTCTCAGCAATTGAATCTACGATTAAATTGGTCATATTTTAATAAATAGTATTTCATTTAAATATTTATTTTTACGCTAAATAAGTATTTTCTTAATTCTCTGAATTAAATCAAACACAAAGCATTTCTATTTCAAGCTTAAATAACAAGCAATAGTTTCATAAAACTTGACTATAATAGCTCATTAATCAGACGTCGAGTGTTTGTTTAAACTTATCAACAAGGGCTCTTTAGAGGAACAGAGGCGGCTCGGATTGAAAGAGGCGGTCGGGTCGGCCGGGTTAGGCGAGCTAGGTGCGCTAGCGAGGTCGGGTTTGATATATACCGATCCCCGAGGGAACTCGAGGCATTCTTATTTTGACCGTCGGATTGTCATTGACTCTGGCTCGCTCGTATAGTGTATAGTGAAAAGGTGAATCGTGAGGTTATTGTCGATAAGGTTGAGTTTGACGCTGTGTAACTACTATGTTGCATTGTGTTGAATTGTCGACTTTATTTTGTTGATAATAAGGTTGAGAGTTCAATAGTGTAGTGTTCAACAGTGCAGTGCAGTGTCTCCGCTACAACTTGTTGGATTTTCAATCTTTTTGTTACGTGTTTTGGTGAGTTTTTCCGCGATTTTGAGCTAGATCAATGGCTAGGTTGCATAGTCAACCTGACTGAATACACTTCATCTATCGGTGAGAATGAAGTTTATTCAGGAATCCTGTATAGTTTTTAGGACCAGATCTGGAGGGGGGGTCTCAGACACTAGGAATTGCTATACCTCGGTTTTGTCGGCCGAACTTTTTCTAGCTTAGAGTAGGGCTAGGCTTCCCACACACATTTAAGTAAAATAGAGGTTAGCCTCTAATTTTTTTTTGCATACATTAGAATAGGTGAATTGGGGTAGAGTTAGAGTAGAGTCATACACAGGATGGTGGTATTATTTTTAATCAGTGGAGATGGGAAAGGGATAAAGTGTTATATTTTTGTTACCATTTATATAAAATTGGTTTGGTTTACAACTTTATGATCCTTAATAGCAGTAAAATATGGATCAATAAATTCAGTAAAATATGGATGTGATACTGAGACGCGTACATTAAATATGATACTAAGGTAATTAACACATATTTTTTGGGAGAGTTTAGGGGAACAAAATTATTTGAGGACATACTAAATAATTTTGTTACAGGGAGCTAGTGACAGGCGAAGCAGTTCACTAGTGACAATTGAGCTTTTCTACAAGGGGTAAAAAGGGGCAGTTAAGTCATATTTATTAGACGAATGTTCTCAGTATTGCATACATATTTACAAAATATTCAGACGAGTTTCTTGGCGTTTCTTCTTGTCTGAAAGTAGGTTCCGAAACGCTGGTAAATATACATTTTTATTGTGCATAGGAATACCTATTAAAAACAATACAAAACAAAATAGGTATTATAAGGTTAGTTGGCCTGACTCCATCCGTACGTGGCAGTAAGTAGGTATGTTTGTATCCTTTGGTATTTATAAAATAATATTTTTGCTTGATTAAAATAAATATTTTCCTTTAGCTAGCTAGGTCGGTTAAGGGGTTAAAAAGGAAACTATAAATACAAACTACAAGGACTTACTACTGTCACGGTAACTGGTCACGGTAGGGTCGGTAGGAGATATTATTAAAAAAAAACAAATATATTTTTGACTTATACTTACCTAAGTAAAATAACTCCGTAAAATAATTATTTTTGCAGTACATTTTAGTAGATTATATTACTTAATCAAGAAGGTTATTAGGAATAGTAAGGAAATCCAAATCTAATTAGTATACACATAAAAGACGAAGGGTTACAAGGTTCATAACAGGGTTTTTACTAGACGATCACATGGCCAAATTAAATTATTTTCTTAGTTAACAATTAATCCAGGTCGATTTTTATTTAAGCGGTATAAGGTTTAGTTATTGAAAGTTACAAAATGATAGCACGTTGGGTTTCGATTTGTAGGACAATGTTGCCTTATCATTCCAAAAAGGTTTTCTAGGCTGTCTTGGTTAAGCTGACGAAGGTTCAGGTACTTAAATCCTTTTGATTCAACTTTCTTCCAAATGTCTTCTAAAGACGATAAGGAAGTTATGTATGGACGCAACGTATGTTCTTCAGTCTTAAAGTACTGTCAGACTTTAGGAAGCGCATAGTACTAATATTTTTTTTATATTGTCTCCACAACTGGACGTGGTTCGTTTTGTTGGAAACGTTCTGTCTTCTGTCCTTAATTACGTCTTTTTTGGACGACGGACCATTAGTACAATCGAAAAGTTTGTCAAGATATTCTATGACCTGGGCAGTCTCTAAGATCTCCTGAGCTTTAGCATCATCCCCGTACTTCTCAGCCATCAGTTTTAAAATGGCAGCGACGGTATTACTGAGCACTTGTGCAGGCAGCTTTACTTTCATTTTGGACCGATATGTAAGATTTACATGTAAGGCTGTTAGTTTTTTGAAATGTAAGGTGCTTGTGTTTTTTTCCGCCACATGTCGCAGATGACACCACTTTCCTTTTTTCCCATTCATTACAATTTCTCCTCCATTATAAAAATTGTTTCTGACCGATTTCAATAAATGCGGAATATCGAACATTATATTAATCCTCATATTATCCAACATAAAATAATTGGATGTCGTTGGGCAGCCACCCCACTTTTTGAGTAAATTCAAGCCGCCAATATTTGTGGGTCCTTGGTCACATACTGTTGTAACTACTGTGTAACAAATATCGGCAAGAGACTTTATTATATCTTTAATAGCACTAGCAAGGCTTTGCGAGGATATTGTACTTATAACAAAATAGTACGCTATCGGTTGCTTAATTTTTTTATGCAAGCCTTGTAGCTAGGGATTGCAATCCAGCACCATTTTCAATCCAGCTGGATTTTTGCTGGATTGACATAAATCCAGCTGGATCCAGCGCGGATCCAGCACATATATATTTTATTACGAGTAATCCAGTTGTTTGTATTAGAAATGCTATATTCTCATTAGCTTTCTTTATGGGGGTCTTCCTACAAGATGAACGTGTTCATTCCCTTCGTTCTACGTACCTAACCTTGTCTTGAAAGGTCTTCAAATAGGCGTTAAGTTACTCGGAATTCTTCACCGCAGCCTATACAATAACGCGTTCGGTTTTGTGTTAGATTCTTTAATATGACTTTGAAATATTTATAGCAAAAACAAAGTGTGTGCATCGTATAACTCGCCATAACAGAATAAGTAAATTAGGTAATGCACAATCGAATCAAAGGCTTTTCAAGTTTTCATTTATACCTACCTTATTTGTACTTATTTACGGACAGTCGTTTCGGTACCTATGATTTCCAAGACAAAAGTACTTACTTAACTCTGGCTGGTTCAGCGACCCAAAATACAGCTTGGCCTCCGACACTAGGGTTCGCCATTCGTTCCGATCCCGTCGTATAACTCCATCCATCGTATAACTCGCCATAACGGAATAAGTAAATTAGGTAATGCACAATCGAATCAAAGGCTTTTCAAGTTTTCATTTATACCTACCTTATTTGTACTTATTTACGGACAGTCGTTTCGGTACTTATGATTTCCAAGACAAAAGTACTTACTTAACTCTGGCTGGTTCAGCGACCCAAAATACAGCTTGGCCTCCAACACTAGGGTTCGCCATTCGTTCCGATCCCGTGCGATTCGGCGCCAATCAGCCGCTTGAATGTCGCACAGGTCTGTCTGGACCTCATCGATCCACCGATACCTAGGCCTTCCGCTCGGAAGTTTCCCAATTGGTCGTCCCAGGTATGTTCTCTTGGCCGCACGATCTTCTCCCATTCTTTCCACATGGCAGAGCCAGTGAAGTCGCGCAGCCTTGTTCTCGCCGATGATGTTTGTCCTCACTCTCCAAGAGCCATCATCTCGTCTTGTAGGGCCCAAAATGTTTCTGAAGATATTCCTCTCTGCCACTAAGAGCTTGTTTTCCTCCTTCAGTGTTAACGTCCAAACTTCGCATCCATATACCACGATCGGCCTTATCACGGAAGAACATAAGTACCTACTACCTAGTTATTTATACGGACATAATATTTTACTTCGTTTCGCTACCTACCTAAATCTGATGTATTTCGATATTGGTTACTAGTTGATAATTCATTCAACTATGTATAATGATGACACTGCTTTGCTGGAGAACGACGTCTAATTCTTATGTTAAATTGTAAAAGGTATGGCAATTACTTTCAAATTGTATTTGATTTAACAAACATCCTCTCCTCTACTTAACTTTATAAAGAAAACACATATAATTGAAAAGTGTCAAAGGTATTCAATCACACGATAATCCAATAAATCATATCATAATGTTTAATATTTTTACATGCATAGTTGACATAAATCACATGAATCACATGAATAATAAAACAAATAGATTTGACTATAAACAAATAATTTTGAGACATACTAAGGGCGGAAACACATTATTAAAACGCGATGCGATGCAACGTGTTGACACCCGATGTGCACCGTGTACATTACCAACAGGCGATGCCACGACATGCTAGAAATTTCTGAATACACTATACTGACAGCAGCAGACGTGATCGGTCGTGTGCTATGAATTTTATAAATAACGAGTCAGATGAAGATTTTGAAGATGATTTACTGCAAATTTTGGGTACATAGGTATATGATACTTAAACGATTCAGGAAAAAGAAGATAACTAGACGTTACTGGGTACATGAAATAAATCAAAAGAGAAGTAGGTTTGGTGAATATCATACTCTGTATCCAGACTTACTTAATGAAAGATTTCACATGTACTTTCGGGTTACTAAAACACAATTTGAAGAAATACACGAATTTATTCAAAATGACATACACAAGAAAGGAACATCATTTTGCGAAGCCATTAGCACCAGGGAAAGACTTGCTGTATGTCTTAGGTAAGTCCCTAAATTACAAAAATTACTTATTATAATTATAACTATTACTTATTATATTATTCAAAACTTCGCTTCATGACCAAAATTGTCATAAAATTCTTTTAAATTAAAATTTCATTCTGCGACTGTTCAGGTTCTACTTCTGAAACTCCATTTCGAACTGATAGCAAAACTTCATCATTTCTATATTGAGTTAATATTGGATTTGACGTTATTTGATTTGTACTTAGGTTATATATCAACGTAGTATTTTCTGAATCATGTGTTATTTGGTTTGCCATTGTGTTTTCTTCTTCTGGTGTTCGAATGTATGTGTATGTACTTTGACTTGGTTGTACAATCAATGGTTTATTCACGTTTTGAATTGTTTTGTTACCAGTTACATTTATTGGTGTATTCAGAATTCGTTCACGATTATTTAGCATTTTCATTTCCGAATCGTGTATAAGCTTGTGTAATTGAAATTTAATTTTAGCTTGGTCTGTTTTAGGCAACTTTTTTAGTTGCTTACTCATTGATAAGAAGAAATGGTCATTTTCGTCCATATCTGGCACTGCTCTCTTCTGTCTCATGTCCTGCGATGTTTTCATTACATCAACCATTTCTTTTAATAAATTATTGTCATTATCATTTTTACTTGTACGTCTCGGAGTAAACCTTACAGTGGAATTTGGCGTAGACGCTCTTGTAACAGATGCCCTTGAAGAAGAGGTCCTTGGAGTAGGCGAACGAATGGTGGGAGGAGGTGACAGTGCAGATTCTTCAGAAAAGTGTAATTCAGAATCTTGTGTCGAATCATCATCGTTTGTATCACCTAAGTTTGTAACTGTAGATCTCCCTTCTACATGTGGTAACAGAAATTCCATTTGCTTTTCTAGTTTCCAAGGAACTATTTTAGTTGCTGCTTGTCCGCTCTTCTTACGGTGTCTTTTTAATGCATTCGTAAAGCAGTTCCTTAATTTGCCCCATTTATTTTTTACTTCTTCAACTGAAAAAAAAAAGATGATCATATTCTTAATAAGGCATATTGATGTTCATTTCATTTTTATTACAGTAGAACATACCACAAATCGGAAACAGATGTCGCTAGTTACGATACATAAAACATCCATTAGCGATAATGGATTGACAAAAGCCCGGTGTAATGGGAAGCTCGTTGGTCCGGCAACCCAGAGGACCCAGGTTCGAATCCTGGGGTTTTCAGACTCCTTCACCGTTCATTTTTTTAATTTGTAATGAGCATCTGTTTCCGATTGTAGTATGTTCCACTATCCACTATAAATCATATTCGTTTTCTGTTACAGGTTTTTAGCTACGGTAGTTCATTCAGAACCTTGGGATTTAACTATCGAATGGGATTCAGTACAGTACGAAAAATAATACAAGACGTTTGCGATGCAATCTGGAAGAAAATGGGTCCAATTTATATGCCAAAACCTACAACTGCAATGTGGGAAGAATCGGAAAATGGTTTTAAAAATTATTGGAATTTCCCCAATTGCTGTGGAGCACTTGACGGAAAACATGTGATCATTATTTGTCCTATTAATGGTGGTTCAAATTATTGGAATTACAAGGGGACAAATTCCATCGTACTACTAGCATTAGTAGATCCAAAGTATAGATTCTTAGTAATAGACGTCGGATCGTATGGTAAAAACAGCGATGGTGGAATATTTGAAAAATCCGTACTAGGCAAGTTAATACAAGATGGAAAGTTGGAATTGCCCGCTCCAAAACCTTTAACTCAAAATTCAGAACCATTGCCAAATGTGATTGTTGCAGATGAAGCTTTTCCCTTGAAGCCATTTTTAATGCGACCCTACAGCAAGAATGATGTTCGTAACAATGAATCCAATAAAATATTTAATTATCGGCTCAGTAGTGCCCGACGCATTGTCGAGAATGCCTTTGGCATCTTAAGATCAAGATGGCGTGTTTTTGCTGGTCCAATGGCAGTTCAACCGGACATGGTCGACAACATAATTTTGGCAGCATGCTGCTTACATAATTATTTAGGCACGGATAATTTGCCATCGGACTGTGATTCACAACAGACGGATCCGACAGAATCCACCGCCTTTGACGACTTAAGTCCAATTCGTAGAAATTCCACACAGTATGCGTTTTCAATAAGAAACCAATTCAAGGAATATTTTAGTAATGAAGGCGCCGTTCCGTGGCAGCTTGATATTGTGAGCAGAGGTAGACAAAATTAAAAACTTGTCTGTCTCCCAAAAGTCACTACCATAGACGATATAGGTGTATTCAGTATCAATTTGTTTTGTAATACTAATAAATGATATTTTTAATTAAACTTACTGCTTCTGTTCATTTGCTCGGCAATTTCTTCCCATGCATTATTTCTTACAGTATGATCCCTGTATAACGCTAAACTCATGTCATATAAAACAGGATATCGTTTAACCAACTCTATTAATTGTTCATCGATCATTTCGCAAAATTAATGCAAAATACCTATACAAATTGGAATAGACGTGCACGCTCTGAGAAAGTTCTCGAACGACTGACGCGTGGCGTTGGGTGTTGTCTAGAAGCACACTGCGCGCGACGCGTCGAATAGCGTGTTGACCCCCACCATCGTCAACACATCGATCTGGCAGGTCTGGATCGGGTGGCGTGTGCGAGCATGGCATCGCGTCGGATTGTTATAGTGTGATTCTGGTCATAGAAAATACTACGATTTGATTCGACTCAACACGCGTCGCGTGTTATCGGGTCGCGTCGCGTTTGAATAATGTGTTTCCGCCTTAACTAATGCCGTAAAAGTTTACGGTTTAATTCATGTATATATAGTCGTTACGCAGGACGTAATTCTACGAATCAATTTGCAGTTTAAATTAAAAAAACAAATCACTTTTTGAAAAATAAAATACCTAAATATTTCGATAAATTTAAATACATATGCGGGCAACACCGTGTCAAGATGTGCAAATCCTACTTGTATTTGTTTGGTTTTTACCTTAAGTTTTTGCGCCATTATTTGAAAATTTATAACTTGCCGATCCGCAAGAAGTTCGGTGCTGGATCCAGCAGGCCGAAAAAAGTGCTGGATCCAGCTGGATTGCTGGATGCTGGATCCAGCAATTGCAATCCCTACTTGTAGCATAAATACTAAGGCATGGTCTGCTACTTCTGAAGACCTGTACTGGTTTTCGCCTAAGTCCACAAATCCCTCTACTTTGTCTGTTCTGGAATTGTAAATAAGACGCTTTTTTAAAGCTATCTCGTCGAACAACAAAGCACACAACCTGTCTTTTTCATTTAATATTGCAGCCTTCTTTTTTAAATGGTCCATAATAGTTGGGCTAATTCCTGGCTCTAAATCGATACTTTGAAGCATAGTTTGCAACGTTCTTATGCTTGGTAACGCCATCAAATGTTGTAAATGTCTATATAGACATTTACATGCATATGCGCGTGGAGATTTTTTATATATAGCAATAGCCAAGGCCTTTTCCGTAGGAGTCCACCGTTTTCCTCGAGTATTTCTATTGTGATTGCGTACGTATGCATTTATCAGTGTTTTAAGTGCCAATGACTTAATATGGGGCATTATATTTCCTTCTCGTAAAACAGAGATTTTGCGCTTGTACAAATCAATTTTTTGACGTGATAACGTCTTTAAAATCGTTTTAGTCGGGTGACATGTTCAGAAACTTGTGTCACACCAAAACCTCACGAGCGCGATCGCAGGTATAACGAGAGAGAGACGGACCGATCTCCCGTCTCATCTCGAGCGCTGCCAGTCATTCCGTGAAACTTGTCACGCGGAATCCTCACGAGCGGAGGCTGGCATAGCGTTCGAGTGAGTGGACCGATCTTCCGTCTCTCTCACTCTAGCGGCATACAAACGAATGGAGATTTTCTCGTGCGGTTAAGTTTTCGTTGAATGTTTAACAGTGAAACAAAATGTGAAGTGCAAGTGAAGTGTTACAACAATTGCAACAAAAAAAGGTGAATAAAATAGCCTACTTACTAACAATTTTTCATCAATTTTCTTTTCCGAGGTGTAACTTCTAAGTCTGCGAGAAAATAAAAATATATAAATTATTCGAAAAATTAAGGGAAAAAATATAAAATAAAATAAAGTATCCAATATCTTCCCATAATGGAATGGTACGGACACGGACTTTAATTGTTGGGCCATTTAGGGTTCACTTTGTATAGGACATTTCAAAAACAAAAGAAAATAACTTGAGCCGTGAATTGCTCAACAATTAATGTCCGTGACTTTACCATATCTTTTCTTTATTTCGGATAAAATTTAAATTCAAGTCAAAAATAGAGAGAAATGAAATATTTATATTATATTTATAGATATACATTATTATCAGAGGTCGGACAAATGGGCGTCATTGCTCGCAAGAACATGGACATGACTCAAAAGTTTGATTGATTAATTTCTTACCTGTAATTTTATTTGTATACGTTGTAAATAAAAACACAGACTTCTTATTCTGTAGATTTATTAAAGTAAATAAACAGTAATTTTTCTAAATTTTCCGGGGTAAGTTTATTCCTTTTTACATCCAAAATATACTTATGAGCTGAAAAACTCCGTTCGCAATCTACTGACGGAGCAAACTTCAGTACTTTAATAGGAATACTTTCATGCCAATAGGACTCAGAGTCTATTTTGCCTTCTATGTATTGGATGACAGTTTCAAAATCTGGATTTCTTTTAAGTACTGCTTTTATTTTTCCTTGCAAACTGATTCCTATTTCACCTTGAATGCTTTCCAGATTATTCAATATACATCGTATTTTACTTAATGAAAATTCTATAGTATTTGAATTAGATTGCAAACTCTCTATTACGTGCGGGATTGATTGAAAATGATATGAAATGAAGTTTAATTGTGCTGAAACGTTATCTGATTGTAAAATCTGTTTACACGTACGGATATATATACTATCACGATTATTAAATGTTTGTATGACTCTCTTTACAGCTTCAAAATTATTTTTATAATAACATGCCGCCTGGATCCAAGTGCCCCATCGTGTAATTATGGGTTGTGGTGGCAAGGGAATGTGTGGGTTCATTTCTTTGAATATTGCAATCCTGGAAGGGGCTTTTGAAAATACTTTTTTAACGTAGTTGATTAATCGGTTAACGTCGTCAAAATGGTTTCTAATTTCTTTGCAAAGTCTGTGAATCCCATGTGCCAAACAAGTTATGTGTAATATTTGTGGATATTTGGCTTTAATTTTCTGTCCAGCATTTAGCATATAGCTCACCGAATCGCTCATAAATAAAATTATGTTTTTGAAAATACTTTCAGCACGGTCTTCCCCTTCCCACAACCATTGTAAGCTTGATTCGAAAAAATTAAATATTGTAGATCCGTTTACTTTGTCCAAAACTTTGGATGCAATCAAGAAGCAACTAGCGGGCTGATTTTCTTTTAAATTTCTTACGAGAATATTAGCAATTTTCCGGTCTAAGAAATCTTTAGTCTCATCAATTGAAACCCAAAAGTATCCATTGCTTAGTTGTTCACGAATATGTAATACTTTTGCTCTGTAGACCTTATCAAAAAACACTTTTCTTAAATATGACTCCGAAGGAATATCAAAGCCGATGCAATATTTTGTCAAAAACATTCGAAAATAATTATTTTTCAATTTATTCCACGGTATATTGGCACAAATCATCATCATAGCTAAATCGTAGCAAAACATATCTTCAGTAACTTGGCCTGTTTTTTTTTGTAAGTGACATTTACTTTTTAAATGTTTGGTGAAACCAGACTTTCGAGATGGGTCAATATCAATATTACATACATTACAAGTTAAACTTACACCATCAAATGAGAATTCGCCATGTCCCTCAATCCAATTCCAGATTGTTTCGGACCTAGTTTGACGTCGTGACATGTTGCAATAAGTATTAATTCAATAAAAAGGAAATTTGATACACAAGGAACTAATTATATTGAATCTTTATAATCTTCAGCAATGAAATGAATGACAATTGACGTTTAATGTCTTCTTTATCAACAGAATTATAAATTGATATGTGGCCATGTTATCTGGATAGAAAAAGGTTTATCTCTAGAGCACTTAGCTCTACACTAGGTACCTACGCTGGATATCTACATAAAATTTGAAACAAACAGGTACTACTAGGTATTAATAATACTAGGTAATATATAGTTACTATATTTGTTACCGTTCTATATATATTCGTTATATATATATTCACAGATATTTTTCTAGTACATTAATTACCAGGACCCAAAACTTCTCAAAATCATGCAGAGGTATTTTTATTAAAATTTTACGCATATAGGAATTCTTCATTGGACATTTACAGGCGACATCTCTTGAGAACTCATTCCCTAAAAAATAACAAAAATTTGTACCATTTAAATTTTAGTTTTATTCCCTGTGTATGAAACATGAACGTAAGTAAACTTTAGTTTTAAAAGGTTACCTGCTTCATCCGTTTTTTGAAATTTACGAAAAAGATCAATTATTTCCTCCCAACATTCGTCGAATTTTGATGGCTCAATAGTTTTTAACATAAATTTCAAACACCTTTCTTTAAAATTGAAATAACAGCGGCACAAACATGTTTCTTTGTTGCCTATATATAAGAGCAAATATAATTTAGTTTTCATTCAAATTGTTTAAGATAAGCCATAATAAATAATACATAATTTTGACGTACCATTTCCTCGTCGTATTCTATTTACTTCAATTTTCGCCATGAGCTCGCTGGTAAATTGATGATATTCAATATGCGGGAATAAAAATTTTGCCATGGCTTTTTTATTATAGTTTGATATTTTTGGTGATATAGAGCTTATGAAAGAATCACAAGTTAAAAATATAATGTATATAACATTAATAGGAATGAATGTCAGAATAGTAAAGTCAATGTCAAAAAATAGATGGTTTTGTTTTGCTAAAAGGAAATCAAAGAAGGTATAATATCTTTATTTTAGTATACCATTGAAATCTTATCAATTATCACTATATCATCAATAATTTAATTCATTAATCAATCAATCAAACTTTTGAGTCATGTCCATGTTACTGCGAGCAATGACGCCCATTTGTCCGACCTCTGATTATTATACATACACAGTATTATTTACCTGCGGCAGATATCTTTTTTCTTTCGGTTGATTGAAAGATACTCTGGTTTTTTGTGCAATAATCATGGTCAAGTACATGCGGCTGCCCCGACGTAGATGGTTCTGTAAATATGAATTAAATATTTATAAATTTCGTCCTAAAGAGTTACTTTCTCAGGATGTTTGTATTATGATTGAGTTCTACATAATGAGAATAAATTAATTCAAAATATTGGGCTATTTTGGGGTTTTTGCAAAGAACGGTTCCCGATCCCTGGATGAACATTTTTAAGCTCTAAAAGTAATATTGGTAGACTTCAGTATAATATCCGTAGACTTCAGTTCCCAAACATAAACATGTTTTTAGATGCGATAGATTCCGTTTCTATTATAATGTTTATAATTCTGCTCTTACCATACCTAAAACGGTAGTTTAACTGTTATTTTTGTATGTGGCGTTATATTGAAAAATATGTTTGTTTAGCGATCTTTACCTACTTAAGTGCACTTAACTTTTTTTTTATAAATGTTGCTAAATTTATTTATGTAATATAATTATCTTTCTCCATGACAGCCAGGATTAGGTCGCTCCTGGCAACGCATTTAATATTTCCGTGATATCCTCCCACTCTCGTTGGGCATCCTTTTTGGTAAAATACGACGTAAATTTGCCAGCCCTTAAGTTATTTTTGGTGGCCATAATTTCGACCAGCATTTTTTTTGGGTTGCCCAAATATGGCTTTTGTTTTTTATTTCTGCCATTTAAGCAGTACGCGTGTGAAAACACCGACCGAAAATTCGTTTTAATATATTATTTATTATTCTTTTACTGGTTTAGTTTCGGGGCCAGCTATTAACCCCACCAGAAGTACTTGGTTTCACTTCACATCGAAATCCATCTATTATCTACATGTCGGTAGCACCTCATCTGCATCCAGAAATTTCTGAAATATGTATTAGCCATTCCCGGACTCATAAACTATCTAGTATTACCAGTGTCGATCATAAATGACATTCAATTCAGGTATTTTAATGTATGGTATGACAGTCGTTTCGGTACCTATGATTTCCAAGACAAAAGTACTTACTTAACTCTGGCTGGTTCAGCGACCCAAAATACAGCTTGGCCTCCGACACTAGGGTTCGCCATTCGTTCCGATCCCGTCGTATAACTCCATCCATCGTATAACTCGCCATAACGGAATAAGTAAATTAGGTAATGCACAATCGAATCAAAGGCTTTTCAAGTTTTCATTTATACCTACCTTATTTGTACTTATTTACGGACAGTCGTTTCGGTACTTATGATTTCCAAGACAAAAGTACTTACTTAACTCTGGCTGGTTCAGCGACCCAAAATACAGCTTGGCCTCCAACACTAGGGTTCGCCATTCGTTCCGATCCCGTGCGATTCGGCGCCAATCAGCCGCTTGAATGTCGCACAGGTCTGTCTGGACCTCATCGATCCACCGATACCTAGGCCTTCCGCTCGGAAGTTTCCCAATTGGTCGTCCCAGGTATGTTCTCTTGGCCGCACGATCTTCTCCCATTCTTTCCACATGGCAGAGCCAGTGAAGTCGCGCAGCCTTGTTCTCGCCGATGATGTTTGTCCTCACTCTCCAAGAGCCATCATCTCGTCTTGTAGGGCCCAAAATGTTTCTGAAGATATTCCTCTCTGCCACTAAGAGCTTGTTTTCCTCCTTCAGTGTTAACGTCCAAACTTCGCATCCATATACCACGATCGGCCTTATCACGGAAGAACATAAGTACCTACTACCTAGTTATTTATACGGACATAATATTTTACTTCGTTTCGCTACCTACCTAAATCTGATGTATTTCGATATTGGTTACTAGTTGATAATTCATTCAACTATGTATAATGATGACACTGCTTTGCTGGAGAACGACGTCTAATTCTTATGTTAAATTGTAAAAGGTATGGCAATTACTTTCAAATTGTATTTGATTTAACAAACATCCTCTCCTCTACTTAACTTTATAAAGAAAACACATATAATTGAAAAGTGTCAAAGGTATTCAATCACACGATAATCCAATAAATCATATCATAATGTTTAATATTTTTACATGCATAGTTGACATAAATCACATGAATCACATGAATAATAAAACAAATAGATTTGACTATAAACAAATAATTTTGAGACATACTAAGGGCGGAAACACATTATTAAAACGCGATGCGATGCAACGTGTTGACACCCGATGTGCACCGTGTACATTACCAACAGGCGATGCCACGACATGCTAGAAATTTCTGAATACACTATACTGACAGCAGCAGACGTGATCGGTCGTGTGCTATGAATTTTATAAATAACGAGTCAGATGAAGATTTTGAAGATGATTTACTGCAAATTTTGGGTACATAGGTATATGATACTTAAACGATTCAGGAAAAAGAAGATAACTAGACGTTACTGGGTACATGAAATAAATCAAAAGAGAAGTAGGTTTGGTGAATATCATACTCTGTATCCAGACTTACTTAATGAAAGATTTCACATGTACTTTCGGGTTACTAAAACACAATTTGAAGAAATACACGAATTTATTCAAAATGACATACACAAGAAAGGAACATCATTTTGCGAAGCCATTAGCACCAGGGAAAGACTTGCTGTATGTCTTAGGTAAGTCCCTAAATTACAAAAATTACTTATTATAATTATAACTATTACTTATTATATTATTCAAAACTTCGCTTCATGACCAAAATTGTCATAAAATTCTTTTAAATTAAAATTTCATTCTGCGACTGTTCAGGTTCTACTTCTGAAACTCCATTTCGAACTGATAGCAAAACTTCATCATTTCTATATTGAGTTAATATTGGATTTGACGTTATTTGATTTGTACTTAGGTTATATATCAACGTAGTATTTTCTGAATCATGTGTTATTTGGTTTGCCATTGTGTTTTCTTCTTCTGGTGTTCGAATGTATGTGTATGTACTTTGACTTGGTTGTACAATCAATGGTTTATTCACGTTTTGAATTGTTTTGTTACCAGTTACATTTATTGGTGTATTCAGAATTCGTTCACGATTATTTAGCATTTTCATTTCCGAATCGTGTATAAGCTTGTGTAATTGAAATTTAATTTTAGCTTGGTCTGTTTTAGGCAACTTTTTTAGTTGCTTACTCATTGATAAGAAGAAATGGTCATTTTCGTCCATATCTGGCACTGCTCTCTTCTGTCTCATGTCCTGCGATGTTTTCATTACATCAACCATTTCTTTTAATAAATTATTGTCATTATCATTTTTACTTGTACGTCTCGGAGTAAACCTTACAGTGGAATTTGGCGTAGACGCTCTTGTAACAGATGCCCTTGAAGAAGAGGTCCTTGGAGTAGGCGAACGAATGGTGGGAGGAGGTGACAGTGCAGATTCTTCAGAAAAGTGTAATTCAGAATCTTGTGTCGAATCATCATCGTTTGTATCACCTAAGTTTGTAACTGTAGATCTCCCTTCTACATGTGGTAACAGAAATTCCATTTGCTTTTCTAGTTTCCAAGGAACTATTTTAGTTGCTGCTTGTCCGCTCTTCTTACGGTGTCTTTTTAATGCATTCGTAAAGCAGTTCCTTAATTTGCCCCATTTATTTTTTACTTCTTCAACTGAAAAAAAAAAGATGATCATATTCTTAATAAGGCATATTGATGTTCATTTCATTTTTATTACAGTAGAACATACCACAAATCGGAAACAGATGTCGCTAGTTACGATACATAAAACATCCATTAGCGATAATGGATTGACAAAAGCCCGGTGTAATGGGAAGCTCGTTGGTCCGGCAACCCAGAGGACCCAGGTTCGAATCCTGGGGTTTTCAGACTCCTTCACCGTTCATTTTTTTAATTTGTAATGAGCATCTGTTTCCGATTGTAGTATGTTCCACTATCCACTATAAATCATATTCGTTTTCTGTTACAGGTTTTTAGCTACGGTAGTTCATTCAGAACCTTGGGATTTAACTATCGAATGGGATTCAGTACAGTACGAAAAATAATACAAGACGTTTGCGATGCAATCTGGAAGAAAATGGGTCCAATTTATATGCCAAAACCTACAACTGCAATGTGGGAAGAATCGGAAAATGGTTTTAAAAATTATTGGAATTTCCCCAATTGCTGTGGAGCACTTGACGGAAAACATGTGATCATTATTTGTCCTATTAATGGTGGTTCAAATTATTGGAATTACAAGGGGACAAATTCCATCGTACTACTAGCATTAGTAGATCCAAAGTATAGATTCTTAGTAATAGACGTCGGATCGTATGGTAAAAACAGCGATGGTGGAATATTTGAAAAATCCGTACTAGGCAAGTTAATACAAGATGGAAAGTTGGAATTGCCCGCTCCAAAACCTTTAACTCAAAATTCAGAACCATTGCCAAATGTGATTGTTGCAGATGAAGCTTTTCCCTTGAAGCCATTTTTAATGCGACCCTACAGCAAGAATGATGTTCGTAACAATGAATCCAATAAAATATTTAATTATCGGCTCAGTAGTGCCCGACGCATTGTCGAGAATGCCTTTGGCATCTTAAGATCAAGATGGCGTGTTTTTGCTGGTCCAATGGCAGTTCAACCGGACATGGTCGACAACATAATTTTGGCAGCATGCTGCTTACATAATTATTTAGGCACGGATAATTTGCCATCGGACTGTGATTCACAACAGACGGATCCGACAGAATCCACCGCCTTTGACGACTTAAGTCCAATTCGTAGAAATTCCACACAGTATGCGTTTTCAATAAGAAACCAATTCAAGGAATATTTTAGTAATGAAGGCGCCGTTCCGTGGCAGCTTGATATTGTGAGCAGAGGTAGACAAAATTAAAAACTTGTCTGTCTCCCAAAAGTCACTACCATAGACGATATAGGTGTATTCAGTATCAATTTGTTTTGTAATACTAATAAATGATATTTTTAATTAAACTTACTGCTTCTGTTCATTTGCTCGGCAATTTCTTCCCATGCATTATTTCTTACAGTATGATCCCTGTATAACGCTAAACTCATGTCATATAAAACAGGATATCGTTTAACCAACTCTATTAATTGTTCATCGATCATTTCGCAAAATTAATGCAAAATACCTATACAAATTGGAATAGACGTGCACGCTCTGAGAAAGTTCTCGAACGACTGACGCGTGGCGTTGGGTGTTGTCTAGAAGCACACTGCGCGCGACGCGTCGAATAGCGTGTTGACCCCCACCATCGTCAACACATCGATCTGGCAGGTCTGGATCGGGTGGCGTGTGCGAGCATGGCATCGCGTCGGATTGTTATAGTGTGATTCTGGTCATAGAAAATACTACGATTTGATTCGACTCAACACGCGTCGCGTGTTATCGGGTCGCGTCGCGTTTGAATAATGTGTTTCCGCCTTAACTAATGCCGTAAAAGTTTACGGTTTAATTCATGTATATATAGTCGTTACGCAGGACGTAATTCTACGAATCAATTTGCAGTTTAAATTAAAAAAACAAATCACTTTTTGAAAAATAAAATACCTAAATATTTCGATAAATTTAAATACATATGCGGGCAACACCGTGTCAAGATGTGCAAATCCTACTTGTATTTGTTTGGTTTTTACCTTAAGTTTTTGCGCCATTATTTGAAAATTTATAACTTGCCGATCCGCAAGAAGTTCGGTGCTGGATCCAGCAGGCCGAAAAAAGTGCTGGATCCAGCTGGATTGCTGGATGCTGGATCCAGCAATTGCAATCCCTACTTGTAGCATAAATACTAAGGCATGGTCTGCTACTTCTGAAGACCTGTACTGGTTTTCGCCTAAGTCCACAAATCCCTCTACTTTGTCTGTTCTGGAATTGTAAATAAGACGCTTTTTTAAAGCTATCTCGTCGAACAACAAAGCACACAACCTGTCTTTTTCATTTAATATTGCAGCCTTCTTTTTTAAATGGTCCATAATAGTTGGGCTAATTCCTGGCTCTAAATCGATACTTTGAAGCATAGTTTGCAACGTTCTTATGCTTGGTAACGCCATCAAATGTTGTAAATGTCTATATAGACATTTACATGCATATGCGCGTGGAGATTTTTTATATATAGCAATAGCCAAGGCCTTTTCCGTAGGAGTCCACCGTTTTCCTCGAGTATTTCTATTGTGATTGCGTACGTATGCATTTATCAGTGTTTTAAGTGCCAATGACTTAATATGGGGCATTATATTTCCTTCTCGTAAAACAGAGATTTTGCGCTTGTACAAATCAATTTTTTGACGTGATAACGTCTTTAAAATCGTTTTAGTCGGGTGACATGTTCAGAAACTTGTGTCACACCAAAACCTCACGAGCGCGATCGCAGGTATAACGAGAGAGAGACGGACCGATCTCCCGTCTCATCTCGAGCGCTGCCAGTCATTCCGTGAAACTTGTCACGCGGAATCCTCACGAGCGGAGGCTGGCATAGCGTTCGAGTGAGTGGACCGATCTTCCGTCTCTCTCACTCTAGCGGCATACAAACGAATGGAGATTTTCTCGTGCGGTTAAGTTTTCGTTGAATGTTTAACAGTGAAACAAAATGTGAAGTGCAAGTGAAGTGTTACAACAATTGCAACAAAAAAAGGTGAATAAAATAGCCTACTTACTAACAATTTTTCATCAATTTTCTTTTCCGAGGTGTAACTTCTAAGTCTGCGAGAAAATAAAAATATATAAATTATTCGAAAAATTAAGGGAAAAAATATAAAATAAAATAAAGTATCCAATATCTTCCCATAATGGAATGGTACGGACACGGACTTTAATTGTTGGGCCATTTAGGGTTCACTTTGTATAGGACATTTCAAAAACAAAAGAAAATAACTTGAGCCGTGAATTGCTCAACAATTAATGTCCGTGACTTTACCATATCTTTTCTTTATTTCGGATAAAATTTAAATTCAAGTCAAAAATAGAGAGAAATGAAATATTTATATTATATTTATAGATATACATTATTATCAGAGGTCGGACAAATGGGCGTCATTGCTCGCAAGAACATGGACATGACTCAAAAGTTTGATTGATTAATTTCTTACCTGTAATTTTATTTGTATACGTTGTAAATAAAAACACAGACTTCTTATTCTGTAGATTTATTAAAGTAAATAAACAGTAATTTTTCTAAATTTTCCGGGGTAAGTTTATTCCTTTTTACATCCAAAATATACTTATGAGCTGAAAAACTCCGTTCGCAATCTACTGACGGAGCAAACTTCAGTACTTTAATAGGAATACTTTCATGCCAATAGGACTCAGAGTCTATTTTGCCTTCTATGTATTGGATGACAGTTTCAAAATCTGGATTTCTTTTAAGTACTGCTTTTATTTTTCCTTGCAAACTGATTCCTATTTCACCTTGAATGCTTTCCAGATTATTCAATATACATCGTATTTTACTTAATGAAAATTCTATAGTATTTGAATTAGATTGCAAACTCTCTATTACGTGCGGGATTGATTGAAAATGATATGAAATGAAGTTTAATTGTGCTGAAACGTTATCTGATTGTAAAATCTGTTTACACGTACGGATATATATACTATCACGATTATTAAATGTTTGTATGACTCTCTTTACAGCTTCAAAATTATTTTTATAATAACATGCCGCCTGGATCCAAGTGCCCCATCGTGTAATTATGGGTTGTGGTGGCAAGGGAATGTGTGGGTTCATTTCTTTGAATATTGCAATCCTGGAAGGGGCTTTTGAAAATACTTTTTTAACGTAGTTGATTAATCGGTTAACGTCGTCAAAATGGTTTCTAATTTCTTTGCAAAGTCTGTGAATCCCATGTGCCAAACAAGTTATGTGTAATATTTGTGGATATTTGGCTTTAATTTTCTGTCCAGCATTTAGCATATAGCTCACCGAATCGCTCATAAATAAAATTATGTTTTTGAAAATACTTTCAGCACGGTCTTCCCCTTCCCACAACCATTGTAAGCTTGATTCGAAAAAATTAAATATTGTAGATCCGTTTACTTTGTCCAAAACTTTGGATGCAATCAAGAAGCAACTAGCGGGCTGATTTTCTTTTAAATTTCTTACGAGAATATTAGCAATTTTCCGGTCTAAGAAATCTTTAGTCTCATCAATTGAAACCCAAAAGTATCCATTGCTTAGTTGTTCACGAATATGTAATACTTTTGCTCTGTAGACCTTATCAAAAAACACTTTTCTTAAATATGACTCCGAAGGAATATCAAAGCCGATGCAATATTTTGTCAAAAACATTCGAAAATAATTATTTTTCAATTTATTCCACGGTATATTGGCACAAATCATCATCATAGCTAAATCGTAGCAAAACATATCTTCAGTAACTTGGCCTGTTTTTTTTTGTAAGTGACATTTACTTTTTAAATGTTTGGTGAAACCAGACTTTCGAGATGGGTCAATATCAATATTACATACATTACAAGTTAAACTTACACCATCAAATGAGAATTCGCCATGTCCCTCAATCCAATTCCAGATTGTTTCGGACCTAGTTTGACGTCGTGACATGTTGCAATAAGTATTAATTCAATAAAAAGGAAATTTGATACACAAGGAACTAATTATATTGAATCTTTATAATCTTCAGCAATGAAATGAATGACAATTGACGTTTAATGTCTTCTTTATCAACAGAATTATAAATTGATATGTGGCCATGTTATCTGGATAGAAAAAGGTTTATCTCTAGAGCACTTAGCTCTACACTAGGTACCTACGCTGGATATCTACATAAAATTTGAAACAAACAGGTACTACTAGGTATTAATAATACTAGGTAATATATAGTTACTATATTTGTTACCGTTCTATATATATTCGTTATATATATATTCACAGATATTTTTCTAGTACATTAATTACCAGGACCCAAAACTTCTCAAAATCATGCAGAGGTATTTTTATTAAAATTTTACGCATATAGGAATTCTTCATTGGACATTTACAGGCGACATCTCTTGAGAACTCATTCCCTAAAAAATAACAAAAATTTGTACCATTTAAATTTCAGTTTTATTCCCTGTGTATGAAACATGAACGTAAGTAAACTTTAGTTTTAAAAGGTTACCTGCTTCATCCGTTTTTTGAAATTTACGAAAAAGATCAATTATTTCCTCCCAACATTCGTCGAATTTTGATGGCTCAATAGTTTTTAACATAAATTTCAAACACCTTTCTTTAAAATTGAAATAACAGCGGCACAAACATGTTTCTTTGTTGCCTATATATAAGAGCAAATATAATTTAGTTTTCATTCAAATTGTTTAAGATAAGCCATAATAAATAATACATAATTTTGACGTACCATTTCCTCGTCGTATTCTATTTACTTCAATTTTCGCCATGAGCTCGCTGGTAAATTGATGATATTCAATATGCGGGAATAAAAATTTTGCCATGGCTTTTTTATTATAGTTTGATATTTTTGGTGATATAGAGCTTATGAAAGAATCACAAGTTAAAAATATAATGTATATAACATTAATAGGAATGAATGTCAGAATAGTAAAGTCAATGTCAAAAAATAGATGGTTTTGTTTTGCTAAAAGGAAATCAAAGAAGGTATAATATCTTTATTTTAGTATACCATTGAAATCTTATCAATTATCACTATATCATCAATAATTTAATTCATTAATCAATCAATCAAACTTTTGAGTCATGTCCATGTTACTGCGAGCAATGACGCCCATTTGTCCGACCTCTGATTATTATACATACACAGTATTATTTACCTGCGGCAGATATCTTTTTTCTTTCGGTTGATTGAAAGATACTCTGGTTTTTTGTGCAATAATCATGGTCAAGTACATGCGGCTGCCCCGACGTAGATGGTTCTGTAAATATGAATTAAATATTTATAAATTTCGTCCTAAAGAGTTACTTTCTCAGGATGTTTGTATTATGATTGAGTTCTACATAATGAGAATAAATTAATTCAAAATATTGGGCTATTTTGGGGTTTTTGCAAAGAACGGTTCCCGATCCCTGGATGAACATTTTTAAGCTCTAAAAGTAATATTGGTAGACTTCAGTATAATATCCGTAGACTTCAGTTCCCAAACATAAACATGTTTTTAGATGCGATAGATTCCGTTTCTATTATAATGTTTATAATTCTGCTCTTACCATACCTAAAATTCGTTTTAATATATTATTTATTATTCTTTTACTGGTTTAGTTTCGGGGCCAGCTATTAACCCCACCAGAAGTACTTGGTTTCACTTCACATCGAAATCCATCTATTATCTACATGTCGGTAGCACCTCATCTGCATCCAGAAATTTCTGAAATATGTATTAGCCATTCCCGGACTCATAAACTATCTAGTATTACCAGTGTCGATCATAAATGACATTCAATTCAGGTATTTTAATGTATGGTAAACTGAGATCTTTATTGTCGTTCAAAATTATCAGTTCTCAATCCTCGAGGCCCTCATGAAAAAAAAAATTAAAGTTTCTTCTGAAGATTCGCCCAAGTACGGTCCTGGCTCTATCAACTGCAAGTCGTCATAATAACGCTCGTTATTGTCAGTGTAATTAATTCTAGTCGTGAGCCGACAGTACGCATAGTAACATCGGTGTTTGAACCCCGCTACGTAGAATTGTTTTGGCATGTGCGCGGCGCGTTATCCGTGTTTTGCTCGCTATGTGTTGGGGGGTTATTGGACTGTTTGTCCTCGATAATCGTTACGAAAATTATTTGCTTGTTTGATTACTATTAAAAGGCCTCAAATTTCTAAATTGCATAGAGTTATTAGACACATTCGGATTTTGGTTATACGTTGCACCACTTGTTCCAGGTGCATAGGGTTGCCTTTGCGAATTGTTCTGCCTATTACCATAACTATTACTCGGGCCCTGCCTTGAAGTTCTAGTGGTTGGTGCCGAATTAATATCAGAAGCGGCTTGATAATTGTGATCTTCTAACAAGATTTCCATGGCTTTTTACAGAGTGTAACACTTCGCATACGTACCCATTAGGTACATTGGTAAATTGGACAGAAACACCTTAAATGCAGTATGATCTTATGATAATGCTGTGTTTCATTATCGAAGCGTAATATTATTATTACGCTTCGATAATCTACGTGAGGATCAGGGTTCGTATCCGTGACCTTTGCTAACAGATCGTTCTAGTTTGCTGAATCCTTTTAAATAATTCTTCATAACTTTATCCCAGATTTATTTTAAGAACTTATAATTATTTTGCTAATCAGGGTTCGTTTCCGTGACCTTTGCTAACAGATCGTTCTAGTTTGCTGAATCCTTTTAAATAATTCTTCATAACTTTATCCCAAATTTATTTTAAGAACTTATAATTCTTTTGCTGCAGACAGCACCTCCTTTAATTCGTTCCCGGGATCCAACAAGATCGGCCGCCTCTCCTTCTAATCTACTAGTAATTAAATGAAATAGGTATGTCATCTGACCTACATTGCTGTCGCCTCTATAGTTGGTTAATATATATTCGCATTTTTTTAAATGTCCCTAACTTCCTAGGCTTTCCCGAAAGTAACGGAATAAATTTTATAATTTTCGCGGATACATGTTGAACTTCCTCCATTTTAATGTATAAACCACAAAAATCTCTTACAAAAATTAATATTCCCGTGATCTACACGTAATTGCTAAGTTGCTAACCTATGTATAAATGCAGTGTCGAAATTTGATCGACCTACACAATCGTGCCTACGTAGAATATGAACACGTAAATGTATTACTAGGTACTACTAACATACAAATAAAGAGAGAGTGGATAAATGAAGGAAAACTGTATAAAGGAAGGTGAAAGCATTTACTCACAGATCCATTTGCTTCTGTAGGATGACTGCTTCTCTTGAATTCTGCCATTGCTCGCTGTTGCAAATTTATTTGGTTCGATGTCCCGTTGAAGCGTTGAAACGCAAGTACGAGTAGAACTGATGGATCACCGACGGGACCCCTAAGCCGGCTGTGCCAAATAAGTGAGTGGTACGAGCGATTGATTTATAAATAAGTATTTATTAATAAACGGACAGCGTTACAGTTTAAGAAATAGTGATTACATTTAACAGACTTAGCAGTGACGTGCTTAGGCTAGCTGACAAATCTAATTGGAGTGGGTTCACTGCTCGTAACTCGTTCTCTAATCCCTGCAACGACTGTAAGTCTACATGGTATTGTTAGACCATCCGGGAGTGTAGAAGCAGGTGTATTTGCCGATGCAGACCGAAGTCTTTGAAGACTTAAATTTTGCTTTAATTGCAATTATTTTAATCCATTCTTGTATCTAAATAACTATATCAATTACTTACCAAAAGCTTGTCGTTTCCCATAGTCATAAACGCGTTCTCTAACACCTGCAACGACTGTAAGTCTTTACATGGTAATATTATACAATCTGGGAGTGTAGAAGCAGGTGTATTTGCCGATGCAGACCGAAGTCTTTCAAGACTTTTATTTTGCGTTAATTGCATTTCTTGTAATCCATTATTGTATCTAAATAACTATATACTTACCAGAAGCTTGTCGGTTCCGATAGTCATAAGCGAGCTCACTAATGCCTGCAACGGCTGTAAGTCTTAACATGGTATTAATATACCATCTGGGAGTGTAGAAGCTGGTGTATTTGCTGATGCGGACCGAAGTCTTTCAAGACTTTCATTTTGCTTTAATTGCAATTATTTTAATCCAGTCTTGTATCTAAAAAACTATCTCAAAAATTTACCAGAAACTTGTCGTTCCCCATAGTCATAAGCGAGCTCTCTATTAATGCCTGCAACGGCTGTAAGTCTTTACATGGTATTATTATACCACCTGCGAGTGTCGAAGCCGGTGTATTTGCCGATGCAAACCGAAGTCTCAAGAATTTCATTTTGCGTTAATTAATCTATTTTGAATACGTGCCAGGTGCGGAGAAATCATATCAGAATAAAAAAATATTAAGAAAACAGGAAACTTATGTACATCACACCATAATAACCTAAGTGCTATGCCATGATAAGCTAAGCGATCCCATCATCGCAGAAATCCGTATAATGCCCTTTTCGTCGTGTACTCCACCGACTATCAGTTATAATGATTGCCCTATGGCTGGCGGGATAATCTAGCAGCAAGGGGAATATAAAAATTAGTACATACATTTTGAAACGAAACTGTTAATAAATTCACATTTTTCTAATAAATAGAAGGTATACAATTCATCCTATGAAATGAAATGAAATAAAAATTCTTTATTATGCACAATTTTAGTTACAGTATGATGGAAATATACATTGGTTGTATCACTAAAATCTAAATGTAATATGTAGTTGACTTCTTTTGAGACCACTTGTCTTATTCTTCCTAAGGCATAGGAAGCTTGTGTTCGAAAACATTCCAGTAAAAGGCAAAAATTACCCGTTATTGGTAATTTTTCAGATTATTTTTCCAGATCATTAATTTGTCCAGATCAAATTCTACCTCGAATCCTACTGGATCTGATGTGGTTCGGCGGTTTCGTATTTCCTAAAATTTAAGATAACACATAGGTATTGAAATGTTAGTACATCCAATGTAGGAGTAGATATACTATCAAATCAATAGGCATGATTGTTTTTTTTTTCTTGTATGGCATCAATCGATTTTTTTTAATGATTAATCAAAGACTGTGTGTAGTAAATTCTTCGCAGACTGAGTTGCCTAGAAACCCAGCCGCATATTTATTTATTTTAAATTGCATCTACCCCATATCTGATACATAACTAGGGCTTCCATTTCGAATATTCGCCCTATTTTGATATTCGAATAATCTGTGTATATCGAATATTTTTTTCTGGTTCCCGCAATTAATATTTTATTAAAATAAATAGCATGTCTTAAAAATTACTATATCCGTAACGTTTTGAACCTTTTACAGTGCACATTTTTTAACACAGGATTTCCAGTCTTTAATCACATACGAATTGAATCGAATAGTATTCAATGGCATAAGATTAAGAACCAAAAGGTCGTATCTGATGTCTATGGAAGACATTTTTAGTTTTAAGAAGTTTAAGTTTAGAGTTTAGATAATGCTCAAAACAATTTTCGTAGAAAGTGTGTGATAAAGCTTCTCTTTTTATTTTTTGGACTTGTGTAATTATTCTGACTGAAAAAAAAACATATTTGGTTAAAAAAAATATTTATTTATTTAACTACATATCTTTGGGGGACAACGATTACTCGCGTCCGCAGGATTTACCTTTGATACCCTGCACGTGTCCCCTGGGTGGTGCTAAAGAGTAATCAACTTTGGCCGCTGCACTGCACTTTGTTATTAAGAGCCTCGCAGCGACTGTACAGAAGCGAATACTACGATATACACTATCACAATGAGCACTCAGACCAGAGATCTCGGACCCTCAGTCCGTATTTGTCAACTCAACGTAGAAGGTATTAGCAGACCGAAATGCGACTACATTTCTAGACTTTTAAAAGAAAATAAAATCGACGTCCTGAACATACAGGAAACCCATACCAGGGACGATCAGGACATCGAAAATAGAGGACTCATCCCCGGCTATACACTTCTCAAAGCGCTCAACCACCGCAGCTACGGCATCGCTACCTACTATCGATCCGATTTAAAGAACACTAGTGTGATATTCTCCGACGCCACCGCTGACAATTTTATCATCGTCGCTCAGGTTGATGATTTTAAAAGAGCCAACTTATATAAGCCCCCACTGGCAAGTTGGGCAAACAATGGTCCTCCCATCTTTGATCACCCATGCATCTATACGGGCGATTTCAATAGTCACCATACACTATGGCGCTACTCCGCAGACGACACCAACGGGCTAACCCTGGCACAGTGGGCCGAATCACATAATCTGTTCCTCGTGTTTGACGCCAAAGACAAAGGCACCTTCCATTCGGCTCGATGGAGGAAGGATTACAACCCCGACCTGACATTCGTCACCAAGGATCATACGGGCAGACCCCTTTCTGCAAACCGGTTAGTCCTAAAAGACTTTCCAAACAGTCAGCACAGGCCAGTCATTGTAGATGTGGGCACAAAGATCCCCCTTGCTAGGTCGATGCCCCTTCCTCGTTGGAATTTCAAGCGTGCGGAATGGAGCGGTTTTGCCAAATTTGTCGATGCTGGTACTCGCTTCATCCCTCCTAAAGCAGAAAGCTACGACCGATTTCTAGGTTTGATGCATTCATCCGCAAAGCGTCACATTTGTAGAGGCTTTAGGAAAGAGTACATCCCTGGATGGAGCAGTGAAAGCGAAAATCTGTACAGAATCTACCAGGCAACTGGAGACAGTTCGATAGGAACCGAGCTCTTACTTTCCCTGGACGCCAACCGGGTTAAGAAGTGGAAGGATACTGTGCAATCAATGGACTTCAAGCGGTTAAGCCGTAAAGCGTGGAATGTTCTGAACAAACTCACGGGAAGACGACACCACCACGACCGACCACTTGGATAAAACCAAACGAAATTGCAAATAAGATGGTTTCAACCTCCAGAGCTAAGGGCGACAAATTTGAGACCAAAAAGATTAAGAAAAAGATCAAGGAGCTGAAATTAAACTTCGCAGAGGATCTAGAGCTGGCAAGACCTTTTACGGCCGAAGAAACCCATCTCGCGATTAAAGAGCTACAGGCTGGGAAAGCTGCGGGAGCGGATGGATTCTATAATTTCTTGCTTAATCTGGGCCCCAACGCTGTAAAATGGCTCGCTATCTTCTTTTCCGACGTTCTCAGTCGCAATAAACTTCCCAGAACTTTTAAGGAGTCAAAAGTGATAGCACTATTAAAGCGGGGGAAAAAAGAGGATGACCCTTCCAGTTACCGCCCTATAGCGCTGCTTAGTAATTGCTATAAGCTGCTTGAAAAACTCATTTATCGCACGATAGCGCCTCTCATAGACCGTGTGGTCCCAGTAGAACAGGCGGGCTTTCGACCTGGGCGGAGCTGTACAGACCAGGTCCTTGCCCTTACTACACACCTGGAAAATGGTTTCCAGAAAGGGCTGAAGTCCGGAGCCGTATTTGTCGACCTCACTGCAGCTTACGACACTGTCTGGAGGGAGGGGTTAATCTTCAAGCTTCTTTTGGTTGTCCCAAGCTTGACTATTAGCTAAGTAAAGTTTTTCGAAGAGGTAGATATTATATTTTTTTATGATAAAACTCATCTTGAGGATACAGAAAATCGAGATAGTTTATTTTTATTTCCTCTTATTAATTAGAAATATTTTTTTAAGTGATAACGATGACATTAGTGCGATTAATGACTGATAAGCTCTCAGTGCCTTTGCGAGTGTGGTTTGCCCAAAATTATAAAAAAAAAGCCAATTGACACAACTGACAAGAGTACTGTCACTTTAAAAATTACAATTTGTATCGGTTCCAACGGTTCTGCTATCTTTGCATTTTCGTGTTGTTTCTGTGACTTTTAATCTAATTTCGACGACCTCAGCACGAACTTCGGACTTCGGACGGTGTTTGCCGCATTTCCCGACGACCCTTGCACGATATTTGGACAACGATTGGATCTACTGACGACTACTTTGGCACTGCTACGCTTCTTGGACAACGTTTTCTAGCCTTCACGACGACCCTGTTGCACTGAAATTTGGACTGTGATTTGTATTTTTAGAGGCTTTGTCTTTAATAATACAATGAGCGACTTTGTACGAGCCGATTCTGGAAACCTGCCACACATGGACATGATAATGATTCTCGACTATTTTCACACCAGCGATAAGCATAATGCTGCTGAAATGAGAGGTGTAAAAACACTCATGTACGTATAATGAATTCAGTAAAACGTTGATGTATCTACAGTCAACGTTAAATATATACAAACAATATACATAACGTATTTATATAACCCACCTATTTATGCCATTGTGATTAAATGGAATACGTAAACAAATCTCGAATACGTTCATTGTCCGTTGTCTATATAGGTGCTCTTACACGAGCGATAAAATTGACGAATTCCCGGCAATTTTGACGTCACGGCCGTTACAAGCAATTATAATATTACAGTATCGGTAAGGAAGGCAGAGCGGGGAGCGCGGGAGGTGACTATCGTGCGCCTATTTTTTGATGCAGTTTACCTTTTGTTTGGACGTGGTCCGTCCGCAGTGGGGAATGTAGACACACGCATCCAGACCAATGGACCCACGTGGGCGAAGTGTACAGCGTGTCCGTGCGAGGCGTGCGCAGCAGTGGGACTGCAGCCTTACACATGATATGTTCACATGACATGTCAGATTGGGAAAGTAAACGTGTTAATATTGACTGTATGTACACACATTGTAAATCAAGCGTAAAAATATGGGTACACACATCTTACTCAAAAACATACATAGCGCATCTTATTCCCCTAGTAAGAATGTATTTAGTACCATACATATTTATGAGACTTTTTTTCATTTAATTTGTTTTTCCGTTTATTTTAGGGCATCAAGAAGTGGTTATGTAGAGAATGCTGTAGGATATGTGGAAATTAAAAGGGATAACACTCAATGTATTCTTCGGGCCAAAGTTGTTCCTGAACACAAAGTGACAAAAAAATATTACCTTGTGACCATTCAGTTCGATGAAAGAAATGAAAAAGTCTTGGACACAATGTGTGATGGTTGTCCTGCATCGGCTGGTAAATATTTTAAAACATTTTTCCTAATACCGAATGGATGAATCATTTAAATATTGTATAATAAATAATTAACTTTTTTTTAAAGCGATACATAAATTAATATAATATTTTAATTCTAAATACATACGAATAATGAGGAAATTTATGTATAATTCTCAATAAACACTTGGCCAAAATGGTTTATATATATAATGCTGTTATTATTTTTAGGTGGATGTAAACACACATTGGTTGTATTGTATTGGCTACAAATTAAAGCGATCGAACCCTCACCTACTTCAGTAGAGTGCTACTGGGCTAAGCCTCGATTAGCCAGTGAGGGAACTAAACCAATTTCGACTAAGGAAATTTTTCCGTCCAAAAAAAGGCCAATAGAGCTGGGACCAAAGGATCCAGAAAAAATGAACGCGTTTTATGAAGAATGCAAGAAAAGAAAAATAGGGGACTCGTTGATATTGACAATGTTGCCCGATCATGATTCGGGGTTATCGAAATACTGCATATTCGATATGGTACTGGACTTTACTTCTAAAACGGACAACCACAGCTATGATAATTTTAAAATTAACATGGCCATAACGTTGACGCAAATTATACGAGTTCAAATTGAAAAAAACACAAAAAAACAGGCAGAGTCAAAGTTATGGCATAGCATAAGGCAGGGCAGAATAACAGCCTCAAAAGTATATGAAGTGTGTCATTGCAACACGACTGATGGCTCGCTTGTTGAGCAAATTCTGGGTGGCTATAAAATGTATGACACAAAAGCAATGAAAAGAGGGAAATCACTAGAGAGACCCGTAATAAAAGAAATCGAAAGGAAACTGGGAATCAAAATTGAAGAATGTGGGTTTTATTTAATTAATTTGTTTTGTGGGGCATCACCTGATGGAATAACAGATGATTTTATAATTGAAGTGAAATGCCCCAGTTCGGTTAAAACCGTAAAAAATTATTTGAACAATGACACAATAAAAGAAAAGTTTTTGGCTCAATGTCAACTTCAAATGTTG
Organism: Pammene aurita; assembly: GCA_947086415.1. Taxonomy (NCBI): domain Eukaryota; kingdom Metazoa; phylum Arthropoda; class Insecta; order Lepidoptera; family Tortricidae; genus Pammene; species Pammene aurita. Next base: position 33,253,926 of record OX352295.1, read on the forward strand.
GCTACGGGGCGTAAAAAATGTGCGTTTTGCATTGCTGACCCAGAATTTGAACGAAACAAAGAAATAAAAATAATGTGGGTGAAATTTGATCCGGCTTATAGTAAAAATTTATTAAAAAAAGCAGAACTGTTTTGGAAAGATACTATATACCCAATAATTTTACGTAATGCACTGTCTTAACCCTTAATAAGACCTCTCTTATACAGATGTGCTACCAAAGTTAACTACATTTGAGGTGGCAGTTCCAATATATCTGATGCTGACTGTACGGTCACGTTTGAAAACTTGGGTACCTACATTAAGGCTTGATTTCCTCCTACACTGATGTCCGTCGCGCGTACGAATGACACAATGTTTTACGGACCACACAGCGACGCTGACGTACAGTGCGTAAGCTATGAAAAGAACCTTCTGGTTTTATTGCTATCCTGCTCTTTCATTAGGCTATATGTAATAAGAGAGCAGGATAGCAATAAAACCCGATGGTTCTTTTCACAGCTCTCGCACTGTACCTACGCTTGTCAAAATTGTATGAACCCGTATAATAAATACAAGACCCGTAAAATACAATCCTCGCTTAAAATTAATTTTAAAAATCAACGAGATTGTACAGTCGAGGTCATAAATATGTTTACACTTTTTTACCTACTCGAATGCGGCCGCTAACAATTAGTATGCAAACGCATTCGACTAGGTAAAAAAGTGTAAACATATTTATGACCTCGACTGTACGTGCTTGCAAACTTTTAAATAGTTGCTTAAAAAAAAGAATATGTGTTAAATGTCTCCAAGTTTTCAAATCTGACTGTACCTGGCGGCATTTCCTCGTTGTGTCGCAATACTGATACGCCGTGCGAGGACTGATACGCTGCGGAGGTGTACTGCTTTTGTAAAATAAACTTTATATAGACGGATACTATGTATATAACTACTAGACGGTTTGTAGTCTAATATCTAATTCTGAAGCGTCATCTGAACCAGAACAAAATAAAATGTATGGGAGAAAAAAGCTTCGCATCTAGTGGCAAGTAGTGTTACAACTTAACCTGTGCGATATCGTTTTAGTAACACTACTGCACACTAGATGGCGTACTAAAATGTAAGGAGAAAAATTAGCACCATCTAGTGAGTAGTAGTGTTACTACCTAATCATTAGTAACACTACTTGACACTAAAAGGCGCTGCTTTCCCTACCATACATTTTATTTCGTTCTGGTTCAGATGGCGCTTCAGAATTGGAGCTTCAAAATCTACTTAGACTACAAACCGTCTAGTAGTTATATAGTCTCTGATATAGATAATAAGGACGTGTTAAATAGAAAGTCACATGAAAAACCTAAATGACAATAATTATTAGTTATAATTATACAATAAAACAAAAACAAATTTACTGGATTTTTATTAAATTCCCCTGCAGGTTGACTAGACCACATGCAATGATCACAGCTTCGTCTACATATTTGACGTGGTTGTGATTTACAACTGAGTGAGGTTTTTAAAACGCAAATTCCCTTACCCTCCTAATGACACGTTCTACGTGTATCCTTAAGCTGGCAATTATTTTGGTTTGAATCACCTCTTTTTTTGTAGGAGTTTCCTTCGATGAAACACTTGGGGGTCGAAGAAGTTTGACGTGTTTCTCTGCTAGGAGAGTTTCTATTCCTTTGAAACCTCGGTCAGCTAAAACCACTCCCCCTGGATGTAGTATATCCGCAAAACCACTACATTCGGTAATAGCTTTGTCTGATATTCTTCCAGATTTTCCTTTAGAAACAAAGCATATAAAGCCATTTGGGCAACATGCTATTAAATATTTCACCGTATGACATGACTTATACTGCGACCATGAACATGCCTGCATAATAGAGTTCGAGGATTTTTCAATGTGGATCTCGAAACAATCTATTATGCACTGCACATTTGCATATCTTAGTTTGAATACTGGTGGCAGTGTTTTTTTTATTGTGAGTTTGTCAGGTAAATATATGAACATTTGCAAATATGTTGCCAAAAGTGGCAAACTCACTCTTAGTACTTTTTGCAATGTTACCTTGCTCAACTGGAAATGGTGGCTCATTCTTTGAATAGTGTCATTTTGCTTTAGTTTAAATAAAGGTATAATAACATGTAGCAGGTGTAACTTGCATTCTTTAGCCAAAAAATCTATCAACCAGTAAAATTGTTTAGGAACGCCCAGATAGACTTTGGGGTTCTCTTTTATTATTTTTAACATATATTTTCGCCCCGAGATATCTTTTTCTTCTATTTCTTTAGCGGTGTCTCCAGCTGTAGTAGATGTTGAAGGGCTCGAGGGTTCATACAATGAGGGTGTAGACGAACCACTTGCGGTCGTTGAAGAAGGTTGACTCGGCATTATTTTCTTTAAAATATTCGTGGCCACAATATTTGCTGAGCATCCTACACTTCTTACAGTAGGCTTCACTAAAACAGATTTTTCAGTAGTCTCCATTTCAGTCTGCATCAACGAATCGCACTGAAATATAAAGTTTAATAATTTTTTTACATCAAAACTTTGATATTTTTTTTTAAATAGAAGCTATAATACAGCTTCTGGTATTATACAAGTTGCACTATTGCGATGCGGTAACGTGTCTACCTAATAAAAGCCATCTTGTAGAGCAAGGGGTCGGTTTGTTTGTGAACTACAGTTGCCACCAGATTGGAGCTGTAGAGGTGTTCAAATATAGGTGTTAGACGATTGATCAGATTAAAAAAAAAAACCGGCCAATTGCGAAGGGTTCCGCACCATATGCGACACAACATTAGACGCTATTAAGAAAACCCAGAAAAAACACATGTTGTATGGGAGCCTCCCTTAAATATTTATTTTATTCTATTTTTATATTCGGTCTTATAGCGGCAACAGAAATGCATCATCTGTGAAAATTTCAACTGTCTAGCTACCATGATTCTTGAGATACAGCCTGGTGACAGACGGACAGACAGACCGACATTGAAGTCTCAGTAGTAGGTAGGGTCCCGTTTTTACCCTAAAAACCCCGGTTTACGGAACCCTAAAAAATTAAACCGTGGGGCACGTGTCATTTCTATCGACAGTCAAACGTTTGCATCATTTTGAACGTTTACTCAGGTCAGAGACTATATAACTACTAGACGGTTTGTAGTCTAAGTAGATTTTGAAGCTCTAATTCTGAAGCGCCATCTGAACCAGAACGAAATAAAATGTATGGTAGAAAAAGCAGCGCCTTTTAGTGTCAAGTAGTGTTACTAATGATTAGGTAGTAACACTACTACTCACTAGATGGTGCTTATTTTTCTCCTTACTTTTTATTTAGTACGCCATCTAGTATGCAGTAGTGTTACTAAAACGAAATCCCACATGTTAAGTTGTAACACTACTTGTCACTAGATGCGATACTTTTTTCTCTCATACATTTTATTTTGTTCTGGTTCAGATGGCGCTTCAGAATTAGATATTAGACTACAAACCGTCTAGTAGTTATATAGTCTCTGACTTAGGTTATTATATGCCCCACACTTAAAAATGGAATATCATATGTATTACCTTTGATGCCGTACTTCCATGATGCAGAATCTGCATTGATGTTGTAGGCTGATGTTTCAAATTGGTTCTAGCATCTTGAGAAAGATTGTTTTCATCAATCTGCATCAGTTCCTTAAAAATGAGTAAGGTATAAATATGACAATATGACAAAAGAAATTTCCAGAATCAGGTAATTTGAAAATGTCATCATCATCTCGGCCGAAAGATGTCCACTGCTGCCTGCTGCTCAACTGTAGCTATTTTTCATTACCTATGAAGCTGTTGTTTTAATAATTTACTATACCTACTACCTACCATGCCTAGAATTATACTTACAGGCTCAATGTAAGTTTTTGTTAATATCAAGCTTGCAGTATTTTTTAGGCGTAATTGGCCTCTTTTGATCCTGTAGCAGTCTTCCTCAATCTGTAAAGAAAATACTTTTAAGCAGTATTTGGAATATTATTAACTAAATTTGGGCAGTTTAAATTTATGTTTCACACATGTGTTTTTTTAATGATATGTACTGAAGATTGAGAATTAACAAAATACACCCTAAGATGCTATGAAATAAATATCGAATGGTTAAAATGACAGCCAACGGGTAGATCTCGATAGCTAAGTTGGTTAGAGCGACGGGCTAGTTCTCGGCCTGTAACAGTAGAACCACAAAAACTATTTTTCAATAATTTCATGTTGGGACAAGCTTTTATTGTTGTCAACTGTACTTTTTTTGTACTGTCTCAAACTGCTCATCAAGACGAATCAAACGAGCCCGAACTCGATGGGGTTATGTGGTTCTATTACGGAGTTCCTATGGCCACCTTCCAGTTCCATCATCAGATCAGCTCCACCTCATTATGATATTCCATTGTGCAAATATCAGCTCAATCGGAAACAACAAAACTAATTTTTTAGTTTTTGCTCGAGCACTTTCTCGGCATGTTCTAAAAACATACTCGTATCAAATTTCAGCTTTCTGGTACTAACGGCCACTGAGCTAACCCGCGGACAGACAGACAAACGGACGGACATGGCGAAACTATAAGGGTTCCTAGTTGACTACGGAACCCTAAAAACATTAAGTCAAACACTTACATTGATATGGTCTCCACAGACATATAAGTTACGTTTTGGGCAATATATCTCCAACGCTTGGCACCAAGTCGCTTGCAAACACTTGGGTATACTCAAAAACAGAGTATTTGGATAATCTCTTCTGTACTTTAAACAAGAAGGTACGAAGCAACGTCGATCATCTCTATAATACTCAACTTCTGCTCGAGTGCTTCCTGTGTCATGGGATTCCATTTTGCAAATTGCGATGTAGGTATCAATTTAATAGTGCAGTGCAGTAGTCCAATAGCTAGTGCAAGGGTCGTCGTGAAGGCTAGAAAACGTTGTCCAAGAAGCGTAGCAGTGCCAAAGTAGTCGTCAGTAGATCCAATCGTTATCCAAATATCGTGCAAGGGTCGTCGGGAAATGCGGCAAACACCAAAGTCCGAAGTTCGTGCTGAGGTCGTCGAAATAAGATTAAAATTTACAGAAATAACGCGAAAATGCAAAGAAAGCAGAACCGTTGGAACCGATACAAATTGTATTTTTTAAAGTGACAGGACTTGTCAGTTGTGTCAGTTGACATTTCATTTTTTAATAACTATGGGCAAACCAAACACGCAAAGGCACTGAGAGCTTATCAGTCATTAGTCGCACTAATGTCATCGTTATCACTTAAAAAAATATTTCTAATTAATAAGAGGAAATAAAAATAAACTATCTCGATTTTCTGTAAGACGTTTGCGATGCAATCTGGAAGAAAATGGGTCCAATTTATATGCCAAAACCTACAACTGCAATGTGGGAAGAATCGGAAAATGGTTTTAAAAATTATTGGAATTTCCCCAATTGCTGTGGAGCACTTGACGGAAAACATGTGATCATTATTTGTCCTATTAATGGTGGTTCAAATTATTGGAATTACAAGGGGACAAATTCCATCGTACTACTAGCATTAGTAGATCCAAAGTATAGATTCTTAGTAATAGACGTCGGATCGTATGGTAAAAACAGCGATGGTGGAATATTTGAAAAATCCGTACTAGGCAAGTTAATACAAGATGGAAAGTTGGAATTGCCCGCTCCAAAACCTTTAACTCAAAATTCAGAACCATTGCCAAATGTGATTGTTGCAGATGAAGCTTTTCCCTTGAAGCCATTTTTAATGCGACCCTACAGCAAGAATGATGTTCGTAACAATGAATCCAATAAAATATTTAATTATCGGCTCAGTAGTGCCCGACGCATTGTCGAGAATGCCTTTGGCATCTTAAGATCAAGATGGCGTGTTTTTGCTGGTCCAATGGCAGTTCAACCGGACATGGTCGACAACATAATTTTGGCAGCATGCTGCTTACATAATTATTTAGGCACGGATAATTTGCCATCGGACTGTGATTCACAACAGACGGATCCGACAGAATCCACCGCCTTTGACGACTTAAGTCCAATTCGTAGAAATTCCACACAGTATGCGTTTTCAATAAGAAACCAATTCAAGGAATATTTTAGTAATGAAGGCGCCGTTCCGTGGCAGCTTGATATTGTGAGCAGAGGTAGACAAAATTAAAAACTTGTCTGTCTCCCAAAAGTCACTACCATAGACGGTATAGGTGTATTCAGTATCAATTTGTTTTGTAATACTAATAAATGATATTTTTAATTAAACTTACTGCTTGTGTTCATTTGCTCGGCAATTTCTTCCCATGCATTATTTCTTACAGTATGATCCCTGTATAACGCTAAACTCATGTCATATAAAACAGGATATCGTTTAACCAACTCTATTAATTGTTCATCGATCATTTCGCAAAATTAATGCAAAATACCTATACAAATTGGAATAGACGTGCACGCTCTGAGAAAGTTCTCGAACGACTGACGCGTGGCGTTGGGTGTTGTCTAGAAGCACACTGCGCGCGACGCGTCGAATAGCGTGTTGACCCCCACCATCGTCAACACATCGATCTGGCAGGTCTGGATCGGGTGGCGTGTGCGAGCATGGCATCGCGTCGGATTGTTATAGTGTGATTCTGGTCATAGAAAATACTACGATTTGATTCGACTCAACACGCGTCGCGTGTTATCGGGTCGCGTCGCGTTTGAATAATGTGTTTCCGCCTTAACTAATGCCGTAAAAGTTTACGGTTTAATTCATGTTTATATAGTCGTTACGCAGGACGTAATTCTACGAATCAATTTGCAGTTTAAATTAAAAAAACAAATCACTTTTTGAAAAATAAAATACCTAAATATTTCGATAAATTTAAATACATATGTGGGCAACACCGTGTCAAGATGTGCAAATCCTACTTGTATTTGTTTGGTTTTTACCTTAAGTTTTTGCGCCATTATTTGAAAATTTATAACTTGCCGATCCGCAAGAAGTTCGGTGCTGGATCCAGCAGGCCGAAAAAAGTGCTGGATCCAGCTGGATTGCTGGATGCTGGATCCAGCAATTGCAATCCCTACTTGTAGCATAAATACTAAGGCATGGTCTGCTACTTCTGAAGACCTGTACTGGTTTTCGCCTAAGTCCACAAATCCCTCTACTTTGTCTGTTCTGGAATTGTAAATAAGACGCTTTTTTAAAGCTATCTCGTCGAACAACAAAGCACACAACCTGTCTTTTTCATTTAATATTGCAGCCTTCTTTTTTAAATGGTCCATAATAGTTGGGCTAATTCCTGGCTCTAAATCGATACTTTGAAGCATAGTTTGCAACGTTCTTATGCTTGGTAACGCCATCAAATGTTGTAAATGTCTATATAGACATTTACATGCATATGCGCGTGGAGATTTTTTATATATAGCAATAGCCAAGGCCTTTTCCGTAGGAGTCCACCGTTTTCCTCGAGTATTTCTATTGTGATTGCGTACGTATGCATTTATCAGTGTTTTAAGTGCCAATGACTTAATATGGGGCATTATATTTCCTTCTCGTAAAACAGAGATTTTGCGCTTGTACAAATCAATTTTTTTCATCAATTTTCTTTTCCGAGGTGTAACTTCTAAGTCTGCGAGAAAATAAAAATATATAAATTATTCGAAAAATTAAGGGAAAAAATATAAAATAAAATAAAGTATCCAATATCTTCCCATAATGGAATGGTACGGACACGGACTTTAATTGTTGGGCCATTTAGGGTTCACTTTGTATAGGACATTTCAAAAACAAAAGAAAATAACTTGAGCCGTGAATTGCTCAACAATTAATGTCCGTGACTTTACCATATCTTTTCTTTATTTCGGATAAAATTTAAATTCAAGTCAAAAATAGAGAGAAATGAAATATTTATATTATATTTATAGATATACATTATTATCAGAGGTCGGACAAATGGGCGTCATTGCTCGCAAGAACATGGACATGACTCAAAAGTTTGATTGATTAATTTCTTACCTGTAATTTTATTTGTATACGTTGTAAATAAAAACACAGACTTCTTATTCTGTAGATTTATTAAAGTAAATAAACAGTAATTTTTCTAAATTTTCCGGGGTAAGTTTATTCCTTTTTACATCCAAAATATACTTATGAGCTGAAAAACTCCGTTCGCAATCTACTGACGGAGCAAACTTCAGTACTTTAATAGGAATACTTTCATGCCAATAGGACTCAGAGTCTATTTTGCCTTCTATGTATTGGATGACAGTTTCAAAATCTGGATTTCTTTTAAGTACTGCTTTTATTTTTCCTTGCAAACTGATTCCTATTTCACCTTGAATGCTTTCCAGATTATTCAATATACATCGTATTTTACTTAATGAAAATTCTATAGTATTTGAATTAGATTGCAAACTCTCTATTACGTGCGGGATTGATTGAAAATGATATGAAATGAAGTTTAATTGTGCTGAAACGTTATCTGATTGTAAAATCTGTTTACACGTACGGATATATATACTATCACGATTATTAAATGTTTGTATGACTCTCTTTACAGCTTCAAAATTATTTTTATAATAACATGCCGCCTGGATCCAAGTGCCCCATCGTGTAATTATGGGTTGTGGTGGCAAGGGAATGTGTGGGTTCATTTCTTTGAATATTGCAATCCTGGAAGGGGCTTTTGGAAATACTTTTTTAACGTAGTTGATTAATCGGTTAACGTCGTCAAAATGGTTTCTAATTTCTTTGCAAAGTCTGTGAATCCCATGTGCCAAACAAGTTATGTGTAATATTTGTGGATATTTGGCTTTAATTTTCTGTCCAGCATTTAGCATATAGCTCACCGAATCGCTCATAAATAAAATTATGTTTTTGAAAATACTTTCAGCACGGTCTTCCCCTTCCCACAACCATTGTAAGCTTGATTCGAAAAAATTAAATATTGTAGATCCGTTTACTTTGTCCAAAACTTTGGATGCAATCAAGAAGCAACTAGCGGGCTGATTTCCTTTTAAATTTCTTACGAGAATATTAGCAATTTTCCGGTCTAAGAAATCTTTAGTCTCATCAATTGAAACCCAAAAGTATCCATTGCTTAGTTGTTCACGAATATGTAATACTTTTGCTCTGTAGACCTTATCAAAAAACACTTTTCTTAAATATGACTCCGAAGGAATATCAAAGCCGATGCAATATTTTGTCAAAAACATTCGAAAATAATTATTTTTCAATTTATTCCACGGTATATTGGCACAAATCATCATCATAGCTAAATCGTAGCAAAACATATCTTCAGTAACTTGGCCTGTTTTTTTTTGTAAGTGACATTTACTTTTTAAATGTTTGGTGAAACCAGACTTTCGAGATGCGTCAATATCAATATTACATACATTACAAGTTAAACTTACACCATCAAATGAGAATTCGCCATGTCCCTCAATCCAATTCCAGATTGTTTCGGACCTAGTTTGACGTCGTGACATGTTGCAATAAGTATTAATTCAATAAAAAGGAAATTTGATACACAAGGAACTAATTATATTGAATCTTTATAATCTTCAGCAATGAAATGAATGACAATTGACGTTTAATGTCTTCTTTATCAACAGAATTATAAATTGATATGTGGCCATGTTATCTGGATAGAAAAAGGTTTATCTCTAGAGCACTTAGCTCTACACTAGGTACCTACGCTGGATATCTACATAAAGTTTGAAACAAACAGGTACTACTAGGTATTAATAATACTAGGTAATATATAGTTACTATATTTGTTACCGTTCTATATATATTCGTTATATATATATTCACAGATATTTTTCTAGTACATTAATTACCAGGACCCAAAACTTCTCAAAATCATGCAGAGGTATTTTTATTAAAATTTTACGCATATAGGAATTCTTCATTGGACATTTACAGGCGACATCTCTTGAGAACTCATTCCCTAAAAAATAACAAAAATTTGTACCATTTAAATTTCAGTTTTATTCCCTGTGTATGAAACATGAACGTAAGTAAACTTTAGTTTTTAAAAGGTTACCTGCTTCATCCGTTTTTTGAAATTTACGAAAAAGATCAATTATTTCCTCCCAACATTCGTCGAATTTTGATGGCTCAATAGTTTTTAACATAAATTTCAAACACCTTTCTTTAAAATTGAAATAACAGCGGCACAAACATGTTTCTTTGTTGCCTATATATAAGAGCAAATATAATTTAGTTTTCATTCAAATTGTTTAAGATAAGCCATAATAAATAATACATAATTTTGACGTACCATTTCCTCGTCGTATTCTATTTACTTCAATTTTCGCCATGAGCTCGCTGGTAAATTGATGATATTCAATATGCGGGAATAAAAATTTTGCCATGGCTTTTTTATTATAGTTTGATATTTTTGGTGATATAGAGCTTATGAAAGAATCACAAGTTAAAAATATAATGTATATAACATTAATAGGAATGAATGTCAGAATAGTAAAGTCAATGTCAAAAAATAGATGGTTTTGTTTTGCTAAAAGGAAATCAAAGAAGGTATAATATCTTTATTTTAGTATACCATTGAAATCTTATCAATTATCACTATATCATCAATAATTTAATTCATTAATCAATCAATCAAACTTTTGAGTCATGTCCATGTTACTGCGAGCAATGACGCCCATTTGTCCGACCTCTGATTATTATACATACACAGTATTATTTACCTGCGGCAGATATCTTTTTTCTTTCGGTTGATTGAAAGATACTCTGGTTTTTTGTGCAATAATCATGGTCAAGTACATGCGGCTGCCCCGACGTAGATGGTTCTGTAAATATGAATTAAATATTTATAAATTTCGTCCTAAAGAGTTACTTTCTCAGGATGTTTGTATTATGATTGAGTTCTACATAATGAGAATAAATTAATTCAAAATATTGGGCTATTTTGGGGTTTTTGCAAAGAACGGTTCCCGATCCCTGGATGAACATTTTTAAGCTCTAAAAGTAATATTGGTAGACTTCAGTATAATATCCGTAGACTTCAGTTTCCAAACATAAACATGTTTTTAGATGCGATAGATTCCGTTTCTATTATAATGTTTATAATTCTGCTCTTACCATACCTAAAACGGTAGTTTAACTGTTATTTTTGTATGTGGCGTTATATTGAAAAATATGTTTGTTTAGCGATCTTTACCTACTTAAGTGCACTTAACTTTTTTTTTATAAATGTTGCTAAATTTATTTATGTAATATAATTATCTTTCTCCATGACAGCCAGGATTAGGTCGCTCCTGGCAACGCATTTAATATTTCCGTGATATCCTCCCACTCTCGTTGGGCATCCTTTTTGGTAAAATACGACGTAAATTTGCCAGCCCTTAAGTTATTTTTGGTGGCCATAATTTCGACCAGCATTTTTTTTGGGTTGCCCACATATGGCTTTTGTTTTTTATTTCTGCCATTTAAGCAGTACGCGTGTGAAAACACCGACCGAAAATTCGTTTTAATATATTATTTATTATTCTTTTACTGGTTTAGTTTCGGGGCCAGCTATTAACCCCACCAGAAGTACTTGGTTTCACTTCACATCGAAATCCATCTATTATCTACATGTCGGTAGCACCTCATCTGCATCCAGAAATTTCTGAAATATGTATTAGCCATTCCCGGACTCATAAACTATCTAGTATTACCAGTGTCGATCATAAATGACATTCAATTCAGGTATTTTAATGTATGGTAAACTGAGATCTTTATTGTCGTTCAAAATTATCAGTTCTCAATCCTCGAGGCCCTCATGAAAAAAAAAATTAAAGTTTCTTCTGAAGATTCGCCCAAGTACGGTCCTGGCTCTATCAACTGCAAGTCGTCATAATAACGCTCGTTATTGTCAGTGTAATTAATTCTAGTCGTGAGCCGACAGTACGCATAGTAACATCGGTGTTTGAACCCCGCTACGTAGAATTGTTTTGGCATGTGCGCGGCGCGTTATCCGTGTTTTGCTCGCTATGTGTTGGGGGGTTATTGGACTGTTTGTCCTCGATAATCGTTACGAAAATTATTTGCTTGTTTGATTACTATTAAAAGGCCTCAAATTTCTAAATTGCATAGAGTTATTAGACACATTCGGATTTTGGTTATACGTTGCACCACTTGTCCCAGGTGCATAGGGTTGCCTTTGCGAATTGTTCTGCCTATTACCATAACTATTACTCGGGCCCTGCCTTGAAGTTCTAGTGGTTGGTGCCGAATTAATATCAGAAGCGGCTTGATAATTGTGATCTTCTAACAAGATTTCCATGGCTTTTTACAGAGTGTAACACTTCGCATACGTACCCATTAGGTACATTGGTAAATTGGACAGAAACACCTTAAATGCAGTATGATCTTATGATAATGCTGTGTTTCATTATCGAAGCGTAATATTATTATTACGCTTCGATAATCTACGTGAGGATCAGGGTTCGTATCCGTGACCTTTGCTAACAGATCGTTCTAGTTTGCTGAATCCTTTTAAATAATTCTTCATAACTTTATCCCAGATTTATTTTAAGAACTTATAACTTATTATTTTGCTAATCAGGGTTCGTTTCCGTGACCTTTGCTAACAGATCGTTCTAGTTTGCTGAATCCTTTTAAATAATTCTTCATAACTTTATCCCAAATTTATTTTAAGAACTTATAATTCTTTTGCTGCAGACAGCACCTCCTTTAATTCGTTCCCGGGATCCAACAAGATCGGCCGCCTCTCCTTCTAATCTACTAGTAATTAAATGAAATAGGTATGACATCTGACCTACATTGCTGTCGCCTCTATAGTTGGTTAATATATATTCGCATTTTTTTAAATGTCCCTAACTTCCTAGGCTTTCCCGAAAGTAACGGAATAAATTTTATAATTTTCGCGGATACATGTTGAACTTCCTCCATTTTAATGTATAAACCACAAAAATCTCTTACAAAAATTAATATTCCCGTGATCTACACGTAATTGCTAAGTTGCTAACCTATGTATAAATGATCGACCTACACAATCGTGCCTACGTAGAATATGAACACGTAAATGTATTACTAGGTACTACTAACATACAAATAAAGAGAGAGTGGATAAATGAAGGAAAACTGTATAAAGGAAGGTGAAAGCATTTACTCACAGATCCATTTGCTTCTGTAGGATGACTGCTTCTCTTGAATTCTGCCATTGCTCGCTGTTGCAAATTTATTTGGTTCGATGTCCCGTTGAAGCGTTGAAACGCAAGTACGAGTAGAACTGATGGATCACCGACGGGACCCCTAAGCCGGCTGTGCCAAATAAGTGAGTGGTACGAGCGATTGATTTATAAATAAGTATTTATTAATAAACGGACAGCGTTACAGTTTAAGAAATAGTGATTACATTTAACAGACTTAGCAGTGACGTGCTTAGGCTAGCTGACAAATCTAATTGGAGTGGGTTCACTGCTCGTAACTCGTTCTCTAATCCCTGCAACGACTGTAAGTCTACATGGTATTGTTAGACCATCCGGGAGTGTAGAAGCAGGTGTATTTGCCGATGCAGACCGAAGCCTTTGAAGACTTAAATTTTGCTTTAATTGCAATTATTTTAATCCATTCTTGTATCTAAATAACTATATCAATTACTTACCAAAAGCTTGTCGTTTCCCATAGTCATAAACGCGTTCTCTAACACCTGCAACGACTGTAAGTCTTTACATGGTAATATTATACAATCTGGGAGTGTAGAAGCAGGTGTATTTGCCGATGCAGACCGAAGTCTTTCAAGACTTTTATTTTGCGTTAATTGCATTTCTTGTAATCCATTATTGTATCTAAATAACTATATACTTACCAGAAGCTTGTCGGTTCCGATAGTCATAAGCGAGCTCACTAATGCCTGCAACGGCTGTAAGTCTTAACATGGTATTAATATACCATCTGGGAGTGTAGAAGCTGGTGTATTTGCTGATGCGGACCGAAGTCTTTCAAGACTTTCATTTTGCTTTAATTGCAATTATTTTAATCCAGTCTTGTATCTAAAAAACTATCTCAAAAATTTACCAGAAACTTGTCGTTCCCCATAGTCATAAGCGAGCTCTCTATTAATGCCTGCAACGGCTGTAAGTCTTTACATGGTATTATTATACCACCTGCGAGTGTCGAAGCCGGTGTATTTGCCGATGCAAACCGAAGTCTCAAGAATTTCATTTTGCGTTAATTAATCTATTTTGAATACGTGCCAGGTGCGGAGAAATCATATCAGAATAAAAAAATATTAAGAAAACAGGAAACTTATGTACATCACACCATAATAACCTAAGTGCTATGCCATGATAAGCTAAGCGATCCCATCATCGCAGAAATCCGTATAATGCCCTTTTCGTCGTGTACTCCACCGACTATCAGTTATAATGATTGCCCTATGGCTGGCGGGATAATCTAGCAGCAAGGGGAATATAAAAATTAGTACATACATTTTGAAACGAAACTGTTAATAAATTCACATTTTTCTAATAAATAGAAGGTATACAATTCATCCTATGAAATGAAATGAAATAAAAATTCTTTATTATGCACAATTTTAGTTACAGTATGATGGAAATATACATTGGTTGTATCACTAAAATCTAAATGTAATATGTAGTTGACTTCTTTTGAGACCACTTGTCTTATTCTTCCTAAGGCATAGGAAGCTTGTGTTCGAAAACATTCCAGTAAAAGGCAAAAATTACCCGTTATTGGTAATTTTTCAGATTATTTTTCCAGATCATTAATTTGTCCAGATCAAATTCTACCTCGAATCCTACTGGATCTGATGTGGTTCGGCGGTTTCGTATTTCCTAAAATTTAAGATAACACATAGGTATTGAAATGTTAGTACATCCAATGTAGGAGTAGATATACTATCAAATCAATAGGCATGATTGTTTTTTTTTTCTTGTATGGCATCAATCGATTTTTTTTAATGATTAATCAAAGACTGTGTGTAGTAAATTCTTCGCAGACTGAGTTGCCTAGAAACCCAGCCGCATATTTATTTATTTTAAATTGCATCTACCCCATATCTGATACATAACTAGGGCTTCCATTTCGAATATTCGCCCTATTTTGATATTCGAATAATCTGTGTATATCGAATATTTTTTTCTGGTTCCCGCAATTAATATTTTATTAAAATAAATAGCATGTCTTAAAAATTACTATATCCGTAACGTTTTGAACCTTTTACAGTGCACATTTTTTAACACAGGATTTCCAGTCTTTAATCACATACGAATTGAATCGAATAGTATTCAATGGCATAAGATTAAGAACCAAAAGGTCGTATCTGATGTCTATGGAAGACATTTTTAGTTTTAAGAAGTTTAAGTTTTAGAGTTTAGATAATGCTCAAAACAATTTTCGTAGAAAGTGTGTGATAAAGCTTCTCTTTTTATTTTTTGGACTTGTGTAATTATTCTGACTGAAAAAAAACATATTTGGTTAAAAAAAATATTTATTTATTTAACTACATATCTTTGGGGGACAACGATTACTCGCGTCCGCAGGATTTACCTTTGATACCCTGCACGTGTCCCCTGGGTGGTGCTAAAGAGTAATCAACTTTGGCCGCTGCACTGCACTTTGTTATTAAGAGCCTCGCAGCGACTGTACAGAAGCGAATACTACGATATACACTATCACAATGAGCACTCAGACCAGAGATCTCGGACCCTCAGTCCGTATTTGTCAACTCAACGTAGAAGGTATTAGCAGACCGAAATGCGACTACATTTCTAGACTTTTAAAAGAAAATAAAATCGACGTCCTGAACATACAGGAAACCCATACCAGGGACGATCAGGACATCGAAAATAGAGGACTCATCCCCGGCTTTACACTTCTCAAAGCGCTCAACCACCGCAGCTACGGCATCGCTACCTACTATCGATCCGATTTAAAGAACACTAGTGTGATATTCTCCGACGCCACCGCTGACAATTTTATCATCGTCGCTCAGGTTGATGATTTTAAAAGAGCCAACTTATATAAGCCCCCACTGGCAAGTTGGGCAAACAATGGTCCTCCCATCTTTGATCACCCATGCATCTATACGGGCGATTTCAATAGTCACCATACACTATGGCGCTACTCCGCAGACGACACCAACGGGCTAACCCTGGCACAGTGGGCCGAATCACATAATCTGTTCCTCGTGTTTGACGCCAAAGACAAAGGCACCTTCCATTCGGCTCGATGGAGGAAGGATTACAACCCCGACCTGACATTCGTCACCAAGGATCATACGGGCAGACCCCTTTCTGCAAACCGGTTAGTCCTAAAAGACTTTCCAAACAGTCAGCACAGGCCAGTCATTGTAGATGTGGGCACAAAGATCCCCCTTGCTAGGTCGATGCCCCTTCCTCGTTGGAATTTCAAGCGTGCGGAATGGAGCGGTTTTGCCAAATTTGTCGATGCTGGTACTCGCTTCATCCCTCCTAAAGCAGAAAGCTACGACCGATTTCTAGGTTTGATGCATTCATCCGCAAAGCGTCACATTTGTAGAGGCTTTAGGAAAGAGTACATCCCTGGATGGAGCAGTGAAAGCGAAAATCTGTACAGAATCTACCAGGCAACTGGAGACAGTTCGATAGGAACCGAGCTCTTACTTTCCCTGGACGCCAACCGGGTTAAGAAGTGGAAGGATACTGTGCAATCAATGGACTTCAAGCGGTTAAGCCGTAAAGCGTGGAATGTTCTGAACAAACTCACGGGAAGACGACACCACCACGACCGACCACTTGGATAAAACCAAACGAAATTGCAAATAAGATGGTTTCAACCTCCAGAGCTAAGGGCGACAAATTTGAGACCAAAAAGATTAAGAAAAAGATCAAGGAGCTGAAATTAAACTTCGCAGAGGATCTAGAGCTGGCAAGACCTTTTACGGCCGAAGAAACCCATCTCGCGATTAAAGAGCTACAGGCTGGGAAAGCTGCGGGAGCGGATGGATTCTATAATTTCTTGCTTAATCTGGGCCCCAACGCTGTAAAATGGCTCGCTATCTTCTTTTCCGACGTTCTCAGTCGCAATAAACTTCCCAGAACTTTTAAGGAGTCAAAAGTGATAGCACTATTAAAGCGGGGGAAAAAAGAGGATGACCCTTCCAGTTACCGCCCTATAGCGCTGCTTAGTAATTGCTATAAGCTGCTTGAAAAACTCATTTATCGCACGATAGCGCCTCTCATAGACCGTGTGGTCCCAGTAGAACAGGCGGGCTTTCGACCTGGGCGGAGCTGTACAGACCAGGTCCTTGCCCTTACTACACACCTGGAAAATGGTTTCCAGAAAGGGCTGAAGTCCGGAGCCGTATTTGTCGACCTCACTGCAGCTTACGACACTGTCTGGAGGGAGGGGTTAATCTTCAAGCTTCTTTTGGTTGTCCCAAGCTTGACTATTGCCAACCTGATTTCCAATATGCTTACTCAACGAAGGTTTAACGTCTACTTGGGCTCAAAGGTTAGCGACGTCAGAGCACTAAGTAATGGGCTACCCCAAGGATCCGTGTTGGCACCCATTTTATTCAACCTGTACATCTCTGACCTTCCAAAAACCATTGCACGTAAGTTCATCTACGCTGATGACATCTGCCTCGTAGTTTCAAATTTCAACAAAAATTTCAACAGCCTGGAGTCTACGCTAATTGGTGACCTGGAACTATTGGCTAAATACTTTAGAACCTGGCGACTAACACCAAGCGCCAGCAAAACAGAAGTGTGTTGTTTTCACCTGCACAAACAACTTGCAAAGCGTGAGCTCAAGGTGCATTTCAATGGAGCACTAGTTAGACACAACTTCTGTCCTAAATATCTCGGCGTCACCCTCGACCGCTCATTGACGTACAAACAACATTTGTCCACAACAGCATGTAAGCTCCAGACTCGCAATAACATCGTCCAAAAACTTAGCGGCACTTCCTGGGGAGCTAATGCCGAAGTGTTGCGAACGTCGGCGCTACCTCTGGTGTTTTCCACGGGCGAATACTGTGCGGCGGCCTGGGTGGGTAGCGCCCATACCAACAAAGTGGATGTCGAGTTAAACAAAGCCATGAGGGTCATCTCTGGGACGCTCCAATCTACCCCTTGCCACTGGCTGCCAGTGCTCTCCCGCATCGCACCGCCGGACTTGAGGAGGAAAGGTGCCTTACTGAGGGAAGCCGTCAAGATTCGTAGCAACCCCCGTCTCCCAATATACGAAGAGTTTCTAGCACCTGCTCAGCACCGCCTTAAATCAAGAAAGCCTTCATACAGCATCGCTAGGGAGCTAGTAGACGGCAAATTCGACTTGACGCGAATGGTCCGAGACGTGGAATTCCTTAATGGCGGGAAAACTAGGCTCCATAATTACACCAGGATACAAAATAAAAGGATCGGAGCTTTCAAGGCGAGACTGGTGTAGGTAGACTCAACAGGCTTCGTACTGGTCACGGTCGTTGCGCTCATTACAAACACCGCTGCGGATGGGTCGACTCTCCTGCTTGCACTGGCGGGGCTGTGGCTCAAACCATCCAGCACATAATTGAAGACTGCCCTATATCACGCTATACCGCCGGTCCTCCAGATGACCTGATCACCTTGTGCGACGAAGCCATTAAATGGCTGACTGGTCTTAGTGTTGACATTTAATACCTAATCTATTGAATATACATATATTATGCTTCTGTATTTAGCCATACGATTAAATAAATAAAAAACTACATATCTAAATAGCGGCACACAAAACACTTTGTCTAAATTTGATTCAGATACGTACGTAAAATGGCTGTGACATACACAAAGAAAAGGTACAAAGGGTTCTGCATTAAAAAAATAAAGATGATGTTATAAGGTGGTAATTATTAGGGTTTCGTACCCAAAGGGTAAAACGGGACCCTATTACTAAGACCCCGCTGTCCGTCTGCATGTCTGTCACCAGGCTGTATCTCATGAATCGTGATAGTTAGACAGTTGAAATTTTTACAGATCATGTATTTCGGTTGCCGCTATAACAACAACTACTTAAAAACTGAATAATATGAATATTTAAGGGGGCTCCCATACAACAAATGTGATTTGTTTGCTCGTTTTTGCTATATTGCTAACGGCAAAAGGTAGACACTTAAAATATTCACAAAATATTTAGTTATATACTGTATATTGCCTTTAAAAATAAATCATTAAATTAAAAGAAAACAAATATTTAATGGGGGCTCCCATACAACAGAAAAGATTTTTTGCAGTTTTTATAGATAATGGTACGGAACCCTTCGTGCGCGAGTCCGTCTCGCCCTTGGCCGGTTTTTTTGCCATATATACAGGGTTACTTTTTAGTCAGTTAACAAACTTCGTATAAATGATCTCTAAGGTAAATGAAATATACGTTTTGTTTTATTTTTATCCCTTCTCAAATAAAAAAAAAGATAAGTGCACCCAAATGTTTCCATAGAAACAGTAGATGACTTGGTCACCCTACTTTCTCTGACGGTAGTGGCGGAGGCGAGGAGTGAGCCGGTACCCGCTCGCGGCCAGTGGCAGCGCTTGCGCAGGGGGTAAGAGTGGAGGGCGGGCGAGCTGTGCGGTGTGGGCGGAGTTCAAAGATTGCCGCTTTTGTTCTTCGCCGCGCAGTCGGAGCGTCCCCCCCCCCCTCCTCTCCTTTTAAATTGATTCCAAAATTTCCTTCATACTTTCACGGGCTTAGGACCGTCAAAACCCATGTCGATAGTCAATAAAAAAAACAAACATTTAACATTTTAAGACAAATTAATTATCATTGTTATTGATGATAAGAAGTCGATAAAGTGAAAAACGACATGTGCTAAGGCGTATTTAAAAATTGGAATCAGCTATTTACAATAATTTTTAATTTACTTACAAATGGAGTCCATTTCTCCTCACTTAACTCACTTACACTAATTGTATTTTAATAATTGTTCAAAATGCAGTCCATTTTGCTGCAAGCACAGTCTAGCACGTTTTAGGACATTTCCACTAATGTTCCTTAACACAAAATGTTCATTTCTCACTTGATCAAATGCTAAAATAATTTTGTTTTTCAAATCATCGATATTCTGAGCTTCTTCGACGTAAACTCTACGTTTCACTTCACCCCACAAAAAAAAGTCACAAGGAGTTAGGTCAGGTGATCGAGCTGGCCAGGGCACCGGTCCACCGCGCCCTATCCAGCGGTTTCCGTACCTCTCATCGAGGTACTCGCGCACGATACAGCTGTAATGAGGAGGAGCGCCGTCCTGCATGAAATAAAACTCCCGCAGGTAGCGCAGAGGCACGTTTTCCTCGATGTGGTCCTCAATTACACCCCGTAACATGTCGAGGTACGTGGCTCCGGTAAGGCGACCTTCTACAAAATAAGGCCCTAAAATCTGGTCTCTAAAAACTCCTGCCCACACATTTGCACTGAATCGCACTTGGTGGTGATGTTCTCTTATCACGTGGGGATTATTGTACTCCCACCAATGCTCGTTGTGGATGTTGTACAGGCCCACTCTGGTAAAAAGGGCCTCGTCGGTCCACAAAATGTTCTGGTCGGCGTTGTTAATCAACCAGTTGCAGAAATTTCGCCGTGGCCCTGCATCTTGGTCATTTAAAGCTTGCACAGGCTGAAAATGATAAGGGTGCATTCCTTCTGAATTTAAAAGTTTCCACACCGCATACTGGCTCACACCGAAACGCCGTGCTGCGTCATTTGTGCTGGCCCTCGGGTTGTTAGCGAAATAGCCTAACACCTCCTCTTCAATTTCCACAGGTAAACGTGGTGCTCCACTACCTTGAGCATGCGCAGGCACTGCAAACTGTCCAAAATCCAGTAGCCTCTGACTCGCCGACAAAATTGTAGGCAGACTTGGAAGACGAGCATTAGGCAAACCGGTATTTCTTAACACAGGCAGAATCTCTGCCTCGTACAACCTACGAGCCGCTCGCAGATTGTCATCGGCCCTAGCGTACACTCTCACCATTTCATAAAACTCTCGGTTTGAGTACATCGCTTCGCGTTGGCTCAGCGGCGAGTGCGGAGAACATGAAACGACGATCCGTCAGACAGAGAGCGAGACTGAGCGGCGCGGCGGTTCTTTTGTGAGGCGGCGCGCGCGCAC
Source organism: Pammene aurita (assembly GCA_947086415.1). Classification (NCBI taxonomy): domain Eukaryota; kingdom Metazoa; phylum Arthropoda; class Insecta; order Lepidoptera; family Tortricidae; genus Pammene; species Pammene aurita. The sequence goes on from OX352295.1 coordinate 33,275,016, forward strand.
CCCCGCCGCCCGCGTTCCCCGCACACTCCTCCGTCGCACTCAAATGACCCCAAAACCAGCTGTGTGTAGGGTGCGCGTAATTTGTAAAAAATGTTAGGGATAAAAATCATAAATCGTAAAAATAAAAAGTACAGGTTTTTTTATTGAAATGGGTTCTATTAACTTTACCGAAGTCAGGGTTTTTTTTTGTTAACTGACTAAAAAATAACCCTGTATTATGTTATTTCATTTCGGTGTTAATTTCATATTGTACAAAGAACTTCGATGTAGTTACTTTTACCTTTTCGCGATTTCGCTACAATCAGTGTGTACTTATACATAGAAGTAATACGACCTCTAACCAATTTAAATTGAAAATAATTACTTACAAAGTGAAAAAACTTGTGGAGGTGTATCAAGCAACAGTGCTACATTGTGTTATTGGATTTTCGCGACAAAGCATTCCACGGAGGCACTCGATTACTAAATAAGGACGATGGTAAGATCACTTCATAGCCGTTACACTTTGGAAAACCATTCAAACATTGAAATAATCTAAAGGATTCGTTTGTTTTCGGTAAAAAATAACGGGACTGGTCTCAGCTGATTGGGAGTTGAAAATCACTGACAAGTGACAACTGACTGTCAAGTGCGTTTCCATACACGCAAACTAACAACCTAGTATTGCTAGCCCAAATAAAATAAAATAAATATGAAATAAAACAATTAAAAACGGATTTTATCGCGTGTATTGAGTTTAAATTACATCCCGACGTTTCAAACACTACAGCGTTCGTGGTCAACGGGTCGACTGCGACGAACGCTGTAAAGTGTTTGAAACGTCGGGATGTAATTTAAACTCAATACACGTGATAAAATCCGTTTTTAATTGTTTTATTTCATGAATAACTATCGCGGCAACCGAAGACAATATTAAAATAAATATGCCTCTAAAGGGAGTTACTAAAGCTACCACCAGTGGCCAAAAGATGGCGACACTAGTCACCTGCTCATGCAAATCTATAGTAGATATAAAAGGCACAATACTATGCATGGGTTGTAAAAATCGTTATGAGTTCGACTGCGCAGGCGTTTCCGAGAAATTGCATCGATTAAAGAGCTTAGACGCCAAAAAGAAATGGAAATGCAAACGATGTCTAGAAAAGTTAGACAAGCAGGAAATCTTAACAAAAATTCCATCATGTCCCGCACAAGCGAAACAACAAAAGATCCCTAAGGATGACATAAAGAAGAAACCCAATACAAAATCACCACCAAGTGACCCAAAACAAATAGATAAGAATCCTCTTCCATCCACCCCTCAATTCAAACATCACACTCACGCAGACAGCTCAAAAATACTTATTGCTAATGATACAATCAACCACATAAACCAACCACCTATCACAGCTTCAGAGACGGAAAGTACAACGACACCTGCTGCCAACACAAAAATGGTTAACCAAAGCCCATATGCGCCCACAGAGCTGGAAAATTCAGGAGACTTTTCACATTTAAACTCAGATCTTTCCTCGGATGCATACGTAGGTGCCGAATTCGACTTATCTGTAAACAGTTCGCTGTTACATGACAAACAGTCCAAGAGTTTAGATTTTACTGTCAATGATGTATTGACGACTCTTGAAACAAAAGACGAAATAAATAGACTCACCTCAGAACTTGCCTCTACCCAAAATGAGTTAGAGGAGGTAAGTATCGAAAATAAATGCCTGAGACGGAAAATCGAGAAGCTACAAAGTGAAGTGGGAGTACTGAAAAAACTATGCCACTCTTCAAACCTCACCACACTTTCTCCAACGGAAAAAAATAAGAGGCATTCCATACATAATGACATGCGTCCTCAGGTTACTCTATCAAACCGCTTATTAGTAACAGCACCAATAGATGGGGAAAAAAGCTGCATAAATCCCGAATGCGCAACGGATTTAAAGCGCCTAAAAAAGTTATTAAGTTCTTTGGAAGACGACTTGAAAACTTATAAGACACAAATCGAGCAGCTGAACATATCACTAAAGAGATTGACAAAGGATAACATAAACACAGCATCCAATGATAATGATACGATCAAAAGCTTGGCTACAAGCGAAGAAATAGTCTCGAATAAGCCCCCTAAACAAGACATTGAATATACTCATGCTCCACCAAGGACAGGGGTTTCTCCACTCCCATTCCCTAAACTATGTGTTATTAGTAACTATTCGAATCTTATGATGAAATCGTTACAGCGAACCTTCCCTGCTGCTAACATGTGTCTCTATTTAAATCCTGGGGCAGGCACACGCGAACTATTCTGTGGCCTGCATAATAAGCTGCAAGAATTTACACTAAATGATTACTGTGTAATTTACATTGGTGATAATGATTTTAAAAACAGTGTTAATTATTACAAATTGGTGCATTTCATACAAAAACAACTAAGCGAAGTTCAGCACACCAATGTAATTATTTCCTTGCCAATATTAAAATTTAATAATTTATCAGCCTTGTTTAACAAACGTGTTGATATGTTTAATTACTTATTGTACCAGGCTAATCTTGAACATGAGTACTGCTACATCATAGATTCAAACGCAGCTCTATCGTTTGACATATCGTTTGACTGCTTCAATTTAATAAAAACTGTATCAGAGAGCTTAAACCAAGAAACTTCTATAATAGCAATTTTTTTGGACTTGAGCAAAGCCTTTGAATTCATTGACCATGAAATACTTGTGAAGAAACTTGAATTATATGGAATTAGAGGTAAAGCACATAATTTGATCGAAAGTTACTTAAGTCATAGAACGCAGTGTATAGAAATTGAAAAAATCGTCAGGAAACATAAAAACAATTTATGCAAAGAAAAATTTCGATCAGGGTTTCTAGTAAATAAAACTGGAGTACCACAGGGCAGCATTCTTGGTCCTTTGCTCTTTCTTATTGCCATAAATGATTTGCCAATGTTTATTAAACAAGACTGCATTCTTTTCGCCGACGACACCACCCTTGTCATAAGAGATGATAATGACAACCTATCTGAGTTTGAATCCAGTGTTAACAGTACGTTATCTGACGCAATCGACTGGTTAGATAGCAATAAACTAAAAATAAACATAGCCAAAACAAAAGCTATGACATTTGGTTCCTATAAGGCTAAACCACTGCCTTTTCAAATTAAACACGACAAGTCGTATATAGAGTTAGTTGACAATGTAACATTTCTAGGCCTACAGATTGACAAAAAATTAAATTGGAAACTGCACGTAGACCACGTATGTAAAAAATTAGTAAGGTTTGTCTATGCTCTAAAAAGACAAACGAACAGTATCAGTAAATGCAGCTCTTACTGCGTATCACGGATACGTCACTGCTGTCCTAAGCTATGGACTATTACTGTGGGGAAATTCCGTAGACATACAGAGAGTATTTTTAATACAGAAAAGGTGTGTCCGTGCCTTAGATAATGCATGGTTTCTTGAAAACTGTACACCTATATTCAAAAAGTTTAATTTGCTCCCGCTACAATGTATGTATATAAAAGATGCTTGTCTCCATGTTAGAGAAAACCCTGAACTTTTCGCTCGACGTACGGAGACCAGCACAAGACATGTGAGGGCTCAATACAGAAACCTATTATATAGGCCTCGTTGCAACTCCTCAATCTATGAAAATAATTGTTTTAATATGTGTATAGACCTGTATAATCAACTACCTGAAACAATACAACTCCAGAACAGCCACTGCTTCAAACTTAAATTAACAAAATGGCTACAAGAAAAGTGCTTTTACAGTATCAAAGAATATCTAAATTATAACTAAAATTCGAATTTGTTATTGTTTATTATTGTAACTATAGGTGTAATTTGATTTGACTAAGATATCTAAACATGTGACATAATAAATTTAAGAGAATGTAAATATGTAAATAGTATATGTACTCGATTATATAGATTGTATAAATAAAAATTTGTACACTTGCATGCTGGTTGAATACGCTTGACCTACTGACTAGTTTAAGATCCTGTAACCGTATTCTGACAAATAAAATATTTAATTGATTGATTGATTGAAGAATTTTACATCTATTAGTACCGGATGGGTTTCAGAGTTTTCCTTCTTATCAACAAAGTCACTGCCTATCTTCCTTTAAACGGACAAAACGTCGAACCAGTTCTTCGGCAATCTTCATGCTGGTATGGTGCACTACAAAAGTGCTTCTCTTCGATAGAGCAACTAGTGAGACTGACTCTTGAGCAACCCATTTCTGCATCTCTCTAGGGCTGATTGGCTCAACTAGCATCTCTAGATCTCCAGTGGACTACTGGTCTAATTCCATGTTGTCATCGGTTGCCGGTCTTGTCTCGTCAGGGTGAGTCTTGAATTTCCAACTCGCTGTTGCCTTGAACGAAGGAAGCTCCAATTGGAGGTATCTCTGTATTCGTTAGTAGCTGTTGTCCTTGTTGTGGCTGAACTAAGCCACGAACAGCGTCAGATAATTTTTGACGATAAGTCGCTCTCTCGGTGACTCTTTGTTCTACACTGCGAGAACGCAGGTTGTAAGGTGTCTTACTGGCAGCGCCTTACTTTTGTCTGATCTTATCTTGCTCTTAGAGCGGGCGCCAGAATGTATTGGCTGCGAGATTTGCTCAACCTCATCACTTAATGGCTGTATTTGAGAGGGAGCATCAACTGTTGGAACAACCTCATAATGACTCTTCACATATTTCGGGTCAATACGTAGATTCCAATCTTCTGCAGAAAATCCGGCAGGGAGTATGTTCTTATCTGCAAAGTGGTAGCTGTGCACAAGCAGACGTTTATCTCCAGAGTGATCCTTGATCTTAACGACTTCAGGTTCACTCATAGGAGTGTCAACAACGGCAACAGACGGCATCTTTCATGAGAATATCCTCTCATACGCTATCTCAAAATCTTCAAGCGACGGATCAGCGACTCTCCTTAGACGGTACTTTGCGAGTACGACTCTTGCATCATTAAGAGTTAACACGTTCATTGCGGCAGTCCATTTTGTGTACTTTACATTGGAGCTGTATCAGATCTAATAGACCTGTTTCTTAACTATTCATTGGAGCGTCATAGGGTCGAATGGATCTGTTCGAGATGCATGTGTTTTTCTTGGTAGTGGTAATCTTTTATATCTGTTTTACTATTGAAACACACTTTTGACTAGTGTATCAACTTGACACTTAAGTCGTTTCTAAATCAAATAATCGGAAGAACATTAAATATGAAAACAAAAATGTCAGATCTTTTCGACCCTATTGCCGCACTGAATGATAAACTTATCGATAAAGTGTTAGGGTTGTAGAAATAAAATATCGATGAAATTCAAAATGCTATATTTAGAAGAAAAAAGTTTGAAATAAGAAACAAAGAAAATAACCGTCTAAACCAAACGTTAAACAAAAAAAAATAAAAAAGTTTTCTAGCAAACGCTAAACAAAAAAACAATCTCTCTCAAGTTTGCTTCAAAAAAAGGATAATTAAACTTATATTTATAATAGGAACAGTATGCTATCCTTGATTAGGTTCACATTACTTTCTACATATAAAATACTTATAAAATGTTCGACGAATGTTTTTCGCTAAAACATTCGCGACACAATGTTTTCATACAAGCTTTACACATAGTTTTAACTTTCTTGACCTTTTTGGCTGCTTCTCTGCTTGACAGTGTTTTACGTAACTTGTCATAACATCCTGAACAGTTTCGTTTTTTGTCACCTTTTTCTAATGAATGCTTTTTGTTAACAGTTACACTGGATTGCTCATCTGTTTCATTTTCTTTCTCTGTGCATAATTTTTCAATGACACATTCAATAAATTGTTTTTTTGTTATTTTATTTTCAGATTTCAAGTTATGTATTATCCATGAATTAACGACACATGTTCCGAAAATCAGCTCCATCATAACCTTCCTATACCATTTAAGTCCTCTCTTTAAAGTTGAGTAATAGGAAGACATCTGATCACTGTAGTCTATTCCTTTTTTAAATTTGTTATAAGTCAGTACACATTCCGGCTTCAATATATCTTGTTCTGTACCTCTTCGTTTTTTTCCAGTATTAATCATGGACGTGTCATGATTTCTGCACGTGCTCAGCATTAAAACTGGACGTTTATCAAACCATTTTATTACTCTGACTCCTTTTTTATTCATCATACCCACGATTTGTCCCTTTTTTAATTTGGTGCTGACTACAGCCTTCGGTAAACCTTTTCTATTTGCGCGTAATGTTCCACACACAAATGTTTTCTTGGTGATTAAATCCTCGGCAAGCCCAATTGTTGTGTAAAAATTATCAACGACAACAAGTCTACCTTCATTTTGGAGGTCGTGTATTAGTTTTAAAACAACTTTCTGGGCGTGGTTTAACTCTCGGCCACCATCGCTCTTTCCAGTATACACTATCATATTGAATGTGTACCCTTCTGGTGTGCATGCTTTATAAAGTTTCACGCCATACTTATGAGACTTGTTTTTAATGTATTGGCGAAAATGCAGTCGACCACGCCATGGAACCATACTTTCATCAATAACAACTACTCTTCCTGGTTTTAGTACTTTGTTAAATTGACTTAACAACATATCATACACTTTCCGAATTTTGTATAATTTATCATTGCCCTAATCATTGTTATCGCTGAAATGCCAATATTTCAGCATATTCAGGAAACAGTCTCTGCTCATCATTGATACAATATATTCATTCCTGTACATCTTGTTTCTAGACCAATAGTCTGTTATATTGGGTACTTTCACGAGTCCCATTACCAATAAAACGCCCAGAAACTTGTGCATCTCTTTGCGATTAGTTGGTTTCCACAACCGAGATCGTGATTTCTTCGGTGTTTTAGGGTCCCGTCTGTTACATGCCTCAGCATATTTATTTGTCTCAATGACCATTGTATCTACAAACTCGTCAGTCACAAACAATTTGTAAAAATCATCCGGTTCAGAAATATCAGAAGGTATGGCCAATTCAATATCTCCAGCAAAATCGTCAATAGTTATTGGAGGCCCGTCTTCAATATCCTGCCACTCATCATCTTCACCGCCGTTAGTATGTGTGGTTGGAATCGTGTCTGCACCGTTTGGTACTTCATCATCCTCGCTTTCTGTGGATGATGAATTGTCTGATGACGAGCTTTTAGATGGACTACTAGGAATAAAATAAGAATCAGACTCTTCGTTATATGTAGTGACTACGATGTTAGGGTCTAATGCTTGCTGCACTTTCTTAATATCTTTATTTTGATGTGAGTTTTCCGATTCCGTGAAGGTTTTATATGGTAATGTAGCCGTTTTTTTCGCTTTACCTGGTTGTATATTTTTCTGTGGCGGTGTATTTAATAAATCAAAAATCTTATCTTCATCAAAAGACGAATTTAGCGAAATCATATTTGATGTTGATATGTCGCTAAAAGACCCGCATCTGCTTACCGTAGCGGAAGCAGTAGTTGACATTTCATGTTTGTTTCCTAATACTTGATATTTTTTCGGCTTTTTTTGACGTTGAGGTGTGGAGAAAATATTCATTTCGTCGTACGTTGATATTGGTGGACTTTCTTCAAGTTTATCGTTGTTGTTACCTTCTTCCTTACTATTGTTGGGTTTTAAGGCTTCAAAAGTTTCGTTGTTTGATTTTACCATGTAGGCAGGTTGCGACACGAATCCTTTTTCTGTATTCGAAGATGTGCACGTGGTTGAGCTTCTGGTAGCAGACGAAGTAGCAGCGGTTTCTTTTTTTTTGACTGGCACTGTATCGCTAAGTTTTAGTCTCCTCAGGTGTGTAGGTGTAGAGAAAACGTGATTTGTGTCATTTTTTTTGGTATTTACATTGACGCGTTCTGCCGAAATGGAGATATTTTCTAATATTTGAATTTTTTTCCTTGCGGGGATCAGCATGCGTTGCAACAGGCGAAGGACATGCATTTTGAAGAATCGTTAGTGTTTGGCCGGTGGTGGGGCTAGTATATATGTTAGATTCAGTACTCACTTTGTTACGCAGGCGATAAACTGGTGTCCTAGGGGTAGGTCGTTCATTACAAGATGTTCTAGTATCGTCATTTTCCTTTCGACGTTTAACGTTACTTTCAATGTCGCCCATGGACATTGCAAGCATTCTTCTGGATCGCTTCATGATATAATATAAACCACTAAACCACAAAATAATTGTTCGAAATTAATTGTTTTTGTAATACGAGATCACGCACAGTCACTTTATTCACGCACAACACAGAAGTCTATCGAAAATATTAATTATACCGACTACAACTGCACTTGAGGGCGGCACTAGACAAACTAACCTTCATTCTAGTGCGGCTATCAGGTCATCGGGTATCAGGTCGAAATCACCTGATATCCGCACTAGGTGGAAAAAAATTCTTTTCTATCGGTATCAGATACAATCGACCTGATACGTTTTTATTATGCCGATGTAATATATTGACAGAGACAATAATAAAACTATAATTGTCCCTTTCCTACTCCTTGGCAAACCGAAGATATCTGTTCCGCACCAGCGGTAAGAGCAGTACTTTTGTTGCCGCGTCGAGGGATAGTTCACCGTCAGTTATTTTCGACCTGATACCGCAATGAACGTGTTAAGTAGTCATAATTTTTAAGAAAAAAGAACCGACTTCCATGGGGGTATCCGGTGAAGCATTATTGTAGATGGTGCACTTAGATTCCATACAATGAAATAACTTGCTTAACAAACGCAGCGGAGAGGACAAATCGCCAAACCTGAACTATGCGTCGTTGAAGAGTTCCGTTCTGATCATCATCAGCAGTTCCACTTCATCAAATGTCACTCTTTTGAATGAAAATCCGCAATTACAGTTCCATGTCAAATGTACCCTTTTTCGTAATGGGCCACACTGTCATGTAACCTAGTAATGGGGTATTATGAAGGATCATGGCGTTTTGAGTATTCGAAATACAGTGATGCTTGATTCGGTCTCTACGATTCTAATGATTAATACACCTGAAGGACGCTGACGAGGGATTGTGTGAGGTGATGGTGATTCGTGCGAATGGTCGAGATGATTGGTTCATAGTGATTGTCATTTATTCATATGAATGATAATCAATGTGGGGTAATCTGGATGACTCGATATATCATGTGCATCTTATTATTTCTGCCATGATATTTCCCATTCAAGCTTTTCGCCTATTCAATTTGTCACAGCACAATAATCCCGTATGGCTGATGGCTCCTCGGTCACCGGAGATTAGCTCCAAGATGACTTTAAGTGCCGACATGTGCGACTATCTAGTGCTCTCATCACGGAATTGTGTACGATTGACAAGGTTCAAGGAGTTTGGGACAAAATCAGGAAACTGGCATAGTCCCAAAGCCATGGTCGGAAGTCTGTAACGTAGCCAGGTCATGCTCATGTCTCATGTCGGTGATCTCTTCGACGAATGATTCGAGCGGAGTTGTATAGCGTTATGATGTTCGCTTGTCGGGGGGATGGGTATACAAGGCCATATGCATGGATCATTATTAGCAGAGATTGGACCAGTGAGATTAGCGTAAGCGTAGTGAATGGGTTGGTTGCGTTACAGGGGATCCGTTGTAATTTTTCTTGGATCTAAAGAAGGGAGGGTAGGCTAAAAATTTACGTAATTTGCATAAAATTAAAAATTAAATCATCAGCAATTAGAAGTATGACAACTACATAAGCCACGCCCCCTTTCCGGATCTGAAAGTCTGGCCGAGCCGGAGGCATGTGTCCGAATCGTTTTGTATGGGTGTTATGCATGGGCGGTATCTTATATATTATATATAATATAATATATAAAATTAAACTCTCCCCCCTTCAATACTAGATTAATGACCTTGCTTCTTTTTCTATACTGTATTGATGCTATATTTCCACCGGCATATAGTCAATGTCACACACCTTCATAACCATAATAATCTTAGGTAACATTGTCATAATAATAATAAATCAAATGAACCATCATCAGACCTATACCAATAGAAATGTCAATTATATTATATACCATTATTTTTATCATAATTTTAATATTTCTAAACTTTTTAAACGTCTCAATGCAACACTTTAACACGCAATTTATAGATTCGAGTAGTGAGGAACTTTTAAACTTTTCCATTGATTTATATTTCGATGCTTTCCCAACAACAATTGACATAACAAATGAGCATGAGTGTACAGCAGAAGCTTTAAGACCTTGCAAAGTCGATAACCAAGTGTCATGTTTCGGATGCCAAAACTTGACAGCAAGATGCGTACACTTTAAATCTGATACAATGCACGTTACCAAATACGGAAACATTATTACGATTCCAAAAAATGAAACTGACAACGACGGATACTGTCTACCTGTGTCAGTCATGGTCCAAAGTTGTAATCTGTATCATGGTTATTTAACATTAGTAACTATTAATCCTGAAACTAATGATTCAGCGTTAATATGTTCATGCATTAATCCAGGATACATTGGAAATACAACGTTACTTGGTGCATGTGAAACTCCATTCATCTGCGACGGAAAGATTAAAGACATAAACGTACCCTTTGACGAAATCCAATGCGACTGTCCTCTAGGATTTAATGCAATCCAACAAAATAATACGCCAGTTTGTCAAATCCAAAATGTACAAACATATGATGACTATGACAAATTAGTAATAACAGATGCCATTGAGAAATCCTATTACAACACAACAATATCTGGCAATTTCAAGGGGCAAAAGATCAAAAATCCATGTTCAAATTGTCCAGTTACTGGTAATTATGTAGGCGGTATAATAGTCAAGTCAAATGATGGGTTTCAGTGTAAACAAAATTCTACCCGAGGAATACCCATACGTAGAAACTCTACTACCAGACTATTAAAAGGTACACTGGGGCCTGATGCAGTTTTAGACATAAAATACAAGTATGTTAATGTATATGGGCAAATGGTCAATTCAGATTTTCAGAGTGGTGCGGTATGTTTCGAGTACAATGATAATGAAACTATATTTAATAAACTGGAATTGAACCCGACCAAGACATATTGTTTATCTTTACATACCAATGACCTAGTGTTTCCTGGTAGTTTCAAACCACAAAGCTTTAACACAGTACCAGATATAAATGGTTGGTATGCTCAACCAGGAGTAACATATAATAATTCACTAGTCCAACACAAATCTACATCTAGCAATAGTTATACTTCAAATAATGTTAAATTATATTATAAACAAATATTACCAACACGATTTTTATGGGGTCGAGAATCTTGGGATATTTGTCAGGGAATGAAACCAATAATTTTGTATGAAACAATAAACAGTTTACTTCAATACACAAATAATGCCAAATTAATACAACATAATGCAGAGGGTAAAAACTTGAGATTTATGTTTTATAAATACAACAACAATGGAATAATAGACATGGTTACAGCTAAAACACAAGAAGAGTGGGACAATTTTCTTAGTCTTCTTCTGTCATTGGGTACTGATGTACAAGATTCAGACAAAAAAGTATTAAAAGTAGGCGTGCCATTACCATTTACTTTTGATCCTACGCTGTTTATGAATATGGAGATGGGATAAATGTGTTGAATTCAGCGGTACATTTGCTTTGTAAAATTTTTAACTTTTCCCTTTAATGGCTTATGTATATGTCTTATAAATTTATGTCTTATTCTTCTGGGCTTTGGTAATCTATTGTTTTCCACCATTTGTTCCGCACCTGTAGCACATTGATCAGTCATTTCGACATCCTTAGTCTGGATCACAGTACAATCTTCATTACTCGCATTCTTCTCCAACTCATTGAAAAAATTATTAGATAGAAAATTAATTGGTACAATCTCGACAAAAGATGGCGTTTGAGTTAAGGGCATATAATTATCTATGTTATATTCTTCAGCCATTTCTAAAAAATAAAACTATTCATTAATCCATAAAGTCATCATCATCTTCAATAATAGGCTCCTTTTTAGGTTTTACAAGAGTTGACAAGTCCACTTCTTCAATATTCAAGTTACATGAAGCTGGCATATTAGATGACCCAGCACATGGCTCCAAATCTTCCCTTTTAACCTTCTTATGTCTCTTATTTATGCTAGAAGTAAGCCGATTTTTCTTTGCTTGCTTTCCAACGTTTATAAACAGAGTGCCAAATCCCAAGCCGCTTGTTCTTATATATTGATAGTTAGAATCATTGTCTGAAGTAAGTGTATTAAACTGGATCATTTCGAATTCAATCGGTCGAATATTTATTACTCTATAGTCAGCCGTCAATTCATGAACATCGATTATATTCAATCTTTCTTGCCAACTAATATCATTCAATTTTTTATTACCGCAAGACAAAACATCAAATATATGAGTATTCGATGATTGGATAAATTTAATAATGCGATATGTTTTCTGTTTACTAGTTTGAAACGTTTCAATTTGTAATTCTAAAGGTTCTTTTGACGTATATGTATATAAATCATAATTATATCTACTCATCAAAGGAAACCTACGCATATCCAATGGCTTAATGTCATCGTCATTCTTTTCAATGTTTGGTTTATATTTATTATATTTTATTTCCTTAGCATAAGTGATCATCATGTCATTAATTTTTGAAAACTCTTCATTTTTAAGAATATCATGATAAATCGAACATGTCGCATCTATCTGCTTCTTTGGGCATACCATTTTTATTGTTCTGTCTATGCAACATTTTAAAATTTCAATGATTGTTACCTTTACATAGGATTTTTCAAGCAACTGGCGAATATACACATGCAAATACTCTTGGTCTAGTTCAGTTAAAACGGCCATATATAACTTTGTATGCATATTCAATTGACGGTCAATATTTTTATCAATCTTAGTTTTTTGCAACTCTATATTTTTTTCATTATATAAATCATAAAATCTCTTAATTAATAGTATCATGTAACGTTTTATAGTACGCACCATAGCAATATCCCAATCCGCTTTTATACGCTTATCCATATATGATTCAGTATACCTATTCTTGTTTCTATTATCATAAACATATTGCTCGTCAATTTTAATCATTTCCGGCTCCTTATTATAGCACAATACATAAGCTAGATACCAAATTATATTAGTGGCCATACTCTGATATTGCGAGTTTCGTTTAGTTCTTTTAGATTCTGCATTTGTCTGTTCAAAGTCTTCTCCTTTGAATTTTCTTTCCTGTAGTTTCATATTTATAATTTTTGCAGCCTTTGTCAATTGTGCAATTATTACATATAGTTTTTGACTGGTTACAAATTTTGCAAATACCTGAAACAAACAAATGGAAACTATGATTAATTTACTCAGACAAAAGGAATTATCCAATATACCCAGTGATTTAAATATATATAATGAGTCGGAAAATTATAGCATAATAAAAGTTAATAAAATTGGACAAGATCAAATTGATGAAAACCTGAAATTTATGCAAACTCAGTGTATAGAATATATGCAAGATTACATGTCTCTTAAGAATTATTCAGTTTTTATAACAATTAATACATATAAATATTTAATGTGCCAAAAACTACTTCAAGAATTAGACAAACAAATTAATGTACAAACTTATATTATAGAACTAACCTTATTAAATCGTTCCTCTTCGATATCCACACCTTCAGAATTTTCCGGTTTAATGGGGCAATTGAGAGATCCTCCAGATTGGACATTCATGTTAAATATAATGCAATGTTTTCCACCGATTCAGTTTATTTTTATTAATAAAAATAATTGCAATGATATAAAAGTATATCACCCAAATATATTAAATGTGTCTAAAAAAATGGTTTTTACGTATGACAATGGACAAGTGTCTTTAAACTACTGCGAATAACTTATACTCTGACAAGAGTCGACAAGATAATGATAATGCTTTATACCGTTTGTGATATTTATACTGTTTGTTGTAGACAACTACTATAGCAAACTTATCATATAGTATATATGGTATACGAATTAAAAATGGTTGAACACTGAAGTCGCCTCTTCAACTAATTTATTGTATTGACCATCATTCGATCCAATAATCGTAATTTTGTGCTTTTCAATAAAGTCTACAAACTCTTTGCAGCATAGTATCGAAGTATACATTGCAAGTTTGTTATTGTTTATATTTCTATATATTGGCACATTAGCCTTGTCAATTGAAAATGTACCCATAACATTAAAGCTGTTAATTTTCAAAAATAGTTCAAGTTTTTTCATTTCTTCATTAGATAATATCCTTCTTCTTTCAATATATTTCTTGTAATTTCTTAAGAGACACGAGTCTACCCCAGCAGATTCACAAATGCAATAGAGTTGGTCCATTATGTATTATGTTTTATGGTAGTCTATTGTAATACGTTTGTCGTTTGAACAATACGATATGGATTTACGTAACAAGCTTGACTCTTACAGTCGCGAAGCTACAGTCATTAAAAATAGGTATGAAAGTGAAAAACGAAGGATAGATGCTGAAATAAAAGCATTAGAAAACCAATTTTCGGTTTATCGTTCTCAAGTTAAGAAAGATAAATCAATGAACGCAGACTATGATAATAAAGTTAGAGAACTGAGGAGTAAAGTTGATTCATTGAATCGCGAATTGGACAGAAACTTTAATCGGTGTGCTAGCGAATTGAGACAAATTGATGCAACGGTAAAGAGGCTAACAGGAAAAAATTAATCTTAAAACTGTTATTTCCATTTAGAACCTAAGAAAGTATCATTTCGTTTATCAATGAACGTCTCTAGAATTGAGATTGGTACATTTTCATCTTCTACCAATGCACAGTGTTCACTAAATATTGGTTCTGATATATGATGGAATGCGAATTTACCACTTTCATATATAATAATAAACCCGAAATAGTTTAACATCTTCAAGTCAATGCATATGCTATCATTTTTATGTAATGTCTTTTTTTCATGTTTTATCACTTTTAAAAGCACCATTTCATCATAAATCTGGCACATTGCACCAGGTAATTGATCATTCGAAATACTCATATCATGATATCTACATATACACAATACCTTTACTCATAACAACCTATTAGTACTGTTAGCATGATTTCTTTTTGTGTAATTACGCTCTTAATAATGATATTGCTCATTTCAATAATCTATCTTTTTATGTTTGTATATTTTGCAAACTATTTTGTTACATATAGAGCCAATAACAAAGACTTGAGTGCGTTAGAAATGTTAAAAATTTCATGGTATATGCTGGTAGGTTATTTCAATGATAAGCTACATACTATATTGGCATAGATACAGTTCGCTTTTAGTAGATATGCACTTTAACCAATTCGAGATCATTCCTCAATCTAATGCTGTACAAGTAAATGGTCAACTTTTAAATGTCGATGAAAACTTTGAATTTATTTATAACGGCATTGTATATGTAGTATATGAACACACTTTGTCAATGAGGAAGCACAAAAATCTTTACGAATTTGATGATGTACCATGCCAGCAATTTGCGGTTATACCCAAAGATATTGCAATAAAACTGATTCAATATTTTGTCAATATATCCAGTTATAATGTCAAATTTACAAACATTCCACCAAATTTATCAATAAATGAAACTATCAAAATGATAGGTACTGAGCTTTTAAACCTATCTAATGGTTCTGATCCGGATTCTACCATTACGATGATGGTTAATTTACTAAGCTCAGTTTTGAATGATTTGGACGTTTCAGAAATGGAGAAGGGGATTAAATCATCAAAACAGACATTATTAGAGTTTGAACAATTGAACAATACTAGGGAATATTTAAAGGAAATCATGTCATATATTTATGCATATACATGTTATCATGATTCATTGGTTTGTTATAGATCAATAAACTCAAATATTGATGTTCTGTTCTTTATTATCCAAATTTTATTCATTAATAATTCTCAATTTAATGACACTTTATGTATAGCAAATGACGATATGCTCATGCATTCTATAGTATCTCTTCTGTTTAACGTCATTACAGATAGATGTAGCACAGAATTGTATGTTAAAGGTCGTAACCCAATGGCAAAGGATTTATACAATGATTACCTTACAAAGTTTCCATTTCTTAAACGGTACAATTCACTTTTAGACATAAAAGATTACGAAGCAAAATTGGTTGAAAGGCACGTATGTGAGATATTAATGTATCCGCATGTTCTTCTTTATAAATTTAGTCAAAAAAATAGAATAGATTACTTGATAATGAGTGGATTAAAGAAAATGATTAATAAAGATGGTAAACGAGAAAGAAAGGTGGAATTGACAGAATATAGACGCAAAATTAGTAGAGCAGGTGCACATGCCAATGTAGATGATATAGAAATGATGAAAGACTTGGAATCACAAGCCATACCTTTAAAAGACTTACTGCTAAATGATTTATTACCCAAAGTGTATAAAAATATAAACGCCGAGTATGGTATATATTCTGCTGCTGATTTATTAGAAATTATAAAAAATCCAATTATAATGGAATTACTACAATCGCAAATCGGAAGTGTGTGATTTTTTGCAAGTCGTATTACATGATCCTATTGGTTTTAATTTTTCAATGTTCTTTAAACTAGGTCTTTTTTTTGCTCCAAATAGAATGAGAACTTTGATGTACTGTTTAATTTCTTCATCACTTAAGTCACTGCACAGAATCATACTATCAATTATTACAATTACACATAAGATCATTGTATGTAATGGGATTGAGTAAATAGAATGAAGTATTACGAATATCTCTTATATTCTAGACAAATGAGTAAAACTGCATTTTGTTTATTGGTTATATATATTTTGAAATCAATATGCGATATTTTCATATTAATGTTACTCAATAATTCTGCTAGGTCAGTTGATTTTGCAACATAATATACTTTGACATCTGCTTAGACATAATAACTCAATCATATTATAAATTTAACACAACTATAGTCCAAGTATTAGGTCTATATCTATTACGTAGATAATAAAATGTATATATATAAATTCCCATACATTACAAAATCGGATAAGCCCTTTGTTCAACCTCTGAAAATGCAAATTCAACCAGACAATGTAATCGATTTAATATTGTATATATATGATGATTCCAAAGATTTGATAAATTTTGTTCTTAAAAATAATGATAGCGATAGGGTTGTATCAAATACGTGTAGAGTTTATATTTATAGTGACATAAAATTGGATGTTTCGTATTTGTCTATAATAGACACAAGAATAAAAATTATTGGCATAGAATTTGGTTTTGAGTTCATGTACACTAAACGATATAATGAACCATACATTTTGCTTAGTGTCTACGATTCAATATCCGAGGCACTAGACCACTATGACCGCATCTATGTTCACGAATTAAATATTAGTAGGGATAACTTTATAATGAGTGGCAGTATAGACAACATGACAATTAACATAGTTCCATATGTCAAGTTTCAACACCGTGAAACTGAAAATTTTGTACATGGCAAAACAACATATCGCGGGTTTGAAGTATTTAAAAGCGTTTCAATTGATAATGATAAAAAAGTACATTATATAATGCCAGAAGAATTTATTATAGTGGATATGACCTTTATATAAATAATCTTGTATTTTGGATTTATACCAAAAACCATATTCTAAATGTTCCCAACTTTAGTAATATAATAGCCACAAAAATGAATGTTGCCGATTTGACTGAAACTGAATTAAGAGATATTAGTGAAATATTTAATAAGTATGGATTTTATAATATTGAGTTATCCGATTACAATATTCGTAGCAATGATAAATTTGGAAATTTAATGTTTATAGGTATAATAAATGAAGACGAACTTGCTAATTTGTATGATTTTGACACTGATTCTGATGAATATGTATAGTCATTGTCGTATACATGTTATAGTTATTGCTGTCTACATAGATGGGTTATATTTATGTAGCGTCTACGCCTTCCTTCATGAAGCGTGGTATTTATAAAATTGGCTGTACGACAAAACCTAGGCGAAGGATAAAACAATTGAATACTGCAAATTATGAGGATTTTCAATATCTCTTGCTAATATCAGTAGAAACAATGAAAGAGACTGAAAAAAAGATTCATAAATTATTGAAATCATATAGAATTAAACGCGAATATTATAGACTATATGATTATATATTAGTCAAAGATTTGATTTGAATACATTTTATTTTTTAGATTTCATGCGTATTCTTACATTGAAAGACTTATATTCATTTCTTTTAAATAATGCCTCAGAAAGCGGAAGGATCAATCCAGAAGTAATAATATTGTGGTTATTTCAATTCACGTTACGATGCCAATATTCATTTGTAAAATTTATTATGAATAAAAATTTAAAAATTATTAAAGATGGAGTTTTGAGAAATAAACATGCATCTTGTCAATGCTATGAATTATTTGAATCTACAAATATATTAGATCTTTTACCGTGCATTGCAAAATGTAACACCTATTCCCTAAAATCAAGTATTCATACTAAATCGACACGGAATTTATCATGTGTAGATTCTAAAATTAGTACAAACGAAATTTCATCTTCTAATGTATTAATAAAACATATTCATAGGACACATCTTACAAATTTGACCATGCCTGAGAATAAATTACATGAAAATGCTAAACCGCTAAGGGACATGTTAAATATGACCAACACTGACCTATTTTTGTCATGTACGCCTATTGAAATTTACACATTAGTTTATGCTAAACACATTATTCATGTGCACGACTTTATTAGAACTTTACCCGAATATTACAAGTCTGTCACACGAAATATAACAGATATAGTTCCAGACACACCTCTAAATGTCATCACTAATATTCATAAATTCCACAAATTAAAAAGTGTATACATGTGTGATACTACTGTTGTATCTCCATTTAGATTAGCAGATACGCAGCATGACACAGATTTATTAGATAATATACAAGAAAAATGTATAATACAGCCTAACTATAATGGTTGGCGAGTCAATATATGCAAAATTGATTCCAAGGTATATGTATTCAATAAACATGGGCATAAGATTACGATCCCAAATTTATATATAAACACAGAGCATAGTTTCAGTGGCGAATTTATAATTGTTGGTGTATTTAATAAAAAAATTATAGACGTATCAAAATATAACAAAATTGTTAAACCGATTTTATTAGATTTATTTATATTTAACGGAGTAAATTTACTTAAATACCAATATGTAAATCGGTTAGATTATATGCTAATGCTCTGTAATAGTTCAACTAATATTGAGATATTTGGCAATATTCATAGTATAAATCAATACATCGAATACTGGAAGTTTACACAAAACTCGTATGTAGATGGTATAGTTGTGCGTAAACCTAACGTGTCATCAATGTCATCTAAATATATTAAACAATGGGTTCCTTGTATTCCTCTCAGAATATTGTCCATAGCTCTCTGAAACGTAGCAGGTGCCGTTTTCAATCCGAATGGCATCCTTAAAAATTCATAATGACCGTTAACTGCACTGAAACGCTTTTAGGTCGATCCTCTGGGTTTATTTCTATCTGATGGTACCCTGAGGCTAAGTCTAAAGTCGAGAAATATGAACTATTTCCTAGTTTATCAAAAATATCACTTATATTTGGCAAGGGATATTTGTCATCTATGGTGATCTCATTTAATTTCCTATAATCAATTACCATTCGATACTTTTGTTCATTAGAAGCATCCATTTTCTTAGGAATAATGTGCACTGGGGCACTCCATGGTGAAAATGACGGTTGTATGATATTAGCCTTCAACAATTTGTCTACTTGTTGTTTAATTTCGGCTGCTTGACTTGGTGATTGACGATAAGGACGAATATAAATCGGGGTATCGTTTTGAGTTCGTATATGGTGTTTGATTTCGTGAGTAAAAGTTACGGGAATTTCTTCATGGAAGAATATATCTCGAAACTCGTAACACAATGAAGTGATTGCTTCATGTTCTTCAGAATTCATATGCTCTGTTCGTAATTTCTCTAAGTTTTTAATTAAAAGATCATCCTGACTGGAATTAATTATGTGATTACATAGTATGTTATCATCAAAGGTTTTAATTTCAAATGGTGAGAAAATTACGACTGTCATCTCTTTATCACCAGAATTTTGTATAGTGGTCTGAGCATAACCATCTTTACATTGTAACAAGGCACAGGGCATTGAGAGTTCTTCTGAGAAAGTAACTCGGTCAATGAGTCCTTCGCCGTGTAACAGTTGTGTAGGAATTATTACTCTTTGTTCTGTACGCGGTTGAACCGTTAAAGTAAGTAATGGTATTTTTATTTCTTTAGTAGTTGAAAACTGAATTGGAATTGTAGTTTTATCTGTTATGAGCGTTTCGCTTTCTAAGTCGAGAATGACATTTAACTTTTTTAATAAGTCTATACCTAATAATCCGTCGTATTGGTTATTAATGTCATATATGTAAAATTTATGATCAAGGTTTTCCTTAAATATGCTAAAGAGCGGAATTTTTACGACCGTATTATGTTTTGTAACGGCGTGTGTTGTTATGACATCGAAAGGCTCTATGCTTCGATAATTTGAATAAAACTGATTTACGACTGTATTATTCAGAAAACATTTTGAGCTACCAGTATCAATTAATAATTTTAACTTTTTATCGGGTATTATTATGTGAGGAAGGAAATCTGTTCTTACGGGCTCTGTCCCGTTTTTGAGGCTCTGATTTGAAAATTTTTCGATGTTGATGGAATAGGACTTGATTGGCTGTTTTCCGGGTTTCCATTGGAAACAGATTTATTTTCATGCGAATAGAGTTTATTATTTAAATAAATTCTATGGTGATTGATCTTAGTTTTGGTATCCTTCGCGTTTGTTTTCGACGTTACCGAATTTGGTCGCGGGGTATTTGTATTTCTATTTGTAAAGTGCGGCCTCGAGTTTTGACTTTCCTGGCCATAATTTTTCTGCCCTTGAAATGGCCTGTACGGGTAACTATTCTGTTGACCTTGGTTGGGTCTATTCGAATTGTGAAAGTGGTTCCTTTGAAAATGATTATTAAAATTACTCGAAGTGTTCGGATTTGACGTACTTGGACCCGCGTAAGCTTTACGCGTTTGGATATTTATAATTATTAGATTTTTTTTGAGTATTTACCTTGCGATTTTTATAATAATGCTCGTCAAAGTGAGCTTGTTCTAAGGCGTATTTCAAGGCTTGCTCTAGAGTTGTGGGCTCCTTCATTTGAATTGCGCGTAATATTCTTTCAGGTATATTATAAAGAAAAACGTTTAACGCTGTATGATTATATATATTCATCTTTATTTGCATCGTAGTTGAGTCATGACGTTCCGCTAATTTAGAGAATAGTTGATTACGTACTGATTGAATTCTTGCGCAAAATTCGTTTAATTTTTCTCCATTTTTAATTGTTAAATTTTCTAATTCCGTCTTTAAGTGCTTTTCGGTTCTCTGGTCTCCGAAATGCTGGATTAAAAGTTCCTTTAATAAGCTCCAGTCCTGCGCTAAATAATCGTTTTCGCTTACTAGTTCCGCAGCTTTATCTGTTAACCGCGAAGTTATTACTTCTAATATATATGCGTATCGATCTTCCGACCCATTTCTGTATTGCTGTATCACAAAATCACATTTTCTTACGAATCTACCTAACTGTCTAGGATCTCCATTGTATGTTGGAATGATTTTCATCATTTCCCCTAACGTTGGCATATGAGGATTCCTAGTATTAGAATTTTCAGGAATAGTTGGAGCACTTGGAATGCCTAGAGGAGGCATAGATGCACCATGCGATGGGTTGGGTATGCAAATCCTACTCTAGCGTACGACGCAGAAGGAAGATCAGGCTGATAAGGGGAATAATTTCCCAGCTCGTCAGTCCCTTCTTCATAACTCTCTCCTTCATTACCAATATTTAAATTAGCAAATCTAGGCAAGTTTTCGGCTTCATTTAAATTATGGGCTTGAGCCTGAGCAGCAGCTTGGGTTTGATCCATAGCGGCTTGGTTTTCAGCGGCTTGTGCCAATAAATCCATAAATTGAATTCAGATAGTTTTTTAAGAAAATTGCAATTAAAAATCTATTCTTTCCACTTTAATGGCGTATTTGTTAAGTGACGTAAGAAATATTATTTTAATAAGATATAAGGAATATGCACAATTTAAATTGTTAAAATCTATCGAAGTACAAGGACGACTCCTTAAATCGTGTATGATTTTTATGAGTATTGTAGTATACTCTGTATTATTTAAAAGCGTAATTGTTCCCTTCGGCATTCACACTATGTGCACGTTACAACATACACAAATATAAATGAACATTAGATAAAATATTTCGCAAAGCGATTTAATTAATCTTGGAAAATAAGGACAATATAATTAATTAAATACGCAATTTTGCTCCGCTTCACAACAAAGACGTTAGCTTAAATCGCTTTTAGAAAAATACGAAAATTGGAATAATTATAAAGTAATATATTACTCATGAAAATGTTATGAGTATCACACTTTAAATTTTGGAATACTATGAAAATAAGGATATTTTATTTTATAGCATTGGAATAAAAATTTATAAAGTAAGATATTACTTTAGATAAAAATAATTAATTTAGAAGAACAATGCTCCTAAAATTCTAGTGAAATCGTCATAGATTTCCTCTATAAAACTTCGCCCAATACAGTTGAATTTTCTAGTGAAATCGTCATAGATTTCCTCTATAAAACTTCGCCCAATACAGTTGAATTTTCTAGTGAAATCGTCATAGATTTCCTCTATAAAACTTCGCCCAATACAGTTGAATTTTCTAGTGAAATCGTCATAGATTTCCTCTATAAAACTTCGCCCAATACAGTTGAATTTTAACATTTCAGAGTATACCTTAAAATGGAATTGCCTGTTAGACAATCCCGGGACATGTAAAAGTCTTTTATGTAATAATTAAAAGAATTTAACGTATACTCTGAAAAGGATTAAAGTTGAGCGCTAGTAGAGACAGACATGTAAAAATTATTTTACGGAAATATAATTAGAATTTAGAATTAATTCTCGAGGAAAATCTCTTATAGGTATAACAATAAATTCTTATAAATTTGTTAAGGAAGGAACGGTGTTTGAGTGATTTACTCCACCTTCTGGGATCCTCCCGATTCCAAATTCCCCCTCTCTATGGGTTTCAAATAGTTGTAGACTTAGATGAACTTGCAGTAGCGTTTTATAATATGTGTAGAAAATTGTAGGAACGGTCTTCTGATAAGTTCTTGAAAGAAGCGAGCTCGCAGGGGCAGGGACAATAAAGTTTGGTCACTTACTTCAATGTCTTCGGTCACCTGGAGGTCTTCAGAAGATCACTAACGGCTGCGCCACAAACGTCGATTGCCCGAGCGTTTGAATCAGGAGAAGCGTACTGCACTCGTTCCACTGATGTTAAGGAGATGAAGCGATCAAATATAAAAGACAATGTAGAATTAATCTTTTATTGATCAACTAGAGCTACAACTGCTCAGAGAGAGGAGTAAATCCGGAATGAGGTGCGGGTGTCGCAGCACCTTTTTATATTAAGTTTTACATATGACTAACTTGTTACAATGTTGTAGAGCAGTTAAGAAACATGCGTCTAATTTGCGTAAACGCTTAAAAACACGTGCATCATAAAATACAAGATTTATAGCGGCTACGTGACCAAATGAATAGGGGATTAGTCTCACCTTATTATTTAGTAGAATTCGTTTAGATCCGGGTCAACAATGTTGCAGATCTTTAGGGTTACTCATAAGTATTAGACGGTTCCTTAACTACCTACTATTATAGTTAAAATTAAAATATACAACTGTATAAGGACTTAGCTTGTAAGTTATATGACTTGTAAATTAACCTATTTTGCTAATAAATAATATGTATCAGTATTATTATTGTTATATACTTACCCAATGTTTATATATTTTTTAATATTAAATATTCATAAATCGTATTTGTGTCCAAATGTTTCCAATCAAAATCCGACCCTGTTTTACCTGCCCGTGAGGAATAATTCCAATTGCCTCTTAAGCGCTGCCTAGTCGGGCGCTCGGAATACCAGTGCAAGCGCGGTCTCCAATTACGCATATTTGATTCGGATCACGGTGTCAAGATGTACTGGATGGAGAGCGTTTAAGTCGCCTACGCTGGGCGCAACCGTTAAGAATATACAGCTTTTTTGTATTAGTTCATATTGAATCTTATTGCGTGGTCCATATGGTAGATATTCTATAAACGCTAACATGAGGCCAAATCCTTTTTTTGTCGTGGCGCGTGCGCTTGTGGTTTTGCTACAATGGAGCTTACTGATAAGAACACTAATCCGTAACAGGCCAAGAACGGGAGGAAAGACTTTCATACGTAACGTACAAACAGCCACGTCAGATGAACGTCAGACCATACAAAATATACCACTGGTCATATGTTTTCGGCAGAGGGGAACGCCTGTCAATGGCCGCTCCGGTTGGTTGAATTCTGTAAGCTTTACATGGTATTATTACACCATCTGGGAGTGTAGAAGCCGGTGTATTTGCCGATGCAGACCCAAGTCTTTCAAGAATTTCATTTTGCGTTCATTGAAATTCATTTAATCCATTTTCAATACGTGCCAGGTGACGAGAAATCACATCTGCATCAAAAACAGAAAACTAAGCGCCATGATCCTTAATCCTAAGGATCCCATCATCATAAAAATCCGTATAAGTAATGCCCTTTTTTGTCGTTTACACCACCGACTATCAGTTATGATTGCCCTATGGCTGGCTGGAAAATCTAGCAGCAAGGGGAATATAAAAAGCGTTTGCACAGAAACTTTGCAACTAAACTGTTAATAAATTCACTTTTTTCAAATAAATAGTAGGTATACTATTCCTATACGAAAAGGCAAAAATTACCAATAACGTTTCTAGATCAAATTCTACTTCGTATCCTACTGAATCTGATGTGATTTGGCGATTTGGTGTTTCCTTTTTCAAATAAATAGTAGGTATACAATTCATCCTATTTGAAAAGGCAAAAATTACCAATAACGTTTCTAGATCAAATTCTACTTCGAATCCTACTGAATCTGATGTGATTTGGCGATTTGGTGTTTCCTAAAAATGATAATAACACATAGGTATATGTTAGAGAACATCCAATGTACGAGTAGATATACTATGAAATCAATAGGCATGATGGTTGGCAAAGACGGCGTATAGTGCGTAGTACATTTATTCGCAGACTGAGTTGCCTAGTCTAGTAGAAACCCACCCGCATACTTATACATTTATATTAATTTGTATCTACCCCATATCTGATACATAACACTTCCACCCTTATTTTCTAACTTACGATTACTAAGTAGGTCGCTTTTTGGTATACCAACGGTGGATACGGTGTAGGTAAAGTATTTACAAAATCAAAGCACTTGAGTCTAAGTTTTCCTCAATGATAAGGCGAGGCTAACGTTGAGCATAAACAAATGCTGATACATCCCTATAGGTAGTTATTGGGAAGTAGTTGCATAATTACTAAATTTTATTTTTTAGTATAACTAACCTAGTTTATAAGTTTAATTATAATTGATTAACACAACTGTGGACCATTGGTTGTCTGAATAAAGAAATTATTATTATTATTATTATACAATTTAATGAATCTAAGTGAACCAGCACGAGTAATCTACATAGCGGATATACAACCATGTAAATGCAAACCATCAAAAACATTACATGTACAGTCGAGGACAAAGAGATGTATACACTTTTGTACCTTATTACAACGCAATAAGGTCCAAAAGTGTATACATCTCTTTGTCCTCGACTGTACAAAAATGCCAGTCTCGCAACACTATTCTCCTACTGCAAAAAGTATTGAGATCTAATGTAAAACCAAGCCAGTGTGCCGGAGTTCACTAACAACATGTCATTGTGATCCTTTGAATATTAGATGTCTATATTTTTAAATTAAATAGAATTACCTGACCGTATCAATTATTATTTCGTATACTATCGGACATCGTGCGATAGTGTCAGATAGTATACTTAAAGAGCAAAAAAAAATTACATTCCTCATAAGCATGAGAATAGGTGAATACCTACCTTCATTAAATACCTTGCAAACATGTTCGTCAGGGGAACATTTTAAGAAGAAAGTAAAATTACACTAATTCGTTAAATATCGGACAGTTCGGTTTAGTAACGCACATCTTTTTATTTTACTATTATTATTTATCGATAATAAGTAAGAGACGTACGTAAGTAGGTACCTAACACTACTGGTAATAAAAAGTCGACTTGTTGAGTATTGTTTAATTAGAGTTTTTTAAGTAATTGAACACTTATAATTGGTATTATAATTTTAATCTTCAACAAAAACTTAAAAATTCTTTGTATACCTATAATGTGTTGTAGTGCGGGTGGCGAGGGGCGGTGATGAAAAGACCGCGAGTAGTTACTTGAAATTGTAATTACCTAGTTATTATTCTTGATTAAGTATGTTTGTTTGCGAATAAATGTTGAGCGAGCGAGAGATATCGGCTGTAGCTTGTTTGTGTGATGCTAATCCCACCAAAAACATAAATGTAAAAAAGGAGAGCCAAGTTCAATACAAAAATTATGCTTGGCTGTGGGCTTCGCCGCAAAAAGAATGATGAGTGCCAAGTTCTATGCAAAATCCAAATATGTATTTATAGGAACAAAATAACATTATGAACAAGTATTAAACTCTATTTCTTTGCTTTATTGGATACCTATAACAATTGCTGTTATTTAAAAATGTGAGACCTTAAAGTAGGTTAGGTTTGGCTTGGCCAGTTTTCATTACATCAGTCATTTTATAAAGTTATTCAACATATATATATGTTTTTTAATTCTGATAAAAACTTTTACACCAACAGTGGTGTAAGCCTATTTTATCTGCAAATGATTTCTCAACTATTGAGCATCCTGCGCCAGTGTCTAATAGTGATCTAGCTTTAATATAATTGCAATGGCCTGACTTTACCGTAACAATGGCAGTAGGGCTGACTCGGATTGATGGCATCATCATCCGGGCCTTTGGTACACCAACAGTAGCCGCATCTAACTGCCGGCGCTCAGGGCTGCTCCTAGTGCCGAAACGCAGAGCGTAGAACGACTCCTGAGCCGCTTGGGCACGGGCCCCAACCCTCGGTAGAGGGGTGTGTCCATTGGTTATCAGCTGCTCCGGGAATAGCGGTCTACGCGCTGGGCGTGGGAAGTGGACGTGACTTCCTGTGGAGGTGAGAGCCGTCGCATCGGCGAAGCAGGGGGCGTGGTGACCCGTACTGCGTGGGCAGCTGTGTCAACTGCAGCAGCAGGGCCAACCGCGGGCTTGTTGCACAGGAGCGTGTGGTGCGGTGACGACTCGCACCGATCACACCAATCGCGGTACACGCAGTCGCGCGAGTAGTGATTGCGCAGGCACTGGAAACAGGCTCCAGATTTCCGAGCCCAGGTCCTCCTCGCTGCCAGACTCGGGAACCTCACGCAGCCGTGAATGTTGTGCTCAGGACTCGAGCAGTAAGGGCATAACCTAGTGGGCGGTACAACCTGGAGTGGTCCCTGGTCCGCGACCTGAATAGCGTGAGCTCGCGGGGGCGGAGAGCGCCTCTGGGGTTGGTGCGCCAATCCACCGCGACCCCGCGCAGGCCGGGGGGGCGCCTGTTCCCCATCCCCGGCGGCCGTCACCGCCTGCTGCTCCCGGCACTGCTCGTCCATGAGCTTGCCGGCTCAAGCAAGACACAGATGGAGATATGTGGCAGGGCAGGTATTTATCAGAGTAAGACAGACAGTGAATTTTCGTTCGACTTTATGTGGAGTCGACGCACACATCCAAGAACTGCGCACAAATACAAAAACTTTTAGTATACGATACAACCCCGTTCTACTCGTCCCCTCTTAAGTAAATTGACGTATACGAGTAGTGTCTATTTTCTCGTCACACCCATCATTCTGAACTACTCGTTGTTCACTAGTTTATTTTTAACAAGTTTAATTTTACTGAAAATAGATGTCATATACTTCAGAAAAAATAACCAAACCCTCCGGTGTCCGAGGCCAGATTTGAACTGGCGTCTTCAGCTTTCATAGATGGCAGCACCATCTCTCTCGCTATACCAGAATCACGTAAGAGATTCGGATAGGAGGTGCAAGCACGTACTGCGCATGCCATTAGAGTATGGTCAACGGCGCCTAGCCGTTTCAAATTCAGAGATTGCATATACATGAGAAAATTTGTCAAGTTCCGCCGTGACCGGGTGGTCTAGTGGTCAGGACGTCAGCCGCGAAAGCTGAAGACGCCAGTTCAAATCTGGCCTCGGACACCGGAGGGTTTGGTCATTTTTTCTGAAGTATATGACATCTATTTTCAGTTTATATATAGTAGTGTAACTACTTAAAAATTGCAAATCAAAAAAGTATTGAACAAAATAATTTGATTTGCTTCAAGATTCATAGATGGCAGCACCATCTCTCTCGCTATACCAGAATCACGTAAGAGATTCGGATAGGAGGTGCAAGCACGTACTGCGCATGCCCTTAGAGTATGGTCAACGGCGCCTAGCCGTTTCAAATTCAGAGATTGCATATACATGAGAAAATTTGTCAAGTTCCGCCGTGACCGGGTGGTCTAGTGGTCAGGACGTCAGCCGCGAAAGCTGAAGACGCCAGTTCAAATCTGGCCTCGGACACCGGAGGGTTTGGTCATTTTTTCTGAAGTATATGACATCTATTTTCAGTTTATATACAGGGTGGCCCATTCAAATCGGTCAGTATGGGAAAGTCTGAAACTATAAGACATACGAAGATTTGTTCTTAGGAACCATGTCACCGATTTTGATAAAAAGAAAAACTGCATTCATACATTTGAAAAAAACACTGTACCCAGCTAGGGAATCGAACCCGGTTGTTTTGAAAAAATAAACTTACACTATTTCTATTCAGATATCGTTTGTGTAGGTCTTAAGCAGTAAATGTCTCTAAGAAACATAATGTCTGAAAATGAATAAAATGCATTTTTTTCACATACTTTAATTTATCATAGTAGGTGTTCAAAGTGACCACCGTCTTTTTCAATACAATATTCAACACGTTTAGGTAACGATCTTACTATTGCATTTTGTATCTTCATGTGGTGAATCTGCGTTAAAGTTGACTCTATGGCTACTTTTAGGTCTTCAACGGTGTTATAGCTATTTTTGTACACTTCATCTTTAATGTAACCCCACAAAAAATAATCTAGAGGCGTTAAATCGGGCGACCTCGCCGGCCATTTGATCGGGCCGTTCGTACCAATCCACTTTCGCGGAAAGTTTTCATTTAAAAAGTCTTTTGCTATACGACTATTGTGAGCCGGTGCTCCGTCCTGTTGAAAATAAAGTTGTTCTCTTACTTCTACTGCCATTTCTCCTACGGCCTCTAAAAGATCTTCTAAGATTGCAAGGTACTTGAATCTGTCCAAATGTCCATCATAAATTTTAAACATGAGTACCTTATTGTGAAGTAGGCCGACCCAGCAGTTAAATGAGAATCTAACTTGACGGCGTCCTTCGTGCACTCGTAAGGGATTTTCTCGACTCCAATAGTGATGATTCTTACGATTGTACATTCCGTTATTGGAAAATTGAGTTTCATCAGAAAATATTACGTAGTTTAAAAAATGTCTGTCTAGACCCATTCTTTCTTTTATCCAATTGCAAAATTCAAGTCGTCTGATATCATCTCCTGCATGTAAGACCTGCACCCAATGTCCATTCTTGTAGCACTTGTATTTGTGTTTCTTTAGGGTTCTTTGAATGTGTGTTCGTGAAATTTCAGGAATATCACGACTTGCATTACGGGTGGAGGCATCTGGTGTTGCTTCAAAATAGGTTAAAATGTTCATTTCCATGTTTTCATCACATTTTCTTGGTTTTACTTTAATTGGCTTTTTAAAACTTCCATAAGTCTTCAAATTGTGCACAATTTTGATGAATATCTTACGGGTAGGTAAAATACGTGTCGGATATTTGATATGGTACCAATGTAGTGCACGGGAGCAATTTTTATCGTTTTTAAAGTAAGCTTCCAATAAATCAAAGTGCTCAGAATTTGTAAAACGCATTTTCCCAACCACACAGCGAACGACACAAAAATACCGAAGCATTGATTTTCATTTTCAGTTCCCGCCGAAACATTTGACACTCGAGTTTTTTTTCTTTTTTTTTGTATCGCTATTCGGCCAGTCACACCGAGACGTTCCATTTTCAAATGAGGTTTAACACGTCTCTGTATCTAAAATATCTACATACTTACTTTAAGTGGGCTTTTCAATTGATTGTTAGTGTTTGATTAATAGAAGTAAGCAGTTGCAATAATAGATAATAATATTACTGTAGATAACAAAACTTCCTTAAAGGTTTAATGCAATGCCAATGCCACATGATACATAACACGGTGTATGTAACAAGTAGAGAGGTACAAACAACCATAGAGACAATTTTACATGCCTGAACTTGTTGAATATTGTAACGGTGGTCACTTTGAACACCTACTATGATAAATTAAATTATGTGAAAAAAATGCATTTTATTCATTTTAGACATTATGTTTCTTAGAGACATTTACTGCTTAAGACCTACACAAACGATATCTGAATAGAAATAGTGTAAGTTTATTTTTTCAAAACAACCGGGTTCGATTCCCTAGCTGGGTACAGTGTTTTTTTCAAATGTATGAATGCAGTTTTTCTTTTTATCAAAATCGGTGACATGGTTCCTAAGAACAAATCTTCGTATGTCTTATAGTTTCAGACTTTCCCATACTGACCGATTTGAATGGGCCACCCTGTATAGTAGTGTAACTACTTAAAAATTGCAAATCAAAAAAGTATTGAACAAAATAATTTGATTTGCTTCAAGATTCATAGATGGCAGCACCATCTCTCTCGCTATACCAGAATCACGTAAGAGATTCGGATAGGAGGTGCAAGCACGTACTGCGCATGCCCTTAGAGTATGGTCAACGGCGCCTAGCCGTTTCAAATTCAGAGATTGCATATACATGAGAAAATTTGTCAAGTTCCGCCGTGACCGGGTGGTCTAGTGGTCAGGACGTCAGCCGCGAAAGCTGAAGACGCCAGTTCAAATCTGGCCTCGGACACCGGAGGGTTTGGTCATTTTTTCTGAAGTATATGACATCTATTTTCAGTTTATATATAGTAGTGTAACTACTTAAAAATTGCAAATCAAAAAAGTATTGAACAAAATAATTTGATTTGCTTCAAGATTCAAGTTTAATTTTATTTTAATGATACGAAATATAACTCAAAAGCCTAATAAATTCACAGAACTGTTACTAATGACCGCTATAACCGTAGAATTATTTTTGAAAAATAAAACAAAATAAGGATGTTTTAAGATTGTCTCTTTACTTCTGGGACAGCCTTAAGGTTTTCTTCCTTTATTTGATTCATCACTTTGTAGTATATACTTGCAGTAAACCATTAAAAAAAATCAAAGTATACATAATACATACATTGGATATCCATGAAGTTATAATACTAATAATGACACAGATAGACTACAAACCTTGTGCCAAAACTTGTCAGGTTCTCAAGTGATTGTTATGTCAGCTGGCAACGAACTGGTACAATATGGCAGGCGTCTCCACTCATCATGATTTTTTATCTTGAGGTGCACAACGGACCATGATTCTCGCCAGTTTTGCTATGCTAGGCATTGCATCTCTGGATAATGGATCCAAAGCTGTGGCTGGATTGAATTATTTAAGATCTGCTAGAATAGAGTTTTAATTTCAAGACAACAAGGAAATTCCTGCAATTAGTCTGAAAATCCAATATCAGTCTGGAGTTTCTATCAACGGTCTAGTCAAATGTATCATTACATCAACTCTGGGTAGACCTAAAAAACCGGCCAAGTGCATGTCGGACCACGCATAATGGAGGGTTTCGTAGCTTCAATGGAATAAGTACCAGACTAATTCCAAAAGAGTATTATGCGAGACCCGCTTATAAATGACTCACCTGAACCACGTGCGATTGGGCATAAAGGAGTATTATGCGAGACCCACTAGTATTACTTAAACAACGCGCGATTGAATGAAGCTGTCTTTCGTACACTGCACTTAAGAATATAAATGTAATTTTATTTCATTGTAGTTTTTTCGCAATTGTATTAAAAAACGTTGTTCGACACACGTGCGGAAGTGTCGTTTTCACTCGTCCCGAGTCTTGACCCTTGCCTCTCGGCTCGGGTCAAGAAACCCCGGTACTCGTGCAAAATGACATACTTCTCGCACTTGTATCAAAAAACTACTATTAATACCTACCATATTTATTGGCATAAACTCAAACTCAAACTCAAACATTTATTCAGTAAGTAGGCCACAAGGGCACTTTTACACGTCAAAGTAAAAGAGAGAGAAAAAAAATCAAACTACACCGGTTCTAACCCTACACCTCTGACCCGAGAAGAATTATGTCCGGCAAGAAACTCGGCGGGACTTATTTTTTCAAAACAACAGTACATCAAAACTAAACAATACATATAGTGCGTTGTTCTATAAGAAAACATATCAAACCAAGGTTAGATTAACCAACAATAGGTTATAGTTTAAGAAAAATACCAAAGAAAAAAGATGAGTCCAAATCTGACTATTGAAAATAAATTACATACAAGTTTGATATACTTTCTTACCTGAACTGTGTCTTCTACATAAATTTCCAAATTATAATAATCCATCATCAACAGTTAGACACTAGAAACAAACTTTGAATTTAAATAATATAAAAAAAAGTACTTAAGTGATTCTAGTATACAATAAACATACTATTTCTAAATTATACTTAGAGATGTATAAGGTCTCCAAGTGTCTTGAATAAAAAAATATGGATAATCAAGCACCGAATGTTGTGTCTAAAGCCAATTAAACTAAAATTAAATATGATTAATAAAAAGTTACGTAAATGTGTTGCCCCAGTTAGCCTAAACAGACCGGTCTCCACAAACAGCACCCGTTCACGAGTATGACGCATATCTCAGCCATCGCCTCCCTCAACCTTTCTTCGGGAAAGTGGCGACCCGATCAACGACGCCACCATAAGCAGAGCCTTTTAAGCGAGCATGACATGTTCAAGCTGGCGGGCTTTATTAATTAATAAAAACTAGCCTTGTTTAGTCTGGTGAGAAACAATATTCTGTGCTCGTATTTTACATGCGTGAACTAAATTACAATATAAAAGTGACATAGAGATGTACATGTCTCTAACCGTCAGGATCATTAAATATATATCTATACATATAAATATTTGCGAATGCAAGACTTAGAGATGTATAACGTCTCTAAGTGTCCAAATACTAAATAAAAACAAAATAAAATAAAAATGAAAAACAGGTAATACTGGACACTAGTAAAGCTGCTTCATAGAGTAATGTACCTAATAATTTCTCAATTTGTATTGTACTAACTATATCAAGCTACAGGCTTAAAGGCATCGTTATCCTCAATGAATTCCTTTAAAGTACTCTCTCCTCAACAAATAGCGCTTAACATAAGACTTGAATTTATTTAGTGGCAAATTCACTACATCAGCGGGGACTTTGTTATAAAAACGTGTACAGTTCCCAGCAAAAGACGTACGAACCTTACCGAGGCGGTGGCCAGGCTCAGCAATCTTATCTTTATTTCTAGTGTTATAGTTATGGATATCACTGTTGAGCTTGAATTTATGGATGTTTTTCCGCACATACATAATGTTTTCAAGTACGTATTGAGATGCTACGGTAAGAATATTTGCCTCTTCAAATTTTCCTCTTACGGATGCTCGACCGCGCATTTTATAAATGCCACGTACAGCTCGTTTTTGTAGCACAAATATGGTCCCAATATCAGCTGCTTTACCCCACAACAGAATTCCATACGACATAACACTGTGAAAGTAACTGAAGTATACCAGCCTGGCAGTTTCACTGTTTGTTAGATGGCTGATTCGCCTCACGGCATAGGCTGCAGAGCTAAGTTTCCCAGCTAGGGTAGCTATATGTGGATGCCATTGTAATTTCGAGTCTAAAGTGACTCCTAAGAAAACAGTTTGATTTTCGAATTCCATTATTTCATCATTTATTATAATCTTGCTGCTGTTAATCTGCTTGACGTTGGGAAGTGTAAATTTGATGCACTTCGTTTTCTTGGCGTTCAAAAGTAGGTTATTAGCCGTAAACCAATTTACTACTAATAGCCGTAAACCAATTTACTATTTATAATAAATGCTGCATTATTAGCAGGATCCTAGGCTGCCAGTGGCATAGAGTTGATATACTCTTTTTTAAGATAAGTCTGTAACAGCTCTTCATATGCCCAACTCATTCTGTCATGCAGGTTGGTAATGACAACCATTGACGATTGAAATTATTCATTGAGTAGCGAATAAAAAAATGGTCACTACAATGGTATGTATGATGTCTTATAATAAGAGCCTAGATAAAATGCTCGCAGCAAAGCACAAGACCCTTGGAGTACGAGGGCCATAACACATGGTTCTGTGACTTCGGCAGGGGCAGTATCATTAATAAGGCCAAGTAAGGAACATGCATTTTATTATTTCTAATGGGTTACAATGACATGCCGCAGAAGGCAGGCATAAGAATTTATTTAATTCAACTTTCTACTTTGTTTCATTTGCAATGTCATCTTTATTCGCGTAGGAACGAAACGATGGTTCTAAGCTGTCAAGTGTCAAACTGTTTTCGATCCACCGACATATACTCAATTGTTATTTTTAGGTTTTAATTGTACATGATTTTGAGAATACTTAAAGAATCGAAAGATGACCACTTTAGATAGCTGCGGTGAAATATGAGGATCATTTTGGTGTGAATATCATTAAGTTATGTTTAATAGTTTTGGTGTAATTTGCATCTGAAGTTTCGCCAAAAGCACGCGGATTCTTTGAGCCAGTGCTCCAGGATTAGCCAGCTAAGAGGCGTAAGATAGCGACCGATTGGTAGTTTAGAAGGTATGTAGTCGTTCTATTTACACCAGCGTCACACTCTGGTGTATGTTATTTTGCCGGAAATTCGAAGTTCAAAACTGGTAGGCTATCTAATCATAACTATAGCTAGGCATCGCTACAATTGTTGTAAATTTGGGAAGCACCCATGCCAAGAAAAGAAAGTATGCTTTTATGCTAGGGTCGTTCAGTGCGACATGTATTGACTCAGAGTTTTTTAATCTATGTGCAATCCACTGATCGTCAAAGTATAGGCGGAGTGCTTCCATCTGCTCTGGCTAGGATGTAACATTTGTAGAACAACAAGGTCCAAGAATGATTGGAATTGAGCTAACTGTGCTCTTCGTTTTACACTACAATTAAAATAGGCATAGATATTTCTTGCTAAGTCTTCTGGAGTCCTTGGTAGCTCTTTGCAAGCTGCAGAGGCACACAAATGGATCGAATGACAAATGCATGAAGACGTCTTGATTCTTGCTGAAGAAATCATTTAGCACCGTGACAACGACCATTGAAATTGAAGTTGACGGAAAGAGCACGTCGTCGAGGTCATCCAGCTCACACTCTATGTCATAATTTTGAAGACTGGTTCTCGCATCCTCGTACAGAGCATCCAATATAGGGGAATAATTTGCTGGGTACTCGAGGTGAGGAGTCTTCTTCGGACGCGAAGAAGCATCGATCCTAATCAGAGGACCGTATGACCGCAATGTATTGTTCTTTTTGTTCCGGCAACGACGGTGACAGCAACGGATAATCATCAGGCGTCACAACAGCCAGTGACGTTTTCTTGCTGTGATCGATAAAGCGAACTCTTGCGTTGGGTCTTCAAGAAAGTGCCACGTACTCTGTGCTAGGCTTATATCGATGTGGGCGTCCCAAATGAATCCAACCCCGAGGAGTATTCTGGTACAAGGAGACTCAGGGAAGACCAGAAGGGTTGTCATCACAATACGGTCGTTAACTTTTACAGCTGCCTAAGTGACCAGGATATTCCGACGTTTCGGGTTGCCTACGGCCAGTGTTACACCGACCCAATACTGTCGAAAAGTGAGCTTTCTTCCGCAACTGCAACTTCTGTCTACTACGAATGTCGTAGCACCGATGACGTAGCCGACTTCCGTAGCACCACGCTGACGTAGTGAATTTCGTAGCACCACGATGACGACATCACGCAGACTGGCCTCAAAGAGGGCGCCACTGTAGTGCGGGGTGGCGAGGGGCGGTGATGAAAAGACCGCGAGTAGTTACTTGAAATTTATTGTGACTACTATGATTGACTTGTGATTTACAATACAAGCGCTTACTGGACATATATGGCCCAACAGGGGATAAAAAATTATGCTTATCTATAATACTTACATGTTTCCACTGCCGGATGGATTTTGCGGGCCCCACCTCCGAAAGCAGGGCCTACACCTTGGCCCACTCAGCCTCCATTTGTTGGGCACCGAGCGGGCCCGATAATTCGCCTACTGCGAACAGAGGGTTGGTGGACATGGTCCATAGTTCACCAACATTTTAAGTTGAGCGTTTGTGCTCCGAACTCTGAAACGAAATAGCGTAGGTACATAAAATTAGATCGGACGATAGAGACTAAGTGTACATAGGTCACGGACTTTGAGAATTAAACAATATTATCTTAATAATAACTTTTCTAGGATGTTAAACGATAGAGAGCTGGCAAAAGTTACTTCTACTAAAATATTAAGTTTTAAATTGGTTTACTTAGGAAGATAGTATATACTATATACTATCTTCCCCTAAGTAAAAAAAAAGGGTAGGCGAACCTTTATGCATCAACGTGCCATTTTTTCTAAAGAATGTTTAATGGGGACATTGACGTGCCATCAAATAATTTTGACTTTCTGATTATTTGGAAAATAATAATAATAAATACTATCAACAATGCTTAAAAAAAATGGAAAAGTAGAAAAATCCACTGCCTCAGGCTAGAGTCGAACTCTCGAACGAGAGCGATGGGCATGTATCCCAGAGTCGCGAGTTCGAGTCACGCCTGAGGCAGTGGATTTTTCTACTTTTCCATTTTTTCTAAGCATTGTGGTATCGTTGCAGACGTTCTGCTTAATACAAAATTAATTGTAGTATGGGGTAGCGCATTGTTATCGGTGAATTCTCAATTCAACTTGGGACTCCGATGGCCGGTTGAGAAGTGTAAGACTTCTTCGGCAGATGTCGCTAGGCGTCCCCGTAAGACGCATATGGAATATAGTGGAGAAATTCGCAGCCATCAGGTGTGTCTCAGTAGCTCAGTTGGTCAGAGCGATGGGCATGTATCCCAGAGTCGCGATTTCGAGTCTCGCCTGGGGCAGTGGATTTTTCTACTTTTCGATTTTTTCTAAGCATTGTGGTATCGTTAGCAGACGTTCTGCTTAATACAAAATTAAAAATACTATCTAAACTCTTTATTAAATAAAGTAAACAAAAAAGGTACATTTTGGAATGTTTTTATTACACGAATAGATTAAATTACTGTAAAATTAGTGTGACTTCTGTTGCTGCAGGTTAGATGACAAATAATTTATGTTAGGGTTGTAAGATGTTACTTTTAGCAAAATGCATGCTGAACTAGATTCATCTGTCAAACGGTTCCTAACCGAGTTTGAGAGAGAAAATAATGACTCGCAGGCATAGGTAGATGAAAACATAGTTAAAATAGCATGAGCCAGCTTCTTCAAACAGTTAAATGTGTCTGGTAACGCATTCCATGTTTCCAGAATTGTGTTATTAGCATTTTTACTTAAATTACTTGTCAATCTTTCAGTTTCAATTAATTCCAACTCTTTCCTTGTTTCAATAAATTTTTGAATCCATATTGAACTAGATTGGAAATCAATCAGCTGAATTTCAAATTCTTCAATTTCCAACCAATCGAATTGAGAGAAGTTCAGTTTATGAAATGACGTCACATCTGGGTACATAATAAACTTGAGTATTTCCGACAATTCTTTGAACTGAGAAAATCTCTCTGAAAATTCCTTGATTAAAGAATCAATCGCAGAAATAAATTCTTCAGTACATTTTTCTTTGTCAAAATCATTGATATATTTTTTCAAGTTTGGAAAATACTTGTAGTTTCTTGTGATAATATCGTTCCTGAAAACTTTTTTTTTATACCACGACGGTGGAAAACAAGCATACGGCCCGCCTGATGTTAAGCAGCTACCGTAACCTATGGACGCCTGCAACTCCAAAGGAGTCACATGCGCGTTGCCGACCCTTTACAAAAAGGAAACAAGCAGTTAGCCTCAAAAGCGCGAATGAGATCTATCATGACAATAATTGTTTTGTTTGTCCCTTGAAGCTTTACGTTTAATGTATTTAAATGTTGGCATATGTCTGTATAAAACATCAATTTTGAAAGCCACATAACGTCCAACAACTGGGTATTGTTCAATTTTTCCCTCATTTCGCAAAAACAGTCTGATTTCTTCCAAGCAATCAACAAATCTTTCAAGTACATTCCCGCGACTCGACCAGCGAACATTATTATACATCAGTAAGCCATTATACACCGAGTTGACTTCATCCAACAAAGCATCGAACTTTCGCTTGTTTAAAGCCTGTGACGAGATGAGGTTGACTATTTTTGTAACTACCGCCATTATATTATCAAGGGATATTAAACCACTCTTAGCACACAAAGCTTGTTGGTGAATGATGTAGTGGAATTCAAGAATCGAATGTCCTACGTTTGTTCGAAATAAACTTATAAAACCATTTTTTTTACCCACCATACTTGGAGCACCATCAGTTGTTACAGAAACAATTTTTTTATATCAATTTCTTTTTCAGCAAGCGAATTTTTAACTGCCGTACTAATATCTGTTCCGTTTGTAGTTGTTAGCAACGATTTTATCGCAATTAATTCTTCCTTAATGACGTTTCCTACGCATTACCGAGCAAAAACAGCTAAACGTGCAGATTTAATGACGTCAGTGCTTTCGTCAAGACATAGCGATATAAAAGAAGCATCGTTAATGTAATTTTTTTGTTGATCTGTTATATTATCGGCCAGTTTAAAGATTCTTTCTTTTATTGTGTTTCTTGATAGAGGAGTCTCTTTGATGCGCTGAATTATCTTATCTTCATTATCGAAATCATCAAAAACAGAGGGCGCGCATGCTAACCAGGCTTCCTTCAAAAACTCTCCCTCTTGAAAAGGTTTACTATGCCGAGCAATGACATTTGCAGCCGCGTAACTTGCCGCGCTCGTATGACAATTTTTGCCAACAAATATAATCATAGATGTTGACTGTTTATTTCTGTCATTCAATGCACTTGCAATTAATTCTTTTTGCTCTGCTTCGCTTTTTTGACTAACAGATTTGTGATTTGTTTCAAAATGCCGTTCAACAGACGATGTTCTACATACCACTGTTCCAGAACATAAAACACACACCGCTTTGTCACCTTTACTAATCATGCCGTATTTCTCAGTCCACCAAGTTTGAAATTCTCTGATGCACTTACTATCTTGCACTTTTTGTTTTTTTGCTGAACTGGACATATTAATAAATTCTTAAGAGTTTTTCTAGATCAGCTGGCGTTAAATTTTGTCGTCTATTACTGTATATCCATTTTAAATATGAAAACGATCGCTCCACTTCTACAGATGTAATTGGTAGATACTTCAAGCAATTATAATATTCCACTGTGTTTTTGTTAATACGTTTTGTAATTTCAGCTTCTTCATTATTAATTATTTTTTAAATAACTCTAACGGTACTGAAGCCGGGATTTTTTTAAAGAATTTCGTATATGCAATCTTCGAATTCGTTCGAATAAGAAACTTCGTAGGGTAAATCGCCAGTTACTGGCCACTGTCCAATAACTGGCCACCTGATACTCGTACTAAAAATGAACTCTGTTTACCTACAAACAAAGCTGAAGTAGAAACTGAAGGGTTTCAATAGCTGGCCACGTTATACTAAAATGAATTTTGTTTGTAGGTACGCAGAGTTCGTTTTTAGTATGAGGTGGCCAGTTATTGGACAGTGGCCAGTAACTGGCGATTTACCCTATATGCAATTTTCCCTTTGGGGTGAAGTTTTAACACAGACAACTTTTTTAGGACACAATTTACGATGCACATAGATTCCTTAAAGTTAGCTTGGAATTTTGTAATTGATCTATTGCAGGGATCGGCAATTTTTTTTGACAAAGAGCCTGATGGCGGAAAATATGTAATTTTTTGTAGCTCATATAGCCGCAGTTTGTTGTTTTTCCCTAAAATATTTGTTTTCTTTTTTTAAATTTAGGGGAACTTATGCGGCTCGCGAGCCACGGTTGGCCGACCCCTGATCTATTGCAATCGTTAGGAAACAAAAATTGTCAACTATGACATCAATTTCGTGCTTTAAATTCGGACTGCAAAAAACTCGTTGGCAGCGACATCTCGACTGTGATATTCATTTATTACGTCTTTAATTTCAGTAAAATATTTTTGATAATAGGTAACTGCATCCAGCCATGTTCCCCATCTTGTGATGACCGAACGGGGAGAACATGTTTTTCAGTGTGTGATGTCGTTTTGGCGATTTACAAAATACTTTTTTTACGCTGTCAATCAGTTTGGTGACATTTGGATATATGCCTCTTATTGTTTCAGCTACTCTGTTCAATGCGTGGGCTATACAAGTTACATGAGATATATTCTGAAAAACGTTTATAAGAGTTTTTGCAGCCTTAATCATGTAAGGGGCAGCATCCGTTGTTAAAATTAGTAGCTTACAAGGATTATTTTCATAATCGCTACCCCACAGGTCTTTTACAGTCTCGACTACTAAATCTGACACAGTGCTGTGATTTGTAGTTTCTACAATTTTACATCACATTGGCGATGCTTTTCCATGACTTTCAGTCTCATCAATGCTCAAACATATATAGGAGTCCTTTAAATCTCTTCCTAACCTTTCTTTTTTAGGGTTCCGTAGCCAAATGGCAAAAAACGGAACCCGTATGGATTCGTCATGTCTGTCACGTCTAAGGTCCGACCGAGAACACTTTTTTTGTCTCGGCCGAGACCGAGACCGAGACCGAGACAAAATGAAATTCTCGGCCGAGACCGAGACCGAGAATTTGAGAAAAGAAAGAAAAAATACGTATTTTGCAAAAAAAAACTGTATTTTCATAAATACTGACTAAAAACATACAAAACTCTTCTCGGGCCCACTTGCGCTAACCAGGGTTAAAAAATTAAACAGCTAACTTAGGATTCATCACGCCATGTACGAAACTGAAAAGTAAATGCGAGGTTTACCATTTATTTTTTTAACTCTGGTTGGTGCAAGTGGGTCTGATAAAAGACGACGAAAAGACATTAATAATCAAAATTAAATAGTTCTATATTATAGCACAAAAACAATAACTTTTCAGCGTTGTGGCCAGTTAAATTGTGACGCCGCTCGTCGTACAATTGACCAGCCCTGCTAAAAAGCTGTTCGCTAGCCACACTTGTTGGTGGAGCCGACAAAAATTTTTTTGCTGCAGGGCGCAGGAGTTGGTAAGGCGATGAATGCCAGTATTCGTAGATATTTGCATTCCTATGCAGCCTTGGCTCTCTCAGATAATTGTCAAGTGACGATTCAAGTGAGTTGTCCGTCATTGGGTCGTCATCAGACTCGATGGAGTCGTGAGCTGCCCACAAACTTGTCTCATTGACGGATCTAACTGAAGTTGACGCTCCACCCTGACGCTCTCCAAGTCCTGCCGGTGTACCTAATTGTAAAACTTCAAAAATTTTAGTCTTGGCTCCGTTTACCTCGTTTTCGGTCAAATATTTTGTTTTGAATCGGGGATCCAACAATGTTGCACAAATTAAGGGGCTCGATGTTCGTATGAATGAAAAGCGATGATTGAGTGAGCACAACAACTTGCTTTTCATCTCAGCAGCAGCACAATTTTGAAGAGCATCACTTTCATTGTTTTCTATATCTGCTGACATTGCAGTATCTGCCGACGCTACAAACTGACTTTGCCCGCTAGTTGACGCAAGTTTTCCACTTAACATGGCTACTAAAGGTATCACCAAGGAGACACATGATGCATCTGACGACATGTCTAATGTGGCCTCATAAAAACATTCCAATACACTGACAGCATCTTGCATCGTCGTCCATTCTTCGTTATTAATTTCATTGATTGAGCCCCTTTCGACACGGTATAGATTAATCGCATTTTTTTGCTCAATCAACCGTGACAACATTAAGTACGTGCTGTTCCAACGTGTTTCCACGTCTTGGAATAGGGTGTGTTCTGGTAAATTTAAAGTTTTTTGGAAAGTATTTAAATACCTCCGTGCCTGCTCACTTCTATGAAAGTGTCCGACTACTTTACGACACTTTTTTAGTATTGTTATTATGTTTGGCACCGATAAAATTGCGTCATGAATCACCAGTTGTAGTGTATGAGACACACAGCCCAACGAATCGTACTCCGCAACCCTTGTAGCACGGGCCATGTTCCCAGCATTATCGCGAAGAGCAAGGTGGATTTTAGAGCCTATATTATAATCTTCGACTACTTCTTTCAGTTTCTCGGAGATATAGTCGCCCGTGTGGTCATTTTCTAAAACTGATGCACCCAAGATTACTTTTGGTCGTTGTTCATTGTGCACAAAATGGGCCGTAAAACTCAGAAGTGAACAAGTTTTAGTAGGATTTGACCAAATGTCTGTAGTAAAACTTATCCACTCGGCCTCACATAGCAAATTGACTACTTTAGTTTTAACTTTTTCAAAAGTTTCCGGCATTAGTTGGGTGCGAAAAAATTTTTCAGATTTCAATTTATATTTTTTTGGTCCTGCAGGGTCCGCAAAATTTAAGCGCTTAAATCCTTTTCCTGACACAGTGTTATAAGGCTGCATGTCAACTAATATATAATCCATGATAGCCTTATCTATGCGTTTTGTTATGTCATGGTCATGGGGCCATTGGGCTTTTGGCGGATTCGCCAGCAATTGCTGCATCGTAGGTTGAGTCTTCTTGTCTGTTTCAACTTCAAGAAGTACAGGGCCCGCTGATTTTAAATTATTTTGCTTTTCAGCTGCTTGGTTTTTCAGGTCATCTATTTGTAT
The DNA here is from genome assembly GCA_947086415.1 of Pammene aurita. Classification (NCBI taxonomy): domain Eukaryota; kingdom Metazoa; phylum Arthropoda; class Insecta; order Lepidoptera; family Tortricidae; genus Pammene; species Pammene aurita. The sequence goes on from OX352295.1 coordinate 33,318,131, forward strand.
TAAAAAATGTTCGTTTTCTGTCAAATGATATTTCGATAAATGTAGTTTTAACCCTTTAATAGTTTGAAGCTTAGGTTGCAAACTTCCCAGAGACACTGTTTTCCTGCAGAGCTTGCATTCTGCCTTAGATGGTTGTGAATTTTTTTTTTCAAAATACTCCCAAATAGGGTTTATTACTTTAGGCATTGCAAATGCAAAATGTACCTGTAACAAGGTAGTAGGTATCTTTTGAAAAATAAAATTTTCATTTTAAATATCAAACATTAAACAAAAGGAAATCAAATCAAATCAACGAAGTAAAAAGTAAGTCAACTAAGTAATTTTCTGATGTTCTTGCCTTTTTAACAATTCATATCAAATAAAATAACAACAATTTCTAGATCCAAAGCAACACGAACTTTGTTGAACGAACACGAACCCACGAAAACAGTATTTAGTTTTCATATTTAAATTAATTTCCAAATAGTCTCCACCATTACTACTATTACTAATATCGCTACTGCCATTTGAATATGATTTTTAACTAGTAGGCATAAAGTTCAAATAAGTCATTTACTTTCATTCATTTAATATTAGTACCCAACCCACCTATCGTTAAATAAAAAGCTTTAAAAGTCGTCGCAAAATCTATCGTAATAACCTAAAACACAAAATAATGTTTAGTTTACGTACTTACCTACGGTTTAAAGTTCACTCGTACACAACACACACAACACACAACAATGTTAGCAAATCAAATAACTCTTAATTTTTTAAGCACTGTGCCTAATGTGCCTTTATGTATCTCATTTAATGTTATTCTTTTAGTAGTACACCAAAACATAAACAAACACAACAGTGGTTACTTGATAATCCTGCAATACCGCCAATGGCGCCAATTCACCTACTTAATTGGTTTAGATGTTAAATTAAACACCAATAGAAATCAAGTGAACTGACACGAAGTGTCGCAGAAACCCACCAGGCAGCCAATGAGATCGTACGACAAGCTCGCCACCCGCGCGCGAAAGTTTAAATTCGCAAATCGGAACGGTTTCACAGTCTCGGCCTTATTTGGCCGAGAACCGAGACCGAGATCTCGGCCCGAATTTCGGCCGAGACTGCCGAGACCGAGACCGAGACCGAGATCTCGGTCGGACCTTAGTCACGTCTGTCTGTCCGTCCGTATGTCACAGGCATTTTACTCAGAAACTATACGATGTATCTGAATAAAATTTACACATAAGGTGTATTTTGTATGCAACTAAGTAGTTATGTAGTTAAGTTTGAAAAAAAAAAAAAAATTTTAGGGGGGCGCTCCATACAGGTAACTAAATAATAATAAAAATAAATTAACCAAATATTAACATGTGACACATCAATCGATAGGTCTTTCAAAATAACATTGAAGTTTCTTTGCCTATTTTGTGATTAAGTGAATATTTTCTGAAATAATCGCTTCGAAAGTCAGAAAAGTTGTTTACCCCCCCCCCCCCTCCGTAACTTTTGAACCGTAAGTTCAAAAAATATGAAAAAAATTGAAGAGATGCGCCTTATCATATACTTTCTACGAAAATTATTTTGAACATTATCGGTTCTGCCATTTCTGAATCATCAGTGAATCATAAATTCTGTCAAGTATTTATTCAATTCCGGTGGCATATCCTTTGTATTGCTGTGTTTTAGTGTATTGCAATGCTTTTGTATACTATACTTTGAGGAGGATAAACATACATTACAAGACTTGCAATAAACTCTAGAATCCTTGATTTCTAAATATTATGCTTTTAAAATCCAGGTCAAAGCAAGTTGTAGAATTACCAGCTTTTTCATTGTGACCTTGAGTTTTTAGATGTGTATCCAAAATAAACTTTTTCGGTTTAAGGTTTTTCTTACATACCTTACAAAATATATTCTGCCCATGGTCTTCGAATAATTTTTTACAACGATAACCACAAATATTTTAAGGTAAGAAATATATTTCATGCATTTTTATCATAATATTATTACCTATTCCGGAAAATTTAACTTATTTACATAACATTTATATTATTATCTTAATCATGTCATGAACTACGCGCACATAATTATAGAGGATACCTTTATCACCAGAGTAGTAAATAGCCACAACAGTAAATAAATTGTTACCTCAAAGTGAGGGGTACCTTCAGTAGTGATACCGAAAGAAGGGAAGGCAAGGTAGGGAAAGGTAAAAAGGGAACTAGTAAGCATGTATACTAGCAGAATATCTTATGTATGCAGTAACGCGTTGTACTTAACACATTTGGCAGAGACAAGCAAACAAGAGACAAGCAAGCAGAGGATAACGACGTAAAAGGATATCAACATTAAAGTTATATTGTGTTTCTGTTGTGCAGGATAATAAGAAGATTCAAGGATGCATTAAGTGAAGCAATGCCACCTGGGCTGTAACTATAGCGGCTGCAACTTCAGGGAACTTGTCTGCGTGATTAACGGCAGAACGCAACTTGCGTCCATAGTGTCCCTACACATCTCCAGTACCATTTTACACTGTAGAAAACTAAATAAATGAATATACTTAATATATACCTTATTTTAACTTAACTATAGGACTTCAAGAATGAAAATTAGGTATTCATTTTCATTCTTGAAGTCCTATAGTTCAATTAAGCCTAGGAACGAATATAGCATTTCTATGAATGTAGGTAGTTTCTAATAATCATATGTTTTATGCCAATTGTATGTTTTTCGACGCGGTAACCCAGTTCTTTTAGTACTTAAAAATAAATAAATAAAATAGCCTACATATAAGTTATACATTAAGTTTTGGTTTTTCTAATGTGGATCCTTTTGAATTCTTGTTAGACCAAAAATGTGCCTACTTGCTTTATTACTTTTTGCATAAAATATAACTTAACTATTTTATTACAAAAATAGCACACAATTGATACAATTAAAAAATATTTTTGAGTAATGCTAAATAAATAATAAATAAATACCCAATAATCCTAAAAAAAAAAACAAAAACAATACCCGTACTGGGATTCGAACCCAGGACATCTGCTTCACAGACGGGTTACTACCAACGAAGCCAAACTGGTTATCAAATTAGTTACGGCGATCTACACGGGAGCGCTGTCTGTAGTATAAACGAACTTTAGTGACGGGACATTTTTTTTGTATGTAGTTACCGTTCTTCTCCTAGTGAGTATTATATTCTTTGCTCAAGAGCACTTACAGAAGAAATAAAATTATGTTGTTCCTTTACAATCACATTTTGTTTAAGGATAAACTACACTACTTATTTAATACTTTTCAATCAAATTAACCACTTCAATCCAAAAAGGTTCCATTTGTTGAGATGATATTTTCATTAGCATTTTTCTTAATTCTGATTTTTGGCTAATGCATTTGCAGTTGAATTCACCTTTTGAACATCCATTTTCACATTCTATTATATATTTTCTGAACACTTTAAATACTTTATCCCAACAATTGTCATAATTATATATGTTAACATGTTTCAACAAGGCTCGGAGACATCTTAATTTTAAATTTATACTGCATTGGCACAAACGTATCATATTTTTATCTGTAACAGAAAAAACTAAAAATTAATTTATAAGAAAACTATTAGGTATCGGGTACTTATGCCCGCCATGTATGTATGCTATGCTATGTATGTCTATGTTATACTTATTCGAACAATTTTACTGTACGTATATTACTTTAGCTCATTTATATACTATTGTTATATGTACTAAATTTACGAACCATTTCCGCGACGCATTCGGTTTACTTCTATTTTTGCCATCAGCTCTCTTGAAAACTGGGAGAATTCAGCGTGATAATTGAGGCAATTCATAATTTTTAATGAATATCAAGCGAACGAATTATGTACGACATAAATCAATTTTGACAAATAAATTACTAAACCACCCGTTATGAAGTGAAAAAAGAATAAAACCTTTTAAAATTATGGGATGAAAAGAGGTTATATTTTGTTAGAAACTTAAAATATATAAATTAAAAAAGGGTGAATCAAATTAGGTATACATAGTATATACCTAGGCATATGTTAAAAAAAATGTATAAATATATCCATTTTGGTGTTCTTAATAATTATGTGTTACGATTAAGATGCTGTGAGTGTTACATTTTTTTACTGATTACCAAATAAACTTTATCTATTCTATATTATATGAAGTGCCAACCCTAGCGTTTTCAATGAATGCACATATAAGTGATAACGGGGTATGTACCGCGAAAACTATCGCAGGGATCCCTTTCTTGCGTGCGGACGCTGTTAATAAATCGCGCGTTATCAGGCCTGATAAATTAAAGACGACTCACGCATGTCCTGATGTTGATGTTGGGCGCACGTCGAGGGCGGACGCCTCGAGGCCGTAAGGCGCGTAGCTGGCCGCGTGTCGAGCGGCTGGATGCGCGGAGTGTCGCGAGGAAGGTCAAAGGAGGCTCGCCGTCCGAGGTTCGCGCCACGTGGTTGACGGCGGCGGATGAGCGTTGAGGAGGCTCCCTCAGCGGGATGGGCGCTGGCTTACGGCGGAGCGACGCGGAGACTTTGGTGATCGCATCCCTGGGCCGGGGCTTACATCACCGAGCTGTCGTGTGTATCCTGTGTAACTAATCGTAAAATATTTGTTTCAAAGTCAATATTGGCTCTGTATTTTCTGAAAAAGTCTTGGCCTAAAGATTATTTAATGCTCTTCCAAATGATCTCAAGAACCTGTCACTAAAGGAGTTTAAATGTAAACTTTTGGAATGGCTGATGTCGGAATGTTTCTATTCTGTTAAGGAATTTCTGAAGAGAAACGAAATTGGCCGTAGTTATTTATTAAGTATTTAATGTATGCATGTAAATATTGTAAATAAAATACAAAGACTTATTATTATAAGGTTTACTAGTATAGTATCTAAATTTGCATGTCTTCATTGGACAAAACATGTGAAACTAAACTTGACATACCACCTAAACTCAGTGTTGCCATATCTTGAACAAAGAAATCTGAATTGCATAGATTAAAAATCTGTATAAAAATCTGTAAGGGACCAAATAATAGATTAGAAATCTCCATTTATGATATTATTTTACCAATATCTTCAAACAATTGAGTTGTATCGAATTATAGCAGATTACTCCGAAGTGTGAATAAGTCGGTATTTTCGTACCTCTGGCTCTACATATCCGTCCCTCTCACTCTTTCGCCATGTGAAAGTCGTCCGTATTTATGATATAATATCTTATCCGTAATATTGCTAATAAGAAGTACTATGTTAATGGAAAAACTTAAGATTTGCATCTATAATAAAACGAAAGTTGAAAAGACATTTTTTAATTTATTTATTAAAGATCAAAATAATTAATTAAATCGCAGAGTTTCATAGATATTTTTTTCTCACAGTGCATTTCCAGTTTTACAGAGCGTAGTCGTGATTATTAGAAGACAAAAAAAAATTTCTAACATCCTTAATTTACTTTGAGTTGGATAGGTATAGATCTTGTATGTGTTTTGGAAGGCTATTTATGATTTTTGTAAGAATATAGATATTAGTTCTCATTCCGTAAACATTTTTAATCGCCGGTAGGACGAATCTAGGTGCATTAGGTATACTTCTTAACCTACTGTTCCGGTGGTATTCATTCAAATTTTCTATATGATTGTACTCTTCTTTAAGAATTGATAATTTCACTGTTTTGTACGGGAACTACTTTGCAATATTGAAAGAGTTGTGAATAACCATTAGTATTATTTATTTTGACATTTTTGGGAACAATCGTTTTTAATATAGTTTTCTGCAGATTATATATGTTAGAAAGATTATTAGTGTGTGTAGAGCATGTGTTTATTAGTTTAATTAATCATTACAAAAAAGTTAACGATATGGTAAATTTCGGGATAATGGATACTTTCAAGTATTACTTATACATATTTTTATTTATTTTGCAAATAAGAGTTTTGTCCGCAATTAATTTATAGCATGTTTCCTTGTTCAACAATTGTTTTGTTAATAATAGTCCCTCTAAAGTTTCGGTATTTAAATGGATACGTATTTTTGTTTTAATTAAATTTACCGATGAAAATATTCTTTCCACAGCAGCACTGAAGTGGGGAAGGCATAATAATGTGGGTACCAGTTGTTTTAAGTGCGGGTATAGCAAATTTCCGTCATTGTCTAGTGCAGTATAAACTTGCTGCCAAAACACTTCAGGGTCTTCTTCATTTGTCTCTAGAATATTATCGTTCATTCTTAAATGACGCCACTCATCATCTAAACTTTGTACATTTTCCTGTTGGACTATATTTGGGAAAATCCGTGGTACATGACTTCAGGGTCTTCTTCATTTGTCTCTAGAATATTATCGTTCAATCTTAAATGACGCCACTCATTATCTAAACTTTGTACATTTTCCTGTTGGACTATATTTGGGATAATCCGTGGTACATGACTTATTGTACATGACTTCACTTCATTGGTACAATGGAACAACACAAGAATTCCTTGAAAATACTGCCGTAGTCATGTTAAGTTCTCACTCGGCACTTCACTGATGGACAAGCTGGAGATAATGTGTTGTGGCTTCAGATCAAAACCTCTATAACTGCATGGTACCTCCGAATCCGCAGGTCGAAACACTTTAGGTGCAGGCAGAACTCTGCTTCATTTCTTGTCTACCTGTATAAAGTGATCTGTCCTTCCACAGCACAGCCTGGCACCATCTCATGAGCCATTCTTGAAGAGTTCATAGGTTCACTTCCATTATAGTAGTTGATTTCGACGTGATGAGTGATTGTTGAATATAACGCGGGAAATGACGTTTAATATCAGAAATTAATTGTCTCTTAGGCAGATCGTCATTAAGTATCTTGGTCTGTCCTATTATTTTTATGAAGTATTTATGCATCGAAGGTTTTTCATTTCTGTCCCATACGACATGTACAATCTTCCTTCTAAGCTCATTCTGTTTGAACCAGGGACCGGTCCCGTATCCCCTTCGAGGGTTTTTGAAGGGGTTTTTCGTTCGGCTTTGCTAACCAAAGCCGTTCCCCTCTAAAACCCGTTCATAAGGCTTTTTAAGCGCTTTTTAATACGGATATCAGTAAACTAAACGGATACTCGATACCCTTAGCTAAGCGCTTAAAAAGCCTTTCGAATTGCTGACCTCTTTAAGGGGTTTCCCTTAAAACGCTTATGCCATTTTTATCCTTCTGGTCATAAAAATAAGAGCAATATTTCAACGTGGAACTGAATGTGACTCGATGTCTTACCGCGCGGTTTGTCGGCACGCGCTTTGACGCCCTTTGATAATATGCCGCCTATGCCGCCATCACTTGCGATCGAAAATACCTTATCCAATCGTGATAAGGTCTGATTTTGTATGACAAAGGGTGCATGCGTGTGTGTGTTGCGTCGTTTTGTTCCGAGTCCGTGTTGCGTTTGTTTATATTTTGACTTTTTCATTTCTTTCTGTCGCGATCAGCAAAGGATCAGCAAGTGAATTAGAGAATTTAGAAAATTGCATTAATAGTTGTGCGCGTTAATTGTGTTTTTATATACGCATTAAGTACTTAGGTACACAATGCCACAATATATACTAATAGTATGGCTTCTTTATTCTTAAATTGTCAGACAGGGTATACGTACATACTTAATTAAAATGTTGAGTTAAAAAAAACTTGATAAGTAGCGCATTAAGCATTTCTTCTTTACAGAACCACGCTTTTATACCTATATTATATATTGTACAGTAAAGAAAACTTAACGTCTATGTACAGATTTAATATTGTATTCGAACTCAAGTAGGTACACTTTCACTAAATTGCGTTACGACCCGAACCAAGGATGATATGATATGGATTGACAATGTCTCTACAAAATCACGTTCCCTTTTATCTGGCTATAGTACTAGCGCCATCTATCGGTCACCGAGACACTAAGTGCCAGTTTCATATGTTTTGTTCGGCGATTAACGCTGACAGAATAACTCGATTCCAAACTCGACAGATGGCGCTATAGCACTTAGTACTGAAAACGTACGTCATTACTGCTACAGCTATAGCTCTGCCTAAAAATAGCTTTGTAGAATCGTAAATTGAGCTCAATAAACAGCGTTGTGATACGTAAATCTAAATAGCAAACGCATAAATTCTTGGGCAAGTATAAGCCAAATTCTGATTAGGGCCTCAGGCATGCAAAACCATTTCATAATAACTGTTTTTCACAAAGAGAGGTCGTTGTTTAGCCAAGCACCAATCTATTTAACAAGTGAAATAATACCAAAATGAAAGATACAACAAATTTGCGAACCAATAATTTGTGTTAAATTAAACTAATACGTCTTAATCAATAAGTATACAGGGTGCCATCTGAGACGTGATCAGTTATATGTTTTTCTAACTCCATAAACAACTAGCAGTTGAATACCCCAACTTTGACTAAAATAAGACATTTTTTTTCTTTTTTTTTACATGTGTTTGTAATTTTTTTTTCTTTCAAAAGTGATAATATTAGTGTAAAACAGTTTTTTAAGATATTTAAGGTAAAAAGAAATATTAAATTACATTTTATCCGGAATAAATGACAAAATTGTTATTAACGACAGTTCCATTTCAAAGAGGTAATTCAATTTACTTATTTAAATATTCTAATAAGTAGTTTAAATATCCCGAAAACCCCGTCAAATGAAAAATAAATTACAAAAACATGTAAAAAAAAAAGAAAAAAATGTCTGATTTTAGTAAAAGTTGGGGCATTCAACTGCTAGTTGTTTATGGAGTTAGAAAAACATATAACTGATCACATCTCAGATGGCACCCTGTATACATAGATGTATGAACAATAAATGCTAAACAACATGCCACTTTCTATGCAAGCCGTGTTGTCCAAAACGGCTTAAATATCACTTCAATCGCATCAAAAACGTGAAAATTGTGGATTTTCGGATTGATTACTGAGAGAAAACAAGCTTTAGCCTGAATTCTGATAATCTAAGCACGATAGGTACATGCCTGAATACTCTAATTATAGCCATTCAATAGATCTGTAATTAATGTTATAACAGAGGCTATATTTCTAATAGCTGCTCAAATCCATACTAATACGAGGGCTGCTATTTATATATCCGGAAACCGGGATTACAATCTTCTTAAATAGCATATTTGACCTCCATGGTAAAATTTGAACTTTTTTAAGTACTGGCCGGTATATTTTTTCTTTCTTATTAACGCTCGTGTTTTGTTTTTGACGGGTTTTAAATGTCATCTCGCAGCAAGAATGGAACTCACTCGTGAAAATATTCGTGCTATGATTTGTTATGATCAGTGATCGGAATAGGTAGTGCCATTTCGGGTGAATGACCTTAAACATTGTACAGAACATGGATAAGACATGAGATTCTTCGACTCGTATTTCTCATAGAAAACTTTCTTCAAAACGCAAAAGTAAAAAAAAATGTCATAATAAATACATCATTCATTTAAAATTACTTGCGTTTAACAATTACAATTAACAATCATAAAATAAAACACGAAACATCAACATCATTATATTAAATAAACATAATTAAATTACTACTTTCTTTGAAATTATAACCATATTTTTTTCAATATTTTCTATTGTCAATCTATTTCTTTTGACGTCCAATATCTAACTGAAACCACATTTTTCATAGGCTTTTTGTCTTTAAAACATTTTTTAAACCAAACACAAACTTTAAAATTTTCATATCAAATCCCGGGGTTAAAAACTATATCCATACTAAGCTTACGCATCGAAGTCCCGCGAAATGGCACTACCAATTCCGATCACTGGTTATGATTTTCGGCGTGGTTTAACGCAACAACAGTGCATAGATCAACTAACTTCAACTTTTGGTGATGAAGCCCCATCTAAAACTACTGTGTATCACTGGTTTAGTGAGTTCAATCGTGGACGTAGTATGCTTACGGACGAAGTTAAGGCAGGTCGCCCGAAATCGGTCGTTGTACAACAAAATATCGAGGCTGTGCGAAAACTTATAATGGACGACCGACATGTTACGTACCGCGAGATAGAGGCGACTCTGGGTATTTCTATGACCAGCATTAATAGCATATTACATAATTATTTGGCTGTAAAAAAAATTTGTTCGCGTTGGATACCCCACAACTTAACAAAAGAGCAAAAAGATGCTCGCGTCGAATGGTGCAATAAAATGTTAAAAAAATATAACCGTGGTGACTCAAAAGCCGTTTATAACATCTATACAGGTGACGAATCCTGGATCTATGCATACGATCCCGAAACGAAGCAACAATCAACGGTATGGGTGTTTCAAAATGAGCCGAACCCTACGAAAGTTACTCGTGCAAAAAGTACATCGAAACAAATGGTGGCCTGCTTCTTCGGTATTAATGGCCATGTAGCTACAGTGCCACTAGAAAACCGTAGAACGGTTAATTCAGAGTGGTACACGACCATTTGCTTACCGGAAGTATTTGAACAAATTCGTAAAACTAACCAGCGACGAAGAATCATTCTTCATCATGACAATGCCAGCTGTCATACGTCACGCGAAACAACTCTATTTTTGGAGGGTCAAAATGTGGAATTAACGGGTCATCCGCCGTACAGCCCTGACTTGGCACCCAACGATTTTTATTTATTTCCAAATATAAAGAATAAATTACGCGGTCAACGATTTTCGACCGCTGAAGATGCTGTCGACGCATTCAAACAACACGTTATGGAGGTACCTCAGGCGGAGTGGCAGAAGTGCTTTAAAAATTGGTTCACGCGAATGCAAAAGTGCATAGATCATCAAGGGGAATACTTTGAAAAACAATAAAACCATTTTCAGCCGTGTACGTTTGTTTGTTTTTTTTCCGGATATTTAAATAGCAACCTCGTATTATAAATGGGAAAGTGTATGTGTATGTTTGTTTGTTTGTCCGTCTTTCACGGCAAAACGGGGCGACGAATTGACGTGATTTTTTAAGTGGAGATAGTTGAAGGGATGGAGAGTGACATAGGCTACTTTTTGCCTCTTTCTAACCCCCCACTTCTCTAAAATGGGGGGTGGAAGTTTGTATGGCGCATTCCGCAATTTTCAAGGTAGAAAGCTAAAAATTGGTATGCGGACTATTTGTGACTAACAAAAAAATCGTGCATCAATTTTTTTTGGAAATCTGCACCCAACCCCTTAAAAGAGGGGGTGAAATTTTAATAATATTTTGTTCCGAGTTCTCTTCTGTGTTTTAAATCAGGAAAGGGGAACCGTGTTACCCCGAATTTAACGCGCGCGAAGCCGCGGGCAAAAGCTAGTCAAGTATAAAGATATAGGTAAACTCCTACTTTAAGCATGAAAACAGACGATATAAATAAATATACAGATATAGTTTAAACCTGCCAGTTTTCAATCTGATTTGGAAGCGCCTCTTTAAGGTGTGTAAGACTAATGAAAGAAGGAAATGATAAAGGTTTTACAAAGAATCATGTGAGTTCCTGTAGCTTAGTTGGACAGAGCAAGTGGCTCTGTGATTCAGAAGGTCTATTTAGTCTACATGCAACCAATGGCCTGGAATTTAACCAATGGACACTGATTTAAACTACAATACGCGATAAAGAAATTTACGCGGAAATGGGATTTAGATGAATTCGTTAAACATACTCCAGAACTAAGACGAATGTAACGATATTACTTCAAAATTTGCGAAACACTTTGAACTATTCAGTCATGGTAATAGGAATAGGTACGACATAAACCTACGTACCTTTTATAGTATAGACAAGAAATGCAAATGAATGTTTCTGAAAGAAGATGGATTGATCATCATTACCGATTCTCAGATGACCGGAATTCATAAAAGTTTACAACTTAGAAACATGGTGATTTAGGCAGATTGTGGATGAAAATGTCAAAATATTTCAAGAGCTACCCATTTGGGGGACTCATTTAACGGGACTAATTTAGACGTATAGCCAGACGTTTGGGGGAACGCGATTTTGTATAGACATTGTCAATCCGTATCATATCATCCTTGACCCAAACTGTATTATATGTAGGTACTGTGACGCCGAAAATATGTATACATTTTTGCACCTTACCCCATTGCATTAAGGTTATCTATCGTACGACAACACTATCAACATTCAATAAACTTGAAATACACACTAACTGGCAAGAATCATATATGACATGGATTAACACTGTCTATACAAAATCGCGTTCCTTCAAACTTCTGGTTATACATCTGTTTTCGGTAATAAGTGCCGCAGCGCCATCTGTCGAGTCTGGAGTCGAGTTATTTTGTATGTGTGGTGACTAATAAATGGCGCTATAGTGGAGTACGGGAACGCCTTTTTAACCTATAAAAATGACATAAATCACAAGTTCGATTTTATTTTGTGACCTGTTAGTGATACGTTAAGTACTAATAATAAAAAATATTTTCTAACAATTGTTAGCATTGCGCTAGGTATAGTACATGTATTTGTTTGCTACACATAGAAAAGATTATGTAAGTTTTATTTTTCTCCACCAGGTTATCGCTTTTTACTATTGCAACATAATTTCACATTTTATAACGGCTTTGTCAAGAGCATATGTCGTCTTAGCCATTTGTAATTCGTTTAGAATCTAAGGTCACTTATATTTTGACAAATTGTTTTCGATTATGCTCACATAATCTATTGACCAAACTGTTATAAAATTACAGATGATGTTGAAATAGTTGAATGCAATAGTATGGTAAAGGAAAATACGTCTTGTATAATCTTTTCTTGTAGTTATTAACAAATATCTATATAATACCTAGCGCGACGTCAAAAACTGTTAGAAAATATTTTTTACTATAAGTAATTATATCATATTCTCTAACTAAAAAAGAAAATCGCACTTGTGAGTTATCGAAGCTCAAAACAGTTCGCGTACTGTACTACTAGTACTTTAGCCAGAAATATGGGAACGCGATTTTGTATAGACATTGTCAATCCATATCTTACATGATCCTTGCTAACTAGTTGTATGTAAAATCGTCGCTTCGCTCCGCTCGATCGTTAAAATAAAATAAATCATAATAGGTTACAAATTCATAATACGCTAATGCATATATTTTAACTTTATCTTCCTCTTGGACGAAGGTATTAAATTCCTGTGCATCGGGCAATGAGCTTGGTTGATATTCACCCGAAGTATCATCAAAACATTGTGTCTTATTTTCGTTTCCCCATGTGGTAATAGTTATCACGCACTTTGTTATAGGTACACAAATATATACAAAAAAACTATTAATTTAGATGTGAGTGTTTTTCTTTGATACACGCGAGCAACGCTACGGTTCACAATTAATAGGCAATTCACGACCTTCACGTACCTGCAATGTAATAGACAGCGACTAAAAAATATGCCCCACCTAACGAAATCAGACCGAAGTAGGTACTTATAAATCTCAAGGTAAGGGAAATAAAGGGATACCCGTTCCAAAAGCTAAGCAAGTCTTGTCGGCTATCCAATATACAACTAAGCCGTTCCCAGAGCTTATTTCTAGAAAGGGAAACCCCTTCCTACAGTTATGTAGCCGCGTAAGGGAAACCCCTTCCTACAGCTCAGCAAAATGAATGGGAAAGCAATTCAAACGGTGAGCAAGTCGTTTGGGCTATTCAACGAAAGGGGAAAGCCGTTGAAAGGCTTTTGTCTGGGAAGAGGTTGACCGGTCCCTGATTAAGCGTCTTGACACTTTCCTACGCAAAACCTCCGAGTTTCATTTATAAACACCCACTGTCCGCTGTCAAAGTTTCAAGCTCCCATTATTTATTCCTATAACAACTTCTTCTAAAAGGCTTGGTTTTAACTTGCAAGGTATATCAAAACAAACGCCTAACTGATTCTAATAAACGGTCGTGTGAAAACAAAAAAAATTCCTGTTAGTAATTCCTGGATTTGTCATTTACAGTTTCTCAACATCAGTCTTATCTCCCAAGAAATGTAACCAACTTGATACTCATAAATTAACCTTCTTAAAATCAAGTGCTCGAAGGTTTCCAGATAATTACTCCTGTCACTTATTGGGTAAGTAATAAGTATGTCTAATAGATGACTCTGGTGACAACCTATTAGTTTGTAGAGCTTTCGACCTAGGACTATCCGTCTCTTTTTATGCTCGGCAAATGACATTCCAACATCATCTAATAAATTTTTGATTTGCTAGAGTTTAATAGGTAACTAACTTAGTGGGGTCTTAGTGGGGAAAACTATTAGATTACAGTTACAGATAATTTATTGGTACATAAAATATACGCGGATCCTTTGGAAGAGTTTCTTCAGAACCACGTGGCTTGTGTGGACGAATAAGCGGCGGCGGGGAGTCCAACTTAATTAATTTCCATGTCGCTATCTGTGGATGTCCGGGTTTCCCGCACTGGATTCGATTCCTGAACCCCAGTGTCCTGTCTCTGGTTTACTTCCTGAACCATTGCTTTCTGTTCCAATCCTGATCCCAGAGTGCTTAGTATTAGTGATGACATTTTCAACCCGTTTAGTTTTGGTCTAGGTGAAAATTTGGGTTGGACAACGGTTCTTCCGGTTCTTCAAAAACAATCTGCCTTGCCAACAATAACTTCTTTGTTTTGCACTTGTACAAAGTCGTACCTTTATCTGACTTCTTGATACCACTACAAAAAGAACAAAATTTTGTTTATTATTCATGTGGCTACTGTCTTTTATTGTGTACTGCCAATCATTCTCTCAGAATATCTCTTGAAATGTTCCATCAAGTATTCAATCTATGCATTTTTTTTTAAAGTAGCATGAATAGGTCTTATTATCAAAAGCTTGTCTTAAAATATAGCTTTTCCAAGGCAAAGAATCCAAAATAAAACGTTTGATATCTAATGTCTCTTAATTTTCGTTCTAAATTTGTACAAATACTAATTTTAATACTCTTAAGAAAATAAACTTCTAATTAAGGTCTTATTTTTTCAGCAAATAATGCCTGATGTTACAAGTTGATACCAGACAAAAACTGCATACAAAATTAGACAAAACGCCCCCGGAGATGAAAACATGATGCCGCAACCCCGAAAATATCAGTCTGTGTTCGAAGACTAACTGTATTTTCCAAGTAAGTTCAATGATTCTATTATTTATAGTCTAAAAATGACCTGATTGTACCTGGTAACAAAAATTTAAAATCTCTATCACTCAGTCAAAAAATAATAATCTTCAATCTTGATTAATTTGTTAAGTATTTGTAATTTTCCGCTTCCAGACTGCCTGTTAGGCAGTCGTGTCATCTTGCTAAAACTGCCGTGTCCAAAAGGCAAAGTGACCTCAACGCTACTGCTCTTGCTCAATAATAAAAGGTAATTTATTACATTTACTAATAATTTGTATTCAGGGATGCTATTGAACTAATGTCCTTGATCCTAAAGACCCGTTTCTATGGAATTTATGCTCCATTTTTCCTAGTCAAAGTACTCCTAGAAATATTTACTTACTAGTCAGTAAGTAAGTAACTTTCCCATACCTATTAACCAGTAGTCTCAAGGGCGCCCCCGTAAATAAATAACTTGAAAGATCCTTTGGAAGACAGTCGTACACTATACTAGCTCTGAAATCATAGGTATGAAAACACTATTTCCTATTTATGTCTTTTCTTATTTGCATAATTTATCCTCGTGCATATGCACTGATTTTACTTTATCTCCTTACTGATTGCAGGACTGCTGTGGGTATCTTCCTTCTCTGGTACTTGACAACACAAAGGAAACTTAAATTAGACTGTTCTGTCCATCTTGGTTCAGATTTCTGCTTTATGTCTAAGATACTCACGCTGTAGAAAAATAAGGTATGCATGGAGTTCTGTACTGCTTTTCCAATAATAATTTCCTGTCCTAATGAAAATTCATTCTCTTCGTCCTAAATAACTTAAAGACTAACGCTAGTTCTAAAATAAAAATGTTAATTTCAATTACTTCCCTATTTTCGCTAATTTGTATGAGAGTTTGTAGATTGGACTTCATTCATCATCTACAGTTTGTACATAGTCTGAAAAACACCGTGGCTATTTTCCTTGAATAAAATAATAATAATAAATAAATAAAATAAATAATACATTTATTCACGAAACAACCCTTAGTTTACAAACTTATTCTTCTGCCAAACTGCAGGACAGTTTGTTGGCAGAAGTTGTAAATAGTTATTTCCCTCTCTGTCAAGTCAAACTTTATTATGCTATGTCTTATCCTACCATATCTTGTAACGTTATACGTACATATTTAATAAAAATACAAACTTAAACCTATCTACTTACCTAATAAAAATAATATTTACAACTTAGAACTATATTATATACTAGTTTTACGTTAATACTATCTTATATAAATAATAAATAGGATTACAAAATCATCAACACGCTGATCGTTTTAAACATATCGCGCCGCCGTAATAACATTCACTCGTTCTAATGTTCTTACCTGGCGCATTCGCGAATCTATGAACGAATGCATCTGATCTTGCGCTGTGTCATCGCATGTAGCCGCTCGCTCGTTCATTAAGCCCTGGAAATTGAGTAGAACGCACGTCGCTTAATAATACCGATCTCTGATACGGAAAGATATTTTACCGTAATCGATCTTTTAACTTCGTCCCTACGTGATCCTCAATAAATATAAAAGCACTGTAGTGTTAAATAATGTGTATAAGGGTACCCCAAACTGGGTAAGTGGATATATTTATTTGCCAATAGCTTAGTACGATTTAGCGCTGATTAAATGTTGTAAATTTAACTTGCCTAATTGAAATCATAACCATTTCATAACAATAGTGATTAAAATAGATTAATATCACTTCTTCGTAATAGTTTTGTTCATAACTAGGAAATGCAAAGTGGCTAATCATCATGTCCATTTATTAAGCCACCCTCTAATTGTTATTAAAAAAACAATTGCATTTAAATTTCATTATTTTACTTTTTAGGTTCGCCTTTTTGTAATCTCCGTATCTGAATTGTGAACACCCACGGCAACACAACTACCAAAGTGCTTACCCGCTTGCCGTTGGCGTTCACAAAGACTTCTGGACCGTTTGTAATGCTTTGTTTGATGACGCGTTCCAGGGTCCAAAGTCCAGAGTGACATTTTGTGGCTCGCTGCTTGCCGCCAACCTCTTGCAACGCTTTTGGCTGCTTTCCTGACTCAGCGCCACGTAATTGCCCGGTTGCGCTGAACTAAGCGCCGATGAGAAAACGCCGCGCCTATCAACTTGGCACCTTCAGGGGAGTACTTCGGCTGCAGGAGATTTGTAGAATCCGGTCTTAATTGTATTTAGCACGATACCACGCATTTTACCACTTTACCAACTGAGCTGGTCCGGAAATAAATATTTTTTAATTGACCGTTTTTCTGCCTCCTTATTTATAACTTCCCCATACCCAGAGGGACATATAGGGCAGAACGCTCAAGGCGGGACACTGGCGCCCATTACACGTGGTTGATACATACCGGATTCTGCTTTTCTTTGTAGCTTGTAGTTAGTGTTTGTTTGTGGTTTATTTTGTGAAACGTTTTTATTTTTATTTTGCTTTCTTTTCTTCTTGGGTTTTTTTTTCTGCTACTGAGGTGTACGAAGTTATTATTATTATTCTTTATACATTCCAATTTATATGAATATCGTTTTATTGTGTGTAAAACCAAATAGAACCTTAAGTTTTGGACTTATACAACGGCTACGTTTATAACTGTGTTTCTGTGCTCAATTTAAAGTCTCTTGTACTTTATTATTGTTTTAAAAATACCATACCTAGTACACATTAGTAGCATTTTCTTTTTTTTTAGTTGCATCTAACCATTTTATTTTTATTTGTACTAATTTCAATCAAAAAAAAAACATCACCATCTATCTCTCTATCATGGATGGCATGTTCTCCCGTCTGTCTAACCCTTCTTCAGAGGCAGATAAATTGAAGATCCTTCTTCACAATATAAGGCCCTGCTACGCAAGCACTCTAGCAACAGTTGCTTCTATTTCGAATATTGAGACTTTGCGTACCTTGTGTCGTAATTATGAAAGTGTTCAGGCACGTCTCTCACAATTTCAAGAACCTCCTAAAGTGACATCAGCTACAGTTGCACCTGAATGTGCTTACACTTCAGATTCCAACAAAAACAACAATAATAAATATAACACTAACTTTAATAGGCAAAACTTCTCAAATACAAATAATTACAATAAAAATTACAAATTTAGGCAACAAAACAATAATCAAAACACTCATCAAAAAATACAGCATCAAAATTACATACACAGTATCCAACAAGAGAAAAAACAACCGTACTGTCCAAGGTGTCGTAACAATTCACATCACATTCGTCAGTGTCAAGCTAAACGGGACGTATTTTGTTTCAAGTGCGGATTGAAGGATGTGAAAACACCAGATTGTCCAGTATGTTCTAAAGGCAATAATACTGATAATACAAAAAACTAGATGGGCAGAGTTGTGGGAATTTTAATAAAGAGGATTCGGAAACTTGGCTTAGTTTTATAAAAATATTTTCCACTTCTTATAGAATTTCTACAATTCTGCAGTCTAAACCTGATTATGATGATAGAGCCTACGTTAATATTAAAATCAACAATACTGAAGCCTGTGCCTTGTTAGATTGTGGAGCTGCGGTGACCATAATAGGCAATAATTCTCATAAAGATTTAACAGACTGCACCTTTCACGATAATCTTAATGCCATTGAAATGATAGGGGCTGGTCGTCATCATTTGAAATGTATTGGTTACATGAATTTACCCATCACATTTGAAGGCCAATACCACATAATTAAGGCTTATGTTATCCCTGAGGTTGAAAACTCTATCTTACTCGGCATAGATTTTTGGCGTGCTTTCAATCTGTGCCCAAAATATATAGGAAGCGTTAAATTGTCAAACAGCCCCATGTCAGAAATCAAAGTTAACTCCACTGATATGCATATTCATTCATATGACAATTTGACGCATCCTCAAAAGGTAATTGCTGATACCGTGATAAATCAGTTTCGGTCAATATCGACTGAGGAAAAAGGTTTGGGTCGTACAAACGTCATTGTCCATCGTATAGATACCGGAGACGCCCAACCTATTAGACAGCGATACTATAGAATGTCCCCCGAGAAGCAACGTATCCTAACGGAACATGTTGACGAAATGCTGGCATTAGATGTCATCGAGTACTGTGAAAGCGCTTGGTCATCTCCAGTCCTCATCGTCAACAAAAAGAATGGACAACCTCGGTTCTGTCTCGATTGCCGTAAGTTAAATGCAGTCACTAAGCGCGACGCTTATAATTTGCCGTATGTCACGGAAATCTTAGATAGTCTCCGCGATGCTAAGTACCTTACAAGCATAGATTTATCAAAAGCTTTTTGGCAAATCCCTATTGCACCTGAAGATCGCGACAAAACTTGGTTTTTTATACCCGGTAGGGGCACGCTATGTTTCAAAACCACTGCTTTCGGGTTGACCAACGCGCCTGCGACACAACAACGTCTGGTAGACTCATTGTTTGGTGATATGGAGTTCAAAACATTCGCGTACCTTGATGACATTATTATCATCAGTTCATCGTTTGAGGAACATGTCTCACGTCTGTTGCGCGTTTTGGACAAATTAAAACAAGCTAACCTCACTGTCAACTTTGAAAAATGTAAATTCTTTAGGAGTGAGTTGAAGTACCTTGGTTACGTGGTCGATGCTCGTGGCTTACGCACTGATCCCGGAAAAGTTGAGGCTATAATTAATTTCCCCACTCCTACAAATAAAAAGGAAGTCAAACGGTTCCTTGGCACAGCCACATGGTACCGTCGTTTTGTGCCCAATTTTAGTACGGTAGCTGGTCCCTTGAACAAGCTTACCTCGAATGGCAAAAAGTCACCACCATTTGAATGGACACAGGAAGCTGATGCAGCTTTTAACGCATTAAAGGAATCCTTAGTATCTGCACCAGTTCTGTCCTGTCCGGATTACTCGTTGCCTTACGAAGTTCACTGCGACGCGAGTAATTATGGTGTTGGTGCTATGTTAACACAGACTCTCAATGGTAAAGAGCATCCTGTAGCTTATATGAGTCGAGCCTTATCCAACGCCGAGAAGAACTACAGCATCACGGAACGCGAAGCTCTTAGCGTCTTAACTGCACTGGAGCATTGGCGCTGTTATCTCGAGAACGGAAAGACTTTCGTAGTGTACACTGACCATTCTGCGTTAAAATGGTTCTTATCGCTTGAGAATGCTACTGGGAGATTAGCACGTTGGGGAGTACGATTATCTTCATTTAACTTCGAAATTAAGCATCGCCGCGGAGTCGATAACGTTATTCCTGACGCCCTTTCTCGCGCTGTCCCAGTCAATGCTATTTCTCTTTCTAACTCAATTGTGACCACAAATGATGACTGGTACAAAAAGATTTATAATGGTTGTATTAATAATCCAACTAACTTCCCTAATTTTCAGATTAAAAATAATTCTTTGTTTCGGCTATGTAAATCAAAATTTGAACAGCTTACTTCAGAATTCGAATGGAAGGAAGTAGTGCCATTAGAATTTCGCGAACAAATAACAGACCAAAATCACTCAGAACCAACAGCTGGTCATCTTGGCATTTTTAAAACCTATCGGCGGTTAGCACTAAACTATTATTGGCCTGGTATGCACCAAGATGTAGTTAAGTTTGTAGGCTCTTGTTCTGTCTGTCTGTCGTACAAGTCCCAAAATCATACGACGCTAGGAGAAATGGGACGTCCGAAACAGTGCTCGCGCCCATATCAAATGATTTCGGTAGATTTTATTGGTCCGTTACCCGTAACACGCAAACAAAACAGCTACATTCTTGTTATCACGTGCTGTTTCTCTAAATATTGCGATATTTTCCCATTACGTCGTGCAACTGCCGATGCAGTAGTTAAAATTTTAGAGGAAAACATATTTTTGGTTCATGGCGTTCCCCAGACAATTTTCCTTGACAATGGCAGTCAGTTTACTAGCACAGCAACGGATTCTCTTTTTAAACGGTATAAAATCCCGAACAAATTCTTCACGCCTAGGTATACCCCGCAAATTAATCTCGTGGAACGCTATAACAAGACAATTATTACCTGTTTGTCGACGTTTGTCCAAGACGATCACCGGACGTGGGACACTTTTATCCCTAAAATAAAGTTTGCCATAAATAACTCCGCAAATGAAGCTATCGGTGGTTATACACCGTCTTTTCTTGTTTATGGTCGCGAACTTGTCTTGTGTGGTTCGCACTATACGGATAATGACTTGGATAACGAAATATTATTCCTTCCGCGCGATATTTACGTCGAGAACCGTGGTTGTCTGGCTTCTGTGTTTAATGATGTGCAAGCTTCATTGTGGCAGGCACATGTAAAAAACACTGCTCAGTATAATTTACGTCGTAAACCTGCAGATTTTAACGTTGGAGACATAATCTTAAAACGCACGTATATATTAAGCGATAAAGACAAATACTTCAGTAAGAAATTAGCGCCTAAATTTATAAAGTGTCGAATAATTGAAAAGAAGTCTCCTCTTGTGTACGTATTAGAGGATATGAATGGAAAAAATCTAGGGGTCTGGCATGTAAAAGACCTCAAGTTAGCCAGCAGCCTTAGATAAAGTGCAAACCCTATAGTTAAGATCTTGTTATTAGTATAAGTCATATGTGTAATATATCACACATGCCTTTTGAATGCAAGGTCGCATTGTCAACTTTAAAAGTTGCATTTGCTTCTGTGTCTAGGTGAAGTATGAGTGAATAATTTGAGAGATGATTGAATGTAAGTGTAATGCTAATAGCAATCCAATCGGGTTTTCTTTAAGAATAAAACCCTTTCGATGGAGCGGGGGGTATATGTAACGTTATACGTACATATTTAATAAAAATACAAACTTAAACCTATCTACTTACCTAATAAAAATAATATTTACAACTTAGAACTATATTATATACTAGTTTTACGTTAATACTATCTTATATAAATAATAAATAGGATTACAAAATCATCAACACGCTGATCGTTTTAAACATATCGCGCCGCCGTAATAACATTCACTCGTTCTAATGTTCTTACCTGGCGCATTCGCGAATCTATGAACGAATGCATCTGATCTTGCGCTGTGTCATCGCATGTAGCCGCTCGCTCGTTCATTAAGCCCTGGAAATTGAGTAGAACGCACGTCGCTTAATAATACCGATCTCTGATACGGAAAGATATTTTACCGTAATCGATCTTTTAACTTCGTCCCTACGTGATCCTCAATAAATATAAAAGCACTGTAGTGTTAAATAATGTGTATAAGGGTACCCCAAACTGGGTAAGTGGATATATTTATTTGCCAATAGCTTAGTACGATTTAGCGCTGATTAAATGTTGTAAATTTAACTTGCCTAATTGAAATCATAACTATTTCATAACAATAGTGATTAAAATAGATTAATATCACTTCTTCGTAATAGTTTTGTTCATAACTAGGAAATGCAAAGTGGCTAATCATCATGTCCATTTATTAAGCCACCCTCTAATTGTTATTAAAAAAACAATTGCATTTAAATTTCATTATTTTACTTTTTAGGTTCGCCTTTTTGTAATCTCCGTATCTGAATTGTGAACACCCACGGCAACACAACTACCAAAGTGCTTACCCGCTTGCCGTTGGCGTTCACAAAGACTTCTGGACCGTTTGTAATGCTTTGTTTGATGACGCGTTCCAGGGTCCAAAGTCCAGAGTGACATTTTGTGGCTCGCTGCTTGCCGCCAACCTCTTGCAACGCTTTTGGCTGCTTTCCTGACTCAGCGCCACGTAATTGCCCGGTTGCGCTGAACTAAGCGCCGATGAGAAAACGCCGCGCCTATCAACTTGGCACCTTCAGGGGAGTACTTCGGCTGCAGGAGATTTGTAGAATCCGGTCTTAATTGTATTTAGCACGATACCACGCATTTTACCACTTTACCAACTGAGCTGGTCCGGAAATAAATATTTTTTAATTGACCGTTTTTCTGCCTCCTTATTTATAACTTCCCCATACCCAGAGGGACATATAGGGCAGAACGCTCAAGGCGGGACAATCTTATCTAAGAAATGCGAGATAATCGCGGAGTATCCTACATACGTACATACATACAAACACATGGAACAAACTAAGAAATTCTTCCTTCACCACCGCTAGTACGCGGCGAAGTAGCGAACAAAACTAATATAAAGTATATGCAAACTTAATTTGATATTCATGTACCAGTAACTATTTATTTGCTATGCAGGTTTGCTGCAGGAGCATCGTCCAGGATTTGGAGCCCATTTTCCAGCCAACCCAGCTAGGATTCGGTTCTAGGGGCGGATGTGAGGCGGCCGTTCACGCCTGCCGTACTTTTTTGCTCAGTGATACGGATCAGGTGCTTGTTAAGGTTGATGTCCGAAATGCCTTTAACGCAGTGAGTCGCGAGGCAGTGTTGAGGGAGGCTCAGAAAAATATACCCGGTTTGTACCCTTATCTGTGGCAATGTTACAGCCAGCCATCAAACCTAATGTACAGGGGACATAGCATACAATCTGCAGTCGGTTGCCAGCAGGGTGACCCTCTCGGGCCTGCCATTTTTAGTCTGGCGATACACCCCATAATTTCGGCACTTAACTGTAAATTTAACGTTTGGTACCTGGACGATGGTAGCCTTGGAGGTGAAGCGAGCTCGGTACTGAACGATTTGGTATCTCTTACGACTAAGTTCAATGAGATAGGCCTCGAACTAAATACGAGTAAGTGCGAGCTGTTCGTTAGCCCTGACAGTGCATACAGATCCCAAATTATAAATGACTTTGAAAATATCTGTCCGGGTATAAAACTGGTGAGTGCGAGTTCGCTTCATCTTCTTGGAGCCCCGGTTTTGGAGGAGTCAATACCTGGTTTCATTGAAAATCAAATCGAGCATTTCTCCCAGCATTCAGAGTGCTTACTTAAAATCTCCTCTCACGTTGCTTTTTTTATTCTGCGATTTTGCCTTTTAGTCCCGAAGTTTACATATGCCTTGCGATGTAGTCCCTTTTGGAAGTTTCCCCAGTTGTGTGAGAGAGTTGATGGCGTAATTCACATCCATATCCAGAGGTTACTCAACATCACAATTGGGGAGAGACAATTCATGCAGGCTACATTACCTGTTCGGTTTGGGGGCCTGGGAGTAAGACGTGTCTCCGATGTAGCACTTCCAGCTTTCTTGTCGTCCGTGCACAGTACGCTATCCCTCGTTGGTAAGATCCTTTCGCCATCACTTCGTGATTTTGAGGTAGCATACTTGCCGGACGCTGTTAATGCGTGGAGTGTGACTTGCCCGGACAGGGAATTGCCGTCTGGGAGGGAGGTGCAGAGAATGTGGGATGAGCCTCTTTGTCGGCAAGTACAGGCCGGGCTCCTGAACTCTGCCACCTCCGCGGTGGAAAAAGCTCGTCTGCTAGCCTCGTCTGAGCTAGAGTCAGGTTTCTGGCTGCAGGCTTACCCTTCTAGTGGCTGTGCCACCCTGCTGGACAACAATTCACTGCGGTTGGCTGTCGGTCTTCGTTTGGGCGCTGAAATAGTGGTCCCCCATCGTTGCCTTTGCAGCGCTGAGGTGGATGGTTTGGGCTACCATGGCCTCTCCTGCCGTAAGAGCGCTGGCAGATTTTCTCGCCACGCTAGTCTCAATGACGTAATCCGTCGGGCTTTTGTCAGCGTTGGTGTGCCAGCGGCATTGGAGCCACCTGGTCTGTTGAGGGATGATGGCAAAAGACCCGATGGAATGACTTTAATACCCTGGCGATCGGGTCGGCCGCTTATCTGGGATGCCACTTGCGTGGATACCCTGGCTCCGTCCCATTTGGCTGCTACGTCTGTTCAGGCTGGCGGGGCGGAAGTTGCGGCAGAGGCCTTAAAAAGGCGCAAGTATGTCAGCCTTTTGGACAATAATGACTTTGTGGCTTTCGCTGTGGAGACTCTTGGCCCGTGGAGTCCGAATGCCCATAAACTCTTTAAGGAGTTGAAGAGGAGGCTCTTGGATTGCTCAGGTGATCGGAGGGCTGGCTCATTCCTTGGCCATCGGCTTGGTATTGCCATCCAACGGGGGAATGTGGCCAGCATAATGGGCACCTTGCCGCAGGGGAGTGATTTGGGGGATAATTGGGGACCTGGGGGCTAAGTGTTGTGTGTTATTTTAAAATATGTGCGTTGATTTATTAGTTAACTGTTCTGTGTATGTTTGTCATGGACTGTGTATTTTTTTTGTTTAAATTTTAAGATAATGGTTGTTTTGGTTTTAATGTTAGTTTTAAGTTTAGTGTTAATTTGACTTGTGTGTATTATTTTGTATTTGTAATTATTGTATTTGACATTTTTAATAATAAAATTCCAACAGAAATTAAAAAATTATGGAAAATAATACTAGATTAATACGTAATATTGCATATAGTAGTATAGTAATATTATATTAGATTACACACTTAAGTTTCTGTCCATTCCTCATATAATGTTACGTAAATAAATGTAATAAATAAAACTATTTATTTCCTTGTTTTCAGGGTTCAAACCTAGCTGACTACCTATTCCGAAGTTACCTTAAACCACATGAGAAAAGAAATGGTTCCCTTAGGAGACAGCAGCATCAAGAGAACCGTCTTAAAATAGAATGATATGATGAACCTATGTAACGCTGAATCCTTGATGTTAGAGAATAAAAGGGTCTCTATCGGTTCCCATAAATTTTTACTTCCATTTTTTTCAGTCCATAACGTTTTCCATCATAATTTGTATCAGTCATATTGTCAATAGTCATAAAATTTAACAATCTAAATTGCTGGTCCGATTTTTGCAGGTCATCATTATTGTTAGTCATAAAATCTGTTACGCATAATATTCAAAGTCCAGATGGTATCTATTACATAATGTTGAAGGCAATAAACTTGCTTATAATAATTGTTTTAAGTTCTTTAATCGCAGATTATAATGATAACTAGTGGTGTGTATTGGTTTCCACAAATTTTAAGTTCCGATTTTTTATAGTCCATAACGTTACCCATCATAAATTTTATTAGTCATATTGTCAATAGTTATATAATTAAACAACACAAATTACACTTCCGATAACTCATTGCGTCGAGGACACGATACTAGGTAATTTGAACAGAGGTATTTTAATTGGTAGTTGACTTATTTCAATAAAATTCATGTCATGGCTTTTCATTTCGGGTTTTTTACTTAATTTTTTTTTACATGTAATAATATTTATTCCGCATATAATTATTTTTCTGAGGGATCGCAGTTCTAACCTAACCTAACCCACTTCTGGCAACAGTTCGATTTCTTGGGGGACGCAGTTCTAACCTAACCCACTTCTGGCAACAGTTCGTTTTCTTGGGGGTCGCAGTTCTAACCTAACCTAACCCACTTCTGGCAACAGTTCGTTTTCTTGATGGTCGCATTTAGTAAACGTTATACTTGAAAAAAATTATGACTATTGATGTTTATGTCCATAAATCATAATGGATATCATTTTATGACTATCGAAATTCGAAACAATAAGTTTATGGGAAACAAAGGGATGACATTAAAACGATATGATCAACGACTATTAGTCCGATAAAATATATGCCTTAAAATATTTCTGACTAATTATTGATAGACCTTCGAATGTTATACTCATCAATTTTATGCCTTTTGCGATTATAGTGTTTAATATTATAGATCTTTATTATTAGAACTATGAAACGTTATGCTTTACAAAAATTATGACTATTGATATTTATGCCCATAAATTATATGGATATCAATTTCTGAGTATCGAAATTCGAAACAATAAGTTTATGGGAAACAAAGGGATCCCGAATAAAATCATCTTGTGTTTTGTTTCATTCAAATACATAAATATCAAATGTGGCGGGTTTACGTGTCCCGTTTCCTATCAATATAACCAAGTACTAAGGTAACAAAATTAGACCTCTCCCGGATTATTTTATTTACGCGCCATCTATCGTCAACACTATGTCCTACGTACTGTCCTCCTAGACAAAAATCGACAAAATGGCCGACATCTGCGGACTCCTTTGACACGTCAAATGTCACCAAGTGTCATGTCATTCTTAAAAAATGATACCTTGCGTAGCAGTAAATACCACTGAGGACTATCGCGTATGAAACCTCCGTTAGGGGCGCTAGTGTAGACCGAGGTCTTCGAAATGTCAAATTCCATAGTAATTAAATGGGATTCGCGGAATCATTTCTTTTTTAACAATGTTGTGAATATTTTGCCATACCAGGATCTTAATTATGGCAAATATGAGTTACGAGTCATTAAATGTGAATGTTTTAAAAGCGAAACCAAGAAAATCCTATTCTTTCAAACAAAGCAGATCCGCGGCTCCGTCGACATCCCCGCAGCACGGTGCATTGTATTGAATATTATTCAAGCGCAAATTCGGCTCTCACAAACGTACTTAATAAAAATTACAGCTGTATTTCAATACCTTGGTCAACAGTGGCGCCAACTGGTGAATAAGAACGGTAAGTAGCCCTCATTCAATTAAAATCCAAAACATCAAATGAATTACAGGCATTGATTTAAAAGGTATTTATTGAAAATAAATACATAGGTAAGAGAAACAATTGAAAATAATAACAGTCGTATTTCATCGCATTTAGAATATAAAATTTCGAACCTGTAACCTTGAGACTAGTGTTATCAACTAGGGATGTGACACAATTCACTTTGACGGCGTCGGCGTTATATTTGGGCGAATGGGCACAAATATGTCCTGAACTTTTAAATTTCATTGTACAATTAAGGTTTTCCCCCACGTTTTCATTCATTTTATCTAACTTAGGTATAAATCTAAGTCCCGAAATTAATAAATAATGATCCCCCGACATCGCATTTGAAATTGGTAAAATAAAACGCATGTTGAATGATAATTATATTATATGCCTACTAATAGCTCGCCTCGGACCGAAAAACTCGCGTTCTCCCCTCCAATGAGCTAATCAAGTTCAACACGACCCTCATGATGACTGCTCCGCGCCAACAAATTCCATAAAAGAAAAACATATACTAAAAAGCTATCGCGGCCAACTACTCAAAATCAATAACCATCGAAGTGTAGGGAATTTCAGGCAGCCAGCTGACAGTTACGCCGCGTCCAAAATCGTCTGCAAGATCCTCGCCTCGCTCATGCTTCGCTCGTTCGATAATGTTCGTCTCTCATGTTTATCTAGAGCCAATCAAAACAAAAAGGTGCTACAATGATTCCACACTGCAGGTCACGAACACCGAAAATCGAAACTCAATATTCCCCTCTCTATCACTCACATACTCGAAAGAACATGGCGCAGACAAATGAACGATATATTCTACAGGTATCGGCTAAGTCTCCCGGCGGTGCAATGGATAATGTTGTCGGCAACGGCGTCATGAGCACATCACTAGTATTGACAGTGGCAAGACAATTTGTTTTGTTTATAAACATAGTTCAACCGGCTTTTTATGTTTTATTTTACCAATATTGAAGTTAAAAATGCGATAAATAAGTAAATATCCATAAGACAAAGTGCCTCGGTCATTATTTATTGTGTGAAACCAAAATTTGTGAATGACAAACTCCAGAAAACCATCTTAATTTCAAAGTGAACTGTCAAGTGAGTTGTGTTATTATTATGGTTGAAAATACGCCTGCGCGAATTCAAATCATCCTATTGGTGGAATAATCTAACATAAGGTAAGCCTGAATGGACTCAAAGTTGGTTTCAAAGTAATACCAGCCCATATTTTGTTCTTAAGTTTTGTTGTTACCACTAAAGTTATTTGAACGAAAATATGAATTAAAACTTGCAGTATGTAACTATATTACGAATAGTTATTTATTTTTGCCTCTTTCTAATGCAAATACGTAACTGCATTATTAAAAATATTGTCAAATTCATGGGTATGAAATATAAAATTGCCATAACCTCCAAAACCCAAAAAACAACTGATTCACGTCTCTTATTTCACTGCAACAAAATGCCTAAACGGCTTCTTAAATAAAAATACCCCCATAACATATCCTCTGGTCTCGGCATCAAAATGTACCTCGGCCCCCCTTAATTTTGACCTTACCCCACTTTTTAATCTAACATTAAAATAAAAAATACTATTTAAGTAAACTAACGAAAATCTAATTAACATAAACTTCTACCTAACATAAACTTATACGTAATTATTTAACTAATTAACGTAGTGGCCAAACGCGTGATCAGTCTAGGGTAAAGACACCTATGTTGTACCGCAGTAACCCATTTTCTTTTAACGTGAGATCAGTTATTCTTCGGACTCCGGAGGAAATAGCAACCTAACCCCTTGTAACCCCTAGAAGGATAATAAAACCGCATAGAATGTACGTGAATTACCTAATGAATAAGTAATAGAATGAGAACTCAAGAACCAGAGTCTCTTGGTATAAAAAATTCAGAATGATAAATTTTTATTGTAAAATGTAAGGTAAAATGCTTAAAAATAAATTATATTTTTTGGTAAAGGGCCCCAACGGCCTATTTAGTCCTTAGGATAACAAGGATGCAGCAAACTTCCTGGAATAAGTCCATATAACGCCTATATATATTATTGAATTTACTCCTATCATCTGAGTGCTATGCTAAGCGTGAATATCACACTTAAGGTACTGCATCCTTGCCCGATGAGGTATTAAGGCCCCTTACTACCGAATAGTTAAGTCATTCGGGCTTGCCTATCCCTACCTGCTTTACCCTAGGAGTGTAAGACCCTTCGAGCGACTCTACTAACGGTTTGGAAGCTTAGGTGACGTTGTAATGAAGAAAACCGCCAAAATATTCATCGTCAACCTTTTAGTCTCATTTAACAACATGAAAACAAATCTAAACTCCAAAAACCCTTGTCCATCCCATAAACTGTAAACGGAGTCATTATTTCTTAGTTTTCTAACATGTAGAACCAACCTTAGTTGTTGACCACAAATTTTATGAAGTCAAACTAACCAATTTAAGCATCATGTAACTTTGAAATAACATAATGGACTGCTCTGCTTGGCACTGGACCAAATCAGACTACTGTTTCAGAATGATTTGTTATTCAGAGTTATATGAATACTATAAAACCAATGAAATGTATATTTATACCTTTATTATACCAGAAAACTCACAAATTGACTAGAAAGTATCGCAAAAGATTAGAATACTGCTTTTAAAACGTTAAAATCAGGATAATATCCGTAAAACCGCTATTCATAAAGAATAAATGCTTTCAAAAACATGAAAGGCTTTAAGAAAATGCCTACTTCCCCATAGTGAGTGAATTTAATCTATCACTAACCCCATCTGCTTAGTAAATCTGGAATATCTGTCGTACTTACCATAGCCCAAATATTCCAGACAATACTCAAGTGTATCCCTAAGCTGTAATAAGTTCGGCCAATGAATCCGAGATTGCAAAGCTATCAATATGGTGTTGTGTTGAACTCCCCTTCCACGGCTAAAACGCTAGGGTGGTGGAAGTAAGTCCGGTCCCTATCTGGTGTATATAAAGAATATTTACATATATTTAACAAGACAAGATTACCGACACTGCATGATGTCCATGGGTCCGAGTCTCCGGCTGACCAGCGACTTAACATCGAGCCGAGGTCCCCACTTAACCATGACAGCTGGTCACCGTGATCAAGGAAGCCCCACTTATAAGTGGAGTAACGCTGCTTATGTCGGTAATAAGCAGCGCCAGGCTTCTTCATGCCTGTCACAAAACTAGAACTCCAGCCCTGTCTCATTTGACAGCCGTTAGGTTAAAACAAGGCTGAATAACCATACTTTTTGGTTTAGACAGTAACTGGTTCTATTATTTAAATAAACACTCAAGAAAATTTACATGATAACTAAACTCCCATTAACATAAGTTAAAAACAATTAAAACCACAAGAAATAGTAAATGAAACTTTCACAGCCGCAAAACATCTAGATCTACATTTCCGAGAGACTTTCAAAGGTTCTCGGATCCGCAAAGCCTAGATTTAACTTTGAGCCGAATCAAAATCATATAGATTAAAACTCTAGCTCAAAGCTTCGCGGTACCGAAAATTTCACTCACACGTACCAATAATAATGATTTCCAAAACCAGTCACTTATCCGTTCGACAATTAAGATTTGAATGCCCGAGCGCGTCCCTTACACCCCTATTTATAACTTTTTATGCGTAAATAATGAAGACGTAATGCGGACGGAATGACGACAGCTTGCTCAAGTCAAAAAGGTCTTAAATCCTCTTGCCCTTTAGTTCATTTTAAATCTTATTCCTTCCGTTTAAGGTTCGGGCTCAATTAACTTCCATTATTTTCCAAAATGTGCTATTAAATTAATGTTATTGGCCTTCTGTTTATTATATGTCTTCTGCTATTGACTTAGGGTTCAATTTTTTTTTTGTTTCCCCGTCAAAATTAATAACTTAAATCTATGTTCCCACGCAAAACTTTGACGGAGAGCCAACCACATCAATCACGACGGGACAATGAAAACAATGAAGTCTCCCAATTAGTCCACCACACTATGCCGACCTTCATATCCGGAATATCTGGCAACTGTAAAGTGGTGGAGGCCAAATAATGCAATCCACTTTAGAAAAACAAACCCTGGAATTCCGGGTTTGATGCACTATTATAGATACATTAGTTACCTAAGTACCATGTAAAACCTTGCCTAATGTAAGACCTCATGTACCACATTATTATGACGCAATTAATGAATAAATGAAAGAATTACGAATTATTATGAGAAATTATATATAATAACTAGATTATCCGATATACCTCGGTGGTCCTTTACCTATTTTGGTATTAATATTTTCCAAATCAATAATTTCGATAGTCTGTCGCTTCGACCTCCAGCCATCAAAAGCTGCCAGACGCCCAGACCCAGCATATAGCAATTAAACCAGACGGGCCCTGAACGCTTCCTCCACCATGCCACTTCCAATCCGGTCAGCACCCAGTCTATCAGAATCAAAACAAAACAATTCCTGGTATTTTTAAATTAATTCCCAAAGAACCCCGCACGGAATGTTCGGAAAAATCCGTTCGGTCGATTTTGCTGAAATTTTGTGAAAAGATAGCCTCTAATACTCTAATTAACTGTGCGAAGATGCAACCTTAATTAATGGCCAGTTTTCAAAATATAACGATTTTAGATTTAACGATAAATGAAGTAAGTATATATGACGCTAATATGCTTTTACTACCTTTTTCCCGAGGTTGATTTAAGATAAACTTCTTTCATTGTAGTAATGATATGACGATTTATAATTCTAATTATCTAACGTGTAAATATATTTATATACACGGTGTAACATGAGAAAACCGAATAATATTAACAGCGTATTCCTGACCATAATTGGAGACTAAAATGTCGTATAAACTTTTCTGGAATTCGCTTAGTTTCAGAGTTACTACCAATTAAATAAAAAATCATTTTTTATTGTCACTCAGTGCAAAACGCTTTTTTGATGGCGATTTCATCCTTTATGGGGTCTAGTCTAGACATTCTCATTGACAAATATCAAAGTGCCAAGGAATACGTTACGTAAACTATTTTTTCGAAAAAAAATGTACTAATTTATTTTAATCGACATCTTTATGTTTTTATGTTAAACACAAACACAAAACACACAAAAAAAAGCAAGAAAAAAAAATTTAGTCTCCAATTATGCTCAGGAATACGCTGTTAAAATTATTCGGTTTTCTCATGTTACACCGTGTATATCTAAATATATTCGTGGCAATATCGGGTAAAAAAAATATTTGAAGGTTCAAGCTATCTTATATTACGATGTTAAACTGTACAACTAATAATTAACTTATATCTAATTGTATTTACAACGCTACATTTGTGCATTAAGAATGGCATAAAGCGTTCTTAATGATGGGTACTTTATGTTGTCTTCATATCGGGCAAAACCTAAAAACCATAAGATTGCTGTTACGTGACCGCATGTACTGATCGTTCTTGCTCCACTTTTACAGGTGCAATAATAGCCCAATATTGGGTCTTCATTTTCAACGTTATTGTGTTCTAGGTCAAATGCAATCCACACATAATAAAACGCTGCGTTTCGAAATCGCGATGTAGCCCTTATTTTAATAAATCCTGGCTCGTTGAAGTTTCCATCGATTTCGAAAACTCGTTCGTCTTCGTCTTCCGCTGCTAGGTCGTTGATATGACGCAATGTGCTGTCTTGAATATATCCTGGAGATAGTTTAACTTGGTATGTACCAAATGTGATGGAGTGCAAGTACGCCAGGTCTAACCGTGGAAACAACGGTATTTGTGCAGGAGTTAGTGGGATCCATCGTGCTCTTCTCCGGTTAAGATTTTCAGCTTCAATCCGTGCCTGTACAACATTAACGTCTTCGACGCGACTGAGCATTGCATTGGCTACCTGGACATTACAATTTGTAATAGGTCCATAGTATTTATTTATGATAGCTCCAGTTATTAAAAGAAATGTGTTCAAATTCGGAACATGGGATGACGAAATCATATGGCCAAAGAATTTAAATACATTTTTTAGATGACCGTTACGTGCCTCTACTACCCATCTCGTTTTTGTCACAATCCGTGCATAATTCGCGTCCTCAGTTGTTAGTTGACTTTGACCAGGTCTTAAAACGGGTGGCATTATTGTTTGTACACCTAATTCCTGTAATCTGGGGATTGCATCTCTGTAACCACGATCCACAATGAAGATGTCCTGTGGTTGTAACCAGTCACACATTCCGCGAAAATCGTTATCTAAC
The DNA here is from genome assembly GCA_947086415.1 of Pammene aurita. Classification (NCBI taxonomy): domain Eukaryota; kingdom Metazoa; phylum Arthropoda; class Insecta; order Lepidoptera; family Tortricidae; genus Pammene; species Pammene aurita. The sequence goes on from OX352295.1 coordinate 33,351,946, forward strand.
TCATTGACAAGAATTCTAGCATCATTATTGTTCGCATTAGAGAAGTAAGGTCCTTGAATATCTAAAATATACCCATCAGGACCAACCAACATTGAGGGTTCAACCAAATGTTTCTTTTTGTGAGTGCAAAAAGATTGTCTCAAAGTCTTGAAACAAGAACTTTTTTTCTGTCTAAATATGTGCAGTCATTGTACACTAAAGCTTTAGGGATATCTGGTATGCGATTATATAACTGATTGGCAAAATCGGTTACGTGTCTCTCTATGTAGTCTTCTCGTGTTATGGCTTCGAAGCCTATGTTCTCGCGAATAAAACGGGTCCCTAAAGATTGTCTCACTAAACTCACAGCTAGACTTGCCGCTTGTCTTGACGAATAATGGAATAGAACCCACAAGAATTCATCACTAACACCTTGCCGTAACTTACAAAGAAAACATAAGAGATCTTTTTTGCTCACATAACGATATTCATCTTGTACAGGCACACGGTCACAGTAATTATATAAATCAAGAAAATCTTCTTTATTAACAGGAGAAACTGCTTTAAACTGTTTATCTGACAATTCCTTCTCATCTTGATATCGCCGCTGAGAACTGATATTTACTTCGTCGCGTAATCCATTCAAAAACATTTGTAACTCATTTCCGTTTAATAAAAATGGCCTGTTGACATATCTCAGATTCTCTAAAATACCCTGTGCCAAAATCCCTCTTTCATCTAAGTGTGCTCTGCAGCATACGTACTTACACGGTACATAGATGTTTTTTTTCGTAAATATATAAACCCGACATTCCAGTGACAATATCGAGGGCTGGGTGGTCAAACCCGATAACTAGCAAAATGTGCATTTTGAGATAATCGAATTTGAAAGTTTAAGGGTCTGTATAGTTGGATGCTGTGGGAATTACTTCAAAAATGTGTTTATTATGAAAACTACCATTATTACTCTATGACTTGAAGACTAACAAACATCGTTAAAATCCACGATTTCTCTTTTATTTCAAAATTACTTTCAACAAGGAACAACTTATCGGGTTTTGATTTCAATAATATTACATCTTGTGGAGTTACAGGGTTTTATTGGAAGTTTCGAATTTGAAAGTTTAAGGGGCTGTAAATTTGGATGCTGAGGAAATTACTTTTAAAAGATGCTTAAAATAAAAACTACCATTATTACCTTATGACTTGAAGACTAACAGACATCCCTTAAATCCACAACTCCTCTTTTATTTAAAAATTACTTTCAACAGGAAACAACTTATCGGGTTTTGATTTAAATAATTTTACATTTTGCGGAGTTAAGAGAGTTTTATTCGAAGTTTTACTGCCAATTTTATCACAAAATAGTCTTAAAAATTTAATCGGATTCACAACTATCACAACAAGTTGGTTCTACCTCGTTCACAGATGCTAAACCACGAATCCAGGGATGAAATTCTTCTGGAATAATGCCTTTGTTACACATAGTTTCCAAGTCTTTTTTTTTGCTTTACTTATTGGTAAGTGATTGTCGTACAATGAATCAATGTCCGTCGGGTACTCATTACTGGCCACAGAAGGTGGATTAGAGCGTGCTCGTTTTCTTGTTTTCGGAGTATTGGTTGTAGGGGTTATTTACATAATCAGAAAGTCGTCAGTGAGATCATAGTTGAAAAAGATTTTGTATTTTTCTCCTTTTACATACTTCATCCTCTTAATTTTCAACCAACGCACCTGATCATTGTTGTCGTCTAAATGTTTAGGCTTGAGTAAATTGTCTGCCAATTTAGTCAAGTTTTTCATGTCTTTGTATTTAAATTCTTTCACTTTATAGTTTTCTATTAGATATTTTTTTCGTTGGCCATCATCAGTATTAATGTGTTTAATCTGTTTTCTTCTCGCTTGTTTGAATGTATTTTTCCAGTCCGATACGCTGTTAATAGAAACATTTTTAGATGCATTTTCTATGGCTGCGTGCATCGAGTCAACCTCCATGTAGGTATGTCCACTTTCTAAAAACTTTTGCTCGATGGTATCTAGATGCTCGTGATTTTGAACGGCCCAGAGAAGTAGCGCTGAAATGTTTCGGTTTCTGTTCTGACCTCCACACGTATCAGAAAAAATAGTTAAATTCTTTACGTGTTTTGGTATACATTCTGTTAGGTAGTAATATAGACATGTGCCTATTTCACAGCTTCCCTTTTTCCTATTAATTTCAGACCAGCATAGACAGTAAGCTATATTTGGCAATCTCGCTTCATAAATAGTAAAGTTATACAATACTAGCTTCCTCATGTAATACAAAAGACTTTCCCCGCTGGATGGTATTTGAAGAACAGCTTGTAGGTCGACAGTAATAGACATAAAAGTTGGGTCAGCGTTTGCTTGAGCCTTGTCTGATTCTTTTGCCTGAGAGCTAACATTTTTTCTGTTGATGTGTGCTTGGTATTCAGACTCCAAAAGCGCTTTTGCATCAGCGTTTGCTTTATTATACTTACAGCACACATTACATAAGTCTTTTTTTGGTTTGAAAAAACTTATATTGTATTCCTCGCAGAAAACAGTCCGGTACTTATACTCTGACAAGACTGTACGGTCCAACTCTTCGCATTTATCCATGTACAGTCTATACATATTACTAACAGACTTAACATCAACTGCAAGGTATTTTTTCTTACTATCTTTTCGACAATAGTGTGATTCCATTAACGGGAAAGACTCAATGTGGTCTCTGACAAACTGCAAATCCTCCTCTTTAGTCTTATTTGGAGGAACTTTTTACCTCTCTGATCTTCTGCTGTGTAAAGTCCAAGATTGTCAGATTTTGTAACTGCATCGCTAACAACATCGACGGAAATGCAAAGAGTAGCAGTAAAAAACTTCTGGCAAACCTGAATCTTCTCAGAACCTTTAATGAAGAAACATTTTTTACTAAACGATCTTGCTTTCTTCTCAGATAATCTTTGCACTGTTCTAGTCTTTATTTCCTGTATTGATATGCATGAGAGTATGAAATTTTTTTTATGAATAAAGTCTAGACTGTGAAAGTGTCTGCATAACTTATTCCGTTCGTTTTCAGAAAACATGTCAGAACATTTAAATTTACAATTTTCGCAATTGACAGGTTTCGGTAATTTTGCTGGTTGAAATTTTCCTTTCGATATATACGTTAGTCCGTCGGCCTTTCTAGTTTTATTAATATTTTTCTTCCACTCTGATGGGTTAGCTTTCCTACGACGCTTTAAAGGTCTGACTGTTAGCCAAACTCTCTCTAAAATGTCTTGGAGAATGAAAAGTGCCATTTCTTCGTCAGGGTTGAGCACAGGATTATCATCATCATTATTAAAATTCCCTTCATCTGATTCAGAAGATGATACTGACTTGAGTGCGTTGCTGTTTTCTAGAACATCCGGTTCTACCCAATTTGGATCTAAATCAGAGTAGTCACTCCCAAACAAGGCTTCGTTTGTATTTTCATCATGAAGATTCTCTCCAACAGGTAGGGCAGCCGATTCTAATTCAAGAACATTGTCGTTTTCTAAGGAATTATTACTGCTGTTTTTCGTCAAATCCTGGTCTGACTCTCTAAATCTCTCCATAATTGGGGATATTGCTGGACTGGTTGAGGGACCTGTAATAAATAAATATATATATATATATATATATATAAAACTAACCCAAAATCCAACTTTGTCAGAACGATTGCAAAACATGCACAGTTTTTAGTTTCATCAAAACGCTCTCTCTCTCTCTCTCTCTCACTCACTCACTCACACACACACACACACACACACACATACACGCACACATACCCCCACACACACACATACACACACACACACACACCGGGCAAAGGTACCGAAATGATTCTAAAATGCAGTTAAATTATTTAAATTAGTATGGTTATGTAAAAAATAGAAAAATGTAATAGTAAACACCAATCGTTTTAAATTTAAGACATGTTATTAAACGAATTTTTGACTTTAAACCTTCGTGGTTCGTATGAGTAAAAAAAAATAACGATCATGTTAAATAGATGCTAAGAGTTAATTAATAAATGTTAGTTCTTAAAACAAATAACGTATTATGAAAGAATACCTACACGTTTGCCATATACATTGAGGTTATAAAAACAAAAACAAATTATTTACCTGATTTCGTGCCTCCGTGACGAGCTAAACTCACTAGTTTTCTTGATCGATAACTCATTTTCACTAATTTAACAACTTTCACTTGAGTATCATCACAATAAACTGTTTTAACGATTTTTATTTTATATTTTTTCAACGAATACAACGTTCTGCGCGGGAGTGGCAAACCAAACTGACGACACGACGACGTTTCGGCTCCGGGCTCGAGTACGATAAGCCCAGTTATTGAGAGAGTGCTGCGATCTTACAAAAAGTGGAAAGAAGTTAAATTGCTTTAACTATGGCTTTGTATTTGTGTTTCAAAGGAGAAATCATATATTTATACTAAAATGGTTTTACTATTAAGAAAAGTGCAATACTTTTAAAAACTTTTTTCTATTAATATCTTATAAGTCAATATAACTGTTCTTACCAAATCATAAAATAATCAATGTGACCATGATAATTACATGCTAAATTCCTATACATGCAGCTATCCAGTTTTTCCATTGGACGTCTTACACAATGTGTTACTTATTGCTACTTCCATGATTTTAGCTTAAAAAACTATTGAACAAATTCCAGAGTTATTTGATTACTGCATTATCAAAAACGTAGAAGGAGTATTAAATCATGAAATTGGTATTGACCACTAGAAAGAGCTTGAAAAGTACTGTATGAAACTGTGTTTAACTCAAATATGTAAAGTGTTTAACTTATCGGGTTTGACCACCCAGCCCTCGATATATGAATATTATTAACGCCGTTGCATATACAACAAGTATGCGAAGTCGTTTGGCGTAAAATATTTAAACGCAGGTGTTGGGGATCATCATTCAGTATCTGAATGTCACGAGTAATTAAAAAATTACAATTAAAGCAAATACGAGTGTCACCATTAATGTCGACTGCTAATCCACCAGCCTGATCCCGCCTTTCCTTTGCTAATTCAACCAAAATATCTCCGTCTTCTCTAAGCAGTCGCACCATTGCTCGTGGCACTAAGGCAGCATTGCATATAAAGCAAGGAATCCTGTTTTGAAAAGCCATTTCAAAGGGCAAAATGTATCATTTGCTACAATAATATAACATGTTTACTTCTTACCACTCTAGCGTATGACTACAATGCAGTCAAAACACAATTATGCCAATATCGCTTGCAATAGCGTTTGACAGTTGGAATGGGGGTAGAAAAAAACTAAAAGATCAACAAATGAGTCGCAGATCCAGGAGACACCTGATCGGGGTCGGGAGACGGTCACAGAATATTTTGCTATTATCGGGAAAAAAAACATAGTGTCAGCATGACACTGATTAATTATTTATGACACTTTGCAAGTTTGCACGAGTTCTTATTGCCGCTCGTCTTCGCATTGGTCTCGCTACTTCATAGATAAGAGAAGATAATGATAACTGCGTGAAAACCGTCGTTTATGTACATTAACATATTGGCACTCGTATCTACATTAATTACCTACGATTGTATATATTCATTGTAATTACTTAATTAGGTACTCGGAACTTTTAAACATAGACTTGAAATGATGATCCAAAGTGTTTGTTCTTATTACGGGAAACGACTACGCATACCAAGTATTCGTCGTAGTCTTGTAGTATATGCAACTTTGTTAACAATATTTTAATAGCCTTGTGAAACGATTTATATATATCAAGAACATTTTAATATCGTAATAAAATTGACTTCGGGAAAAAGGTAGTAAGTGCATATTAGCGTCATATATACTTACTTAATTTTTCGTTAAACCTAAAATCGTTATATTTTGAAAACTGGTCATTAATTAAGGTTGCATCTTCGCACAGTTCATTAGAGTATTAGAGGCTATCTTTTCACAAAATTTCAGCAAAATCGACCGAACGGATTTTTCCGAACATTCCATTTTTCCGAACATTCCATAACTATTTATTGATTTTCTAGGAAAGGATGGATCTTGACGCGTGAAAAGGTTCGTAACTCTTCTTGCCTTTCTGTCCTTTACTTATCTTATGCCATTTTCATAAGGTTCAATTTTATTTGACCTCCTGGGAAACAAATCAATAAAAATATCCTTGACTCAAATGAAAAGGATTGTAATTCTCTTCGGCCTTCTGTTTACTTTATGTCTTCTGCCATTGTCTTAAGGTGTAAATTTATTTGACAACGTCTCACTGACCTGCGTTTTAATAATATGAATTTTATTGTTCGTCAATTTTCTTCTCCGTAGTTGCTATGGGAACCAAACAAGGTTATGTACATGGTAATAATAGTACATAATATATCTATTTTTGATATACGGAATGTTCCCGCTTGATGTTTCTTTGGATTAATTGGTTATTGCTTTGAAGTAATAATTTGTCACGCCCGGCCCATTACTAAGCAATTTTCGTGATTCTTAACCTTTATCTTTGAATGAAAAAATTATAATAAAGATCCTTAATGTTCATATTTTAATAGACAACCATGTCCATAATACATATTACAGTAGATAGTACCTGAACGAGGTATGTATTTAGTAGTGACCGACCGAAACATGTTATTTTGCCGAAACCGAAACCGAAACCGAAGGTTCGGTTTCATTGTAGTTTCGGCCGAAACCGAAACCGAAACCGAACCTTTCATAAAAAAAAAGTCCTTAAAAAGTCGAAAAAATGTTAGTAAGCCCGTTTTTTTCTAAAATTAATATCTCGCCGACCTATAATTACAGGTTTCTACTTTCAAAGATTTATCACAATGAAATTTCAGCACAGTTACAGAGGTTCTGTTTGAAATTTTAACTACCCTATAAAGTGAAAAAAATACATTATTTGTAACACAAAGTTAGCGATTTTTTAATGGTGGTATAAAATAAAACAAATTTATTATTAAAATATGATGCTCATATATTATGTTTATTTATTTTCACATTTTCAGTTACTTACATTTTAATTATATTTATCTAATTGTAAAATTTGTGCTTGTAACTGTATGAGGTGTGCAATAAAGAGTATTTATTATTATTATTATTATTATTATACTTACAAATATCACAATCAGTTAGCCTCGAATGGCTAATTCAAATATAATTAGATAATCAAATTGATCACCTTTGGTAATAAAATACCTACTCACACCATTACATTACTCGCAACATTACATTAACATTACACGTCTATATTAAATTTAAATTAATAACTATTCACCTTTCATTTTATTGCATAACCTACAATCGTTATTACATTAATAGTACACGCAACTATTTAAGATGAATTTGAAACTTTAATGAAGCAGGTACTTAACCTTGGCACTTACACCTTTAAAATTAAATATATTCGTCAATAGGTTAGCAAACTAATCAAACTATTAAAATAAAGCGTTAAATATTAACTATGACATGACGAATTCACAAAAAAAAACAAACTAAAATACTTGATCAAACTACTTACCATTATTCGCGGAACAAACACAACACGTATTGACACGTCTACACGAGCAAAGCGCACTGATTTAGGTAGTTGCCGGCGGAGTCAGGCGAGCGACGCCATATTGCCAATTTGCCAACCGTGCCGAGCGCGCCCGACGTTAGCCGAGCGCGACCCGAAGGTACGATGTTGTAAGTTTCGGCGCGGCCGAAGGGTTCGGCCGTTTTTGGCCGAAACCGAAACTCGGACCGAAACTTGATTTTTTGGCCGAAACTGGCCGAAACCGAAACCGAAACCGAAATTTCGGTCGGACACTAGTATTTAGTTACAATACCTAGTGGGTGGTCTCGAACAGTGCGGCCGCTGGCCAGCAGAGGACTCTTTCTCACTATTGCTGTCTTTGCCAGTCTCAGCATCTGTAAATTCGTAAGAAAAATCATACGTATGGTTCTGTTGATCATCATCATGTAAATCGGGTAATTCATTTTGGTTTTGACTAGAATTTTTATTTGACTGACTAGACTCTAAATCATTCTTAAAAAAATCCCTTAGGAGGGGAGTGCCAAGACATTTTTTTATTTGTAGGGATTTTTTTTTTTTTGTTTTCAGAAACCTATAGTGTCTTAAAAAATCTTAAGATCTTAAATCTTAAAAAAAAATCAAAATTGCTTTTTTGAGGTTAGATATGTGGATATTACGTATCATTGGTGGTATATTGTACAGAACTGCGGGTCAAAAAATGTGTTTTGACCTCTAGTATGCGTGTGCCAAACGGCTAAACTGTACATCGATTTGCGGTGTTTCTTTGAAATTGGGCTTGTACGGCTACCACTATTGGCCACAGGCTTCCCCGTAAGACACGCGACGCACTGCTGTATGCTTTCATCGCCCATCTGAAAAAAAACACCACGTGCAGCACTCCCTCGCGAATGCCACAAAAATGCTATATTTGCATCTGAAATGGGGTTTGAGGCTTAATGATATTCTTGCTAAGGCACGCTGTATTCTAACTGAATCTGTGTCAACCCCCGTGACTGCTGGCCAAAGTCCCTCTAGAATCAGTGCATTCTTACACATGAATTTCCATGAAGAATGCCATCCAATTTCTCTATAAACATTCCGCCGCTAACAGTAGAAGATGAAGGATTAGCGTTAGCACCGTCCATCTTGTGTGTCGATGAACACGTAGAGGTTATTTAACACACACCTTGCTATTTTGAGGTTATGTGAGTTCCAAAATTTAGTTGCTTTTCAGCCAACTGCTTCTATCTTATTTTTCCTTATTTATGGAGTCTCTACCATCCACCTGGGTACCATAAACTGTAACTGCAAATGTCGTGGTCCAGCAGTGAAATACGGCGTGATGATGGCAGGGAAGTTATAAGTAAAACACTCACGGTTCAGCCAATGAAGCAATTGTATTTCAATAATACAATGTCTTGATATTTGTCCAGGGTATACACGATCAAACAGAACTAGATTTATAATCAAAATAGACTTAAATATACAGCGGCCATAAAAAGTTCAGTAAGCGAGCTATGATATATAATAATGACAGATGGGTTATGCACGCTCCAGAAGTGAAGCACTAAATAAGAGTGAATTCAAACAATTGTCGCCACTCGCGCACCGGCCAGCGTGCGATGCGGACGTGCCAATGAGCTCCCGTCACCCGCGTGAGAAAGAGACAAACTGTAATTTCCTAACAATGAGAGAGACAAATATATAATGATTGTCAAAATAGATAAACATAACAGAATCGTTGCTAGGTTATGAAATAACTCTGGAAGCATTTTTTCTGCTCATTTTAGTTAGAGTATAACCCATCCATAGTAAATATTATTGTAAGCGAGCAAAAAAGATATTTTAGTGAAGTTGACAGTCGTATAAGTGTTGCCATAGGTGAGTATATAATATTCCAACATAAACTACATGATAAACTAAAGCAACATCGCGTCCCGCGAAGGTGCAAGCGCGAGCGCAAGGTAACCTCTTTCTTTATATAATTATGCAAGAGGTCATCATCATCATCATCATATCAGCCGAAAGACGTCCACTGCTGGACATAGGCCTCCCCCAAAGAGTGCCACAATGACCGGTCATGCTAAACTTTAAACTATCGTAAGGTTCGTCATAGTGATACTAAGTCACATGTCACATTAATAATGAATATAAAAAGTGACTAGTTTAAATCATTTAGTTATAGCAAAATCTACGCTAACACAATATTGCTTTGTCAACAATTTGACCTGGTAAAAAGTGCTTCCTAGGTGCACCACCCACCACTCCATCCTCAACCACCACGGTAAGCAAAATAAGATTGAATACCCCTAAATCTAGGTGAGAAACCGCTAGAAAATCTGCCACTAAGGAATACTATCCGGCGTGACAGACAGGACCCTGGGTTCGAAAACACAATCGCGCACTTTCTGCCGGCTAACGCCGCTGCTAATTTCGGACTATTTATTGATTGCGTCTGGAGGTCCGTATCATGATCTCAAACTTGAGACAAAAATAATCTTATATTATCCCTATCTTTATATATCATGCAGAAACGTGACCAGAAATTAAAAAATCTATACCTAGACATTACCTACAATGTTTAAGATCTATCCTTAGCATTAAGTGGCAGGATTGTATTTTGAATTCTGAGGTTTAGTTGGCGAGATTTCAACCAAAACCAGGTCTGAGAATGGTCCCATTTATTGCAAACACATTGTTTGTATTAATAAATGTTTAAATGTTTTGCTTTCGTATTTGAATTTCAAATTGACAGTGATAATATCGATATACCAGTATGCAATCTTGAATTTTGTGTAATCTTCTTTCGGCCTAAGTAGTCTAGTTTTTTATGTGAAACGTCTCAAATCGGTCAGTCAGTTCACTCTCACTCGCAAAAATGAAATGTGGCGACTGTGTGCCATATGTAACGACTAAAACTGGAATGTAGGGTTTGCAATCCGGATCCAAAATGTATGATATTATATGAATCCGGATTAGACGGCTGTTCCATACATTTCAGATTTATTTGCAAATCCTTCTGGTGTGCCAGAGCTTGGGCATCAGAATACCCTATCATTAAGCGTGTAAAGTGCAGTGCAGGGCCAAAGGCCGAGCTTCTCATAGGACTGAAGACGCAGAGCATTCCAGCAAGAAGTTAGTGTTTTTATTTTAAAAAACATGCCGATTTTTTAAAATTCATAATTCAATTTTGCTTTTAATTCGTTTTTTTACAAAAATATTGCTTTTAATTTGTTTTGCTAGTTTACGATATTTTCAAGGCCATGCCGCCGTTTCGCCGCCGCCGCTGACCAATTTTGACCAGCGCGCCGCCGCCGCTTAATTTGCCATCGGCGCCCATATCTAGAGCACCTATACAAAAATTGTTATAAAAAAAACAAATTATTAATTTTACCATCTCCAAACATTATATATCTATTATAAAAAGGAAATTAAAGACTTGCAAACTTAAATAAAAACCGGCCAAGTGCGTGTCGGACCACGCATAATGGAGAAGTTGAACCTATGGAAGAAGTTTTTTGGAGATAACTCAAAAAATACTGAACTGATAGTGTTCAAAATAATTTTCGTAGAAAGTATGTAATAAGGCGCATCTTCTCCATTTCTTTCATATTTTTATGACCTACGGTTCAAATGTTACACACAATTTTTCTCACTTTCGAAGCGATTGTTTCTGAAAATATTTACTTAATCACAAAATGTTCAAGCAAACTTCGATGTTATTTTTAAAGACCTATCGATTGATGTACAACATAAAACATTTTTTGAAATTTAGTTACATGTATGGAGCGCCCCCCCCCCCCCCTAATAATATTTTTTTCGAGTAAAATGGCTGTGACATACGGACGGACAGACGGACATGACAAAACTATAAGGGTTCCGTTTTTGCCATTTTGGCTACGGAACCCTAAAAATGGTCATGGTGTTATCCCACGAAAACGCTTATAGTGAGCGTGGCTTTTCCATCAATAAAGAGTTATTAGTAGAAAATCATTTGCAAGAGTCTATAATAGGCATGATGAATTTATTTCATGTATGGTATCAATCGATTCGTTTTGTTGTAAGGATAAAATGTCTATATGGGGCTAATTGCGTCAAAGCAACACAAAAGTCAGAAATGAGATTCAAAATCTGTCACTCGCTTTTGTTTCTCAAAACGCTCCTAACAAAATGATATGCAACAGTGACGTCACGGTTGCATAGTCGCCCTGTTTAAATCTGTCATTGTTTTTTTTTTTAATTTTTTACTTTTTTTTTAATAGTAAAATTTTAGAATTTTGAAGTCTCGTATCTTTGAACCATTTCAATAGTTTTATTTTTAATTTTACTTTATTAGGATATATTTATCATTTTACATCCATTCAACTTTTCAAATTTTATTATAAAATTCAACATGTATCGTCATCCCTATTTCGCAAAGACGCGTTTATAACGCGGCGGTATAGGTAAAATAAGTATTGAAAAAAAAAAAGATCCACGCGGCTCGTAATTTTGTGTAGCTCCTCCGTCTATATGGAGGAGCCTTATACACGGAGGAGCTACACAAAAAGAAGGAAAATTAAAGCTCAGGGGCGAAAATCAGAGCAGTAAAAGGGAAAACTGCGGAAATGGTCAGAGAACTAGAAAAGGCAAAAAATCTCGAAGGAGCTGCCAAAGAAGTTGCGTTATTGGTAAAACAGATTACCAAGTTGCAATAGATTTTGTTATTATTTTTTTCAAATATATAATAAACATGACAACTGATTACTAGGTAGTATTGTTTCAGTTATTACAGTTATACCCAAGATTTTTAACAGACTTCAAAAAATTAGGTTTTTTTAATTCGTCGCTTTTGTACCATAATACGCAAAACGTTGAAGTCTAGTACTTACTAATACGATTAAGGCCCGTATAAAGTGTTCCCTTTAGTATTTCTCGCTGGATTATATTATATTATATGATACATTTAATATCCAATAAATTTTGTAGTCAGAGGTACTGCTTCAATTAGTTTTTCCTGTACAGCTTTTAACAAAAATGGTCAAAAATTAAATACTGTCTGATAGCAAATTACAATTTGTAACTACAATGCAGCAGATAATTATGAAAAAACTCAATAATGTATCCCAATTATATGTTTTATATTTATTAAAATTAAGATTATGGTCAGGGAAAAACTTGAAAAAACGCCTGGAAAACCGGGAAAAGTCAGGGAATTTTGGTTTTAGTAAATAGTGGTCACCCTGTCTATCTTCCCCTACATTTTTCGCTTAGTACTTGCTGCCATAATTTTATTTCTTCCTTTTTGTATAATTCACAACCATAAACTTTCTGCAAAGGTGTAACGAACAAATTTTGACGTATTGAAATTTCCGACTAAAACATTCATATTTGCTATCTCTTTTATCATGGTGTATCAGTGTGAGAAAGAGACTAAGTTATCGTGAGTAGTGACGTCCCGTTTTTCAAGCTTGTCGTTCACTCATCATTCGATTATTTTTTACCGATTTAGTGTTGCCACAAAAATAAAGTTAGTTCCATTGATAAATGGTCACCCTCGCTGAGTCGCGCGCGGGATGGCTTCACAGCATAAAGCTCTATACTCTCTGCTTCACAGACTAATAAGAGACACTACGTTACAGACGCACAACTGTAATAGAGTCATATTGATCAATAGAGATTTGCAGCAATTGAACTGACAAAGTTTTTTTTATTTATTTTGTGCTACAGAGTGGGACCCACGAGACAGCATCGAAGGCCGCCGGGGTAGAGGCAGACCGAAAAGGAGATGGAGGGACGACCTGGACGCATTCTTTACGGAATGGCGGGGAAGCACTGAACAGGACTGAATGGAAGAGAAGAGGGGAGACCTTTGCCCAGCAGTGGGACACTAATACAGGCTAATAAAATTAAAATAAAATTATGTGTGTGAATATGTAGGCAAAGGAGCTAAATGTAAAGAGCCTTTAGGTGGTACCTACTGTACTAAATTAATTAATTTTAAGTACTAAATAAGAAATACATGATACTTCGCCCTACACAGTAATAGGCAGGCCGAAATGTCATGTGTTTCTGGCTAGGTATTACGTAGGGAATTTATAAATAAAACAAAACAGTTTTGTTTATTTTTTAATTTTTTTTATTTAATTAAGGCTTTCCCTTGCATTGACGGCAAAGTTCTGCGTAAGCGTGCCATGTCGGTGCCTTTCAAAATTTTATTTATTATATTGCACCAGTAGAATATACTAAATGTCATAGTTATGGTAAGTATTAGCTCATCAAGCACAACTGCTTTATGAGTCACGCATTTGAGGAAACCAAACGAATACTTGGAGAGAATATGCCTTTTAATTTTTGTTGAAATAAGATTTAAATGAGGCTTGTTCTCCAAGTATTCGTTTGTTTCTCTCACAACATCACTAAACATTCTCACGACGCATTCTGACGGGTATGACAGCCTTTTTTTCTTTATTGAGTTATACTCTCTTTCACTGATCCAACCGTGACAAGGTCCTTCCTGAGGCGCGGTTAAATCAGTGAAGCATTTTTCGCATTTATTTTTTTGCAATACCTTTCTGACTACCCAACCCGCAGTGTATGCCCGTGTGTGCACATTCAATCGCTCACGGTGCACTTGTGCTTGCATAGCCTCCAGATCGACTTCAATTGTTGGATTGTGAGGGGGATTACTGGTTTCTGGTTCCTTATGTTCTTTTGTCGTTTTTTTAATATTTATTAATTGAGGACCATAATCCTCCTCGCAATTGAATTCTGTCGAATCAAATTTAATAAATCTAGTTATTAGTAAAGATTTAAATGTACTAATAAAGCTGTGGCATGTGGGGTCGTTATTCCGATAATTGTAGGCTCGAACCTGGCCAAAGAAGTTCTCAATAGGATCAGAGTTAAAATATCTTGGTCTCAATATTTTAATATTTTTTGTTTTAAAGTTATAGTCCAATTTTTAACACTGTCAACAGTTACTTCACCTCGTTTTTAGGGTTCCGTACCTCAAAAGGAAAAAACGGAACCCTTATAGGATCACTTTGTTGTCCGTCTGTCTGTCTGTCTGTCTGTCTGTCTGTCTGTCTGTCTGTCTGTCTGTCTGTCTGTCTGTCTGTCTGTCTGTCTGTCAAGACCATTTTTCTCAGGAACGCGTGGAGGTATCAAGCTGAAATTTATACCAAATACTCAGGTTTATTGTCTCTTGGAGCTGTGAAAAAATCAAACTTAAAAGCCAACGCAATCAAAAGATACAGTCATTTATGCTGCAAATTTTAGTTTTTCGGCACTCGCAAAACCTACGGGGTACTTCCCGTGAACTCAGAAACTTGAAATTTGGCACGAAGCAACGTCATATAGCATAGACAATGGAAAAATTACAAAAAGTAGACATTTTTAATAAAATCATACAAAAAAACATTTTTTTAAATTTTAAACTTACATTTTTTTTCTCGTAAACGCGTGGAGATATTAAATTGAAATTCATGTCAAATACTCAGGGCTATAGGACCTTTCAGATGTAGCAAAACCAAACTTTTATGTCAACGCAATCAAAAGAAATAGCAATTTAAGTCGCATATTTTCAAACTGAGTACTCGCAAGAAACTCAAAACCTACAGGGTACTTCCCGTAAACTCAGAAACTTGAAACTTGGCACGAAGAAACTTCATATAGTACAGACAAAGGAAAAATTACGAAAAGTAGACATTTTTAGTAAAATCATACAATAAATATTTTTAAAAATTTTAAACTTACTACCTTTTTCCTCGTAAACGCGTAGAGGTATTAAATTGAAATTCATATCAAATACTCAGGTCTATAATACCTTTAAGTTGTAAAGGTTTGTACGGAACCCTCGGTGCGCGAGTCCGACTCGCACTTGGCCGGTTTTTTCATCAATATGTTTAATATTTTCTAATTTTTTTATTGCCTCGCGCCAAAATTCGTGGTGTTCAGACACCTCTGTTACAGCTTTTTTTTAGAGATTTTCCTCCTGTTTGTTTGTTACTAAGAGTGGCGCCGTTGCAAGAGTCGAATAATTTGTCAAAAAATGACACCACCTCCGAAGTGTTTTTCAAAGTATCGCTCACTTTTCTACCGTATGAGTAGTGGGCTGCAATTAAAAAATGCCCCTTGTTATGACACACAACGGCGAACAGGTCTTGTACATGGAAATTCAAAATTGCATGGAAACATCATGAATGTATTCATTCCTTAATTTTTCATGCAATTTCAAATCTGGGTGTAACTTGTAACAAATTTAATGTGGAAGTACCATGGTTCCAATTTAAAACAGCCGGTCTAACTAACATTTAAATGAATAATAATAAACCATTGTTTTGGGTCAATTTTTACACCAATCGTTAACCTAGTCTCACCTTAAGCTCGATAATGTTTGTAATTATAACAGACAGATAAATATTGGACTAAAAACAATCGTAACTCAAGAACAAATCACTCATCACACAAATACATGCCTTTATACAGAGATTTTAATCCAGTACCTCCAGATTACTAAGGAGTGTCACTGTCACTACCCATAGATGAGGGTTATCACATTTTTTTATGGATAGCTTTTATTTTGAACTTATAGTTCAGTCATTATAGATTTTGACCCGTGAATAATCAGTTCTTGGATTTTTTTTCGTAGGTCCCTCGGGGGGTCACTGGGAGTGTAAATTCAAAAAGTAGACTGAATCAGGCTCCTGCGTATATTCGAAAAACGGTTTTTCTTGAATAACTCGGCCATTTTTAATTTTACAGTAAAACCGTGAGGACAAAAATTGTAGGAAATTTGATTCTCTACAAGTTTGGTCCTCACAATTTTTCTTCTAGGATCGATATTTTGGAAATTAAACCTGAAAAAGGTGGGAACCAAAATTGTTTAGATTTTGATTCTCTACAACTTTGTTTCTCTTCATTCATGCCGTAAAACGTGGAATATGATAATATTTTGAATTTGTCTTTGAATTTGTCGCGGTTTTTCAGGTTTAATTTCCAAAATATTGATCCTAGAAGAAAAATTGTAAGGACCATACTTATAGAGAATCAAATTTCCTACAATTTTTGTACTCACGGTTTTACTCTAAAATCAAAAATGGCAGAGTTATTCAAGAAAAACCGTTTTTCGAATATACGCAGGAGCCTGATTCAGTCTACTTTTTGAATTCACACTCCCAGTGACCCCCCCGAGGGATCTACGAAAAAAAAATCCAAGAACTGATTATTCACGGGTAGGGTCGGTTTTTTGGATATAATGACTGGCCTATTAGAACTTACAATCATTCAAACACATTTTTTTATTCCTGTATAATGCCTTTTAGTTGGTAGTGAACCTGTGTACGATCCTACGAGACGGCGGAACTAAACTCGTTTATAATGTAATATTTCTAACTCGGGAAATGAAAATAATTCAGTTGAATATCTTTCCCTTTTAAAAATGGTATGTCGCGCATGCACTATAAGTACTTATAGATTATTGGTTAAAAAAGGAAAAAACTTGGATGTATACAATAAGGCGGCCGCCACAGTATTGCTCAGGACTCGTGTGCAAGTCTTGACCTAAAAAAACATGTAATCAAATATTACTTTTAATGTTTTAATTACATATTTATACAGTTATAGTAATAGACTTACAGTTAGTTGCATAACTGAACCAATGTGCATCACTTTAACATGCTTCTTTCATTATTTCAGAAGAGGCTAGTTATTAAGTTACTATTTTATTATTAATTGGTAACAACGCTAATAAACTTACTGACCTATTATGTTATTGTAGATAAAAATAAACATTTTCTCTATTAGATAATATTTGGTACTGACTCAGTTTTGCACCGACATCGTTAAATGAAGATAAGTCTGATCAATTACGGAAAAAATTAAAACTTTCAGGTTATATTTGTTTGTCTCGGTGTCAGCTATGTATCCATATGAAAAGCCAATTTCGATTCATTGCATTCACAATCTTGATTTTTTTATTCATCCATGATTTTGAACCAAAAACCGTTAAACTACTTTTTTTTATTTAACCCAATATTTATATTTTTCTTTTACACAGCCAGGTAAGACAATTAGTTGAAATAGTACATTATATGCACTTTAAAATGAAGTGTATGACTTTTATATCACTCACGTATTTTTATGGTTATCTCAGAATGAAGTCCGCTACAAAAATTAACTAACAAGAAATTTGTTCGGCCATTTGCCTTGACTCAGTTTTGCACCTGACTATACATCGCCAGTAAATAATTACAAAAATAAGCCTGATTTAAATGATTGATAACTAAAATAATGGTCGTAGAATTCCTTACTTTAAATGAGTTACTGAATTGGGAATGCCTAAGAAAAAATGAAATAATGGGAAAAATGAATTAGGTGAAATTTTACAGTTTTCGGTATGAAATTGAGAAAAATGTATAAGTCGGAAGAAAATAATTTGTGAAGCAGTTTTGTAGCGGTACCCAAAGATTAATATTTTACGTTTAGAACTTTTATGTAAATTTGATTGTTATCAAATTATTTACATTTTACTAAGGTACTAATATTGACTCAGTTATTCAACTAACTGTATGTCGCGGTAAAAATCTATTTTACCCATAAGATAGGTGCAAAGAGACTAACTTTTACAGGCATTGGAGTTGCTATTATTAAATATCACATTGGTTTAGGGGTCAATAGTGATTTAACTCACACAGACCCTAATATTTAATACATGTAGTTCACTATAAAAACAAATACGAAGCGAATCTAGCCGCCCGTACCATTCGCGGGGACTCGATTCAGTCAGTAAGTGATTCAAGAAATGCATCAAGGAATTAGTTACCTTCATTTTATGAATTTTGTCAGGTATGACATGCATGTCGTTCAGTTTGTGCAGTAATCGAACCTCAGCATGCTCACAGTCCGTGTGGTACACATCGACGATGTCATCTCACTTGCATTTTATTCAAAAATATATTTCGAATGCCCTTTATAAGGTGAGGCGTATCATACATGCATGACATTAATGTCATGCCCTTTCACTGTTATGACATTATCTGGAAACATAAGAAAAGATTTGGTAATTAAATTAATTTAATGCATTACAAACTTAAATCTATAATAACTTAATAAATAATTAGAAAAAACAGTTCCTCGAAGCTTCCGGTGAAAAAGTGTCCATAATGTGCTCGCGGCATTACCACACTGGACAGCATAGCCACTTAGACTGTCTTTACACCAGAAACTACTCGGGGGTCCTGCCCCTTATCTCAGAATAATTATGATGAATTAATGATGTTTAATGAATTTATGTAAAACTTATAAACTAATCCAAGGATGGTCTCTACCAAATGATACCCTAACTAATAATTAGAGACACAACGTTAAACTTTGAATATTATTTGCTAAATAACTAATTAGAACTTACCAAGCGGAGTCCTGGACTGACTCCGTGTCTCTTTTATGAGAGCGTTTAAGGCTGATTGAAAGGATTTGCCTTGATCACTGATAACAACAACGGGTATCAGGCCTGTATCTATCACTACGCCTATGACTTATTTCAATATTACTCTCAACTCTTCATTTTTTGTTTCACCTTCGCAAAAGTAGAATGCTACAGGTCGTTCCCACTTGTGTATTGCACCTCTCACCATGAAGGCTAAAGCGTGGTCAGCAAAATCATGGGTCTTTTTATTAATATGGTCCATCCCTTTCCCGTATTCCAAACCAGGTTCCTGTTTGACCTCGTCAAAAATGAGGGAACAATATCTTTTATTTTGGGTCCAATTTTTGACCTAAAATTAAAAAAAAACGTATTAATCAACATTGCATTAATAAGTGAATCAAATTATGTTTCAGTTGCTATCTAATCACAAAAATAGTAATTCGTACAAGCAATATAATACCGGGCTGATATTTACTGTTATAATTACCTGATCCTTGATAGCATCAAAAATTTGTTCATTGATGCCCGGCTGCACATTCAAAGTAGATGTTAATTTATTCAGGGTATTCCTTGACGGCAAGATAAATATTTTTTATTGAAACCTTTGGACTTTGTTTCATGATTCCTAACGAAATCATTTTTTCTTCTTCTGTAAAACGCCTGCCTTTTAGTTTCTTGTTACATTGACTAATCTGCATCCACATTTTTTTTTTGCTAATGGATTTACATTCCTAGATAACTTTTCAAAACATTGCGTTTTTGAAAATTTCATTGCGCTCTTGACTCGTTTCATGAAGTCCAACTGTTTCTTAGACTTCTTATACTCGTCGTAAATTCTTCGACAATATGGCGGTACGTCTGCCACTTTGGGAATCATCCGTTTCCGTTGTTTTAGTTGGGGATCAGTGGTTTTGGACGTACATATCCGTTTCCGTTCTAGTTGGGAATCGATGTCTTTGGATGTACATTTCCGTTTCCTAATAGAAGTTTCTTTTCCTGAAACGTTATAGTATATTTTCAATGCATTATACAGTAGGTTATGAATATATAGTATATTTATTAATTAATTGAATATGTATGTTCATCTTTTATTTGAAATAATTATTTATTGGTATCACCGCCACAGTTTAGGATGATACACACTAGGGTGGTCCAAAAAAAAAATTCTAAATATTATCTCTCCACAAGGTTATTTTTTGTCCAAGGCACATAAAAAAGGTGTACGCCATTTTTTAGAGCAATCAAAGAGCATTTAGAGGTCGCCCAAAAATAAACAATTGTGTATTAAGAAAATGTTTGTAGTTAAAATTATGAAAACAAATATAATCAAACTAGAGATGCTTTGGTTGGCTCAGGAAACTGTTTACGGTGATTTGCGACTAGACGAAGGATATACTGCTTCTTTTCTTCATCCTTGGTAAGTGATTGGTTGTATTTTTGGATTAGACTGATACCCCTTTCGGCTGTGTCATTAACAACTCTCATATTACTACACACGTCACGTACCTCTAAGTACACAGGATCGCTTGCCTTGCCCATTTCTCGGGTGATAGTTTCAAAAATTGTTCACTTCTGCGTTTTCCATCAGCAATAAGGGCATCAAAAAAGAGACCAGTTCTTTCAGTCACAAAACTTTCCAAATTAAGGTCGTTTTGTTTGGCTACATCAATGCGACGCGGACAATTTGTCTTTTTTGGACGGTTAAGATTTTTCACCATTTTTTCCTTGGTTTGTGTAAGCACTCTGTCATCAAATAATGCAAAGGCAACTAAATGTTCTGATAGGAACCAAAGATGCCTTGCAAACGCAGTATAAGTTTTTTCAGAGATCGTCTTATTAGGGTACGATTTTAGGGTTTCTAAAAGCTGAATGTCATTAAATGGTTCTCTGATTCCAAGAGGAGCTTCATTCCAATATCGCACATAAACCAAAGCCACAAATAAAGCGAGCTGTTCTATATTTTTGGTCTCTCGAGCAGTCAAATGAAATTGCTTTCGGAAGAGATATATCTTAATAGCGTATATAGCTTTTCCCATCCAACGAGCGTGATGCGTAGGGCCAGGAGCTCGAAATCTTGCTTCATTACCTCCGCCAAGAAACAAAAGTGACAAAGTCAAAAACTCCTTATAGTCATCTCTTGGTTGCTGTTTTTCTAAAGCATTCGGTAAATACTCTAGTAATGCGTCTTGCAGGCTAATCAGAAAAGGATTTTCAAACATAGCACTATCAGCTGCACAATAATCAGTGTGATCAATAGTCGGCCATATTTTCTGGAAACGATTGAACAATGCTACTTCCGGAGATCCGGAAGAGCCGAATAAACACGTGAAAGCTGCTGAAAGCATAATCTCCATAATATGATGCCGGCATGCAACCCAAACAAGTTCACATTCGAGGGCTTTCTCAATCTCAGTGCAAACTCCTATATGAAGACCGGTATTACTTGCAGTCGTGTCAAATACCAAACCCTTAATGGAAGATTCTACATTCCATTTCTTAACTGTTTCAACGCATGCTTGTGCTTGGGCTTTTCCTGTTCCTTTCTTTATCTTAGGAATTGCCAAAAGCTTTTCTTGGCCATTCCCAGTAACAAGTATAGCGATACGATCCACTTTTTTTCCATCAATATCTGGCAAAAGTTTGCCGTCCCAGTGCAGAAGTAAGGGACCTGCTATTCCTGACGCTGCTTGTTCTGCGTCTGCAGCTCTCTGTCTTTCTACTCTTCTGATCCGCCTAATCGAGCTTTAACAATGGCTTCAGCTACAAAAACAGCTCCTCTATCGGGAAGATTTACGCGATCTAAAGCTTGAACAACATCTGAAGACTTCATTTTCAGAGCTTGGTGAAGAACTCGACGACAATTGCGGAGTAGCATGAGATTCATGAGTCTTATTGTTCTCCCTCAAGTCCCTCATGGCACATTTCTTCTCGATTTTTTTTACTTTTTGCTCTCGTTGCCTCTTTCTGTTCTCTTTTGAAGTCGTTACAAAGTCAACACTGCCCATGCTACTTGAGAATACATCTTCCCTTTGCTTTTGAAGAAATACTTTATCTTCGTCACTTTTCATCGTAACCAAAGCGTCTTTTGTAGCTATATCAAATAACTCTTCAAGTTGGTTTTTGAACATATCCCTACGCACAATATCATTATCACCTTCACGGGTACGATGTTTCTTGAGAGCTAAATATTGTTCATAGAGTTTTGACAGTTTTCTCACACGTGAATCGGAACGCTGCGTAGGAATCGTCGCACGTTGCCAGACCGACAGAACCGCATCACAAGTCCGTTTATAACTAACTGGCAAAGTATTGCCCTCATCTAAATGGTGAAATTGAACTACCTGAAGCACATCTAATCCACGCGGAAGTCGTGCGGTCGAAAAACTTGAAATTGACTTTCCTAGAAGCCAGTTACTTGGTGCAGATCTAGTCGACATAGTATTGAATTACCTAAAACAAGATAAAATAAAAACTAAACTTTTTGGGCGACCAGTAAATGGCCACCTAATGAGCTGAAACTTGGTACAAATATTACTACTTGGTAGTGGACAAAATTAAACTATGTGGAGGTAAGATTAAAGATACTTTTTTTTTCTCCATACATTAATGGACCACCCCAATACACAGTCACATTAAGTAATTACAAAAAAAAATGGAACGAATGAGTAAATGTAAATGTATTAAATACTCATATTAATTTTTACTTGTTTCATATTACTGCATATGCACTTATTACATATGCTCGATACATTTTCGAAAATGAAGTAAACCTGACTATATACCAATAACCTTTATTTATTTAGAATGCTCCTCATTTAAATAAAACTATTTGAAACACATAATGTTGCGAATATCATTCGTTCGTTTGAGGTATGGATATAGTTGGAGTCCCTGGAAACAATATATGATAGCTTTTATCCCAAAAAACAATCCTAGAGGGAAAAAAGGGGTTGGTAGTTTGTGTGGCGAATTATTAACCGCTGAACCGACGATTGTGATGAAACCTGGTACATAGATTTAATATTATAAATGCGAAAGTGTGTCTGTCTCTCTGTCTGTAACCTTTTCACGCTTAAGCCGCTGAACCGATTTAGATGAAACTTGGTATAGAGATAGTTTGAATCCCGGGAAGAAATATTAAATCGTTAATGGTTTTCATCGCGCAATTCAACTCTTAAGGTTAAGGAGTGAAATGGGGATTGGAGGTTTGTATGGGTAATTTTTAACAGCTGAACCGATTTTGATGAATCTTAGTATAGAGATATTTTTTAAGTCCCGTGCAAGGATTAGGATAGTTTTTTTTCCTAAAATCAACACTTAAGGGTATGAAATGGGGGTTGAAAGTTTGTATGGGGAATTTAAAACGTTAAGCCGATTTAGATGAAACTTGGGATAGAGATATTTTGCGTCCCTGGAAGGGACAAAATAGTTTTTGTCCCGAAAATTAATCCTTAAGGGGGTGCAAAGCAAAGGAGGTTCAAAGTTTTATGGTGAATTATTAACAGCAGAACCGATTTAGATGTAACTTGGTATAGAGATAGTTTCCCAGAAAACGACATACGGCAGTTTTTATCTCGAAAATCAATCCTTAAGGGGGTTAAATGGGGGTTGCAGGTTTGTATCGATAATTTTTAACCGCGAACCAATTTAGATAAAAAATGTTGTGGATATAGTTTGAGTTCCGGGAAACAATATAGGATAGTTTTTATCCCGAAAATCAATTCTAAAGGAGTAGAAAAGGGGTTGGTAGTTTGTATGGCGAATTATTAACCTCTGAACAACATTGTATGTATTAAATTAATTAGTATTTAAGGAGGGTACTTAAAAAATGTATACCTACTCATGACCTGTAAAATTTTAATTTTACCAATAAAATATCTGTATCTGTACTGTATTGAGATTAAACGTAGTACATAGATAGTTTGAGTCCCGGGAAACAATGTAGGATAGTTTTTATTCCGAAACTCTGTAGGGGGAGAAAAGGGGGTTGAAAGTTTGTATGGGGGATTAATAACCGCTGAACATATTTAGATGATTTGGTATGGAGATAGTTTGAGTTCTGGGGAAGGATATATAGCAGACGAAAAGTCGCGAGGAAAAGCTTCTATTCTAGAGTATAAATCTGTATTAATCATAATCTCCTAGTAGTAGTAAAGTAAGTCGGCGTAACAATTCAGCAATTATTTCTTTAAAAAAATAAGGGAACTGTCTTTACCAAAACTTAGAACTCTGAAACTCCCAGAATGTAACAAATACTTTTCCGTAAACCGCATCTAAATCGGTTCAGCCAAACGCGAGATAATCGCGGACAAACATACATTTCTTCATACGTACTTATGTACATACAAACCATATACAAACATACGAGTCTAACTGAGAACCTCCTTTTCGATTACTTATAGTACGCGGGCGAAGCCGCGGGAAAAAGCTAGTAAATATATAATTTCGGCTCCCACCTGGTCCGAAAGTACCAAAAATGCTGCAGCGTTACCGCGTTGCGATTAGATTGATGTGCAACATGTTGATATTTAGTAAAAAAAAATCAATTAGTGCTCCCCGTAAATATATTTTTATCATCAATTTCCATAAAATTATGCAGTCGCCGTCTTACTTCCGCCGTGCACGTCTACAAGCTTCCATATTGATCCATACAACACTGACGACCGTGCCTACACAAGGCGAATTAACCGTAGATTTTCACGGCGAAAAATTGTGACGTGGACAAGAGGCCTTAGTGGCCTAATGCTCCTGAAAAAAGTTATTGTTTCATGAAAAAAAAAACCGGCCATGTGCGAGTCGGACTCGCGCACCGAGGGTTCCGTACAAACCTATAACAAGCAAAAGTTGTAGTATGTTTGTTACTTATTTCAATTTAATACCTCTACGCGTTTACGAGGAAAAGGGTAGTAAGTTTAAAATTTAAAAAATATATTTTTTGTATGATTTTACTAAAAATTTCTACCTTTCGTAATTTTTCCTTTGTTTGTGCTATATGAAGTTTCTTCGTGCCAAGTTTCAAGTTTCTGAGTTTACGGGAAGTACCCTTTAGGTTTTGAGTTTCTTGCGGGTACTCAGTTTCAAAATATGCGATTTAAATTGCTATTTCTTTTGATTCCGTTGACATAAAAGTTTTGTTTTGCTACATCTGAAAGGTCCTATAGCCCTATTTGACATGAATTTCAATTTAATACCTCCACGCGTTTACGAGGAAAAAGGTAGTAAGTTTAAAATAAATAAAAAAAAACTTTTTTGTATGATTTTACTAAAAATGTCTACTTTTTGTAATTTTTACATTGTCTATGATATATGACGTTACTTCGTGCCAAATTCCAAGTTTCTGAGTTCACGGGAAGTACCCCGTAGGTTTTGCGAGTGCCGAAAAACTCTAAAATTTGCAGCATAAACGACTGTATCTTTTGATTGCGTTGGCTTTTAAGTTTGATTTTTTCACAGCTCCAAGGGACAATAGACTTGAGTATTTGATATAAATTTCAGCTTGATACCTCTATGCGTTCCTGAGAAATATGGTCTTGACAGACAGACAGACGGACAACAAAGTGATCCTATAAGGGTTCCGTTTTTTTGTTTCGAGGTACGGAACCCTAAAAAGATTGAATGTTATTAATTTAATGCTAATTACGAACCACAACACAGTAACAAAATGAATACACACAGGTCCTTTAACACAGGGTTTCGTAACTCAGGATACAGTTTTCATTTTTTATATATCCTCATTCATCATCATCCTCCTAGCGTGTCCGGGCTTTTTACAACGGCTCTCAATTAAGCCTCGGATCCGCTTGGCAAGCTAATCCCATTAATTGGCTAGGCTTTATTGGAATTAGGTCCGTTTTCCTCACCATGTTTTATTTCACCGAAAAGCGACTGCTAACAATGAAATGATATGTCGTACTTCCTAAAAACTCAATGATACGAGCCGGGGTTTGAACACAAGACCTCCGGATTGAAATTCGGACGTCTTACCCCCCCAGACTTCTTATTTAGAGATATTCCAACTGAACCTAAATTCTATAAAAAAAAATATATATTGTCTTCGGTTGCCGCGATAGTTATTCATGAAATAAAACAACTAAAAACGGATCAACGGGTCGACTTCGACCGGTTGACCACGAACGCTGTAAAGTGTTCGAAACGTCGGGATGTAATTTAAGCTCAGTACACGCGATATAATCCGTTTTTAGTTGTTTTATTTCAAAAAAATAATAATTATAAGATTCGCTTAATCTATTCACAGGTAAAATTCTGCCCAGTTTTAAGGTTTGAAGAACTAAAAATCAAAACCAACTAACAAATGAATTAAGTACTTACCTAATGCAGTAGGTTGTGGTTGGTTCTGTAGGTCTGGTACAGCTGATGGCTGCTGCAGTGATGGGCCTGAAAAAAAATCCAAGACCCTATTTAAGATTTTAGAGTATTAAACTACCTATCAATAGGGATGATGACATATGTTAAATTTTGATAGAAATATGAGTTAAATGGGTACAAAATTAGCAATATATCACATTGTACTGAAAACTAAATTGTATGGCAACTATATACGTAAACTATTATTTCGCAGTCAAAATATCAATTTAATTATTTTGCTATACTTATGTATAAGACTATAAAACCGTCCCTTACAACTTCATAATAATTTTAGGCATATTTTGAGCGGCAAGTACGAGGGACTGACTTTGATTCTCATATCGGACTATTGTGTTGCTTTAACGCATTTTTACTGTCCTTTATACATTTTATTTATTTAATTAATCGTATGACGATACGATCCGATAGGCGATACCCAAGTTACCATAATGTAGGGAGACCGTACAGCGCCATCTAGTAACGCAAACAATTACTGTTTGATTTTGGTTTACTCTAGTTAATTAAAGTGGTGCTACAGACTTGGAATCTCAAAAAGTTCATCTACTGGGTTCCTCTATTTAATGTAGTAAGTACATTATTTTGATCTATCTCGTAGGGCTCAGCCAGCGTTTGCAATGTAAGCGCAATTTTTTTAATTTTAATTACATCACATTAGAAACCTCTAAAATTATCAGTGTTTCTCTACTATATTATGCATGTATTATACATAAAAACCTTCCTCTTGAAAACTGTATCAAAATCCGTTGCCTAGGTTTAAAGATCTAAGCATACATAGGGACAGACAGCGGAAAGCGACTTTGTTTTATACTATGTAGTGATAGTGATTTTATGCATTAGTACTTACAGAAATATTTAAAATTATGTTACTTTACCACTGTATAATAGGTAGTATACAATATGAATACCGTACTGAATATTTTTTTATTTGGTAAAGAACTTTCTTAGGCATGATGTTTTCTTTATTTAAATAATCTGATCAGCATATTATTCCTGTGATTTAAAAATAACGCTGCTGTGGGTAACGGCAGCGTCAAATTTAACAAAAATACCACGAGTTAGAAAGTATATAAAGCTTACCAGTTAAATTGGCCGCCTGTGGTATACTCGGTGTGCCACTTTCGATGTCTTCTTGAAATATCAAAGTTGGATGACCACCGAGTCGTATTAGATCTTTACCGGTGATGAACCTACGTTCAAAGAGCTTGTGGCACACAAACACCTTACGAATTTCATCATTCGTCAAACCATGAAGCCGTTCACGTTCACTGCAACCACTTTTGGAGTCCTGTCTCCGACGCGGGAACTGATGCAAAAGAACATCTCCTCGTTTGCTCGCACAATTATCAACACAACAATTACGGAACATATTAACAGTTATTAAACATAACTATTACGGTTCCACAATTATTACTGGATACTTGAGAGGATAAGCTCGGATAGAAATCGACGACACTTCACTCAATCAAGGATATCACAGTAATGAATGTTGCAATGGCGTCGCGTAGAATCTCTGCCACAAGTTGTCAACAAAAATTCAAAATTCAAAATGGTGGCAATAAATGTCAGTCATAACTCTTGCACCACAGGAAGTAATTGGGTGAAAAACTGCCATTTTCTCACGCCAGGTGGCGCATTGTGAACGTCAGTCAGTCAGGCCAGCGTTGACATAAGAACTGTCAAATCACATACATATTTGTCTCGTAATTCAAAACTTTTCCATATTTTCCCATTTTTATCAAGAATGCCTCAATGTTGTGCGGTGAAATGTAAAAATAGAGAAACCCATTTATTTCCTAAATACCCTGGAAACGTTAGCAAAATGCGTTAAGAATATAAAAAATTTGGGGCAAGTGATACGAGCGGCTTATGTAGGCTACATTTAAAGAAGATGATAATTTCGGAAAGATTAAGTAAAGGAGTAACGAAAGTTATCTTTTAAAAATGCTCACTGTGTGCCTGTACGCCAAGCCTTTAAAAGATCTGTAAGTACTTAAAAGTATAGTTACTCAATATATCTAACATTACCTTGTTAGTAATACCAGATCTCATTTCATTTTATTTAAATGCTTATTGAAATTTCAGATGCTGAACTAGTTATTTTTTTGAGGAATTTTTTTGAGGAATATACTGTACCATCCATATTCTGGGTCACCAAAATAAAACAAGAAAACCAGCAGCTCTTGAACATGAGAAGTTATATGCATCACACACTTAAATAGAGCTCCTTATTAACGATTTTGAAGTGACAGAACACGAAACAGCAATATAACACAGAACAGCGACAGAACCAACCGTAAGCCATAGCACTGAAGTGAGGCGAGAAGAAGACATATGTACTACTGAGGAAATTGATGTTCTAGAATTCTAGATCAAAGTTTACACATGGACCAACAGCATGTAAAGAGCACTCAAGTTGACCATTACAACAATGGTTTTCTCCAGCTTTTGTGAAGTATAATTTTCATATATCATCGGCGTGTTTGGCTTTGACAACAATCTTCAATTAAGTCTAGTACAAGATTAGATCAGATACTTTGGCAGCAGTGTCTACTGAAAATCAATTATTCTTGATGACGATGCTTTACAGCGTTCGTGGGTCGACCCGTTGACCACGAACGCTGTAAAGTGTTAGAAACGTCGGGATGTAATTTAAGCTCAGTACACGCGATAAAATCCGTTTTTAATTGTTTTATTTCATGAATAACTATCGCGGCAACCGAAGACAATATTATATAATATATGAGTTAGATATCATAATATATGTTTAAGACACAGAACAAATATGAATCAGAAGCATTAACTTTCAACGAGCATTTGTGGCTTCTAGCTTAGTATTTTAGTATGTGGTTCGAGATCATGAACACAAAAGTTGATTGAGCCAGTGAGCATCTCGTTAGTACATGACTGACTCATCCCTGTCGATATGAACAGCCATATCTTTGAAAGTGTAGACAATGAAATTGCAATATTTTATCTTGCTGCAATAAAGCTCTCCTTGTATTAGAGCATAATTTTAAATAAGTATCCATTTTTATTTTCTAGGTATGATACTGTTACCTCGTTTTTCTCGTTTCTTAAGCAGTACCTTGCAGCATATGCAGGACCCTTTACCTCAATAACAGTATGCTCACTTAGCAACCCATCTGGTGAGGCGACAAGAAATGGATATTCTTTAGAAATTAATATTATGCATTTCTGCGCCAATCCATTAGTAGCTTCATACATTTGTAAGGCAATTGGCTCCTGTATTTTGCCGTGAGACACAGCTCGAGTATTTAGACTGAGCTCTATAACATATGTTACATTACACTCTTCATATTGGCTTTACACTGTCCACGCAAACACGTAAATGTACCTGTCGCAGATAGCTTAAAATTACTGTTGCTTTTGTGTAACTAGATCTAAGACAATCCTTTTCTCGATTTATACCAATTTGTTTATTTTTGTAATTTAATAAAGTGTATAAAATTGTGTTTACATGTCTAGTTCTTAAGTCCTGATCTATGTCTAATTTTACTAATGTTATGTCGTAACACTAGTAAAATTAGACGTAACAAGAAAAAAGAAGAAGATGTCCGACCATACAATCAAGATGTCTCTTCGCTGACACAAATTGGATGTAACCAATTACCTAGGGTTTTAAGTGATAAAATATAATACAAAGTTTTTATTTTAAAAATGTAGACATGATTAGAAAGCTTATTTCAAACAGAATAACCTATAAACAAGATCGCGTATAGCTAAGAATACACATGCCTGTAAAACGGATCAGTAGCTTGCATATTAGGTAATGGCATGTAGAAGTAACTGACCCACAGTGAATACATTTGCAAGTAAAACTTGCATGCAATCTGCTTCCTTGCATGCCTGTATTTCTGAGCCGTATACACATGACTGTAGCTGGCACACTTGCATTCTAGTTTCACCAGTTCACGTTGAGCTTGCAATGGAAAACATTCGAAGTGAATTAAATAGTATGGTATTGCTACTAGCAATACAATGTGTGGCTAAATTGATGAGAGAAAAGAAGAAGAGAAAGAATAGGCAGATTTGGGTGAAAAATTGGATTTCCAGAAGGGAAAACTACGGAGCAAGTTCATGTCTGCTTACAGAAATGCGACAAGAAGATATAGGTGGTTACAGGAATCATTTAAGAATGCTTCCAGAAAAATTTGATGAATTGTTAGCAAAAGTTGCAGACAAAATTAAAAAAAATGATACTCATATGCGAAATGCTATCCCGGCCAAAACTAAATTGGAAATAACTTTACGATTTTTAGCTACTGGCGATTCATTTGCATCTCTAGAAGCACTGTATAGAGTAGGAAAGTCGACGATTTCACAATTTGTTCCTGATGAAAATAAAATAGCTACAGCATTAAAGGATTTTATTAAAGTGAGTAAAACAATTGTAGTGTCTAAGAAAGTCTTTATTTTTAATTAAGTCTTTATTTAAGTAAATCTAAGTGTGACCTCTGTGTCATCGTTCTTAACAATAGGTTTTAAATATTATTTGAAGCATTTCTCCATGCTTCACTCAAAATGTTTGAGCCTTGTCCATTAGCCAGTTGTGTCTCATATATTGTGTGTGCGTCAGAGTACATTGTGTTCATTAATTGATAACTGCCAGATGAATCTGTTGTATCTTCAGAATGTGTCGTTAAAGTAAACGGAATGGGAGACTGAGAATAGGAAGCCGACAATCGCGACCTCTCTGTGGATATCAACGTTTGAATTTTGGATTGTAGATCCAGTGCATTGTGTAATGGTAACGATCTTAACTGTGCAGCAACGTTTTGACCGAAATAATAAAATTCGTCTTCTTTAGAAGATGCATTAATAGTAGCGGAAATATTTTCCAGGCGTTCAAGTGCAGCTAAAGTTTCGTTTTCTTCTACACGTTTTCTTTTCTGAACGGTTTTTTTTGTAGGTGCTTGAGAGGATGACCTTGGTGGCTCGACTGTTGCGGCGTTTATTTGAGGGGATGACTGTGGTGGCACAACTGTTGCTATTTCGATACCTCCTAAGTATACTGAGCCAAGTGCAAAACCACGATTTTACAGGAGAGCTGTTCAAAGGTACAAAGTTCCATAACTAACTCATACGTTGAAATAATTTCATGAAAATTTCAAATATGTATAATAAATATAATTTACTTATCTCTACATATTTACTTTTTCGAAATAAATAATAGTTTTTAAAAAAACGGTAGTTAGTCCAGTATACGTGAATTTTACGAATACTAGGTCTTTGATAAACTGAGCCAACTACCACTTGATCCAGTATACGTAGTAAATTATGATTAGATGAATATGGACATAATTTTATTAAACTAGATGTCTATTATGTGGCATGTACCATTAGATAACTAAACAAACTCAAAGCTCGTGCTCAGATAGATTATATCGGTTATTTTTCGTCTGATTTATCACTTGTACCAGTATACGCCTGAATGAATGCATTATGTACCAGTATACTGTTAAGATTATTTTGTATGTTATGTCCATTATAGTAAGTTTAGAAGTTTATATTTTGGATATTTAAGCAAGTTATGTTTGTAATACAAGAAAAAAAACAAATTTACACTAAAATTGCGTTTATTATAAAAATTAATTAATCACAGCCCGCATTTAGGGAATGATGTTTTTGTCGTTGCCACAAAGTGTTATTATCAACATGATACTATTATAATATTTATTATGGATAATTATCTCACAGTCTTCATTCCCGTTACTTCGAAAACGAAGTAATGGGAATGAAGACTGGGATTCTACGAAATCACAAAAAGCACTTTCTTTTAACTTTAACAACAAAAATCAAACTGATTAAAGTCTAAGTTAAGCACGTTATAAATATAACAACGCAGATCAGTTTTTAATAATACAAAATAAAAATAAAATATTAACTCTCTCTGACACAAAAATTAAAACATAACTTCTTAAACATCAGGTTCTTCTTAAACACCTACTTTTTTTTGGTTAAAATATATATTTTTTAAAAACGATGGCACTTGCACGAAATCAATCATTAATTGCCTTCATTGACTATAATAGCTCCAAGTCATTGGCATAAAGAACACAACACAGATCAATTTAGTCTTAACATAAAAAACTTAATTCGGACAAACATCCTAGAACCTCAAAAACTAATGTGCTAACAAAATAGTTAACTTCTAAGAAATAATATTACTTATTTTAATTAGGCCAGTATTAATAATTACTTACTGATGGCCATTGATTTATACAAAAAGGGAGATATGGTACCAGGCGCTCCATTCTGTGCCATCAAATATAGGTTCCGGCACATATTGAATTAGTCGTGAGGCAGTCTGAAGTCACACTTTGTGCAATGCGCAAAATATGGAGGTCTCCCTTGCATATCCGTGTTAACTATGTAGGTTTATCTCTTTTGCCCATGATGCACATACATTATAGCGGTGTGTAGCATTTCACAAGTGTGTACGTGCAGGACCGCATTTTAGTTTTGTTTATTATGAACGTCACTCACTTTTTGTTTATGTCTATGCTGATGGCACATGAAAATCAGCCAACAGGATGTTATTATTTGGTAATTAAAGTTTTGAAAAGTCGTGGTAATGAGCTGGAATTATACCACTTTGACATAAATAATTAAGATCTTTACTTTTATCTTTGTCGATATGTATTGGGCTGTTATAGGCCAATTGAATGTTATTCAAGCCTTCCGTTAACTCATTTTGTCGGCTCCTAGTATTTTTATTTGCAGAACATTAAATTGACTGATAGTGATATGTACTTCAAAAGTGTATTATATTGTGAAAGGCTCATCAGGTGAAACATGTACTTCACACAATTTACTCCACATGACAGTTTGTCCGTTAGTGCCAGTTTTCCAATTATTAAAAAGAGGTAGGCATGCTTTAAAATCAAACACCGATTCTTGCAAATTTATTGCACTTCATAGGATTTATCAGTTTTTGCCATACGCATAGCCATGTACCATTGTTTATATTTTTTGTCTTTCTTTCCATTAGAGCATGCATACTATCTCCCTCATTTTGGGTATGCCCGACAACCAGAAAACATGCAGAAAACGATGTGTAATTGTTATGTTATATTTCCAGCAAGCGTACATGACAAATACGATCCGGTTCCTATTTTGTCCCTCACAGTTGTCAGACCAAAACCTGAACTCTTTTACATCGTGTTAAAGCTTTAATTTAATTAAGTCTAATACATTGCTAGCAACTTCATTAGACCCTTTTTTAGCTATTTGATCATGCCAACAGAACAGTAGCCCTCTAGTGTTCCCAAATCAAATGCTGTGAAATTGTGCAAATTAAATTTTATTTTGTAATAAAACACGCTTATATTACCGTGCGATAACTAAATCATAACCAACAGAGCCTAATTTTATACGTAGTAGGTAGGAAATACGTATGCCGCATCGACTATTGCCCGCGTATAGTGGGACAACGTCCACCCGCAACGACGACGAGCGAGCATACTGAGCCAACTGCCACTTGCGCTGCGCCCGCGCCGCCCTTCCTCGATAGGTGTCCCACGTATAGTGGTACAAGTGACTTAGCTCAGTATACGATGTTCTAATTTAAAAAACAGTGTTAGTTGGGTCAGTATACGTCACTTTATTTTGAAAACTAGCAGTAATTTCGCTACGAAATTTTTATAGCATGTAGATATAAGTATTTTGATTCTAAATATGTAAAAAAACGAAAATCTAAAAAATGTCAGTTGGCTCAGTATACGTAGGAGGTATCGATTTGAGGGGATGACTGTGGTGGCTCGACTGTTGCGTTCATTGCTTGAGAGAATGGCTCTGACTGCTGTGATTGCTCGACTCTTGGAGTGTTTGTTTGCGAGGACGATTGTAGCTATAAAAAAAAAACATATTAGTTTTCGGTTGTATTGTATTTGTAGGAGTATTTTTTTATCTACTAAGGATTTAATGTTTTTCAGATTCCTACGATGCAAGAATGGAAGGTGATAGAACATGGTTTTCGAACTAAATGGAATTTTCCAGGCTGTATTGGAGCTATCGATGGAAAACACATTAATATAATAGCTCCTGAAGACAGTTCAAATTATTTTAATTATAAAGGAAATAGTAGCATAGTATTACTAGCATTGGTGGATGATGACTACTGTTTTTCTTACGTTGATATAGGATGCAACGGTAGAGCTTCAAATGGAGGAGTATTTGAAAGATCAAGCTTAGGACAAGCACTAGCTAGTAATTCTTTGGATTTTCCTGATCATTTTGTTATACTTGGAGATGCGGCTTTTCCATTAAAAAAGGACCTCATGAAACCATTTCCTACCATGCCAACTCACAGAGAAAAAGTTTTTAACTATCGGTTATCAAGGGCTAGGCGAATCGTCGAAAATGCGTTTGGTATCCTTGTATCGAGATTTAGAATTTTTGAATCAAATATAGCCCTAAAGCCGGAAAAAGTTGACGTTATAGTATTAGCGGCATGTTCTTTACACAATTGGTTGCGTAAAACTTCTCCAACTTATATTACTCAAAGATGTGTAGATTATGAAGATATTCAAGTCGGTGATATAATTGAAGGCTCTTGGCGTCAACAATTACAAAGGTTATTAGAGAGTTTACCACCAACACGCAGTAATCATCCATGTAGAGAAGCAACACTTGTTCGAGAGAATTATGCTAATCTTTTTATTACAACGGAAGCAGTGCCTTGGCAAGATCGTATGATCAATATTGTAGGATGAATGTAAATGCTTACTTTACTAATAAAACTGTTATGTGTACCAACTTTCTTTTTTTTTAACTAGGTGCCTAATTCGAAACTGATCATTAGAAAAAGGGTAATCAAACTTGACGTGTCTTTTTATTGAAAAACGCACGCATAAAACACACGTCTAGATCGCTTACCTTCTTTAATACTAAAATATGTTTCTGTCAAAAATTATTTTTTTCTGACAAGCCTTTATAGCCGACTGTACTTTTCTTTGAACATCCATCAACTGCTCAGCAAGACAATTCTAAAGAGCCCAAACTCGGTACGATTGCTTTATTTATTACAGAGTTGCTACGGCCACCTTCCGGCTTCATCAACAAAGCCATGGTACCATATTATTATGTATTCCATCCCAATAAACATACATACATACCTACCTAAATTGCGAGAAAGCTTGTAATAAATGAAGTGTAGATAGGTAGGCATAGGTACTTACTTCTGTATGGATTGACTGCCTATACTCAAAAGTATCATTCAGAAATTCCATCTCCTTAAACCAAGTTAAACCAGGTTTATAGACGTCACCCAATCCAGCACCGGATGTTTTTGATTTTTGCACTTTATTCAATTCTTGATGGTAAGTACTTCTTAAACTTTTTATTTTATTTTTAATTTCCTTTTGAGTTACTTTAAATGCCTCTTGAATTTTAGTGTAGGCATTGTCGCGGGCAATTTTATTTTTATAAAGAGAGCTACTCGGGTTCCAAAGACATTCGTATTCTTTGTACAAATGTATAAATTGTATCGTCTTCTCATCTCCCCATCGTGACATGATGAATTCAAAAGATAAAGAACAAACAAAAACTTGACGCGAACACAAAACTACAAAAACGTGCACCCCATCGACAACTCTTTTCGCTACTGGCATGCCTGTAGCTGTCGCGTGCGTTCACTCATGCCGGTTTTGCAGCCCCCCGCGACCCCTCCCTCATATTGCATGCTAGTAAATCAATTTGCTTGCAATCTACTTGCTTGCCAGATACAGGCATGCCAGTTAGTGTATACACATGACAATAGCTGGCACGTGCAAGGAGCTGGTATGCAAGTGTGCCAGTTAAAGGCATGTGTATTCCCGGCTTATGTTATAGATCCTTGTAAACTTGAAGATTGTTGTCAGACCCAAACACGCCAATGATTTATGAAAATTGTACTTCACAAAAGTTGGTTAAGATCATTGTTATAGTTGTCCAAAGTTACAAATTGTTATTTTTATGAAAGTAGATGATTAAGGCATATTTCAAAACCAATATTTAGTTGACTTACAAGTCTGTGCTTCAGCTATTCTTCTCCTGAACCTCAACGTATTTTTCAGTTTTGCGCAAAACACGATGATTTTGATGCCATACATCTGTTGGAATGTGTGTATACGCCTTAAGCAATATATATGGCAACCCCTAACCTCTGTAATCTATAGACAAAGTCTATCTTGTCTATCTCTCTTTCCTTTTGACAACCGAACAGAGCAGACGCTATAATGTGAGTTCTACAATTATAATTTAATTAATATATAATGTGAGTGGTGCACCCCCAATAAAGATGTGACTCTGAAGTGATCTTTTAATACCTAGCCCAACTGAATTCTGATTGGATATAAATAAAACCCAGTGACAATCCGTCACAGGTTAAGGGCTCAGGGTTTTATTAAATTTCAAGAAGAACAACCATCAATACATATTAAGTATATTAAAAGATCGAGTGCAATTTTTTTGGGCTGGATAAACTTCATAACTGTTATAATGGAGTCCGTCGCTACATCATCGTCGAGACATAACCTCAACGGGCATGTGCAAACTATAGAGAAGTTGATTGGTACATCGAATTACCACACGTGGAAATTTACTATGAAGAACTTGCTCATCTTGGAAGGTTTGTGGAATGCTGTCGAGGGCAGTGACGCTGATGGCGACTATAAAAACCGTGCGTTAGCACGTATCTGCCTTTCAATTAACAAAGATTTGTATCAATATGTTAGAAATGTAACTACACCTGCAGAAGCTTGGACGAAATTAGCAGACGTATTTGAAGATAAAGGTTTATACCGCAGGGTTTTGTTACTGCGAAAACTCCATGGAATCCAATTCGCTGATCATTCATCTATGTCGAACTACATAGAAAATATAACAACTATCGTGCATCAACTCCAAGACATCGGACGGACTATTGAGGATGCCGAGGTGGCCGAAATTCTTCTCAGTGGATTACCGGCTGAATATGACACTGTAGTTTCGAATTTATCTACTGCGGCAGCAGCGGACAAATTGACCAGCGAAGTGATCAAAACTCGATTGCTCCAGGAATATTCCAGGAAATCTTCAGCGGACACTACAACCGCCTTCATTAGTAAGAAGACTATCGTCTGTGATTTTTGCAAACGGCATGGCCACTCAAAGGCCAGATGTTTCAAGCTGAAGTCGAAGAATAAGAAGAAGGCTGCAGGCGGTGATGCTGACAGAACAAATCTGGTTGCTGCGTTTATGGCCAGAGATTCACAAGAAGATTTTTATTTAGATTCTGGTGCAACTAATAGCATGGTTACTAACAGAAAGCTGTTAACAAATACAAAGTCATGTAAATCAAATGTCATAGTTGCAAATAGTAACACTATTACTTGTGAGGCCACAGGAAAACTGCAACTCTCATTGAAAGACGAGGTAAGCCCACTAACATTGTCGAACGTCATGTATGTGCCTAGACTCTCATGTAACTTGATTTCAATTTCTAAGTTAGTTGAGTCTGGCTACAGCGTCTGGTTTAATAAAAAAGGTTGTAGCATTTATGAGAGCAAAGCCACTAACTTTGACAAGCCCGTTGCATGTGCTACTTGTTCTAATGGTTTATATAAGTTAAATGTGCCTGTATGTGTCACTAACAAGACCTCACCCGTGGAACACTCTTTGTTCCTGGAAGCTAGCCAGGAATCACCGAGGGCCACTTTAGCTGCCGATGTCCCAGTGCAGCTTTGGCATTCAAGACTTGCGCACCTGTCCATAAAAGGTTTGAAAGGTTTGAGGGATAGTGCATGTGGTATAATGTTTCAGGATGAAGACATCAAGAGCTGTACTGCTTGTCTTGAGGGGAAGATGTCGGCCGCATCCTACCCTAAGGGACAGGCGAAGCGAGCTGATGAAGCATTACAGCTGATCCACAGTGACGTCCTGGGACCTATGCAGGAGCCAAGCTGGGGAGGCAAGAGGTACCTTGTCTGTTTCACCGACGACTACTCAAGAAAAACATTTGGATATCTAATGAAGGAAAAGTCTGAGGTAATGTCACATTTTATTACTTTTAAATCACAGGTAGAAAAGCAACTTGGGAAGTCAATTCGAATTTTAAGGTCGGATTGTGGTGGCGAATATGTTAATAAAAAATTCTCTAATTATTTAATGAAGGAAGGAATCATACACCAAAAGTCTGTTCCTTACTGCCAAAGTCAGAACGGCGTAAGTGAAAGAAATAACAGAATTATTATGGACAAAGTTAGGTGCATGCTTAGTGAGTCAGGTCTTTGCAATCGTTTTTGGGGGGAGGCAGTTATGACTGCCATTTATTTGAAAAATAGATCCCCAACATCTGCTTTAGCAGGACGTTTGCCTGAAGAGGTTTGGACCGGATCCAAGGTTGATCTTCGCCACCTACGTGTGTTTGGCTGCACTGCATATCACCTAACTCCATCACAGAAGCGACAAAAGTTAGATGCCAAGAGTAAACAGGCTATTTTTGTTGGCTACAGTGAGACCTCTAAAGGTTATCGTTTATGCGAACCTTCTAGTCCCAAGACTGTGATATTGTCTCGTTCTGTGACATTTTTAGAGAATAAATTTTATTATAGAAGTCGACCGAATAATTTTAATGATAATTATTATTTATTTACATCTGACAATTTAATAAATGATAATAAAAATATTGAGACACATGAAAATCGTAATGTTGAAATTTCTAATAATAGTTTTGAAGCTAACAATGCTCTTTCTGAAATTTCAGTTGGATCTGATGGAGGTGATGAGGAGTACCAGTCATTGACCGAGCCCGACTCTGACGATTCGGCCGATGGTGGGCGCGAGGAGCGACCTACACCGTCTCGGCCAACGTCCTGTGAGGCGGAAGTGGTGCAGTGTGAGCCCTACTTCAGCGACGGCTCTGCTGACGATGAGCGCATGCAGCGCCTTACATCGTCTGAGCAGCCGTCATCTGGAGGGGAAGCATTACTGGAGGATGAAGCCTCGGTTGGTACGTCCGATCGTCCTGTCCGTGTCAGGCGTCCCCCACAAAGGTATGGCGATTATGATTTTTCAATGTTAGCTCAACCTACCTCATTTGAGGAACCACAGTCATATCACGAAGCCATTGCATCACCATATCATAATGATTGGATGAAAGCAATGCAATGTGAATATGATTCGTTGGTTTCAAATAAGGTATGGACTTTAGTCGATAGACCTACTAACAAAAACATAGTCAAATGTAAGTGGGTGTATAAGTTAAAGCATGATGCCGATGGGAATTTCGATAGATACAAGGCGAGGCTTGTCGCCAGGGGCTTTACGCAAAAACAGGGTGTAGACTATAATGAAACATATGCTCCCGTCATTCGCCACTCGTCTATGAGAATATTGTTTTCCTTGGCCAATCAAATGGATTTGGAAATTGATCATCTTGATGTAGCCACAGCATTCTTAAATGGACACCTAAATGAGGTTATATACATGGAACAGCCTGAAGGATTCTGTAATGGAAACAATGATAAGGTTTGTTTGTTACATAAAAGTATATACGGCTTAAAACAAGCTAGTAAAATGTGGAATGAAAAAGTAAATAATGTACTTGTAAAAAATGGCTTTAACCAGTCTATATGTGAATCATGTATATACACTAAAAAGTCTGAACGTGATTTTGTCGTTATTGCGCTTTATGTAGACGATTTTTATGTTCTTTACTCTAAAAATAGCTTAATTAAAGTCCAGTTATTAAACGTTTTAGAGAAAGAATTTAACGTCAAAAATTTGGGTCCATTGAGGAATTGCTTAGGCATTAGAGTTACAAGAAATAAGTCAAAAGGTACCTTGTGTCTAGATCAAACAGAATATATTAAAAAACTTTTAATTCGTTTCAAGATGCAAGATTGTAAACCCATTGCAACGCCTATGGCTTTAAATTGTAGACTGACTGTACCTAATAACGATAGTGCTCAAATACTAAATGAGACCTATGATTATAGGCAACTTGTAGGTAGTCTTATGTACTTATCTGTTTGTACGAGACCAGACATCTCCTTTGCTTGTAGTCAGCTAAGCCAGTTTAATAATAGCTTTGATAGGTCGCACTGGATGGCAGCAAAACGTGTACTTAGGTATTTAGCTGGTACAATTGATTACTGTTTATATTATATAAAAAGTGTTAATTGGAATTTAGAGGCATACACTGACGCAGACTATGGTAATGACCTTATTGACAGAAAATCGTATACAGGTTTTGTCATAAAGCTAGGTAATAACACCATTAACTGGGAATCACGTAAGCAAAAATGTATTGCACAGTCGACAACTGAAGCCGAATTTTTGGCAATAGGCGATGTATGTAAAGATGTCTGTTTCATTAAGAATTTGCTTACCGAAATATTAAACAAACAAATAGCTTGTACCGTTTATAATGACAACCAGAGTGCTCAAAGACTTTTGGAATGTAAAGAATTTTGCCATAAACGAACGAAGCATATTGATATAAGATATCACTTTGTTAAAGATTTAATTAGGAAAGACTGTATTTCGGTTAAGTACCTTTCAACTGACAACATGATAGCTGATGTATTGACCAAACCATTGTGTACGCAAAAACATTGTAGCTTCATTTCTGACATGAATATTATTATGAAACATGATGTCTCTCTATAGTTTAATGTATTATCATGTGTTAATGTTTGAATTTAACTGTATCATGACGATATCCTAATGAGGTTTTTTTATTTTATTATATATGTAGCCCTGACATATATTTCCATGTGAATATAAATTATACATGTTATTGACATGATGTCTCTAACTTAGAGATTATTGTACCTATACAAATAATATTGACACGTATAATTTTGATATGGATGTTACGTCTCTATGATGTAGAGAAGTTTAGCCTTATATGATATTGACTTGCATTATATAGTACAAATGTTAAATAATTTAGATAAATTATTTTTCTTGACACTATTGCTGTAAGGCCTAAGGGGAAGTGTTGGAATGTGTGTATACGCCTTAAGCAATATATATGGCAACCCCTAACCTCTGTAATCTATAGACAAAGTCTATCTTGTCTATCTCTCTTTCCTTTTGACAACCGAACAGAGCAGACGCTATAATGTGAGTTCTACAATTATAATTTAATTAATATATAATGTGAGTGGTGCACCCCCAATAAAGATGTGACTCTGAAGTGATCTTTTAATACCTAGCCCAACTGAATTCTGATTGGATATAAATAAAACCCAGTGACAATCCGTCACAACATCAAGGTAGTCTTCCAAAATTGTGTATACTAGCCTTTTTGTCAGTCAGACCCATGTTAATTATATTTTAAAATGAAGGTAAAAGATCAAGCTAATGCAGTATGCAAGACTGAAGCCTCTTAAAATTAAATAAAAATAATTTTGGTCAAAATCAACTCGAACAGGACGCGTGTTTTTGACATGGTTTTTTATTGCGCTTTTCCGAATTTTACAGGGAATTGTGTAAAACTACCACAACTATTTGCCTTAAATAATATCGTAAATTAATCAGTGTTAAATAAGCTTTTGATGGGATCCTGGTGAAATCGAGGGAACTCTTCAACTATTATAGGCACACCTATAGTGATTTAAGTATTTTTTACAGCAGCTCGAGCATTTGCTTTTGGAAAGGTGGATGCTAAGTGAAGTCGGTTCTTTTTTGTTTAAAATTATTAATTATATAGG
The DNA here is from genome assembly GCA_947086415.1 of Pammene aurita. Lineage (NCBI taxonomy): Eukaryota > Metazoa > Arthropoda > Insecta > Lepidoptera > Tortricidae > Pammene > Pammene aurita. Next base: position 33,393,966 of record OX352295.1, read on the forward strand.
TATATTGAAATAGTAAGCAACCTCTAACAGTTCCTATTTTACCAGTCCAAACCCTAGTGACAGAACTTATGAACCGACTAAGTATCTACTTTTATGTATTCTAGACGCATCTACAAGGGCTGCTATTTATATATCCGGAAACCGGGATTACAATCTTCTTAAATAGCATATTTGACCTCCATGGTAAAATTTGAACTTTTTTAAGTACTGGCCGGTATATTTTTTCTTTCTTATTAACGCTCGTGTTTTGTTTTTGACGGGTTTAAAATGTCATCTCGCAGCAAGAATGGAACTCACTCGTGAAAATATTCGTGCTATGATTTATTATGATTTTCGGCGTGGTTTAACGCAACAACAGTGCATAGACCAACTAACTTCAACTTTTGGTGATGAAGCCCCATCTAAAACTACTGTGTATCACTGGTTTAGTGAGTTCAATCGTGGACGTAGTATGCTTACGGACGAAGTTAAGGCAGGTCGCCCGAAATCGGTCGTTGTACAACAAAATATCGAGGCTGTGCGAAAACTTATAATGGACGACCGACATGTTACGTACCGCAAGATAGAGGCGACTCTGGGTATTTCTATGACCAGCATTAATAGCATATTACATAATTATTTGGCTGTAAAAAAAATTTGTTCGCGTTGGATACCCCACAACTTAACAAAAGAGCAAAAACATGCTCGCGTCGAATGGTGCAATAAAATGTAAAAAAAATATAACCGTGGTGACTCAAAAGCCGTTTATAACATCTATACAGGTGACGAATCCTAGATCTATGCATACGATCCCGAAACGAAGCAACAATCAACGGTATGGGTGTTTCAAAATGAGCCCAACCCTACGAAAGTTACTCGTGCAAAAAGTACATTGAAACAAATGGTGGCCTGCTTCTTCGGTATTAATGGCCATGTAGCTACAGTGCCACTAGAAAACCGTAGAACGGTTAATTCAAAGTGGTACAGGACCATTTGCTTACCGGAAGTATTTGAACAAATTCGTAAAACTAACCAGCGACGAAGAATCATTCTTCATCATGACAATGCCAGCTGTCATACGTCACGCGAAACAACTCTATTTTTGGAGGGTCAAAATGTGGAATTAACGGGTCATCCGCCGTACAGCCCTGACTTGGCACCCAACGATTTTTATTTATTTCCAAATATAAAGAATAAATTACGCGGTCAACGATTTTCGACCGCTGAAGATGTTGTCGACGCATTCAAACAACACGTTATGGAGGTACCTCAGGCGGAGTGGCAGAAGTGCTTTAAAAATTGGTTCACGCGAATGCAAAAGTGCATAGATCATCAAGGGGAATACTTTGAAAAACAATAAAACCATTTTCAGCCGTGTACGTTTGTTTGTTTTTTTGTTTCCGGATATATAAGTAGCAAATAAACCAACCTCAAGAAAAAAATCACTCATTTAGAAAGAAATAAAATATATTTATTAGCACAAAGACTTTTTAAACTTAAAATTAACTAAAGGTAAAGTTGTGGCCAGACGGCAGATAGCCGCAGATTCTGCCACGTGACCTTGGTTGGAGCGAGTGATTGAAGCGAGCGGCTACATGGCTAACAACCAACCAACCGCTTCTGCCAACGGTTAGCAGAGCACGCCTAGCCACCAAGGGCGTTTAAAGGTCATGTAGAATTGGGCACCAACCACTGGCTACACGGTTTAAGGGGCTGACAACAGCTAAATTCCCTCCCTATCTTATTCAGCGCGAGTGAAAGAGAAACTCTGTGTTACGATTAGTATGGGAGCTCATTGCAAATTTTACAAAATAATGAATTAAAAAAAACGACGCATTAATTGAGAAATATAAGGCAACGAAGTTTTTAGTATTAGTGTGGTGGAATTTTGTCCTTAGTTACAGACGTCTAAGTCAAGAAACTAAAGACATACAACTGTTTAAAGCTAATTTTAAGATGTAACTTTGGAATTATTTTCTATCGAGCCGATTTCATCCAATCGTGTATCGGACGCAACGAAGTTCTTCCAAATATAACGAATGGACTAAGAGCTGGCCACGTCAGATATGACACAATAATGAGAGCAACAAAACCCATCTGGTTAGATTACTATACTATCCTTATTGCTAGATCCGGGCATCTGGCAGCTTTTAGTGGGTGGAGGTCAGAGTGACAGACGAACAAAATTTTTGAATTGCAAAATAGTAATACCAAAATAGGTAAAAACCGCCAAAGTTGTCTCAGGTATAAAGGGCCTATATTTTAACATTAGAGCAAAAAACGTTGCGTATTATTTCGGAAACAGAAACAGTAGGCGACAAACTATGAATTACATTATACGTCGTTTTGGACTACTTTCCCCCATCAGAAAGTTTTGGCAATGATATTATCTAATTATTTATATAATTTCTCATAATACTACATTAAAACCAGAACTCTAGGATTTGTATTCTTAAAGTGGTTTGCATTATTTGACCTCCACCACTTTACAGCTGCCAGATGTCCGGATCTAGAAATAAGCATAGTATAGCAAACTAACGACAGGGGTTTCGTCGCTCTCATTATTGTGTCATATCTGACGTGGCTAGTTCTCCGTCTAGAATATTAACATTTTTTTTTTTTACTTTCTCAAAACAAGTAGTTATAGCTGAAACACTGTTTGAGTAAAGTCAATTTGAAGGTCATCGGGTGTTGTCAGCCTCTTAAAATCTCTGTTTTCTGCCAACTTGCCAAGGTCTCGTGGCAGAGGGCTGTTGTTGTATGCCGTCTGGCCGCAACTTAATGAATATCTAAAGTTATCGTTAGCGCTTAATGCTAAATGGTCCTCACTCAGCTTGATGTAACAGAATGCTCCACATGGCACACACAGTGCACATAGCTTTGAAGTTAAATTATTATTATGTATTTTTTGAGGGTAGTCATCAACAAAGTAATTACTTTAACATTATAGTTCAAGGTCACTATCTCTCACGATTTAAATAAAAATGTTTAATTGTTTTATAGGTGCTTTATCAATGAAAATACAAAAGAAGTACGTGTTACTTTATAAATAATATAATATAGTGTATGCAAATTATAGTAGTTTATAGAATATAATATGTAGAATAGAATAAAGGTTTATTGTCAGTTACAACATACCATACAAGAAGCAACAAAAGTGTGTAAATTTTATACGGGCGTATATTGTACAGGTCATTAGTATTGGACCTAGGGAACCTATTTACATTTATTTCTTTATGAAAATAAGGATATATTTTTTTCATACATATAAATTCAGCCCGTAATATATTGCATCCATGACAATTAACTTACCGATGCGTCATGTCAGTTATGTCAGTTTTAAATCAGTTGGATAGCGTACATTGGTGCCCGGTAGAACTTTAAAAAATCGTTACACATAATTAACAACACTATTTAACTAAATGATTATACTATATGAGTCCTATTGCTGGATACTATAGGTGGATAAAGTATACGCCCGTATAAAATTTACAGGCTGTATATGTCGCAGGGAAATGATGAAAACAGCGTTTTGAACAAATCTCTAAGGGATATGATCAAATCACGCAGGATGTTAAAATGGAGAATCCATATCATCATTTCGCTAGAAAAATTCAGTCATTTCACCAAATCACTGACTCTGTTCAGTGGAAAGACAAAATCGGCCAATAAACGCGACACGCTTTTTCATTCCACTAGATTTGTTTATGAATTTGATAAAATCCCTGTAGGTGACGAAACGAACTCAAAAAGTCAACTAGTTTTATCATTTCGCTAAACAAGTTTAGTGAAATTATGAAATCTCAACTGGAAGATGGTATGTGATGATTTTATGAAATCTCTGAACTTTAGTGATGAATAGATGACGAAAGCAAGTACCGAATACAAAATTTTACTTTACAGTATTTGATCAAATCTCTGACTAGATAAAGTGAAACAGATATTAAAACAGAGATTTTAACTAATCTCTAAAGGAAATGATCAAATCACGCAGGATGTTAAAATGGAGAATTCATATCATCATTTCCCTAGAAAAATTAATTCAGTTATTTCACCAAATCACCGACTCTGTTTAGTGGAAAGACAAAATCGGCCGGTGCGATATTTGTGAAAATCCAGTGCATGCAATATTCACATATTAAGTACTGTTGGAGAGAAAGGTTATGGCTCAGTCGTTAAATGCCATTCATGCCAAAAAGGTATTAGAGCGAGAGGGAAGTTGTGGTTGGTTGTAGTGCGTTTCTAGGTAGCCAGTCTTTTATGATGCCGACAGATGTGCCGATTTGGTACAGATTATTTTTAATATTTAAAACAATCCCCGGTACATTAGCAGGGGGGTTTCACTACGCAGTTTAGGTACATTTGGCCGGCGCGCCTCCCGGGGAGTCGTATAGCAGTGGGCTGCCGCTCGGCTCGCACGATAGTCGTGTCACGTGGCGCTCGCGCAAAATTTAAAATACACAATGGTTTCGAAACCTATTTCGATCTAATCCGTATAAAATATGTATTTACGGATGTCTGAATAAACGGAAGAACAAGGAAGCAGAAATAACATTTTTAAATTCCGGACGATATTGAAAGGTCCCAAAGTCCTTACTTAGTAATAGTTAAAATAAACATCCTTAATTTATTGAATATCGGTTGCCCAGAAATAATATTAGGAACTGACCGACATATTTTCAAAGGAATACGGCTGTGGCATACCTACTTCCGTGAGAATCAGACATATCTCTATAAAAAAATCTATCTCCGGATAAAAATTTCGTGTTTACATAATCAACGTTTGTAATTCCTACATATTTATCTAACAATAATAAATCAGTAGGTATAGGTACAAAAAATTGTCAAGTGCCAACCCCGTGCCGACGCTCACAGCTCGGTCATAAAACTGCGGCGCGCAAAGAAGATTCACGGTTCGTGCCCGGTTATAAGTTTCAATTTTGCTTGCAGGCGGCGAGTATAGGTATAATTTTATACCTAAATCTGACTTTTGTTAAGGAGTGAATTTTCTGTACGGTAGTACTATTAGTTATTTTGTGACATTAGTTCCATCTAATGGACCTCTGTCTACCTTAGAGACGTCAGCATGCTTGATTTTCTAAGCAACTCTTTGAATTAGTGCAGAGAAGTGTCTTTAATTTTTTCAGCCGATATTTTCAAAAAATTTGCCGCATTTTCTCTCTCAGCTCTAATATTGCTTTATTTTTGGCATAATTGGCATTTAACGACTGAGCCCTCTCCAACAGTACTTCCACATATTTCATGCACTGGATTTTCACAAATATCGCACCGGCCGATTTTGTCTTTCCACTGAACAGAGTCAGTAATTTTGTGAAACGACTAAAGTTTTCTAGGGAAATGATGATACGAATTCTCTATTTTAACATCCTGCGTGATTTGATCCAGCAGAGATTAGAGATATCCCTTAGAGATTTGTTCAAATCTCTGTTTTAATCTCTGTTTCACTTAATCTAGTCAGAGATTTGATGAAATCGCTTAACTATAGAGTAAAATGTTGTACTCGGTACTTGCTTTCGTCATTTTACTAAACTAGTTCAGAGATTTTATCAAATCACCATATACCATCTTCCAGGTTAAACGTTATCATTTCACTAAACTTGTTTAGCAAAATGATAAATGTGGTTGACTTTTTGAGTTCCTTTGGTCAATTTACTGTCGTGGTTAGGGATTTTGTGAAATTCCTGAACAAATCTAGTGAAATGAAAAAGCGTGTCGCGTTTATTGGCCGATTTTGTCTTTCCACTAAACAGAGTCAGTGATTTGGTAAAATAACCAATTTTTTCTAAGGAAATGATGATATGAATTCTTCATTTCAACATCCTGCGTGATTTGATCATATCCCTTAGAGATTTGTTCAAATCTCTGTTTTAATAATTTCCCTGCGACATATACAAAATTAAAAGAAACAGACATTGTGACAAAAGGGATGTACTCAGCGTTTGCTGTGGCGCAGACTAGCAACTACAGCGCTGGTTTTCAGTTCACCCCGAACAACAATTTATATTTAACATTATACTTGCAGGCGTTCAGCTTACAATATTATATAACAGGCGTAGATGTATTAAAATGAAAATAAAACACTTAATTGGGCATGCAACTGATACATATACAATTGCGATACCGCTTCGCTATGTTTTTTAAAGATAGAGCTATACCGGTTGAAATATAACGGTACGCTACCGAAATAAAATTCCGATGTAGCTATTTTTCGTTACGGTACTTAGACCTTTATTATAACGGTACTTACACCGTTATTTTAATTTTATTTTAATATATTATATTTTTTAATTATTTTATAAAGGTACCTTTACATTCCGGTTATGCAGTCCCTGCTTTAAATCCTTTGTTTTTTATATTTTGCTCATGACATTTTGACATAGCACATGAGAAGCACCTATCAAAGGTGTCACTAGCATAAAACCACTTTTTAGGGTTCCGTAGTCAACTAGGAACCCTTATAGTTTCGCCATGTCTGTCCGTCCGTCCGTCCGTCCGTCCGCGGATAATCTCAGTGACCGTTAGCACTAGAAAGCTGAAATTTGGTAATAATATGTATATCAATCACGCCGACAAAGTGGTAAAATAAAAAGTGGAAAATATTGTTTTATTAGGGTACCTCCCCTATACGTAGTGGGGAGTGATTTTTTTTTTCATTTCAACCCTAACGTGTGATATTGTTGGATAGGTATTTAAAAATGAATACGGGTTTAGTAAAATTACTTTTTATTAATGTAAATATCTTCGGAAATAATCGCTCCAGAAGTAAAAAAATGTGTCCCCCCCCCTCCAACTTTTGAACCACAAGTTTTAAAAATATGAAAAAATCTTAAAAGTAGAACTTTATAAAAACTTTCTTGGAAAATTATTTTGAACTTTTTGAATAGTTTTTGAAAAAAAGATTACAAAATAATTTCTAAACTAAGTTTGTAATTTAACCGCATAAGCAGTACAATACAATACAAGCAGGTGTTTATTGTACCTGTAATTTCTACAAAATCGCAATGAAATGACGTGCTTTCAAATAAAGTTTTGAAAAAAATTACAAAATAATTACTGAACTAAGTTTTTAACCTTATTTTATAGGTTTTTGTAGTTTATTACCTCTCTTGATGGCGGTTGTTTCGGAAATTTCATATACCCCAATATTGTTTGAACTAGAGCCCCGTCTTCTGTCTTGCATTTTGTAGCCTCATAAAGCTACGAGGCGGAGACTCTTGACTGGCTTATTAGTGCCACACCATGCTGTTGACTTGATCTTTGGGGCTGTTTTCACAGTTGTGGCAGGTTACGTCTATATGTATGTGTTTATTCTCATTCATTTATATATGCAGACACTTGACACATCATGTTATTCACCGCCGTTCTGGGGTTATGCGACATTTAACGAATCAAATAACATTTTCAACGTAGCCCACAACAGTTTGGACATAAGAACTCCGTGAAGATAACGAAACTTTGGTACCTCTTGTGCCAGGAAAATTATATTTATCCGAGCTTTGCAAAAAACTCACACGCGGCAAGTTGCTGCTGTCAGCTTTGACAAATCCTTCTAAGTTTCTCATGTCCGCTTCGTTGTGGGGATATTTTCCAAGGATTCCCTCGTCAGGCCGTCGTAGAAAAAGCGAAAGTCGTAGTCGTCGTTGAACAATGCAATTCGGGGTCAGTTAGAAAGCGAATCGTGGTCGTCGTAGGCGAAACCAGTCAGGGTCCGTGACAAAGCGCAACGCGTAGATAATCAAAATAATCCAAGGAAACACAACAATTAAATTTTTTGAAATATTGTCAAAATGACAATAATAATAAAAAGCGCATGGAGAGTAGGTATTTAGGATTATGTTGAAAATAAATACAAGGTGGGCAAAAGAAGTCATCCGATGTTTTTGGCTCTCTTTTTTTTCTAAATGAAAAACTTCGATTCTGTTTTTTGATTATGTTTATTTGAACCTCTAGAATTTTATTGGTCAAGTCGAGCCAAATGAGCGCCCTCACAATTGGTTGCCATACGGGCTCGTTTTATGGCATTTTTCATCACTTCGGCGAGAACTTCGGGCGACAGATTCTCGCACTCGTGTCGAATGTTGTTCTTGAGGGCTTCCAGAGTCTCGGGCTTGTTAACGGAAACACGGGACTTCAAAAAATCCCACAAAAAAAAGTCTGGAACGCTTAAATCGGGCGATCTTGCGGGTCAGTGCAAATCGCCAAAACGAGAGATGAGGCGACCTGGGAACGCTGCCTTCAGAATATCGGTTGTGGCTCGCGCAGTGTGTGCCGTTGCTCCGTCCTGTTGGAACCACATGTCCCTCAGTCCTAATTCGTCCAATTGCGGCAGAATAAACTCGGTCAACATGACCCTATAGCGCGCACCGTCCACTGTTGTCATTTGGCCAGCGGCATTCTCGAAAAAAAATGGCCCGATGACTCCTCCAGCGTGAACAGCGCACCATGCAGTCACTTTGAGCGGGTGTAATGGCTCCTCGTGCATCACTCGTGGGTTTTCGGTGCCCCAGAAGCGATAGTTTTGCTTGTTCACTGCGCCAACACCACAGACGAATTGTTACGCAAAAAAATAGACGTTTATTCCGCATTCTTGGGGAGTGTATCGCTCCATGGCTTCTTCACATGTATTCTGCATCTATCTAGTCCACAAATGCCAAAACAGATTTGACATTGGCGGCCATTAGCAAAAATGAGAGCCAAACAACATCGGATGACTTCTTTTGGCCCATCTTGTATTATATAAGTATTCGATATTCCTAAAGCCATCTCAAATTTAAAATTATATTATGATAATATGTATTTACTCATTTGTTGTTAACTAGTTGACAAATATTCAGAATGTCCATTGGACAACGCCGAAACGTACATATACATTAATAGTTAGGGTACGTTGAACCAGTATACAGGATGGATTTTCTTTTCTGATCAGTGAAGTGAGGCCAGTGTACCTCCCCTCATTAACCCTATAAATTAAAATCTTATCCTAGTTTCATGGATAGTGGGAAGGTTTATATTGATCTAGTTATGGGACATTTCCTTATAGACTATTACAAAATGCTTATAATCTAGACATTTTGGGTATTATGGCATAAAACAGTAAAATTAAGACTTAGGAACTAGACATAAGAACACAGTTTCATATACTTTATTAATGACAGAAATAAACAAATTATAAATCGAGAAAAGTGATTACTTATGACTAGTAGATTTATAAATGTACATATATAAAATAATTTCTTAAGCTCTCAGCGACAATTCTCGCCCACGTGCGTCAGCACCGTCTATTGGGTTGGAGCAGATGAGAATGAGTCTGGAAACCTGGCGGCGGACTTCTCCTGCGCGAGTGCGTACAATGGCTACTCTTATGTTACCATCAGTACCGGTAAAGAGTTGTGCGATCACGCCTAAGGCCATGTACCTCGCGGCATAGTACCGTCCTAGTGTAGGTTCGATTCCTACTGGGTTGATTATTTTTTCAATGTTTTCTATGCTTTAAAAAACATGCAATAACTAAGTATAGTACCGTCGGCTATAATTACTACGTCACCTACGTGTTCTTCTCGTTCTGGTGTGCACTGGATCGCGCGGTCAGGTTCGGGCGATATTCTTTTATCCAGCGTTTCCAGAAGTTGTCGGCTAGTGCTTAAGCTGTTTTCCAGGACGAAAGGCTCAGGTTTTCGTCGGAAAAGACTCCCAGCGGAGACACAGCGTTCGATCGGCCGATGAGAAAGTGGTTCGGCGTGAGCGCTTCAGCCTCTAAATCAGGGTTCACTGGAGTCAACGGTCTTTAATTCACCAGGTGTTCAGCTTCCAGCAGTAGCCAATGCAGAACTTCTTCAAGGGGTGCTCTGTCTTTTAGCGTGACTTTCAGTGCTGTTTTCACGCTGCCAACTATTAGGTCCTATGTATTTATATGAACTCTAAGGTTGCTGTGGGTGGTCGGTATGGTATTATAATTAATAAAAGAGTGTTTCACTGAACAGATATTTATTGACTGAATAAAATCACCGCGGGGGGGCGCAGTCGCTCGTAATACCTATCGTAATTATATATGTTGATATAGGTATATCTAAGTGCACCTACAACATTCCTCCCTTTAAAAAAAATATTAAACACGATTACCACACAATGCGAATCACCCCACACGTAAGACATCGCGCCTAAGTGGCGGCCGGCGTCGGTTGCGTCACGGGTGTCACGATCAGCTGCCTCTGCACCCATTTTCTGGCGGATTTTCTGCAGCGGTACTAGAGGAAATACACCAGCACCAGGCTTATGGTGCCCAACTGATACTTGAAATCAGTTGTCACCGACTGAGTTTGGGTGATGAGGCTGCTGCTGTCTTCTTCCTTGCTCTCTCCCCTACCCATAGTTGTATCGAACAGAATTAAAATTGAACGCAGAAATTAAATTATACTTCGTGGTATAGTTTATTTATTTATTTATTCGTATGGTACCAGTAACAGTGCAGTGACGGATTTTGGAATCGTGTAAATCTACAAATAAAAACACTGTTATATAGGTATTACATAAACATTAATGAGAATTAATTTTAGCCTAAATTTAACTTTTCAACGTTCCAGATTTGAACTGAACTATACATTTTAATTTAATAAATCATAGTACATTCAAGTTACAATGCATCGCATGCTATTGCATTAATGCATAAATTGTCTTGCAAAATTATACCAAGTCTTATCTCTCCTACTTAGTACTTATGACCATATAAGGTCCGTCATAAGGAGGTCGTAAGGATTTGCGTACTAATTCACTTCTCAAAAATATATATTGGCATGTTTTTAAATCATTATGGACAAACAACAAACGTGACTTACTGTAACTTTGTGGCATTGGCTTTAATTTATTTATGGAATCTCTAATTTTTTGCAAATACTCCGAAACTGAATCAGTGACCTTGACTTCGTCATAAAATTCGCCAGGCAAACTTATTGGTTTTCCATACACTAACTGCGATGCGCTTACTCCCGTGTCTCTTCTAGGAGAAGCACGCTAGCCTCTACCGTGACAGCAAAAAACAATACCGTGGGCAATTCGTCCGCCCAAATCACTTAAGCGATACTTAAGGGCTTTATTTATATCTTTTTTCAAATGTTTCAACTAAACCGTTGCTCGGGGCGTGGTAGGGCGTAGTACGTAGTATATGGACGCCTAGGTACTTCATTAATTGCTTGAATAAGTCACTTTCAAACTGTCTACCGCAATCGCTCGTTAAACGCGTAGGGCAACCGAAACGAGTAATTCATCCCTCATAAACTACCCTAGCTATGGTCTCTGCCGTAATGTCTTCTACCGGAAATAATCCTGAAAATCTGTCTATTATTGCAACACAAAAATGGTAACCTGCCCTGGTTGTGGCTAGGGTTCCGCAATATCAATGTGCATGTGCGCAAAACGATCCGATGTCGAATTGCTCTAAGCCTGAAACGGTATGACGTATTATTTTAGCTTTTTGGCATTATATATTCTTCCCTCGCGTAAGGTCACGCATATTTCTGAGGAGTTGGGATGGCTTTAAGTGCCTAGATCCATCTCTCCTAACAATTTCTGCGTTTGACGTGTGTCAGACTCTTTATAGATCTTAAGCAGTCTGTCCTTCAACGTCCCGTATTTATTCTCCGTGGGTGGTGATAATAATAAGTCGCTTATTAGCATTCTTACTGAGTTTTGTTACCACTAAATTTTGCTTGGCCGGATATCCTAAGCGCTGATTTTCCACCGCCGCTTCAAATTGCAGGAACCATAGCCTTGGCATGGCTGTCAAAAATCCCGCAATCCTTGAAGAAACCGTAATGCTGGCCAATGCCGACGTATTTTCTGCCAAGCTCCCCTCGGGTGCGGGGCCTGGTAACGGCGCCGTGCTGACAACCACAGCATGTGGTGTATTTGCTGCCCCAGATGTCATAGTCACCGGGACCGTGGCTGGTCCACCGTGAGTCTGGCCTTGTGAGGAAAACTGAATATACTTACTGTTTTAGATTTTGACTACTCAATTAAATATTCCATAGAAACAAGGAAGTTTCTGATAAAGCTGACGAGCATCAATTCGTTTCAATATTATTTTAAGTTTTTAAGTATCTTGACTAAAGGATTTAGGGATAGGTGTGGTTTAATGAAGGCAAAAAAAAACATAAAATAACTTTATTAAAAATAAAATAAAAAACATGCACAATTAATCTATAAATTAAATAACAATCAATAATATTATAAAATTAAAAAGAAATAATTGGAGATCTACAAATGTCGTCGCGCAGGGTTGCTGAATCGCGAGGAGCTTGGAGATACGCTGAACTGCCTTGTAGGGTGTCGATAAGCGGTGCACAATAAAACCACCAGAGTAGAATTAACTTTATATTAAAGAAAAACTACTACTGTACTGAGAGAGGAGCAGATCTGGAATGAATTGGCTGAGAGACGCAGCCCTCTTTTATACCAATCTTCTAATACAAAGGATTGTTAAGAAATTCGCCACGGGGGTGTGCAATACCTTGAAAAGCACGTATTCCACATTAATTATATATTTTATTACCTTTTGCACGTGCTGTTGGCTTTGACACCGGATTAGTCAAATTAACTAGAACTCATTTACATTGTAGTGCAAATATTATACAATGTTGCAACCATTACTCAGTGTGCGTCATCAGAGTGGTGGACTCCTTAACTCCTCCCTCCTTAAGATGAAAAATATATTTTTTATCAAATACATAAAATTATTATTACAATTAAAGTTATGCTATCCCTTAAATAAAAACAGTTAAAATTTAACAGACCATTATATTTAGCGTTCGTCGACTACGCAAAAGCATTCGACACAATATCACACGATGCAATCTGGGAGGTATTGAAGAAATGCCACGTCCATGAAAAGTATTACAACATCTTGAAAAACATATATGATAATAGTACTAGCTGTGTGAAACTTGAGAAACGAGGACCGGAAATACCAATTCTACGAGGCGTGAGACAAGGAGACCCTCTGTCCCCAAAGATTTTCATAGCAGTGCTGCAAAACATCTTCGAATACCTGGAATGGAAGAACGTAGGAATCAAAATCGGAAACCGATATCTAAGCCACCTGCGATTCGCAGACGACATAGTCCTCTTCGCTGAAAGTAACAGAACTCTAGAAAAAATGATTAACCAATTAAACGATCAAAGTAAAAAAGCAGGTCTTTTGATGAACAAAGATAAAACAAAACTCATGACTAACACTTTCTCGTATATAATAAAACTTGAAGGAGAGCCTCTGGAATACGTAAATAAATACATATATCTAGGAAAACAAATATCATTTCAAGACCACAACGAAGAAGAAGTAGAACGCCGAATAAATATGAGTTGGAAGAAGTACTGATCACTCAAGGAAATTACGAAAGGCGACTATCCGCTTCACCTAAAAAAATAGCAATGGAAACATGCGTTCTTCCGACACTTACATATGGCTGTCAAACTACAGCACAAAAATAAAAACAAAACTCGCTAACTGCCAGAAAGCGATGGAAAGAAGTCTACTAAAAATGAGGAAAATGCACAAAATACGAAGCGAATACATACGGAAAAAGACAAATCTAATTGATGCGCTACACTATTGTCAAAGCTTAAAATGGCGATGGGCTGGCCATGTACGAGTAGCACGTTACAACGATAAGCGATGGACAACAGAAGTAACGAGATGGAAAGGACCTAGCGGAAAAAGGCAAAGAGGACGACCTATGAATGAAGGAATGGACAAAGAAAGCCAAAAATAGAGAAAACTGGATAAAACTGGAGGAGGCCTATAGCCAAGGAAACTAACAAAAAAAACCTAAGGAAACTAACAAAAAAATACATACATGTGATACTTGGGAGGAAAATAAAAAAGGCTTATATAATAATAATAATAATCCCTTAAATGTCTTTTATTGCCCTAATCCCGGCTCTTGTTTGTTCAGTTTTACTTTTCATTATAGTCTTTTTATTACACTTTCACTTTACATATAATTCACTTTTTATCGTCGTAAACGTTCATAAAGACGTCGTTTAGCATTTCCACACCTCGTAAACAGTCACAAAACAAATGTATCGACATGAGTTATCAGTTTTGTATGACTGGTTACCAAGTATTGATTTACTCCATTTCTTCTTATTGTATTCCACGTCTCGTAGTGAAATCAATTTGTAATCTGGGTATTCAGTAAATGTAGACACACAGAATAATATCAGCATCTTCTGTTTGTGCTATATTTTACTTAGTCAGTGATTCAATTCTTCTTCATTTTTAGACATCTCTTTCTTCTTTTACGTTATTCACTCATTTTCGGAAATGGGGAGGGGAAAGGATAACATAAGTTTGAATTTAATCTAAGTTTATATAATAAAAATTAAGCGATATTAATATTATTACCCGCTATTTTGAACATGAATGGTCTCTCATTAAATTTTATAGTGATTATAAACTAGGGATACAATATTATTAGTATTTAATACTAGAGACATTATATGTCATATGCTAAGGATATACATTTTTATCTCTAAGGATATAATATCCATATATCTTTTATTTATAGGGATATAATATCCATATAACTTTTATTTCTAGGGCCCTTTAATCTATAATTCTGAGTTAGACTTTTGTCTTTCAACTCTAATGAAGTAGATAAAATGAGTAACGTATACTGTGCTGATTCACGAGAATGCATACGAATCGTATTCATAATAGTTAGAGATTCGACTACCGTGTTATACACGAGAATATAGACGAATTCTTTGATTTGACTACCGTGTTATACACGAGAATGTAGACTATATCTTTTTCTTCATATATTTCATTTCATTTCAGGTACCTGGACAATTGTTAATTACGACACTTGCATTACAAATGCAATGGAGAGATTTTGATATACATTTATTGTATATCAAAAGTGGTAATTATCACTATCGTATTTGATTACTCATTTACATCGTATTCTTGATGAATAGAATTGAGTTCAGTTGCGCGACTTATTAATAAACACACATGTTTAAACATTTTGACGTCATAGTTATACAATACAATTATGCTTAATTTACTAAATGCGTCTACTACTGTCAAATATAATTTTCCGTCTATTTTAAATAGATCTATAAATAGTTCTTCAAATGGTTTCTGTTGTGTTTGATTCAAAGGTTTTCGATCGTATTTCATATGTTTGCAAATACTACAATTATTAATCACAGCAGCAATTACTTCTTTCATTTTCGGAAAGTAATATTGTCTTTTCAATTTACTATATGTTTTATTAATACCTTATTTAAGGATAATGTATTTATGTTCAGATTCGTTTTGTAAAACTGTAAGTCTTTTAGTACACTCTACAAAAGGAACTGACTTTTAATCGAACATAGTTGCTACAGTTTCCGAAAATATCTCTTTTATTTGCGGTGAATTAAAATATATGACATATTTTAATTTCGTTTTGATAAATTCCTTAATTAATACTGGGTCTAAAGGTAAAAACACATCTACAGTTTTTCCTTTACTTACTGTTTTAATTTCGTTTTTAAACCAATGAGTTAATATTAACTGATCTGGTTTTACATCTACAGCCTCATGTAAAGTGGGAATGATTGAATCATTTTCTCTGAAAATTTCTACGTATTCACTCTCGTCTTCGTTTTCGGAAGCACTCATGGTGTCTTCGGAAATATTATCAGGGATATTTGTAATTTCAATTATATCATTATGTATCGAACTTGGGGCGGAACTTGTTGGAATATTCTGATAAATAGGCTCAGAATCATTATTATTCTGTACACCTAAAATATTTAATTCAATTCTCGATAAAGCGTCAGCTAGTATTTTGTTTACCCTGTTTATAAATTATTTCGAAATCATATTCTTGAAGTCTGAGTCTTCAACGAGTTAATTTACTGTTGGGCTCTTTTAACGGGTATAGCCACGCTAGTGGTCTATGGTCTGTATAAATTTGAAACTTCTGTCCGTAAAGGTAAGGTCTGAAATGCCTTACACAGTACAGCTAAAAGTTCCTTTTCTATAGTACTATAACGTTGTTCTGTTGAACTTAAGGTTCGGCTAGCGTAAGCAATAGGTTTATCGCTACCTATCGTTCCTTGGGAAAGGACTGCTCCTAACGCTGTATTTGAAGCGTCCATCGTTAAAATAAATGGTTTACTAAAATCTGGATATTGCAAAATTGGAGCGTTTGTTAAAAGTGTTTTACAAGTTTCAAATGCTTTTACAAATTCTTCAGTTTTTTCTACTTTTTGTCCCTTTTTTAACATCTGTGTCATAGGTTTGGTTATTTTTGCAAAGTCAGGAATAAATTTCCTGTAATATACCACTAAACCTAAAAAGCCTTTTTATTTCTTTTACAGTTTTTGGAATTGGATATTTTAAAACGGCTCGAATTTTGTCTTCGTTTGGTTTTAATCCTTCTTTTGTGATTTTGTGTCCTAAATATAAAACTTCTTTTCTGAGAAATTCAGATTTGTCTAGTTGTACTTTCAAATTTGCTTTTCTCAGAGTTTCGAAAACTTTCTTAAGTCTTACTAAGTGTTCTTGGAAAGTTGACGAGAATATTATTATGTCGTCTAAGTAAATAAGACAATGAGTTCCTTGGATTCCTTTGAGGATGTTGTCCATCGCTCTCTGGAATGTCGCAGGAGCTGTTTTAAGTCCGAATGGCATGCGCTGAAATTCGAAATGACCATTAACTGTGCTGATTGGTCCTCTGGATTGACGTCTATTTGATGATATCCAGAAGCCAGATCTAAAGTTGAAAAGTAGGAACTGTTTCCTAATTTATCGAAAATGTCATCGATATTCGGTAGCGGATATTTATCATCTACTGTAATGTCATTTAGTTTCCTATAAGCGATCACGATTCAAAATTTTTGTTCGTTGGAAGCATCAATTTTTTTTGGAATTATGTGAACTGGTGCGCTCCATGGAGAAAAGAATGGTCGAATTATATTCGATTTTAAAAGTTTATCTACTTGTTTATTTATTTCGGCAGTTTGACTTGGTTATTGCCGATATGGCTTTATATAAATTGGCGTTTCATCTTTTGTCCTAATATGATGTTTAATTTTGTGAGTAAAAGTTAAAGGAATTTCCTCATGGAAAAATATGTCTTTATATTCGTTACAAAGTTTCGTAATAGCGTCACGTTCCTCAGAATTCATATGTTCTGTTCTTAATTTTTCTAGATTCTGTGTAAGTAACTCGTGACATGAATCCATTATATTATGTGATTACATAATATGTTATTATTAAAGTTTTTTACTTCAAACGGTGAGTAAACGTCAATATTCATTTCTTTGTTACATAAGTTTTGAATAGTTGTTTGAGCAAAACCGTTATCACAATGTATTAAGGCACAAGGGATTAAAAGTACTTTTGCGAATTTAACTTGGTCGATTATTCCTTCACCTTGTAAGAGTTGAGTTGGAATAATGACCCTTTGTTCCGTACGCGGTTGTATTGTTAGTGTAAGTATAGGCACTTTCACGGATTTTGTGTTAGAAAATAATATCGGAATTTTAGTATTTTGAATTATTAATAACTCTTTTTCTAGGTCAAGTTTTTCGTTTAACATTTTTAATAAATCTATTCCCAATAAACCATCGTATTCATTGTGAATATCGTAGATATAAAATTTATGCTGAAGGTCGTCCGCATTGAATATTTTTAATAGCGGTATTTTTACGACCGTGTTATGCGTGCCTACGGAATGCGTTGTTATGACGTCGAATGACTCGATCGTTTTGTATTCGGCGTAAAATTTATCTGTAACGGTGTTATTTAGAAAACATCGTGTACTGCCCGTATCGATTAGTAATTTTAAGTTCATATCAGAGATGATTATAAAAGGGAGAAAATCCGTTTTTATGGGCTTTGATCTAATTTTGAGGCCCTGACCTGAAAATTTCTAGACGTGGATGGTCTAGAGAAGGGTGGTGGATTAGTTTCTGGTAATCCATTGCATAAAGGATTATGTTCTCTGGCGTAAAATCTATTTTTTGGATACGGTCCCAGAAAATTGGGATTTTTTGTACGACAGGTTTCGTCGTTAGTGCAGCTACATCTGTACTGCTCTAAGGGATAAATATGATGGAGATTCAAATTACTATTTGAAGTACTCGCGTTTGGTTTTGGTGTTGACGTTCTCGGACGTTGGGTAAAAGTAGGTCTATTTGTAACCTGATTTAACCTAGCCTCCTGACACCGAGCATTTAACTGAAATAACTTGTCACTATGACCGAATGTACTTTACAAGGCATTAAACTATTTCTGTTGGAAAGTCCGAGACCTCGCATGTTGAATAAAACCTAAACTTTTTTTGATATAAGATACTTTATTTACCAGACAAACAAACGAACAAACAAATAAATATAAAAGCGAGTACAAATAAAGACATAAATACACATAAGAAATATCAGTCTATGTGGGGCAGGGCGGCACCGTCGTCAAAACCGAGCCATCTTGGTTTAAATTTGTGGCGTGTGCCACGAATACACATGCTTGTGGCGCGTATAATGGCGACGCTTATTCGGGCTCTAAGCCATCCTAGGACAGTACTCAGGGATCTGTTCCAACGGTCGGCAATGGCTTCTCCCATGTGTTTTATGAAGGATGACATTTGGGGAGCGAAGACGCCATCTACTGAGGTTACTATTGGTGTGAAGGTAGCGTGTTGTATTTCACAGGCTATTGCGTATTTTCCCTTCTTTTCATCTTCGGCTGACTTTAAAACAGATGCTACGGGTCGCGAGACGTAAGAAGGAGCGTCGGTGTCAACGACACGGATATCAAACAACGCCTCCCTCTGAGCGTCCCACACGCCGCGGCAGGATAAGTCTGCTCGCAGTCCGCCTTCGGTTTCAGAAATTAGTGGTTCTTTTGTTACATTGCCCCACGCCTGTTGACAAAGTTCGCAGAAAAGGTCTCTGATTTCGTTGTGGCGTCTCGTTATTAGGCCACCTGTTTTACAACAGAGTGCGTGATCAATGTCGAAGTTGTCATTTCCACAGCTGTCGCAAGATTGTGGCATGGAGATCGGTATGCGGTGGTAGCGTATTGCTAGCGCATCTCTGAACTCTAAAGGAGATAGGTCAAAGTGATCTTTTCTTGTAGGAATCACGGACAGCCAGTTAGATGACTTTGTTTTCATTTTCGCTGCGATGGATCTTTCAATTGCCCTTCTCTTGTTGCGAGTAAATTTTGCCAGGGTTGATTCCAAAAAATTGTCATCAAGGACTTCTTTTTCTTTGCGACCTTCTTTCCGTGCATCTTTTAAGTATGTAGTGTGTTGAGATAAGTCGATGTCTTTTTTCTCTGTTAAAGCGATAGTCAATGCAGTACAACCTTTCCTAGAGATGTCGTAGTTTAAGTTGGTAGAATTGAAAGGAAAATAAATGCAAAAAGATGATTGAAGGCATTGAGAATTTCGTCAACTCAGTAACTGAACCCATAGCTTAATTGGTAAAGCGATCGAGCCCCGGTAAGGCGTATCGATGCGAGGTTCAAATCCTGCTGGGTTGATTATTTTTTCAATGTTTTCAGTGTTTGTATTTGATTGAATAACATACTATTGTATGAGTGGAATGCCCCACTTTAAAAAACATGTAAAATAATTAAGAATTGAAAGGGTTAGAGATTGCAAGGCCACCTTTATTCACGGGTAAAGAAAAAAGGTCGGCTTCTATTGAAGATACGTCACCACCGTACAGTGTTGGTAAGAAGATCGTGCGTATTGCTTGCGTTAGTGGTTCAAAGTATTCATTTGAATTTTTTAGCACACGTAGAAGAAAGGCCCATTGAAATTGTACAGCTTTGGTGAGGGTGGTATAGGCAGCTTGGGGCGAGTCTTTGCAGATTTGCGATATTTTTTCAATAGTGGAAATAAATTTGGTTATTTTATTTTTAATGAAGTCTTCTTTTCCTTCACCTATGTAGCTTCCTAGATAACGAGAACCAGTTACAATGGTTACGTTGGTGTCCTTGAAGATCCGGTCAGCTATATTTTTGTCATCCTCTGATACTATGACCAAAGTTTTTTTGGCTTGTGGGTAGTATCCAAAGGACGGACCTATTAAGTTGATTTTGTCCCACCAATTACGGATACTTTTCAAATCGCCTTGGGCTGAGGAATCATCTGCATACCAGGATTGTATTGTGTTCTTTTCTTCTTTCATTTTGTTTATTATTGGTATAGTTGCAAGGGCATAGAGTGGCATTGCTAGCGGGTCTCCCTGAGTAACACCTTCTTTGCTGCATAACCTCATGTCGGAGTCACGGATGACAAGTTCTGCGTGGCCGTTATAAGTGTTATATAGAAAGCGAGCGCAATGTGGCCAATATATTCTGGCTTGCCAAAGTGCTAATTGTCTATTAACGGAGTTGAATGCGTTGTCTGCGTCAACGAGAAGCATTCCCCAATTTGAGCTAGGAAGACATTTATTTAGAAAAATATCGTTCATGGCGTGTATTCCGCCTTCAATGCCGCTACTAAGGCCACTGCAGAGTTGTGATTGGCCGCATGCTTCAGTTACTTCGGAGCCGGTGGCTAATATCATGCATTTGGATATGATTCTCCGCAGGCATTCACCTATGCCAATCGGTCTTACACCTGGACATTTGTCTAGGGCTACAAGGCGGCTTGACATCAGTGCTTGTATCTGATTCCATGGAACATATTCGTTATTAAGTTTCATAGTTAGTTCAGCGATGGACTTCCTTATATGTAAGCTCGCTTCCCCGAATCTTAAGAGGAAATCTTTCCAATTTTCAGAGGTTGTACCTGTAGGGCCGCCGCCGCCATGTAGTTTTCTAGCCACCTGCTCAACATGGTTGCTTGTTATGTCAACTTCTAGTAGTGGGGGTATATTGGGGAGATTTTCGGGCAGGGTAAAAAGGTCAGGATTTGGCGTTTTAGGAGGTGGGTGTTTTTCTTTTAGGGCATCACCTACGGTTTTCCCGGTGTCATCGATTTCGTCATTCGTGTTGAGAATTTTGCTAGAATCTTTCGTCAGCAACCAGTTTAGAGCTTCACGTATTTTTCCTCTTAAGATTAGGCGTGTGAAAGTTTGCGTTATGTTGTCATTGTGTTTCTTTCGGTTTTTAAAATTACAAAGAGAGATGTTTGATTTTATTGCCTCGGTTATCAAAATGTCTATATGATCATCTGACCACAACTTTAAGCGGCGATCGATAAGTCGACTTATATCTTTCGCTTGTTTAACATTTTTAACTAAGGTGTTTCCTGAGTTTTCACTAAAACAAAGGTGTTTTAATATTATTTGATTAAGACATTGAACATATTTTTGTTTTGGTATTTTTTGTCCTTTATAAAGGACTTTAGGTCATTAAGGCATAAGTAGGTTACGTGTATAAAATGAAACAAATTATTTAAAATTTTAAGAACATTTAATGTAATGTTACACATTAAGTACTAAACAATCACGTTTATTTTATTTTATTAATATAGTCAAAAACTTAACATCTCTAAGTAGGTATCTAGCTGAGATCTTTATTTGTGAACAAGAGCAATATAATTGCAAGTTCCTTACTATTATTAATTAACATTTTCATTAAATAAAATATGTTTGTGATGAAATCTTAACACGTTTAAACATTATAGAAACAACAAAATTAAAACAACTTAATCTCAAATGGATCTTGAATGGATGGCAAGTACGATGGTGAGAACAAACCCGGCAAAAAGCAACATCTTGTGGCCGACTTGGAGTTTGACTGCGAGTGCCACCACGTGTCCGAACCCGACATCCAGAACGTCGTCTGCCCTGACCTCGACGACCAGTAGCCCTACTGAGGCTACGAGAACGACCTCGACCTCTTGGTACATTGCCATCATCGCTGTCGTAACTGTCGCTGTCGCTCGAGTCTTCATCAGCTGAAGATCGAGATTTATTTATGAAAGCGTGTACCTCCTCAGTGAAATCTTCATCTTCACTCGAATCTTCCAATTCGGAGTTATTCACTTTCGGCACTTATACCTAAAGTAGTGAATATATATTATTTTCAGCGTTACGAGACCGCGATATTACAGAACTTCTATCTGTAATATCGCGGTCTCGTAACGCTGAAAATAATATATATTCACTACTTTAGGTATAAGTGCCGAAAGTGATTTACGTAAGATCAATTTCACAAACTTAAAACATAAACTACGAACGATGTGCCTTTCTATAGGTGTAATATTTTTACGACGATTTATTTACTTTATTATTCTTTATTACTACACAAAAGTACGTAATTAAAAAAAAATGTTTACTAATTTACTATTCTATTACAAAACCTACATTAAAACAAGTGAATTTAACAAAAATATTTTAAGTTTTACTTACTGCGTCGGCCACCTACCGCCATTGTTGCTATCTCCTGAGCACGCGTTACAAGAATGGCGGCCAATAGGTAGGATATCTCTATTGAACTTCAAGGACAAACTATCGCCATTGCTTAAATTTCATTGGCTGCGAGAAATCACCTGAATAATATTTTTTTAGCGGGAAAAAACAAACACTCGGGAATTGAGGCTACCTGTAGGTCGGTCGTCCATTGTCGATGTAAGAAGTTCAAAAATGGTCGGCCTTTAGAGTACGGTTTATTTAGCACTTTGTAAAGGACGCCAGGTGTCAGGAGGCTAAGGGTTTTGGGATTCCTGCGCGTTATTCTTCGACGCTTGAAATGGCCTATTGTTCTGTTGTTGACCTTGGTATGGTCTGTACGAGCTCTGAAAGTTATGTCTCTGCGGGTTATTGTAATTATTCCCGGAAGTTGACGTGCTCGAACCAGGAAAATTTTTTCGTGTATCTAATTGTTTAGAGTTTCCAGGTTTTTTATAATTACTTTGAACTTTTCTATGTTTATAGTAGTGCTCGTCAAAGTGAGCCTGTTCTGATGCATACTTTAATGCTTCTTCGAGTGATTTTGGCTCTTTTATTTGTATAGCTCTTAAAATCCTCTCGGGAATATTATATAAAAACACATCTAATGCAGTATGGTTATATATATTCATTTTAATTTGCATAGTGGATTCGTCATATCTTTCGGCAAGTTTACAGAATAATTGGTTTTTAACTGATTGGATACGTGCGCAAAATTCATTTAGCTTTTCCCCACTATTATTATTATTATTGTTAGATTTTCTTATTCAGTTTTAAGGTGTTTCTCCGTTCTTTGGTCACCAAAATGTTGAATTAGAAGTTGTTTTAAAAGGTTCCAATTTTCGGCTAAATAGTCATTTTCGCTTACTAATTCTGCTGCTTTTCCTACAAGTCTCGAAGTTACTACTTCGAGTATGTATGAATATCGATCTTCTGACCCATTTCGATAATGTTGCAATACGAAATCGCACTTCCTAAGAAATCTGCTTAATTGTCGCGGATCTCCGTTATATGTCGGAATGATTTTCATCATTTCGCCTAGAGTTGGAATGTGCGTGTTACGGTTATTCGTTGTCTCTTGGACAGTTGGTATGCCTAAAGGAGGCATATTAGGCATTGAGTATTGGTATTCTATTCTTGAGTAACCCGGCGGTATGTCAGGTCGGTAAGGTGAATACCTCCCAGCTTCATCTAAACCTTCATCATAGCTAGATCTATCGTTTTCAATATTTAAATTAGCCTGCATATTTTCTGCTAGGTTAGTAGCTAGATTCATGGCCTGGGCTTGAGCTTGAGCTTGCTCACGAGCCTGAGGCTGAACCGGAGCTTGAGCCTGATTCATGTTTTGACTATCAGCGGCCTGTGCCAGTAAATCCATTAATAAATATTTATTTAAAAGTCTATTCGCTCTATATTAAAGGCAAATTGCCCGAGAGATGTAATGTATATTATTCTAATAAGATATAGCGAATATGCACGGTAGATTATTATTATTAGATTTATTAAAGTGCAAGGACGAGTCCTTTAATCGTGTACTACCTTTGTAAGGATAGTAGTACACTCCGGATTATTTAAAAGCGTATATGTCCCCTTTAGCATTAACAATTTACACACCTAATACACACATACATAAAATAATTAAAATCGCTTTTGCTCTACAATTGACATAAATTACACTTATAAGATGCAGATACTTTGCGGGATTTCTTAGAAATATTTTGCGGGATTTCCACAATATTACAAATACAATAAAATAAAAAGGGTTTTTTAAGGACGGAACGTTGTGAGTGATACTTGATATTCTCCACCTTCTGGATCCTCCCGATCCCAATTTTTCTCTCTCTCTCTCTAGTTGTTTTCTGATGCAATGCTTAAAAATTTGCAGTTGAGTGTTGGTTTTTAAATGTACGATCTTCTTCTGATAAGTTCTCAAAAGAAGCGAACTCGCAGGGGCGGAGACAATAAAGGGTGGCCACTTACTTCAAATTCTTCGGTCACCTGGTGTTCTTCAGAAGATCCTACCGACTGCGCCACAAATGTCGTCGCGAAGGGTTGCTGAATCGCGAGGAGCTTGGAGATATGCTGAACTGTCTTGTAGGTTGTTGATAAGCGGTGCACAATAAAACCACCAGAGTAGAATTGTAACAGTGGAAATTGATTCCTCTGTTACTCACCGGGTCACTTAGCGCTGGCATGAAACTCGTGCTATCAAAAAATACCTCAGGGCGCCTTATACTAGGTTGTGATGAAATAAATAGATGCACGATTGCTGGAGAAAGTCTTTATTAACTGTAACACACAGTTCCTTCACTTCTGGTCCATCGACGTTAAATTAAAGTTCACATTAATCAGGTAACTAACCTTATTTGTCACAAATCACTCGCGGTTACACATTCTTACGCATACTGGATCCTACACGCAGACGCAAATGCCTTCAGGAAGCAATCCCTGGTCAAGTAGTGGCGTGGGCTGTCAACGCAGCACGAACCCCAGATGCAGATCGGTGCTATTCGCAGTTAATCGCGAGTTCTCAGTTCGAGGCGGACTACTTCAGAAATGTTAACCCGTTATGGAGAACTGAGACGCTGAGACATTTGAATTTGTATCGTCCACGGAGTATATGGAGACGGTAGCAGCCGTAGTTTGTTCTAAAACCAGCGTAGCCGGCATTTACACGCACACATTCTCATTAAAGAACGCCCGAGGCGATACACACAAAGAAATGTCAGTCTGTCATTCAATGTGTAGATGTGTGCGTACACTCGAAAATACGTAACCAGTACCATTGCCTCGTAGGCTCCGCTTACATTAGGGATGTGGCCTGTCGATATATATATTTTATCGATATCGATTAGCGATAATTAACTCCATAATACCGCGCCACACCTCATATTAATAAAACAATGTCGATTTTTATTAATAGCTGGATAAAAATCTACCCTAATAACAGACGTTACGGGACATCAGACGTTAAGGGGGACGGAAGGATCAACAAAGTGTGACGAGTTCTGATAAGGGGAAGGGGGGAGTTTTATTTCTTGTGACACCACAAATACAAATATCGTGTACATATATACACATAGTACAGCTTTGATTTCATCTATATAAATAAAAAAATAAATAAAATAAAATAAAATTCATTTATTTCAGACCGGTTTGATCCATAGTTTTGTTAGTTACAAGAAAAATACATATTGCTTTACTTACACTCTATGTTAGTATTTACCTACAACTAAATTAAACTAAACTTATTTTATTTTGCCCTGCCTATCAGCACGTCTACCCAGTAGCTCGTGAGACGGCAATCAAGGCGTTCAGCCAACGTCCTTAGGAGGCTGTTGCTATATATATATATTGTTTGGGATGTTTGTTAGAATAAAAACTATAATTCAAACATTTACCATTCTTTACTTAAATATGCAAGTACAAATATATATATATGTAGTCTCGGACACGCGCGGTTTCGTTGGCGGATTAGAGGCAAGAGAGAGTGCCCGCGGCGCTTCCTGGGCGACGTGGTGTATGCGTTAAACTTCGGCGCTGGCGTCGCGAGCCCTCATTGGTCGTCTAGTATCCCTGCGGTTGGCACAGGGCACTTCAGTGTTGCGAGCGCAAACATACTCCGGGCCGCTGAAAGAATATCTTTCAGGCTTCCTTTTCCTGCGTAGGCAGCGGGCATATTCGGTTGAGTGCTCGCTTGACTAGCCCTCTAGCGGTATTTATGTCTGCAACTCGTGGCACGCCATCTTTCCCGTAGTACAGTTTGACAACTCTGCCCATGCGCCAAAGCATCGGCGGCAGGCCTTCCTCCTTAATGAGTACGAGTTCTCCCAGCTGTAGGTCACGTTGTCTCTCGCGCCACTTGAATCGTTGCTGTAGTAGGGACACGAACTCCGACGACCAGCGCTTCCAGAAGTGTTGGCGCAGCTGTTCGAGTCTCAGGTAGCGATCCAGGCGGTTCGGGTTCCGATCTTGAAGTGGCGGAGCCGGTAGCGACGTCAGCGGCCTAAAAATGAGAAAGTGCCCGGGAGTAAGGGGGTAAAAGTCATTAGGGGAGGAGGAGAGCTGACAGAGAGGTCTACTGTTCAAAATAGATTCCACAGAACAAAACAGAGATGCCAGTTCCTCAAAGGTGAGATGGGTAGTGCCTAAGATTCGTTTGAGATGAAATTTTGCGCTTTTAATACCGGCCTCTGCATAGCCGTTGAAGTTAGGAGCATAAGCTGGCGCAAATTTAAATTTTATACCTTGACCAGCTGCAAAATCAGATATATCATTCTCATATAATTTAAAAAAGTCATTTATCTCTTTAGCTGCAGCTACTAGATTTCTACCATTATCACAGAACAACTCCGCAGGCTTACCGCGCCGGGCGATAAATCTGCGAAGTGCAAGTACAAATGCATCTTTAGACAAGTCGCTCACAGCTTCTAAATGAACACATTTATATCTTAGACATATAAATAGACACATATAGCATTTGGTGATCTTGCATCCACGTCCTCGGCGATCTGTTATTAAATAAGGACCGGCTAGGTCTACAGCTGTTGACGTGAATGGAAAATCAGCCTTTATGCGTTGTTCGGGCAGGTTGCCCATAATATTTTTTAAAGTGTGACCGGCGGTGCGCCTACAAGTGACACAATTGTGGGCCGTGCTTCTCGCAAGGTTCCTGCCCCCGACCGGCCATATCGTATCTCGTACCGAACATAACAGCAACAGTGGTCCTGCATGTAAGAGACGTCTGTGTTCATGTGTAAAAATGAGTTTGGTTAGTGGGTGTTTAGCACGTAATAACATGGGATGCTTCTTTTCATAACTACAATCAGAAGCATCCAGTCTCCCCCCGACTCTCAAAGTACCTTGAGAGTCTATGAAAGGAGTAAGTGTAGCAATATGCGACTTAGGGCTCAACTTGTGGCCTTTGCTCATCGCTTCAAGCTCAGACGTAAATGATTGCTGTTGTGCAATCTTAACTAATGTGTGCAAAGAGTCTTTAAGTTCCTGTTCAGATAATGAACCAGTTAATTTAGGCAGCCTAGTTTTACAGTTGTTTATGAAGCGACGAACATAAGCCATAGCACGTAGTAACCTGTTATATTTTGAAAATCTACTAAAATCTATAACAGGCGGTTCAGGGTCTACGCTTGTAAGCATAGACGTTACCTTAATTTCAGGCAAGACGTCCGGTGCCTCAGAGTTCAATTCTGGCCATTCAGATTCAGGTTTCAGTAAAAACTCAGGGCCATGCCACCACAGAGCTACACCAGAGACATGTTGTGGATCGACGCCACGTGTAGCGAGGTCGCTTGGATTTTGTTTTGTAGGCACATGTCTCCAGACAGCTCCCGGAGCAAGTTTAGCTATGGCAGCAACTCTGTTTGCCACGAACGTCTTGAGCTTAGAAATATCTGTTTTTAGCCATGCTAGACAGCAGCTAGAGTCTGTCCAAAATATAGTGCGAGAGACAGGGCGTCTCCAGGCCCTTACCACTGCGGCATACGTCTGGGCTGCTAATAAGCATCCTGCCAACTCTAATCGTGGAATTGTGGTTCGCCGTATAGGAGCTACTCTGTCTCTCGCACACAGTAAGTGTACTTGTTGCTCGCCTGAGCCTGAAATGGTTTTTACATAAACACAAGCTGCGTACGCAGTCTCTGCTGCGTCAGAAAAGCAGTGTAATTCAATTGTGGAAGGAGACTCACATAAAACGTACCTAGGTATGTTTAGACTTTTAATGTGATGTAAGTTTTTAATAAACCGCGACCATATTCGCTGTATTTCAGGAGAAACAGTTTCGTCCCATGATTTGCCTTCCTTCCACAAAGTCTGAAGTAGTATTTTAGGCTTAACGGTGCATAGACTTAATAGGCCTAAAGGATCAAAAACTTGGAACGTTTTAGACAAAATCGTTCTTTTAGTAACCTTTTCATCAGAGTCGTCAGTTTTAATTGAGAAATTTAACATATCTTGGCTGGGTTGCCAGCCCAGTCCAAGTGTTTGACAAGATTGACTCAAAGCTAAATGATCATCTTGATTAATAAGATCAGACTGTAATAACGCATTTGAATTTGAGCGGTATTTACGTAAGTTAAAACAACCAGCAGCTAAAGCCTGTGAGACGCCAGATTGTATGCGTAGCAGCTCAGTTTCAGAGTCAGCGCCCACTAGTAAATCGTCACAATAAAAGTTGTTCTGTATAATATTTGTAACCAGCGGGTCCCTGCTCTCAGCTCCCAACTGCCACAAGCAGCGAGCCGCTAGCCAGCTTGCCGAGGCGAAGCCATAAGTAACAGTGTTCAAGGTAAGCGAGCGTATAGGCAGGTGCTCATCTTCGCGCCACAAAATGACTTGTAAATTTCTGTCTGCTTCATTCATTAAAATTTGCCTATACTGTTTTTCTATGTCACCAGAGAGTACATACCTATACTGGCGGAATCTAAGCAATATGTCAAACAGCGAGTTTTGTATGTTTGGACCTACCATCTGGATATCATTTATTGAATAACCAGACGAGGTTGGACAGCTAGCGTTAAACACCGTTCTCAGACGAGTAGACTCACTCTCCTTCATCACAGGATGATGAGGAAGGTGGTTGGCCATGTAGCATTGCTTAGACTCCGATAGATGACCTAAACGCTCATATTCGTTTATAAAATCAACATACATTGTTTTAAGGTCAGGTTGTTTGCTGAAACGTTTTTCTAAGTTAAGTAGGCGTTTTTTAGCTATGTTAAATGTGTTGCCTAGGCAGTCTGGAGAGTCCTTTAGAGGCATTCGAACTACAAACCTGCCGTCAGATTGGCGATAAGTATTTTCAACAAAGTGTTGTTCTATAGGGAGACACTCCAGCTCACTTCCGGATATGAAATCCGCTTCAGACGGCAGCTCTTCTGTCTCCCAAAACTTAGTCATCTGGGCAGACAGATCAGACAAACAAAAATAGCTGCGAGTTGTTACTGAATTTACATGAGTGGAGGCTCCTTGTACTGGGCCCGCTACAAGCCAACCAAGTTTAGAGGGGATAAGGTAAGTGCACTTGCTGCTTGGCAGTTTGTTTGCAATCCCAGTTATAATTTCCCAAAAAGTGGAGACTCCCAAAAGAACATCGATTTGTGATGGGACATTAAAAGTTGGGTCAGCAAGGCTGGTAGACGCGGGTAAGTTAAGGTGACTTATGTCAACATATTTCTTTGGAAAGCGATCAGTTATTTCATTTAGTACTAGAAAGTCGAGATTGGCATTAAAGTCGCTTAGTCTAGATTTGATTTGAGCTGCACAACGTACAGGTTTGTAGGTCAGAGGCGTATTTCCTATTCCTGTAACACTTGAGGCAGTTAGAGGCTGAATATCAAGTTGCAAACGCTGCCTTAATGATTCAGTAAGATAGTTAGATTGTGAGCAGTTATCTACAAGACATTTGACAGTTTCTTTCTTATTATTGTGAGGATTAATTATTTCAATTAGCGCTGTCGATAACAATGCTTCACTGCTAGCGAGTACAGTATTAGCAGTAAAGGTGCCTTGCACCTCGGCACTGTCAGAAGTTAGCATAGTCGATGAGGAGGCTACTGCATCCTTATCACTATCGTTAGGTTGGACGCTGTGATCCTGGGCTGACTCGCTAGATAGCTTATTTGTTAGTTGTGTATTGTGTAAATATGTATTGTGACGTCTCTTACATACACGACAGCCGTTGAGCTTGCACTGACGAGTCTCGTGGTCCGGACGGAGGCAGACGTGGCACAGCTTTAGACTAGAAGCCCGCGACCAGCGCTCGTCGACTGACATTTTTCTGAAGGTAGGGCAGTCGTATACTCGATGATCGGACTGGCACACGAAGCACGGCCGACCCTTGTCACTTTGTTTTTCTGAAATTATGAAGGTTTTTATGTTTTTATCATGTTTAAATGGAGTTTTATTAGCCACAGGCTCTGGCTTGTGGTTAGCTTGCCTATCTCTTTTAGATCGATACAGATTTTCTAAGATATCTGCACGGTTTGTTAGAAATTCCCTAAAATCTTCAAGCGTCGGCCACTCTTTAAGAGTGTTTCTATGTTCTTCCCACTTTGCATTAGTATTAGAGTCTAACTTTGCTGCTAATAGATGAACTAAGATGGTATCCCAGTGCTCCGTTGGCTGCCCTAATGTTTTCAGCGCCCGAAGATTTTTAGTTACATGATCACCTAAAAATCTTAGAGCCTTATCAGACTCTCGCTGTAAGGAATCCATATTAAACAAAGCATTTAAATGGTTAGTGATTAGTTGCCTTTTGTTACTGAACCTGTCACACAGCAGCTTCCAGGCTTCAGCATAATTGACAGCGGACACTTCTAAATTTGCTATCACTCGGGCCGCCTCGCCTTCAAGGTATGAGCTTAAATAATGGAACTTATGTATTGGCTTGATATGCTCATTGTTATGAATTAAAGATTCATAAAGATCCTTAAATTCCATCCATTTATAGTAAGATCCATCAAATTTAGAGATTTTAATTTGAGGAAGCTTGAAGCCGAGGTGCTCCGAATGACAGCCGCCTGATGAGCAGGTTTTGACAGAGTCTTCCGTTGATGCCTTTTGAACCTGTGAGCGCTCAAGTATAGTTTGAGCAGTAGCTATAGCTTTATTAATGTGGCTCTCATTAGAATCCCTTTCGTTAAGCTCGTTGTGAAAATTGTCAGCATTAGCTACTTCTATTGAAGTTTGCAGCTCGTCAAGGCGCGTGGATAACTCAATAACTTTATTCAATCTTAAAGTCAGCTCATTAAATTTAACACCGGTCAGCACTTCATCATCTGCGATTGTATTTAAATAACCACGGAATTTAGAGACTTGTCCTTTTATTGAGCCACGTTTAATACGCAGCTCCGCTAGAAGAGCTTCTCGTTTCGTCTCTTCAGACATGCTGAGTTGTGTTTAATTGAGCAGAGAAGTCAAGCAAATAGAATCGTATTAATTTTAATAAGAAGTAAAGAGTTATCCACGTAAGTAAATAAAATTGGCAAAACAGCTCACGCCCCTTGTAAACTTCAACAGCTACGCAGTGTAGGCTCGGTGCGCAGCTTGCGGCTTCACCACGCAGCAGCCCAGCACGTGCTCGCAGGCGTAGACGTGACACGTGGTGCACGAATCGGCAGGTTTTCCACTGAAATTGCGCAAGCGAAAAGTGTGCATATGCGAACACAAACCAAGATGCCAGCGGGTGAGAAGTTAAAAGATAAAGAGACGTTTAGGTCAGCGAAAGTGAACCGAAAAAAGGTGCAATTTAATTTTAAATACAAATGAAATATTTAACTGAAATCTTGAATGCAAATGAATTAAGCGTGAATGCGTGGTCAGAAAATCAAAAATGGTTTCGTCACGAAATAACAAGGCACGTGCAGCTTCACAAAGGTTTGAAATATTAAGTTTTTAAATTAAAAAAAGAACAAAATGAACACTGCACCGCTTAGCTAAAAGCCTTAGTTGACGTTGAAATGCGTTGAAACGAAAATAAGTAAGTAACAAACACGTGGTAAGGTTAGGTCACACTAAGGTCAAAGGTCACGCACTCATCTCACTTTGAAGACACTGGCTGAAAGTAAAACAAAATGAAGCAATAGCACACAGTAGGCACTCAGATTAAAGTTAAGTTAGAATGGGATTCGTTTAAGTTTAAGTTTAAAGTAAATTGTCAAGTTAGGTACGTTACGTAAGTTCAATGCAATAAAAAGGTTATTTAAGTTCGACGGGGTTTTTGTAATAAGAATTTAAAGGGAATTGCAAATTGGGTAGCTACTAAATTAGAAGGGTAAGATTAAGGAATGTGGGTAAGATTAGGTATAAGGAGTGTGGTAAGTATATTGGAATGCGGGTAAGAAATAGGGGCGGCACTTTCTCACGGTACTCTCCTCGTTTGGCTAGCTGCCACGCGCTGCCGCCTCGCTACCGGCCGTCGATGCCCTGCTCTGCAGTCTTGGCGCCTCGTATCTTGCGCGCCTACTCGCCGCAGCCGTCCCTCTTCGTTCCTCCTCTTCGGGCACGTTGATCTGGGCTTGCGGCGAAGGCAGGCAAAGTTGACCTGCTCGGCTCGGGTCTTGCGGCGGCGTCTGCTCCAAGCCCACGCTCCAAAATGGCCGACCTCTCGGCTTCGGCACTAAAAAATATAATAAAATGCCTATGCCGCGCGTGTCCTGTCACGGTCGCCAATTATGTTTGGGATGTTTGTTAGAATAAAAACTATAATTCAAACATTTACCATTCTTTACTTAAATATGCAAGTACAAATATATATATATGTAGTCTCGGACACGCGCGGTTTCGTTGGCGGATTAGAGGCAAGAGAGAGTGCCCGCGGCGCTTCCTGGGCGACGTGGTGTATGCGTTAAACTTCGGCGCTGGCGTCGCGAGCCCTCATTGGTCGTCTAGTATCCCTGCGGTTGGCACAGGGCACTTCAGTGTTGCGAGCGCAAACATATATAAAAGAAGAAACTGACTGACTGACTGACTGACATATTAACGCACAGCCCAAACCGCTGGGTCTAAAGATTTGAAATTTGGCACATAGTTTCCTTATAAGGTCTAGGGGAGCACTAAGAAAGGATTTTTCAAAATTCACCCCCTAAGGGAGTAAAATGGGGGTCCAAAATTTATATGGCGAAACAAGATTTGTTAGACTATTTTATTCGAAACTTCACAGGAGTATTCATAACAATAAATGAGTAAACACGTGTTTCAGGATTTTTGAAATTCAACCCCCAAAAGGGGCAAAAGTGGTCACAAAGTCTGAAAATCAACATGGGTATCGTATCCTTTTTGAGTACTTATAGTACACGGGCGAAGCCGCGGGAAAAGGCTAGTTTAATATATTATTTAAAATGGGAAAAAGAAAGAAATTGTAATATGAAACATTATTGTTGAAATTTCTTTGACGTAATTTGTGGATGTACCCTTATCTATCTTATTTATGTGTCTGCTAAAATACTAAAAATAATCGTGATTTCATCTTAATCGGTTCAGCAGTTTAAGTGTGAAAAGGTAACAGACAGACAGAGACACTTTCGCATTAATAATATTAGTATGGTTAGAAGTACCATTATCCAGTTATCGTATCTATAAATTAAGTTGATCATTGGATTAATTAATCCAGTCAATCACGTTATTTTGCTTTCGAAAGAAATAAAATTAGTTTCTACTATAGGTCAGACAAGTTACACCTTAAACAAGGTGTTCGAAATTATCGATAATAAATAACGGGCCGCACTCTCGTGGCGGCAGGCGCGGCAGCCATGTTGCCCAGCAACGTGGCTGCCGATCGTGTGACGAGACTGACGAGCGACGTTCGTATTTCCCAATAAATTGCCCGTCACTCGCGTAATCCTGCCACCGGCAGCCCAGCGAGCAATTGATATGAATACTGTTGTACCATCAGATAATGGGTGAATGTCCGTAATAAAAGTCTACAATTTTTGGAATAAATGTGAAATACTCGGTTTTAATACTTACCGGTTGAAAGCAACTACTCCAGGGGCTTCTTTTAATTCATTGCTTCGTATACGACACGACAAAATTGTACAACACGGCATTTTTTTATGTTTTTTGGCACTAAATTCGTCACACGTGGTCGAACGACGACTGAACCGCGCGGCATGAGGTTTCGACAAGTTTATGCGCATCTGATCATAAACCGTGTAACGCGCGCCCCGCCCATTACCGCGTCCATTAGTATTTATCTAGTCCGTGGTATCGTCATAACGATACCTCCTACGTATACTGAGCCAACTGACATTTTTTAGATTTTCGTTTTTTTACATATTTAGAATCAAAATACTTATATCTACATGCTATAAAAATTTCGTAGCGAAATTACTGCTAGTTTTCAAAATAAAGTGACGTATACTGACCCAACTAACACTGTTTTTTAAATTAGAACACCGTATACTGAGCTAAGTCACTTGTACCACTATACGTGGGACACCTATCGAGGAAGGGCGGCGCGGGCGCAGCGCAAGTGGCAGTTGGCTCAGTATGCTCGCTCGTCGTCGTTGCGGGTGGACGTTGTCCCACTATACGCGGGCAATAGTCGATGCGGCATACGTATTTCCTACCTACTACGTATAAAATTAGGCTCTGTTGGTTATGATTTAGTTATCGCACGGTAATATAAGCGTGTTTTATTACAAAATAAAATTTAATTTGCACAATTTCACAGCATTTGATTTGGGAACACTAGAGGGCTACTGTTCTGTTGGCATGATCAAATAGCTAAAAAAGGGTCTAATGAAGTTGCTAGCAATGTATTAGACTTAATTAAATTAAAGCTTTAACACGATGTAAAAGAGTTCAGGTTTTGGTCTGACAACTGTGAGGGACAAAATAGGAACCGGATCGTATTTGTCATGTACGCTTGCTGGAAATATAACATAACAATTACACATCGTTTTCTGCATGTTTTCTGGTTGTCGGGCATACCCAAAATGAGGGAGATAGTATGCATGCTCTAATGGAAAGAAAGACAAAAAATATAAACAATGGTACATGGCTATGCGTATGGCAAAAACTGATAAACCCTATGAAGTGCAATAAATTTGCAAGAATCGGTGTTTGATTTTAAAGCATGCCTACCTCTTTTTAATAATTGGAAAACTGGCACTAACGGACAAACTGTCATGTGGAGTAAATTGTGTGAAGTACATGTTTCACCTGATGAGCCTTTCACAATATAATACACTTTTGAAGTACATATCACTATCAGTCAATTTAATGTTCTGCAAATAAAAATACTAGGAGCCGACAAAATGAGTTAACGGAAGGCTTGAATAACATTCAATTGGCCTATAACAGCCCAATACATATCGACAAAGATAAAAGTAAAGATCTTAATTATTTATGTCAAAGTGGTATAATTCCAGCTCATTACCACGACTTTTCAAAACTTTAATTACCAAATAATAACATCCTGTTGGCTGATTTTCATATGCCATCAGCATGCGTGTGCTAACTCGGGGCACCAATACTAAAGTGATGTAGCAAAATATTTTATCGATAAAAAAACATATCGATTACATCTAAATATTAGTCAAAATAAATAAATATTATTTGTTTTCTTGGTAACAATCGTAGCGGAATATTACCTATGTATTATTCTTACTCCAGCATATTATGAATGGCACTGACAGAAAATTGTCTCATTTTGATTGAAATGACATCCGCATAATTTTATCTTTGAGAGACTCAATATCAGACATGATATCGATCATATCAAACTTTTTTATAGTTAGTAATGAGCACATGTATTAATATATCATCATCATCATCATCATATCAGCCGAAAGACGTCCACTGCTGGACATAGGCCTCCTCCAAAGAGTGCCACAATGACCGGTCCTGCGCCACCCGCATCCAGCGGACTACCGCGACCTTCACCAGGTCATCAGTCCACCTCGCGGGGGGTCTACCCACGCTGCGCCTTCCGGTTCGTGGTCGCCACTCGAGAACCTTTCCGCCCCAACGGCCATCGGTTCTACGAGCAATGTGCCCCGCCCACTGCCACTTTAGTTTAGCGATTCGGAGGGCTATCGATATAGCCCTCCGAATATACTTTGGTTCTGCTGCGGATGGCCTCATTTCTGATGCGATC
This sequence comes from Pammene aurita, assembly GCA_947086415.1. Taxonomy (NCBI): domain Eukaryota; kingdom Metazoa; phylum Arthropoda; class Insecta; order Lepidoptera; family Tortricidae; genus Pammene; species Pammene aurita. The sequence continues at coordinate 33,429,985 of OX352295.1, forward strand.
ACGCAGAGAGACTCCAACCATAGCCCTCTCCATTGCCCTTTGGGTGACTTTGAGCTTTCTTATGAGGGCCATTGTAAGCGACCACGTTTCAGTACCATATGTCATCACTGGCAACACACACTGGTCAAAGACTTTCGTCTTGAGACACTGCGGAATATTGGACAAAAAGATGTGCCATAGCTTCCCGAACACTGTCCAACCGAGTCGGATTCGTCGATTGACCTCTTTCTCGAAGTTGGATCTACCTAACTGGACAGTATGTCCTAAGTATACATAATCGTCCACAACTTCGAGTGTAAAGTCTCCGATTGTAACGGGAGTTGGTGCTACATGGGTATTTGACATGATCTTCGTCTTATCCATGTTCATCTTTAGACCAACTCGCTCGGAGGCTTTACTGAGGTCATCGAGCATCGTACTCAAATCCTCCATGGTCTCAGCCAAGACTACTATGTCGTCAGCAAACCGAAGGTGAGTGATCTACTCGCCGTTTATGTTGATGCCTAGCCTTCTCCAGTCCAGAGTCTTGATAACATCCTCCAGTGCAGCGGTAAACAGTTTAGGAGAAATAACAGCTCCTTGCCTGACTCCCCGCTGGAACGGAATAGGCTTCGAGCTCTGGTCCTGGAGTCGGACTGACATAGTGGCATTTTCGTACAAACACTTCAGCACTTCGATATAGCGATAGTCCACTTGGCACCTCTGGAGAGTCGAAGGCATTCTCGTAGTCCACGAACGCTAAGCAGAGGGGCAGGTTATACTCCTCAGTCTTCTGTATAACCTGACGGAGCGTGTGGATGTGGTCTACGGTACTAAAGCCTCTTCGGAAACCGGCTAGTTCGGGAGGCTGGAAGTAATCTAGCCTGCGTGCGAGACGGTTCGTAATGACTCTTGAAAACAGCTTATAGACATGGCTCAGAAGTGAAATGGGTCGGTAGTTCTTCAGTAACGCGTTATCATATCACCCTTTTTGAAGAACAATACCACCACACCTCTGTTCCATGCCTTAGGCGTTCTCCCTTCTAGTAAAACGGAGTCGAACAACTTCTGAAGGGCCATAAGGACCGGTTTACCACCCGCCTTCAAAAGTTCGGCTGTAATTCCGTCTTCACCAGGTGCCTTATTGTTTTTGAGCTGTTTAAGAGCCATTCTAATATCGTACAGGCTGATGTCCGGGATGTCTTCGGTATAATGTCGGGTCAGTCTAGCTCTAGGGTCTTCCGCCAGATAAACTTCAGGTCTGCTAGTTGATGTGTATAGCTGTCCATAAAAGTCCTCTATCTCCCCCAGAAGCTGGGGTCTGGATGAAACGATTCTACCATCCTCAGTTTTTAATTTGGCGAGCTGGCTCTGCCCAATAGACAAATCTCTTGCGAAAACTTTAGAGCCCTTATTCTGCTCAATGGCCTCTTCAATACGATTTGTATTGAATTGGCGCAAATCACGGGTAAGGGACTTAGAGATCCGTTTATTGAGCTGCCGGCATAATGACGCATCTGCTGAGGATTGCAGAACCATTTCTCTCCTTTCCTCGATGAGTTTCTGAGTGGAGTCAGAGAGCCTTTTGGTTCTGTTGCTCTGCTGGGCCTTAAAAAACTTAGACCCAGTACTATGGACAGCTTCCACAAACCCGTCGTTGAATTCGTCCACATCGCCGCCTAGACAATCGAAACGGTTTTGGAGTTCCAGCTGGAAGCTCTCAGGGTTTTGGATTTGAAGTGCTGCTGGACGGAGCGTAGACTTCATCAGTCGAGAGCGCTCTAGCTTAACACATATATTCAATGTGCCTCTCACCAGACGGTGATCACTTCCGGTTTTAACCGTATTAATCACGGAGACATCATTGAATATATGCTTCTTCGTCGACATGATGAAGTCAATCTCGTTTTTAGTTGCACCGTCGGGACTCATCCAGGTCCACTTCCTTTGCTCACGTTTCTTGAAGAAGGAGTTCATCATGTAGGGTCCCTCCTTCTCCAAGAAGCCAGCCAGTAGTTGGCCCCGGTGGTTCCGACTTCCAAATCCAAATTGGACTTCCAATTCCCCACTCTCAGCTTTTCACCATCTCTCTTGCCCAGTTTCGCGTTGAAGTCCCCCATAACAACGGTGAAGTAGGTTTTGGAGCTATGCATGGCCTTCGATATATCCTCATACATAGCCTCCACCTCGTCATCGGAGTGTGCCGAAGTCGGCGCATACACCTGTATGACCTTCAACGAGTACCTCTTGGATACTCTGAGTATAAGGTACGCCATCCTAGTCGACACACTCTCAATCTTCACCACGTTTTTCACGAGGGACTTATGGACGATGAACCCGACACCGCCCTGGGACTGTTGGTCGCCCTCCCGGAAATAAAGCAAGTTGCCGGACTTTAGGATTATCGTTTCCTCCCCCTCTCTTCGGACTTCAGATAACCCTATGACATCCCAACGCAACTTGCTCAATCCTTCCTCCAGTTCCACTATCTTTTCGTCGGTCCGCAGTGTACGCGTGGTATATGTTGCCAGGGCCAGAAGTCGTCGGTGGTGGTAGCTGGATCTTTGCCGGAGATTCTTAGCACCCCTGACCCCGCTAGTACCCTGGCCGCTACCATAACCAGGGCACCGGGGGTCGCCGGACACTCGGGGCCGTGGTTTTTGCATTCTTTTCATGGGGGGTGAATTAATATATATCGACATCATTTTTTATCGATATCAAATCCCTAGAACGTGCCCCGAGTTAGCACAGGTATGGCCATCAGCATAGACATAAACAAAAAGTGAGTGACGTTCATAATAAACAAAACTAAAATGCGGTCCTGCACGTACACACTTGTGAAATGCTACACACCGCTATAATGTATGTGCATCATGGGCAAAAGAGATAAACCTATATAGTTAACACGGATATGCAAGGGAGACCTCCATATTTTGCGCATTGCACAAAGTGTGACTTCAGACTGCCTCACGACTAATTCAATATGTGCCGGAACCTATATTTGATGGCACAGAATGGAGCGCCTGGTACCATATCTCCCTTTTTGTATAAATCAATGGCCATCAGTAAGTAATTATTAATACTGGCCTAATTAAAATAAGTAATATTATTTCTTAGAAGTTAACTATTTTGTTAGCACATTAGTTTTTGAGGTTCTAGGATGTTTGTCCGAATTAAGTTTTTTATGTTAAGACTAAATTGATCTGTGTTGTGTTCTTTATGCCAATGACTTGGAGCTATTATAGTCAATGAAGGCAATTAATGATTGATTTCGTGCAAGTGCCATCGTTTTTAAAAAATATATATTTTTCTCAAACATGCTCGGAAATGTTCCTGTTACGTTAGTAATTAGAGACCAGTAGGGACTCTATTCCAAGGCAGGTTCAGCGCGACGTACGTAAAGGATTTTCATACAACATTAAATCACTCAGCCAGTAACTGAAGTTGTTTTAAATTTTTGATCAATCTTACTATGCCAAAGGCTCGAGTCATTCTGCCAGAAATAAAAGGTCAGCAATATTTTTCTGTGTTTTCCGGTTTTTATGTAGGTACAAAAAGTAATACTTATAAATAAAACTATTATTAACACACCAAAAACTTTATTTTAAAACCGAATATGTTACAATAAATCGACAAAGACAGTTTAATCTCGAATAACCGGTAACAAGTTGAAAGAAAAATACGAACATAAAAAAAAAAAAAATTGGAGGGAAAATACTAATATTTTATTGCATCGTTTTCTTTCATCGATAACGAATAATTTTATCTTGCTTGGATACTTGGATAGTATTAAATTTTTTAATAAAATGACTTCTAACGAAAGCGACATGGAAATTGATGGGACCCCTCCGGAACTACGAGCCGAGGCGCAATTAGCTTTAAACAATTTGCTGCCAGCTAAATCAAAAGAGAGGTATATCACATGTTACGAAAGTTTCCTTAAATGGAGGGCAGATAAAAATGCACATAGCTTTTCGGAAACAGTTTTCCTGGCCTATTTTGTGAAATGGCTCAATCGAAAAAGCCATCATCATTATGGGCAATGTATTCCATGATGAAGGCTACAATGCAGCTGAAACATAATATTGACATGCAGAGTTTTTCAAACTTACGTGCTTGGTTAAAAAGGAATTCAGCTGGGTACAAGGCCAAGAAAGCAAGAATATTTAGCAGTGAAAACATAGAAACCTTCCTCAACTGCGCACCTGATGATACATATCTTGCTATAAAGGTAAGCAAATCTGACTATTTAATCATATTTTACATACCTACTTGCATAAAAATGAAGTAACTACATAATCTTGATAATTTACTGCTCTGTCCAGTGTCCTAGCAAAACCACATTTGCACTAATAAGATACAAAAAATAACAAAAAAAGTTTTGGTCTGACTATAATTTAATAAATAATAATGAATGTACCTACCTAACAAAAAACTTAACTAAAACTAATCAGGACACCAATAACATATTCTACATATTAATTTTATGACTGAATATTTACAAAAAAGTCTTAATTCATTTAATAAAAAAGCCTAGGTAATGAAATATATATCTACTATTATCTATTACAGGTAGCCATGATCTTGGGCATAACAGGAGCATGCAGAGGATTGGAATTAAGTATGATTACTACCAAAGACATTGAATTTCAAGGCGATATAATCGTAATCCAATTGAGAGACACTAAGACAAAAATAGATAGATCATTTGTGGTCCGGGATGAATTTAAAAATATTTTTCAAAAATATTATGACTTGCGGCCCAAGGACACAATTACTGATAGATTGTTTCTCAATTACAAGAATTCCAAATGCACTAAACAAGTAATTGGACGGCATACCATAGCTTCAATGCCTAAGAAAATTGCAACTTTTTTAAATTTAGATGACTCGCACTTATATACTGGACATAGTTTCCGACGTAGTTCAGCAACACTTCTGGCAGACTCTGGAGCCGACCTTCTAGCTCTTAAAAGGCATGGTGGCTGGAAGTCGGATAAGGTTGCAGAAGGTTACATTGAAGACTCCATAGGAAACAAGGACAAAATATCAAAAAACATTACAGAAAACATAAAATTAAGAAGTAGCACAAACACAGAAAATCAATACAACTCTTCGCATCAGAATTATGAATCTTTGTATGAAAATCCACAACCAGGCTGCTCCAAAGATCCTCCAGGTTTCATTCGGCAAAATGTAAAACAACCTCCATCCATTCAAGTTCAACCTTCATCTTCAAGTACATATTGCCAGGTTCAAAATTTGACAGATTGTCCACAACCATCACTGCATGAATCTAATCCCCAGCCACCGCCTTCTCATCAAGATGTTGGAAATAGCGAGCAGTCCACCGCACATATCGTACCATCACAAGCAGGTTCTTCAACAGATATACAACAAACCAACATTTCTGTTCCTGGAAAAACAATAAAAATATCTATAAGTAACTGTCCTAACATGTCCAATATCACATTCAACATAAATTAATAATAACTTTGACAAAGTTTTCACGTTATGATTGATTCTAAATGTATGATAAAGTACGTAATATAAGTAAGTGGTCATATCTTAGACACTAAGAATGTTTAGTGAGTATTATTAGTAAGACTTTGCATTTCAATCTTACCTGTAGGTAGTCCCCTCATGATTTCATTTTTATGAATGTTGTACTGTACAGTTAATGTAAATAGGTAGCCACTTTATGTTTGTTTGTTCCCTTATTCCCAACGAATAATGCGACGTCCGAGTTCCGATATGTTGAAAAAATATTTAAGGTTATTATAAATGTCAATTTCCATTGGGTCGTTGGGTCGTTCTCGTTGTGACATATCGTTCAGAAACTAGTATAATGATTTTCTAAATTATATTTTGTATTAAAGGTTGAGCTGAAAGATATGACGGTGTACCATGTTGCAGTGTCTATTGAATCGAAACTGGCAATAGCAGCCAACCTTTTGAAATGATTTATAATTAAAACTTTTAGGGGGCGTATGCACGATAGTTGATCGTGCATAAAAATAAGCTCTCGCATCGCTCTGAAAATAAGTTTATTTTCAGAGCGATTTATTTCTCTTTGTCGCAGTTTGCTACACTTTATGCGCATACAAAGAGAAGAGTCGTGAAATGTATGGGGCACCATACATTTCACAACTCTTCCTAGGTATGAAGGGCAAAATAGTAGCCGAGAAAAGTCTCTTGTGTGTGTGTGAGCCCTTAAATAGTTTAGTATAATTATGAACTATTATAGTAACTATAATGGGCTGATATATCTAATACAATAACTATATATCTACACTCAAGAGCAAAAGTAACGGGTCACTTTGTACTGATTTCTCATACAAAGTGACCTAATATTTTTGCTCTTGAGTTTATATAAAGACTTGTCTCTGCAACTATTTTGTATGTAATGTAAATAACCCTGTGTTAATTTTAGCGATATACCTAATATGATAAAATAAATTTTTATACCCATATACCCCTGTGTTTTATTTTATTTTATTTCCTTACATGTTTGAGAAAAGCACTATACATGCTTCGACCGTAATCAGCTTTCCTGGCTTCGTATTATAGCCGTCCTCGTCTTCGACTCGGACGGCTACTAAATACTCAGCCAGGAAAGCTTACTTACTGGTCTCTGCAGTAATGTACTATTAACCAAAAAAAAGTAGGTGTTTAAGAAGAACCTGATGTTTAAGAAGTTATGTTTTAATTTTTGTGTCAGAGAGAGTTAATATTTTATTTTTATTTTGTATTATTAAAAACTGATCTGCGTTGTTATATTTATAACGTGCTTAACTTAGACTTTAATCAGTTTGATTTTTATTGTTAAAGTTAAAAGAAAGTGCTTTTTGTGATTTCGTAGAATCCCAGTCTTCATTCCCATTACTTCGTTTTCGAAGTAACGGGAATGAAGACTGTGAGATAATTATCCATAATAAATATTATAATAGTATCATGTTGATAATAACACTTTGTGGCAACGACAAAAACATCATTCCCTAAATGCGGGCTGTGATTAATTAATTTTTATAATAAACGCAATTTTAGTGTAAATTTGTTTTTTTTCTTGTATTACAAACATAACTTGCTTAAATATCCAAAATATAAACTTCTAAACTTACTATAATGGACATAACATACAAAATAATCTTAACAGTATACTGGTACATAATGCATTCATTCAGGCGTATACTGGTACAAGTGATAAATCAGACGAAAAATAACCGATATAATCTATCTGAGCACGAGCTTTGAGTTTGTTTAGTTATCTAATGGTACATGCCACATAATAGACATCTAGTTTAATAAAATTATGTCCATATTCATCTAATCATAATTTACTACGTATACTGGATCAAGTGGTAGTTGGCTCAGTTTATCAAAGACCTAGTATTCGTAAAATTCACGTATACTGGACTAACTACCGTTTTTTCAAAAACTATTATTTATTTCGAAAAAGTAAATATGTAGATTTAAGTAAATTATATTTATTATACATATTTGAAATTTTCATGAAATTATTTCAACGTATGAGTTAGTTATGGAACTTTGTACCTTTAAACAGCTCTCCTGTAAAATCGTGGTTTTGCACTTGGCTCAGTATACTTAGGAGGTATCGCTAAGAGGCACGTATCCTCCACTTGTAATGTGATCAAGATTATCTACAGAAATTGTTTTGACATGAGATCTGGACATCCCACTTGTGCGTGTGATTTATTTTTGTAATTTAAGGGTGGACTACTAATAAGTCCGCCTCGAACTCAGAACTCGATTTCCTTGCAAACGGTGTGACCAATATAACAAGACCCTTATGATGACGCGCCTTCTAGCTCCATGACCCCTCCGTCGATCCTGCTCATATACAAACTCTCGAATTATATGTATCTCTGCTACAACCCCAACAAATTTCATAAAGATCAGAAAAGCGTTACTAAAGTTATTGCGGAACAAACTCTCAAAATCAAAAAGCCATCGTAATAACGAGACATCCCACTAGCCAGAAGTTGTTTGTAAGAACTTGCTCCGCTCGTTCGATTACGTTACCAAGGGTTAAGTCATAACATAAGTCAAGAGAAATCCGAATTTAAATATAGCTACAGTTAAATAGTGTAACAGTCATAAATAATTAGTAGTCCACCTCGAACTGAGAACTCGCGATTTCCTTGCAAACGATATGACCAATATAACAAGACCCATATGATGATTTTTTCGCGCCTTCTAGCTCCATGACCCCTTGATCGATCCTGCTCATATATGAACTCTAAAATTATATGTATCACTGCTACCACCCCATCAAATTTCATGAAGATCAGAAAAACGTTACTCAAGTTATCCCATCTCCCACCTATAACTTATGAACCGTAGTAGGTCCAAAAATAGGTATAAATGGGTAGAAACAACATGACAGTGAGGTCTAATAAGTGCGTTTAGTAAAAACTATATTGAATAAAATCGTTTGAGTAGTTTTTGAGTTATCGAAAAAGTTGTCATTTTATAGTAAAAGGACGTAAGTGCCGCAAATTATAGTCTATAAAACGACATTTTGAATGGGTGTATTGTAACGGGCCAGCAACTACGGAACCCTAGACTGAGCATGGTCCGATATACTCTTGGCCGGTTTTTATATTTTCATATCATTCGGCGCCAGCTTGTTTGCCAGCAAATTTATTTGTACTTTAAGCCCGCTGCCATACCACGCCAATACAAGTACAAAGTGAACCACTGATGACTAACTAATACCAACTAATGGACTAAGAGCTGGCCACGTCAGATATGACAATAATGAGAGCTACAAAACCCGTCTGGTTAGATTGCTATACCATCCTTATTGCTAGATCCGGGAATCTGGCAGCTTTTAATGGGTGGAGGTCAGAGCAATTTTTTGAATTGGAAAATAGTACTACCAAAATAGGTAAACACTGCCAAAATTGTCTCAGTTATATAGAACAGGGCCTATATTTTAACATTATAACAAAAAACATTGCGTATTACACGGACATTACGGAAAAAAAATACGTGAGTGTCGTGGAACAACTGGTTGAAACGAAGTGATGTTATTAAAGATTATTTTATTGTTGGCTACATTTTTGAATTTTTTGCAATTTTTGTGATTTTCTAATTTTGGGCATTTTGACTTTTTTTTTTTTTTTTACTTTTTTGTCTTTTCACTTCAATTCACTTCATTTTTCTATTTCATTTTACATATTTCTTCATCGTATGGCTTTGTGTCGCGTTTTCGTGACGGTCAGGTGACTATTTTTCGCCTAGCCCCCCATCCGCAAACCGTCCGATAAGGAACTTCATTCCAAAAACAGTAGGCGACAAACTATGAATTATATTATACTTCGTTTTGCCCAACAGAAACTTATGGCTATAATATAATCTAATTATTTATATAATTTGTCATAATATTGCAACTAACCCAGAACTCCAGGATTTGTTTGCTTGAAGCGGTTGGCGTTCTTTGACATCCACCACTTTACAGTTTCCAGATGTCCAGATCTAGAAATAAGCATAGTATTGCAAACTGATTAGAGGGGTTTCGTTATAAAAAATAATCTCTTGTAGGTGTTTCCTCTTATTAACTTATGCCATTTTTATCCGATTGTTCGAAAATATTTGTTTTTACCTATTTTGGTATTACTTTTTTCCAAATCAAAAACTTTGCTTGTCTGTCACTCTGACATCCACCCATTAAAAGCTGCCAGATTCCCGGATCTAGCAATAAGGATAGTATTGCAATCTGACTAGATGGGTTTCATTGCTATCATTATTATGTCATATTTGACGTGGCCAGCTCTTAGACCACTAGCTTCGCTGCCGCAATGAACGATACTTTAGTCGCTTTTGCGTAATATCAGAACTTTTTTAGGTATCTAAAAAAATCCTTTAGGTAAATTTGGTAACTGTTACCACGTTATTTATTAGTATTTATTTTCTACTAAACGTATATTTAAAGCCATATATATATATATATATACAGGTTATGGCTCGTAATAAGAGCAATAAATTAAAACGTAGATTCTACGCCTCAAACAACAAAACTTTTGTTCTACAACTTTTTAAAAATAATGTGTATTTAGATTGTCTTTTTTTCATACAAACTTAATAGTATTTTAAATGTACGTTAAAATCCCTCTAATTCACATTGTTTGTCAGTCTTGTCACCCAACAGTTATAATCAATTTCGCAATACATTGCGTGTTCGAATAAATTTTAGAGTATACTAAAAATCAAACCATAAGTTATTTTTAAAAGTTGTTCAACAAAAGTTTTATTGTTTGATGAGTAGAATCTATGTTTCCATTTATTGCTCTTATTACAGGCCACACCCTGTATATATAAATGCGTAACTCCAGACTGACTGACGGATTAAATTTCTGTGTTTGTTTTTCGGAAGAACGGAAGTACTTAATAAATCTATTTAAATTGTATCTGTTCCCGTAATCAGTCAGTCAGTCTAGACATACGCATATATAAATAAATATTAAAGGGCAATCTTACACAAACCGTAAGCTCAATAAGGCTTGTCTTGTGGGTAATAGACGACGATATATATAATAGATAGATATTGATAAATACTTAAATACATAAAAAAACATCCATAACTCGGGTACAAAAACTGTGATAAACACACAAATAAATGCCCTTACCAGGTTTCGAACCCGGGACCTCCTGCTTTGTAGGCAATGTCACTACCGACTGGGCTAGAAGGCCGTTAAAATATATATATATATACATATACATTTATAATGATCAACATGGTAACAGTTACAAAATTTACCTAAAGTTTTATTTTACCTAAAAGAAGTTCTGATATTACGCAAGAGCTAGTAAAGTATCAAGATCGTTCATTGCGGCAACGACTATCGCGCACTTGTAGTTCCTAGCAGGGATCGGGAACGGTTCCCAAAATACCGTTCATTATCGTTCGGAACCCGATCTTTATTTCGTTCCTACTATATATCGGTTTATTACGGGAACGTTCTCAAAAAGAACAAAATCATTTCGGTTACCGGTATTCAAGAAGAACAGATTTAAAAACGTTCCGAAAGAACAAAATCATTTCGGTTACCGATATTGAAGAACAAAATTTGAAACGTTCCCAAAGAACAAAATCTTTTATGAACGGAATTTGAAACGTTCCCAAAGAACAAAAATTACAAATTATTTAAATACCAAATTTCATCTAAATACAGACAGCGGTTATTGGTTGTTTCTTCCCCATGTAAACTTTCACCCCTTTTGTATCCGTTTAAAGGATAATTTCCGAGATAAAACTATTTTATTTCCTTTTTTAATTAATTATCTCCATACCAAATTTTATCTAAATCGATTCTGCGGTTAATAATTCCCTATACAAATTTCCAACTCTCTTTTCACCCCTTTAGCGTTGATTTTCAGAGTGAAAACTATCATTTTGTCCTTTTTTGAGACCCATACTATACCAAATTTCATCTTTATCAGTTCAGCGGTTAAAAAGTCGTCATACCAACTTTCAACCCCCTTTTCGGCGTGAAAGGGTTTATTTTCGGGATGAAAACTATTCTGTCGTTTCTCGGGACTCAAATTATCTGCATACTAATTTCTATTAAAAAATCTCCATACAAACTTTCAACCCCCTTTCCACCCCCTCCAGGGTTGATTTTCGGGATGAAAACTATTCTTTGTCCTTTTACGGCACTCAAACTATCTCTACACAAAATTTCATCAAAATCCGTTCAGCCGTTTTCACGTGATAGATGTACAGATAGATAGTTTTTATTGAAAGTACCTTTCAGGCTTCACTTCCAATATTTTTTTCAAATTTTTTGGACCTACGGTTCTAAAGTAAGGTGAGGGGGGGGGGGGGTTCAAGATGAAACTATCCTTTGTCCTTTCTCGAGACCCATACTATCTCTATACCAATTTTCATCTTAATCTGTTCAGCGGTAAAAAAATCCTCATACTAACTTCCAACCCCCTTTTCACCCCCACAAGGGTTTGAAAACTATCCTATGACGTTTCTCGAGACTCAAATTATCTCCATACTCATTTCTATCTAAATCGTTTCAGCGGTTAAAAATTCTCCATACAAACTTTCAACCCCATTTTCACCCCCACCAGGGTTGATTTTCGGCATTAAAACTATATATTATCCTTTCCCGGGACTCAAACTATCTCTATACAAAATTTCATCGAAATCCGTTCAGCCGTTTTCACGTGATGCGCGGTCAAATAAACAGACAAACAGATAAACAGATAAACAGACAAAATTCTAAAAATTGTTGGAACGTGTTCTGTTATCGATTCTAAGTACCCCCAGCCAACTTTTTTTCGATTATCTTCCATGTACAGACTTTCGACCCTCTTCAGCTTTATTATATGTATAGAAAGTGGTCCAGAATTGTCTCATGTCACTATATACGTCACTATATACCTAAAGTGGTCCAGAACTGTCCTTTTCCCCCTACTGATGAAATTTCAAATGTACAAATAACACTACTAGTTTAAAACGTCCTAGAACTACGTCCATATGTAAAGTGTTAGGTGATTCTTAATTTATTTGGTTATTTTGTCAACATGACAGTTCGACTTTTAGTGGTCATAGTGGATCATAGGTTTATTTCTTATTATTTAGGTCTATTGTATAATCACAAAAGGATAAGTATTACCCTTTCAGGATGTTGTTGATTCTCTAAAGTATAGGCAGTGCGCTACTGTTACCATCCCACCTGCGTCGACGCCGACACGTTGGCGAAGTCCTTTAATTTATTTACCAGCAAACAAGCCGGAGCGGCGCCCGACATCCGAAATCACTACAAGACTATTAAATATAGTTGTCGTTCGTCTTACTATTGTTGGTGTCGAGGCAATCGATCCGTGAAGCAAGGGGCACGGAGCCTGACGACCTAACAAACGCACAAGGGAAGATGCTCCAGCAAGCCGCCGGTTTTCATACATAACACAACGCAGGATTGCGGCTTTGCCGCTTCTTGCATAATGATGATTTTATTTCTATTTATAAGTTACACGTACGAGTAATTGTTAGTAGTACTTATAAGTTTCTAGTTTGTGACAATGTTACTTTAAAAGGCTATTTCGCAATAAATAAATCTTTAATATAATTCTGTACATTATAATTTCAAAGTGCCCTGTATAAATCTGGATGTCTTTTAAGTAAGCACTATTTTATAGGACTTGGATGCAATAATTCGAAGATCCCGGCCTGTGACGCAGTTGTTACTTCTTGAATATAAAATAATACACCTTCCTGGGATAAATAGTTTGCCTTGCCGGTGATAAGTTAGCTGCTACAGCAATCAATCAGAAATGAATGATGCACAAGAACCTGTAAAAGATGTTTCAATATTATTTGTTATTTTTCACAGTTTCATTGTAATTATTATGATTGAAAATGAAACTGTTTATAACTATCATATCAAATTTCAACTACTTATCATTCATTTTAGGTTAGAGTTGGTATTTTTGTCGATTTAAAATCAGTTGAATTGACTATTAATACATAAATCTCACAAATATTCAGCAGTTCTTGGGTCTAAATTTTTTTTCTAAAATTATTCTTATTGAAGTGTTGATGTGGATATTTCAATTTCTCATATCGGCTTGAAATTTACCGTTTCGTTTTCCAGTTCCAGTTATCATACTATGCAGTCTTCTTAACAAATTATGCTTAATATAAGGCTTTGTCGATATTATTTCGTCAACTAATAATATATAAATATAATACAATAAATACGAATGGTTTTCACTTTCACCACGTTTTGACATCTCACCTTATAATTTGATAGTGAAAGAGTTTTCTACAGTCGATACGGTATTTTTCGGTGACGTAAGTCAAATTAGTGCGTTAACATGACAGATCACATTCGACGTGCCGCATACATCCGTCTCGTTCTACCTATGAGACGGATGTATGCAGCGCACTAAACGTAATCCGACATGAAATGTCAGCATAGATCGTTTGTATGTGTTGCTGTCGAAACTGAAGGAAAACGATTCGAAGCCCGATTATTCGTCAACGCCTATAGAAAAATATTCAGAATTTTCTACATGACTCGTGGTAGAGGTACTAACATCGGGTCTTAGGACAACACCTTAGATTGTATAGATCAGATCACCTTGTTGTATAGATCAGTGTTGTGGGATAGTCGCGACGTAGCTTCCTTTTAACATAATGTGTTGTTTCTGTTGGCAGCTGGTTTTAACTTTGGTGGGATGAGGGAAAGTTATGGCATAATGTTCATCGTCCAGCTCTAGTAGAGCCTCCTTTGTCAGAGATATAGGCGTGGTTTTACACGTTCCATCTATCTCCTGCGAGTAAATGAGTTTCTGAATACAATCTTGTTCAGTGCGTATTTGATGGCCGAGTTTTTGTTCGCAGATGTAGTCGCCAGATTTGGGGCATTCTGCCTCCATTTACACATATTCTACAGAGTTGGTTGCAATGAAAGGATATGGAGGGATAAGGATGCGCCTGTTTTTATTTGGAAAAGGACATACCTAACTTAAATAAATCGAATGAGCCTTGATAGATAATTGGTACCTTTAGGACTACTACTAAATCATTTCTAGAAAAATAGGAACCTATAAATTACAATATCCCCTTAAACTTATCTAAATCTAAAATTTGATTTTTTGTATAAATTTCTCGTAATCAATCGATCATATCCTTAAGTGCATTAGTGCTTAAAATAGAGTGGTGTACGTTCAACATAAAATATTTCGGCATTTTTGGTACAAAGTTGTTTAAAATGGATTGTCTCTTCTATATTTAAATGATCTGTGCGCAATCGAGACAATACGTGATCGACACGTGAGAATTGTTGTGAGTCACCGCTACGGTAACATCTGGTCTCCGAATTAAATAATTCAACGCTAATCGGCTGAGTTAGCGAGAATATCATATCGCGTGAGAGCGAGAATATCATATTAAAAGCGTAATTGTTCCCTTCGGCATTCACACTATATGCACGTTACAACATACACAAATATAAATGAACATTAGATAAAATATTTCGCAAAGCGATTTAATTAATCATGGAAAATAAGGACAATATAATTAATTAAATACGCAATAATGCTCAGCTTTGCAACTAAGACTTTAGCTTAAATCGTGTTTAGAAAAATACGAAAATTGGAATAATTTTGGAATACTATGAAAATAAGGATATTTTATTTTATAGCATTGGAATAAAAATGTATAAAGTAAGATATTACTTTAGATAAAAAAGGATTAATTTAGAAGAACAATGCTCCCAAAATTCTAGTGAAATCGTCATAGATTTACAGCCTTATTCATAAAAAATCCTTAAATGAGGTTTTAACCATCATATAGTTAAAACGCTATATAAGCCTAAATGACGTTTTAAGAAATGTGTGATTTATAATCCCTCCATAAGCCTACTATAGTAATTTCATTGATTCGACTCGTTATGTTGGCACTCTTGGCAAAATAATAGACAAAATCGTATCCCAATCGCAATAAAAAAAAAAAGTTTGACAGCAAATGTCAGTAAGGAGCGGGAAATCGGCGAAATAGAATCGAATAAATGCAAATACTAGTTTAGATAAATGTAATCTAACTCAAAAAGCCCTTGCATTGAAAAGACGAATCAATGCAACAAAAAATGGGAGTAATAATTGCACAGTTGACTACAATACAAGGTAAGAATACCAATTTATTTACTTATAATTAGGTTATGTGAAGTTGATTCTTGCTTGCCTTTACTGTTTTTAATTAATCTAATCACTGATATATCCTCCTCAGGTATTATTACAAGAGCGAAATATAAGAAAAAAATCCGGATACAAACACCAACACCTTTAAGATGGACCTTTTCCTTTTGCAAGTAAGTACAATACCTGCCCAAGTCAGGACATTTTCACAGTAATATTTATATTCCTACAACCAGTGCCTAGTTACAACTAATAACATTAGGTATTCTTATTGTAAACCAGTTATATCTCTCTGATATCGCCAACAGTTAATGCATTGAAATAATAGTGTACTAACTATACCCAGAAGGATGATATTAAAGTAGTGAAAAATCAATGGTTAGATAATTTGCGAAATGTATTGAAACATTCATTCAAAATCCTTATTAATGTCACCATAATTATTGCAGAATATAAGTAGGTATTCCAGATTGTGATGCTGTAATGTCTGTAAATTCTATATTATCCAGTCAATCAGTCAGATGCTGACAATAAAAGGCATCAAGCAGATGTACTTACATTGCTGCCGTTTATTGTCATGAAAATTTGACTACATACTTATGTAATAACTACTAATAACCAGTGGTGATAGGTATATATACCTTAGGATGTTGGTCATTCTCAATTTAATGTAAATTTATGGTTATAATATGTAGTCACAACGATTTCTGCCAATTTTATAGAAAACTTCTATGGAATAATATATATGAAGGCTAAAAATAAAAAAAAGTGTTTGTTTAAAATTAATTTAATTAAATTTGTTGCATTCTTTTCAGGTCAGCACATATCATCAGCCGTCATCATCCACTGCCATTATTGAGGCAGTAAGTCGTCAAGCATTAAGCAGGAAAGGGCAACCGGGTCAAGTATCCACACAAATCCAGGAAAAGTCTACCGGCCCCGGACATATTCCAAACCAAGCAGTCCTTAGCGGCAAGGCAATCAACTGAAACATAAAAAAGAAAAATTAGAAGCTACATAGCCTGATTTTGGTCAAAACTACTGGTTCTAGACCCATAATACTCTTTAGCTTTGTTTTATTATGGAATTGTATGTTTAATTTTGCTAAATAAAAATATTTTATTTCAAGAAGCTTTTGTAATGATTTTTAATGCTTCTCTCTGGGAGAATCTGTTTATTTAGTGGCATATTATTATTCAAGAGCTTAATCTTAGCAAGAGAAATGAAAATGGGTAATTCTATAAGGTGTTTTGCATACAAATTATACCTATCCATTTTCATTACTCTTAAGTGTTGATAGTTATGCTGCTGTAGGCTAACCTTTTGGTAATAAAATAACACATTTATGTTGCAATAATTATAGTTTTCCCAAACTATACCTCTGTGGTTGAATTGTAATGAACAAAATCAGTAATGTATGTGCATTGATTGCCGCTTTAACCTATTGACCGCCACAGTCGGCTGCGGCCGACATCAAAAAGTTGTGCCATGGACGCCAACAACGGCTACAGCCGACAGGCTTTGTAATGCAATAGGGACCTACGCGGGCTTCCGCAAAGTTAAATTTCGCTTGACAAAACGCGATTACGTGGCGTCGGTGGCGCGTCATTTTTGTTCAATGCTCGGCGGTCAAAAGGTTAATAGTTAATACTTGTTTTAAAAATACCACTTCATTATCTTTAATTAAAGATGAATGTATATCTATTCCACATATTTTTTTCATATACTACCAGTTAAAGTAAGAATAGTGCGATGTTTAGCTTCAAATTAAATATGTTGACTGACACCATTAGTAAGAAGTTAGGTTAGGTATTGAGTTCATCTAAAGATTGGTTGGAGGCTGTTTTATATCAGGTATGTTAACCCTTTGAACGCCATACGTCAAACTGTAACATATCACTCACACGCAAATTTTACTAGCGCAAGTAACCCAATATAAACCTTACTTGAAAGTATGAAGGTTATACTTTGACTGCTCTTGCTCTCTGCTTGCTCTTGGCGCTGTGAGCATGAGAACTCATGATACCTTTAGGTGTTGTTAGCGTTCAAACGGTTAAGCATGTTAAGCATAAACTAGATTAGGTCCCAATGGTAACCTATCTGCCTCCTAATAGAAAATCTGTTGCAACTACTTTACTAACTACTTACCTGAGACCAAAACTAACCTAAATAGGTGAAAATTGTTTGCTTCTTATTTCATGACTAATGAAACTTTCGCACTCAGAATCCAACATGATGGCCACAACCACTCTGTAAAGAGTGTAATGGCAAAGAAGAAGAATGAAACTTTAATTTACTCTTTTTATTTGGAACTAGGTAGTTTTGCTCGGTTTCAATATTATGCAATACTGTCAGTGCGATGAATGGTGCCTACTTCTTTGGCTTGAAAATTATGCTTTACTTATATATTTCTATAAATAACATCCTGACCCCTGACCTGCAGTGTAAAGTATATACTAATACGACAAGTTGATAGTAAATGACAAATATGCTCACCCACACACTTCTTTCTTACCTTATGTTATGATACATATGTTATTCAATCAAATACAAACACTGAAAACATTGAAAAAATAATCAACCCAGCCGGACTTGAACCTGGCATCGATACGCCTTACCGGGGCTCGATCGCTTTACCAATTAAGCTATGGGTTCAGTTACTGAGTTGACGAAATTCTCAATGCCTTCAATCATCTTTTTGCATTTATTTTTACATCGACTTTATAGCAGCCGTACAGATTCGTGATTGAATCCCGAATTGGGCTTATTTGTCTGACTTGTGGTAGAGGTACAGATGTCCGGATTTAGAAATGAGCATAGTATAGCAAACTAACGAGAGGAGTTTCATCGCTCTCATTGTTGTTTCATATCTGACGTGGCTAGCTCTCCGTCTTTAGGTATCTAAACTTTATAAACTACTTTCGAGTCAGGAAAGTGGTCGGGGAAATCTAATATTATAGGCTTGTCCGTTGCTAACATTAATCTAGTTACCTTCCACTTGGTTGTTATACATTACAACACTAGCCAGACGTCGATCAAAGCAAAACCAGTATTACTGTAACTAGGATTTTTTTATCACATCGGTGGCAAACAAGTATACGACCGATGGTGGTAAGCAGCTACCGTAGCTTATGGACGCCTGTAACTCCAGACCCTTTTATATAAAGGGGGATTCACAGTGTTGACGGCTGAAGGAACAAGAGGGTCCCCGTCGTTAACACACTGCATCCTCTCTGAGCTCTTTGGCAAACTTACTCACCAGCGGTATATTTAAAAGGCTGTTACTTAAAAAGTATAAATTTGAGACAATAAAGTTTTGGATTTACATTTATCATCTTATAGCTAAAAGAGTCAAACATTTACTTTAATAGATAGGGATTTCAATAGAGCCTTATCAATCGGACGCAGATTTAAAATGAGACGAAATGTTCACTTAATCGTATAATGATAATGATATAATGATTCCCGAATCATAGACATAGACATGGCAAAGTTTCTTCACACGGAATGAAATATTGTATATACCACGACGGTGGCAAACAAGCATACGGCCCGCCTGGTGGTAAGCAACTACCGTGGCCTATGGACGCCTGCAACTCCAGAGGGGTCACATGCGCGTTGCCGACCCTTTACAAGAGGAGGATTCACTGTGTTTACGACTAAAGGAACAAGAGGGTCCCTCGTCGTCAACACACTGGGTCCTCTTTGAGCTCTTTGGCAATCTTACTCACCAGCAGGAATACAACACTATGAGTAGGGTCTAGTGGCTGTGATTTTCTTTAAGGTATTACAGAAATATAGACAACGCTACACTACACAAACAAAAGTTAAGATATAACTTATGCAATAAAGATGAGTTATACGTAGGTGAAGACTATTTACAAATGATGTCAAAAAGGAGCTTGCCTCAGCATGTTGTAGCGAGCTTACTACAACGCTTGTATTCAAGCAGACCCTCGGTAGAGACCACACTTTAGACTGGTCCATTTCGACAAGAGAAACGATGGTTGACGTCCGATAAGGGACGGGACAGGCACTTAGCAAGTTTGCAACATGTTTCTCCGCTAATGTACGTACCTAATGCAGTTACGTCCATATTGTTTATGATGTTATTTCTCAGATAAGATGTCTACTGTTAAGGGGCTGATAACAGCTAAATTCCTTCCCTATACTTTACAATACTTTACAAAGAAACACAAAAAATGCAAAAAGATGATTGAAGGCATTGAGAATTTCGTCAACTCAGTAACTGAACCCATAGCTTAATTGGTAAAGCGATCGAGCCCCGGTAAGGCGTATCGATGCCAGGTTCAAGTCCGGCTGGGTTGATTATTTTTTCAATGTTTTCAGTGTTTGTATTTGATTGAATAACATACTATTGTATGAGTGGAATGCCCCACTTTAAAAATCATGTAAAATAATTATGAGTTGATAGCAGCGCCATCTATTATTTCCGTTGTGACACTTGTAAAAGGGTCGGCGGGAAGGGTATCTAACTCTAGTAGTTAGCACCTAGATGTCGCTTACGGCTGCTATAAAGTCGATGTAAAAATAAATGCAAAAAGATGATTGAAGGCATTGAGAATTTCGTCAACTCAGTAACTGAACCCATAGCTTAATTGGTAAAGCGATCGAGCCCCGGTAAGGCGTATCGATGCCAGGTTCAAGTCCGGCTGGGTTGATTATTTTTTCAATGTTTTCAGTGTTTGTATTTGATTGAATAACATACTATTGTATGAGTGGAATGCCCCACTTTAAAAATCATGTAAAATAATTATGATACATATTCCAAAATCGGTTTTCGTAGTTGTACCTATTTATTCACAAGCTCCATTGCCTGAATTGGCATTTTATAGTAACAATTTCACTTCAAAAGTTCACAGTCACTTATCTATTAAAGGTTTTTTTATTTATTACAATAAATAATATTATTTTTCACCAAACATAAAACTTGTAACGATAGAGTAACTTCCATTCAGTAGAAATCTTCTGATTTGTGTTCGGTGTCGCTAGTGTCAAAATCAGCTGTTCAATATTATGGCGGCCATTTTGATCCTTATCGCGGAGATAAAGAAGGGTCCTGGGTCCTGTAACTTTTCGAGCATTTGCAATAGGTTTGTAGAGTTGTTTAGAGATAAATAACGTTTATAAATAACGTTTTTAGGCTTCCGGACTTCAAGTAGGTTTGAAGGAGGTTGTAACTTTTTATGAATAAGCCTGTTACTCTATAAAACTTCGCCCAATACAATTGAATTTTAAATATTCTGAGTATACCTTAAAATGGAATTGCCTGTTAGACAATCCCGGGACATGTAAAAGTCTTTTATGTAATAATTAAAAGAATTTAACGTATACTCTGAAAAGGATTAAAGTTGAGCGCTAGTAGAGACAGACATGTAAAAATTCTTTTACGGAAATATAATTAGAATTTAGAATTAATTCTCGAGGAAAAATCTCTTATATAACAATAAATTCTTATAAATTTGTTAAGGAAGGAACGGTGTTTGAGTGATTTACTCCAGCTTCTGGGATCCTCCCGATTCCAAATTCCCCCTCTCTATGGGTTTCAAATAGTTGCAGAGTTAGTTGAACTTGCAGTAGCGTTTTATAATTTGTGTAGAAAATTGTAGGAACGGTCTTCTGATAAGTTCTTGAAAGAAGCGAACTCGCAGGGGCAGGGACAATAAAGTTTGGTCACTACTTCAATGTCTTCGGTCACCTGGAGGTCTTCAGAAGATCACTAACGGCTGCGCCACAAACGTCGATTGCCCGAGCGTTTGAATCGGGAGAAGCGTACTGCACTCGTTCCACTGATGTTAAGGAGATGGAGCGATCAAATATAAAAGACAATGTAGAATTAATCTTTTATTGACCAACTAGAGCTACAACTGCTCAGAGAGAGGAGTAAATCCGGAATGAGGTGCGGGTGTCGCAGCACCCTTTTATATTAAGTTTGACATATGACTAACTTGTTACAATGTTGTACAGTAGTTAAGAAACATGCGTCTAATTTGCGTAAACGCTTAAAAAACACGTGCATCATAAAATACAAGCTTTATAGCGGCTACGTGACTAAATGAATAGGGGATTAGTCTCACCTTATTTTTTAGTAGAATTTGTTTAGATCCGGGTCAACAATGTTGCAGGTCTTTAGGGTTACTCATAAGTATTAGACGAATCCTTAACTACTTTGCAATTGCATTGTAAGTAATTGCATTATTACCGTAAACAATAACAAAAGCACTATCGCAATTTGCAATAACTTCTCACGCGATATGATATTCTCGCTAACTCAGCCGATTAGCGTTGAATTATTTAATTCGGAGACCAGATGTTACCGTAGCGGTGACTCACAACAATTCTCACGTGTCGATCACGTTGTAGGTGGTTGTGATCACTACCCAAACTCCGGGATCAGAAGGTTGGAATGTCAATTTAAAGTCACTGAATAACACAAGAAAAGTTTATTAAAATGTTCCACAATTACTGCATGAATCAAAGTTAACACTGAAGGTCAATAATATTAGTAAATTTAGCAAAAACGTTAAAGTACACTACACATACGTTTGTACGTTTGGGAACTACCGGACAAGTCGCAAGGCCGAGGCCCGCGCCTCGCGGCTCGTATCTAGAATGCGATGTCAGCATTCTTGTTACAATGTGTCCCTACAATAGTCCTCCCCAATTTTTGGATTACCAAAAATTTCATGAAATATAATCATATATTCAACCAGTATGAATAGCTCGGTATCGCTTCGCTATCGGTGGGCGTCTTGCTTTAAACCTAGCTGTAACTCTATATCTGCACGCTCTGCACTTTGCGGCGACCGGCCGGCGATACCAGGAATTCATGCTGACGGAATGTTACACTGTTGTTTTGACTAAAGTATTGTTACAAAATATAAAATGTAATGAAAGTGAATGACAACTACAATGAAATCTTTTGTTAAGTACACATTAATTATCAAAAATAAAAACAATTCGAAAACAAAGTTGTTGTTTTTTAACTTACATCTATTTACATGTTATTCTATGGTCACTTGCACAAGAAAAGATAGTAAGATGGCTTTACACAATTTAACAAACTGTTGTCGGCTGGACCGCCTGGGGTGGTAGGGTCTGGACCCGGACCACTGGTGTTGCTAAACTCGCGGCACCGACTTCCTTGCGTAACCAGCGTCTGGTTTTTTTCATACAAAGTCTTCTAATCGCGAACAAAAGGCTGATGGCTATCAAGCCTGCTACCACTATCAAAATAATGGATAAAGTATTCAATCTGGACTCCACTTGCGTAACATTAGAAACAACTTGGGCTTGAGCTATAACTTCGTTTTTGGCGTCTTTACTCTGACCGTAGCCCATCTTGTAAGTATACTTTCTTACGAAAAATATTCTGAAGAATGAATTTTAGCTCGAATTACTAATCTTTATATTACTTAAAAATATATGAAATTGCAAATATACGACATACTTATTTCTCTTGTGCAACGACTTACAAAGCGAAAAAAATACCTAAGCATGTTGTTAAACGTGCGCTTGAAATGACCTGATTGCATTTACACAACATCGTTAAATCAACAATATAATTATAACAAACATTTCAAAAATAAGTAAAATAATCATGAATATAACATTTGCTACTGGGACATCTGCTATATTCATCTAAGCCTAACTATTTCTAGTGACACAACCAGTATAATATGGCCTATGGGTATTCTTCATCGAAACGAATAGGTCTGCGAATGACTCGGCCACTCCTCGTTGTTCGAGGAATGGGCTGTACATCTATGCTTTTAGGGTCTAAATTCGTCTGTCCGTCAGTATAGTTGGTAGTCGGCTGATCCGACTCTATGTCAGTGGCGTCATTTAAAATGTACGCCGGCTTAAGGCGATCTATCGAGATGTTAACCACACGATCGGGAAGTTTAATTTTATAGACTTTGTCGAAACGCTTAAGAATTTTGTATGGACCGTCATAGGGGGATTTCAATGGACGTCTAACTGAGTCGTCTCTGATAAAAACTTGCGTGCATGTTTTCAAATCGGGATGAACAAAAAAAGATCTATTACTGTTGTGCGATTTAAAAACGGGTTTAAACTTACCTATAGTTCGATGAATCCGGTCGACGAGACTATCGTCGTCACCTGTCTCTGTACCAGTAGTATCATAAAAATCACCTGGTAAACGAAGCTTCCTCCCGAATGTCATCTCGGCAGCACTAACGCTATTGTCGCTTCTCAGTGCTGCACGAAGACCAAACATAACTGATGGTAACTGATCTATCCACGAGTTATCTACCAAACTAGCCTTTAATGACGTTTTTAATGATTTATTGAACTTTTCAACCATGCCATTACCCTGAGCATGATATGGTGAAGACCTAAGCTTTTTTATTCCTAGAATCTTTAGCAAATTATTGAACAAACTACTCTCAAATTGCCTACCTTGATCACTGGTCAATTTTAGTGGACACCCGTAACGAGTTATCCAGCCGTCATAAATGGCTTTAGCTACGCTTTCTGCAGTTATATCTTTAAGGGGAAAAGCCTCTGGCCATCGCGTTTTCCTGTCTACGACTGTTACACAATACCTATATCCTTCAGCTGTGGTTGGCAAGGGTCCTATTATGTCTACATTGACATGCTCGAATCTGTCAACGGCTGGGTACTCATTAAACTCTGACAAAGTGTGTCTAGTTACCTTGGCTCGTTGACATTGTAAACAGCATTTCGCCCATAATCCTACGTCTCGATTCATACCTGGCCAGAAAAATCTGTTAGCAATCATTTTTCTGGTAGTGCGGATCCCTGGATGACTTAAATTGTGTACTGAGTCGAACGCTGCTTTCCTAAAAGCACTAGGCAAATAAGGTCTAATATTGCTAGTTGAGGTTTCGCAATAAATTGCCTTATCGCTCATGGGTAAATATACCTTCCTGTAATGCGATCCGTTGTTTGCGCTCGATATTTCGCTGGAAACATACTCATCACGTTCCTGCTCGTCAGCAACTGCACCGTAGTCGAGAAACGTGGGACAGGAAACGGTTTCTACTCTTGATAAACAATCCGCTGGAATATTGTTTTTACCTTCTACGTATCGGATGTCAGTTGTGAATTCACTGATAAACAACAACTGCCTGGTTCTACGAGGCGTTTCTTTGTTGTTATCCCCATTTTTGAATGCGTAAATAAGTGGTTTGTGATCAGTGAGAATGATTAAGGGTTGCCCCTCAAACATTCTCCTGAAATATCGAACTCCGAGAAAAATACCTAACAGTTCCCTGTCATAAGTACTGTACTTTTGTTGAGCGCTGGTCAACTTTTTTGAGAAATAGCCTAAGGGTTTCCAATTTCCTCCTACCTGTATCTGTAGAACTGCGCCAACCGCATAATCTGAAGCGTCTGACATTAACGCTATGGGAGCATCGACGTGAGGATGAGACAATGTAGCCGCGTTCTTTAAGCTTAGCTTACATTTCTCAAAAGCCTCCGTTGCCTCTGAAGTCCACTGGATTTTTGTCTTGTCCCTTTTTTTGCTATTGTGCAGGTACTTATTCAGCTCTGCCTGGTAAGATGCTGCTTTTGGTAAATGAGCACGATAAAAGTTTACCATACCTAAGAAGCGACGTAAGTCCTGGACGGTCTCAGGTTTCGGGTAGTCCGTTATTGCTTGCACTTTCTCTGGTAATGGCCGGATGCCATCTGTCGATACCTCAAAACCTAGAAAATCCAGCTTCGACTTACCAAAACAGCACTTTGACACGTTGATGGTGATGCCAAACTGGTTCAACCTCTCGAAAACGGCTTGCAGGTGTCGCTCATGCTCCTGCTCTGTCTCGCTAGCTATGAGGACGTCATCAATATACACAAATATAAAGTCGAAATTTGGAAAAACCGTGCTATTCATAAACCTCTGGAAGGTCTGGGCCGCGTTTTTTAAACCAAAACTCATTTTGGGAAATTCCCACAAGCCAAATGGAGTAATAATATCGCTTTTCTCGATGTCCTCCTCTGCCACGGGAATAAAATGGTAAGCTCTATTAATGTCTAATCTCGAAAAAAAAATTTTTTTGTTCAAAATGTACGTAAAGTCCTGAATTCGCGGAACTGGATATCTGTCTGGCTTAGTAACTGCATTTAAACGTCTGTAATCTCCACATGGGCGAAGTTCGCCGTTCTTTTTTGGAACGACGTGCAACGGACTTGCCCAGGGACTTTTGGAAGGCCTGCAGATACCCATTTCCTGCATGATCCTAAATTCCTCTTTAACTTTTTTGTAACGATCTGGAGGTAGTGGTCGAGCTCTGGCAAAAATTGGAGGTCCTGTTGTTTCAATATGGTGCTTAACGTTGTGACTAGGTGGTTCTCTAAAATTTACAGGCTTCGTAATATCCGGGTATTTACTTAACAAGGCATGAAAAGGATGATTTTCATCAATAACTCTGATTGATGGATTACAACAATGTTCAATGGATCCAATTACACTCAAATATGTTAAACTATCTATTAATCTTTTTGATCTCAAATCTACAAGAAGTCCATAATTAATCAAAAAATCTGCACCTAAAATTGGTTGCCTTACATCTGCAATTATAAATGACCATTTGTATGCTCTTCTTAAACCTAGGTTAAGCTCTAAAGTCTTTATACCGTATGTTTTAATTTCCGAACCGTTAGCGGCATATAATTTACAAACACTTTCACCAATTGAATATTTGTTTCTCACTGGTATAACACTAACCTCGGTACCTGTATCTATTAGGAAACGAAAACCACTGTTAGTGTCTGTCACGGACAGGCGGTGCGACGGTGGAGTAGTACAAGCTTCCGCCACTTCTTGTACTCCTACTGGTTTTCCGTCGTCTTGGTTCTCCACGCACAAGGTGGTACACAACGTTGCGCCTTCTCCCTGTATCTATAATGGTATGAACAGAGCCAATCTGGGCTATCAGGCGTTCTTCTGGTGCTGCTCCTTCCACGCGATGTAGAACGGTGGCGCATGCCACTCCTGGAAACAGATCTTCCCCTTTGTCGGAACCGGTCACGGTTCGACTGCTTCGTCTGCTCTTCCAAACTGCATATCCTGCCCTCGAGTCTCTCTAAGGCAGCTAGGACAGCCACCATATCCGGAAACTGCGTCGCTCCGCCGCGCGAAGTTGACGCCTGCACCTCCGCAACGTGTGGAGTGGGCCTAACCGCCTCCAACACTTTGTCCGCTATCGCAGCCAGGCTATCTAAGTTCTGACTGTCGGCCACGGCGACTGCTGCTCGTGCTGCCTGAGGTAGATGGTTCTGCCACAATATGCATAATGTTCGATCAGGCACCTTACCCCTAGCGAGGTCTCGCATTTTCCGCAACAAATGCGACGGCTTCTGCTCGCCCAGCTCCATATCACTGAGTAGTTTCTGTAATTGAGCCTTTGCAGAATCTTCGTAAATTGCCAAAAGCTTCTCTTTAAGGGCTTCATACTTGCCAGTAACTGGCGGTTGTAGCAAAAGGTCGGTAATCTGCCCTATCGCACTTTTCGTTAGCTTCCCTAAAACTAGGTCATACCTCGCCTGGTCCTTGAGATGCTGAGGATTTAATATGGCTTCTACCTGAATAAACCAGTGCCTCGGTTGATCGGCCCAAAATTCCGGTAACCTAGATGCGACTGTGACAGCTGCAAGATCCAGTTGCGCGTCAGTCCTCTCGTTCGACGCTGCAGGTGGCGCGCCCGCCGGCGGCTGCGGCGGCTGCGGCGCAGCGACGCCGGGTGCTCCGCCAACACCGTGTGTCATGTTTGCTAATGACTTAATTTCCTTGCCCCGGCTAGTTCCCGCAAAGTGAGTTGCCCCCAATACGCGGATAAACAGAAAAAATAAATAAAATCCGTTTGGTAAACACAGTCTTTAAAATTGTCTTTCACTACACTGTCAGTTTAGTCTTTGTGTGCCCCGTTGTCGGGGTCACCAATTGTAGGTGGTTGTGATCACTACCCAAACTCCGGGATCAGAAGGTTGGAATGTCAATTTAAAGTCACTGAATAACACAAGAAAAGTTTATTAAAATGTTCCACAATTACTGCATGAATCAAAGTTAACACTGAAGGTCAATAATATTAGTAAATTTAGCAAAAACGTTAAAGTACACTACACATACGTTTGTACGTTTGGGAACTACCGGACAAGTCGCAAGGCGGGGGACAACTGCCGAGGCCCGCGCCTCGCGGCTCGTATCTAGAATGCGATGTCAGCATTCTTGTTACAATGTGTCCCTACAACGTATTATATCGATTGCTCACAGATCATTTAAATATAGAAGAGACAATCCATTTTAAACAACTTTGTACCAAAAATGCCGACATATTTTATGTTGAACGTACACCACTCTATTTTAAGCACTAATGCACTTAAGGATATGATCGATTGATTACGAGAAATTTATACAAAAAAACAAATTTTAGATTTAGATAAGTATAAGTATAAGGGGATATTGTAATTTATAGGTTCCTATTTTTCTAGGAATGATTTAGTAGTAGTCCTAAAGGTACCAATTATCTATCAAGGTTCATTCGATTTGTTTAAGTTAGGTATGTCCTTTTCCAAATAAAAACAGGCGCATCCTTATCCCTCCATATCCTTTCATTGCAACCAACTCTGTAGAATATGTGTAAATGGAGGCAGAATGCCCCAAATCTGGCGACTGGTACATCGGCGAACAAAAACTCAGCCATCAAATACGCACTGAACAAGATTGTATTCAGAAACTCATTTACTCGCAGGAGATAGATAGATGGAACGTGTAAAACCACGCCTATCTCTCTGACAAAGGAGGCTCTACTAGAGCTGGACGATGAACATTATGCCATAACTTTCCCTCATCCCACCAAAGTTAAAACCAGCTGCCAACAGGAACAACACATTATGTTAAAAGAAAGCTACGTCGCGACTATCCCACAACACTGATCTATACAACAAGATTTGCGGCCAACCACTGAAAATAATGTCAATAGGTACCACTGGAAAGTAAACACGAAGATTCTAGCGCTATCCTGAAAATGAACTCCATCAACTTAAAAAACCTGGGGCTATTGAACAACAGAAAGCAGCTACCGTAGAATCTCTACCACACTAAAATACCATTATACATTAGCATACTACTCGGAGCAAGGGCAACAGCCTTTATACTATAGAAGATATCGAGCTACCGAAAACATCAACATAAACAAACCAGAAAACATAAAGAGTTGCAGAAAGCCGCAACATTTGCACTAAACCTAGCAAATAGTTGCTCTACTTAGAGGGGAGGTGTTATATACGCACCTCGCACACTACACCACAGCATGGCTACGTCACCGGTATACGTCACAACGTCGCGTCATCAGCACTGCATCACGCCTGCGTATGCGTCTACGTCACCATGTTACGTTGCAGCCGCCCGCGCCGCGCATCATCGATATTTAGCAATCGGTTCGATCGCTTTGATAAAACGAGAGTGCACGCTCACTCTGAGCCTTTTGACACCTAACATCGGGTCTTAGGACCTTAGATTAAGATCTAGATGTAATTTTTATATTTTAATTAAATCTCTCTTTCATTCGTCATCTTGTTATAATTGATCTCCTCCACTGCTGCCTCCCTATATAATTAGTGTAAACACACATTAGTTAGATTCATGATTTGATTGCATAAATGAATCTTATTGAACTGTGAAAAGGATCACAGTTCTGACTTTATTTATATTTTTTATAATTCTTTTATTCTATATACTTAGCTTTCACACAGAAGCAAGATATCTGGAGATCCCCAGCCAGAAATGTTAAATAAAGAGTTAAAACAAGCACCGCCATATTTCACATTTCAACGAAGTAAGAGTGCGCGTCACTTACCATAGATAATGAGATTCTATTTTTTCTTTCCGTATCCGTTTTAAGTGTTGTTATGTACAATAATTTACAATTATCGCGAACTTCGCGACACACCCGCCTCTTGAATATTAATTGATGCTTGACATTAATTCACGCGTCCATCTATGGATCCTTTCCATAGCCTGGACCGCGGCTGGTCGACGCTGATCATTTGGTTCGAACTGGTGGCTTGAAGCCACCAATGTGAATCATTTACTTCTTGTGTCAAATTTGTATTCTCTAACAACTCTCTATGATCCACTATCAAGTCATTCTCATTAGTGTTGTTTAATTCGTGATGGATTTCTTGTGGAGTACTTGTGTTCGCAGGAATGGAGTCGTTCTTCCCCTCAGTACTTACTGGCAGAGACTGAGGGTGCTCCATTATGTCAATACATGCGCCTTTGTCTTCATTCATATGGGGTTCCTCATTATAATCTTGGAACGACGCATCCTCATCAGCTTCCAGAGGATACAGATGTGCTATGGACCTGGTGAATATACTGTCTCCTACTTTTACTCTTGCGACCCTGCACAATCCATCCTTTCCTATTATTAATTCTGATATCCTTCCAACCTTCCATCCCTCTCTATTTTTGTCTTCATCCTTTATTTGTACCACATCTCCCACTTGTGGGCTTTCACGAACTCTCACTCTCGCTTATTTAGGTGAGTTTCGATATCTTTCCCTGAGACTTAATAAATACCGATTGATAAACATTTCCTTGTATTCGTTCATTATCATGTTACCACGGTTTCAACCTTCTATAAGTTGGTGTTTGATGGTTGATCCAGAAAGTGGTAAACTTTCCATGAGAACTTCTATACTTAAACATTTTCCTGGTATCAGCGGGTTTCAGTATGTGTTCTAAATTTGATTCTACATACGTGAGAGGTCTAGTATTTATTGGAGGTTGCATATGCGTATGCTGGCTATAGAGTAATCGGTATTACGACATGTCTGATACCTGTTTAAATTAAGCATAGTAACGGCTTGTTTATATTTTTGTTCTGTTACTTGCAATATACTATTCACCACCTAAACTAGTGTTCATACTATCTTACTCCAATTACTCTGCTGTAAGCCCCAAATCTTCTTTTAGTATTAGTAACCGCTTCTGATTCCTTGATTATCGTTAAGAGTTGATTGTCTTCAAGCATGTGTTTTTAAGCATTCTCTTTAAGCAATGATTCACAGTTGCAACTAGTCTTTCATAAGCTCCACCTTGCCATGGTGCGAGCTGTGGAATAAACTTCCATTTGATTTTAGTCATAAATTTTCCTTCTTCTGTAAGCACTTCGCTTAATAGTCTAAATTGTGATGCATTATCAGTTAGTATAAGAGTTGGAGCTCCTCTAGTGGCTATAAATCTTCTAAATGCCATAAGACATTCACTAGTAGTTAGGTCTTGGACAACTTCCAGATGAATTGCTCTTGTTACAAAACACGTGAACAAACAAATCCACCTTTTCTTCAGACCATTTTCTGTTTTTACTAACATTGGTCCAAAGTAGTCTACTCATGTGCAAGCGAATGAGGTTGTGTACGTTATCCTTTCTACAGGTAATGCAGGAGTCATAGGTAATTCGTACGGTCCTCCTCCATGTTTTACGCACATCGAGCACTTACTTATCGTTTTTTGGACCCGAGATCTGCCTTGAGGAATCCAATACTTCTGGCGTATAAGATTCTTGTCATGAGTTTCCTTTATAAGTTTCTCAGTAAATTCGCATTCTTTGGGTAAAAGAATAGGATGTTTAGCGTCGTACGATAAATCAGAGTGTGTGAGAGGACCATCACATCGTAAGATTCCGTTCATGTCACAAAACAAACCTAGGTTTCGTGCTAAGCTGGTTTTCTTCCCTTGCACTTCTTCGGGAAACATTCTTTCTTGTAACTGTTTTATTTCTTGTAATTGAGAATCTAAATTTGTATCCGAACTTACTGAATCTGATTCTGTAGATAATGCTTTAACCTTTTGTTTATTTTCTGTATTAGACAGACCCTCCCTCATCAAAAGAGACTTCAGCACTCGGGTTCTAAGTCTCTCTTTTGAAGCCAGTCTTGCCAATCTTGTTTTAAGAAGGCTGGTCCTTTCAACCACTTCTTTCTCTCTGCGTCGTTCTTCGTTGCAACGTCTGCTGGATTAAGTTCAGTTGGAACATATCTCACTAGATCTTTGTTTTTTCTAATTTCTTCTATTCTTCTAGATACGAATGATTCCAATAGCTTGTCTGAGTAAACCCAGTTTTTCACGATAAGACTGTCAGTCCATAATATCATTTCTGTTATGTTCAGTTGCAAGAATCTTAAGACGTATCTAAGAAGTCGACATCCAATTAGAACTCTAACAGATCAAGTCTTGGTATCTTCAAGTTTTCTTGGTCTTTGATAGGTACAAGGCGTGATTTACCTATAATGAATCGGACGTTATCTCTTTGTACTAGGTATACTACAGCTGCATAGGCTACCATTGATGAATCTGTGAAACAATGCAATTGTGCATTCTCTTCAATTGGAATAAATAGTCATGTTTCTTGGTAGACATATTGACTCTGTTTGTTTCAGATCTTCTAGGATGTTTATCCATTCTTGTCTTTTCTCATCAGGTAACGAGCTGTCCCATTTGACCTTTTCTTCCATAAATTTTGAAGAAGTAGTTTGGCAGGTAAAATTATGGGTATACTGAATC
Source organism: Pammene aurita (assembly GCA_947086415.1). Taxonomy (NCBI): domain Eukaryota; kingdom Metazoa; phylum Arthropoda; class Insecta; order Lepidoptera; family Tortricidae; genus Pammene; species Pammene aurita. The sequence continues at coordinate 33,462,224 of OX352295.1, forward strand.
CACAAGGATCGTATACGGCTGCTATACCCAAGTAGCAAAATTTGGCACTATAAAAGTCCTGAGAACATTTTAGAACGTGCTAATTAGTGTTCATGATTAGCACTATAATAGTGTCGTAAACCATTACCTAACCCCAAATAGGCCCTAGTTTTATCACTGATTTATTCTATAAACATTACATAAAGGCTCTCACTGTGATAAATCAGCTCTATAATTGAAATGTCTGCAATGTTTATGTCACAATTAGGAACTATTAAAGTAACCAAAACATGTTTATAGTGCTAATTTGCGCCGTAAACGATTCCAGTGTGCTTTTTTATCACCAAAAGCCTCGTGTTGTGTGCTGTCGTCGTCGTGAGTTTATTTCACAAGAAATTAAACAAATATATTTGTAAGTCATTCGCCATGTCCCTTTAGTTCCTTAAAGTGACATATAAAGGTACATACTAAAAAACATTCGTGAACCGTAATTCTGCCGGTACTTGCACTTGCGAAAATAATTGTATTGACAAAATCATTATGCTGATTTCAAATTTGACAATGCGCCTTCATAATTTTACTGTTTTAATTAAATTTTAATTAATAAAATTAGGACTTGTCCCGACTGTGGCTGCTATAGTACACATGGGCTCCAGTCATGCTGCTAATGTGCTATCACTTTCAGAAAACGGCAGCCATATTTTAATGGATTTGGGTAGCCCTATAGCGATGTTGAGGGAGCATTTAAAAAGCTAAAACGTTATGTAATGGTCGTGCAAAGTCCTTTTATAGTGCAGACTGATCCTGTAATAGTGTTTGCGATACTGCTACAATACTAGTACTATAAAAGTTAATTCGACGCATTATTAGTGCATAATAGGTACATAAAAGTGTCAGTAAAGTGGCTATAGTATTAAATAGTACTATAATCGCTTTTTGCAAATCTATTACAGTGCAACACTTTAAAGATTCTTTTTTATGGTCCTTTAAGCGTTCTAAGAGCTAACTTATAGAACTAAATTGCTCTTTAATTTATAGAACCAAAACGCTCTATTAAAAACCTTTATAGTACAAGCAGTCACAATGGTTACCATTATAGGCCTACTATATCACTGATTGGTGATAAAAGGCCTTAGTTATAGAAACTTTTGTTACTTGGGTAGTCTTAAGAATACCTCTCTTTGTGATTTCATTGGTGTTATTCACTTTGGCTCTTTAGACGTACCCATTACACGTTCGGGTGTCGTAAAAGGCGACTAATGTCAAAGGCAGAAGGTCTGAAGCTTCCGTAGACCAGAAAATGGGTAGCAGCGTTTTCTGGTATGCTCCTTTCACTGCGATCGCCAACCCGCTTGCCCAGCGCGGCGATTAGGTCATTACCTCTCAATGATAGATACAGCAAATAAACGGCCCCGAGTTCCTGGCCGCCTCACCGGGCTTGGCTACGGTAGCGGTCATAGCGTCGGTGGGGCAAAGGGTGCTAAGAATCTCCGGGTTACGGACGGCTACCACAACTATCACACATTGACCTTGGCCGTATAATGGACGAACTCTAAGGCTCAACGAACATCTCGCCGAATTGGAGGTAGAGTTAGGCAAAATTCGATGGCATGTTCTGGGGCTATCTGAAGTCCGAAGAGAGGGGGAGGACACAGTAACCTTGGAACCAGGCCATCTACTCTACTTCCGAGAAGGTGACAGCCTCTCCCAGGGCGGTGTCGGATTTCTCGTCAACAAGGCCCTCACTGGCAACATTGTGGAAATCTCCAGTGTGTCGTCAAGGGTAGCGTACCTCGTACTTAAACTGACCGAGAGATATTCTCTTAAGGTTGTACAGGTATACGCGCCTACCTCTACACACTCGGATGTTGAAGTGGAAGCGATGTATGAAGAGATAGATAGAGCCCTGCACAACACCTCGAGGGCTCACCTCAATGTTGTCACGGGGGACTTCAACGCCAAAATGGGAGTACGCACGGTCACCGAATCGGTAATTGGGCCACATGGTATTGGGAACAGGAATCACAGAGGGCAGATGCTGGTCAACTTCTTAGAGCGAGAGGGGCTATTCTTGATGAACTCGTTCTTAAAGAAGAAGCCCCAGAGGAAGTGGACCTGGCAGAGCCCCGATAACGTGACAAAAAATGAGATCGACTTTATCATGACGGATAAGAGCCGTATATTCAGAGATATCTCAGTGATAAATAGGTTCAACACTGGAAGTGATCACCGACTCGTACGAGGCACTCTGAATATACCCTTCAAGCAGGAGCGCAGCCGTTTGATAAAGTCCACGCTCCGGCCTACGCAGTTCCAAGCCATCGCTGGCTCCGAAAGATTCCAATTGGAACTTCAAAACCGATTCGATGTGTTGGAAACCGACTGCGACGTTGACGAGGACTTAAGCAGCGTAGTGGAAGTCGTGAGGGATGTGGGTAAAACGTTCTGTCGGAATAGGCATGCAGGCAGGAAGTCTAAACTTTCAGAAGAGACTCTGGAGCTTATGTGAGAGAGACGCGTAAATACACAGGCCACGGTGGCAGATCAGCGAGCACTCACCAGGCATATTCGGAAAGCGGTACGGCGGCATCTTCGGAGTTCCAATACACGCCTCATTAAGGAGGCAATAGAACAAAACCGAGGTTCCAAAGTAGTAGTAGTAGTAGTAGTAGTAGTAGTAAAACACTTTATTGTACAAGAAAACACAACGAAATACATATAACACAACATATACGTACAAAGGCGAACTTATCCCTTTAAGGGATTTCTTCCAGTTAACCTTTGAGCAATTGAGAGAGAAAGTTGGAAGTGCTAGGCAGACTTAGGTACTGTACGATACGGTAAGATGAGTTGTATTATAATTTATAATCTAAATAATTAGGTAGATACTCAGTTCGGTATCATACATAAATATAAATAAACTTTTTACATAAATACAAAATATATACTATACATACATACATACTATAAATACATACTACCTACATAAAATAAAATAAATAATATGAAAATTATTACCGCATATATCTTACTGTTAGGATTCGTTTGAAAGCCATAACTTGTTTAAATTAGCCTTTAGCGATGCAACCGATTTACACTGCCGGAAAGATGGTGGCTACGAATTCCATACTTTAACAGAATAAACTGTAAAAGACATGTCATATGAATGGTGACTGTGCATTGGGATAGAGAGAGATAAATCAGCACTGGAGCGTAGCCGGTGACCACTGGCCGTCCGCTAGAAACCTAAATCTCTCTGAGTGGAGAAGATGGAAGAAACAATACTTTGAAGAGAAGACAAAGAATGTGCACGTCTCTACGGCGACGAATAGTTAGCCACTTTAGTTGGGAACGGAACGCTGAAATGTGGTCGAACTTACGCAAGCCAAAGACATACCTTATACATACATTATGTAGCCGTTCAAGCTTGTCAAGCAGATACTGGGTGAGATCCAGGAAAGCGACGTCTGCGTAGTCTAGGAGAGGAACCAGAAGAGAACGGGCAAGGACCACTTTTGTGTGAAACGGAAGGAAATTCTGGACACGCCGAAGCGAGTGCAGTGAAGCAAAAAGTTTCTTACTAATTTCGGTGACATGGGCTGTCCAGGAGAGGGTCTGATGCATGACAATGCCTAAATTTTTAACAGTCGAAGAGAAAGGAATGTGAGTACCATCAAAATAAATGTCAGGCATTGTCATTTCAGACAGTTTCGAGATAAAATAAGGGCTCCCAACCACTATAGCCTGCGATTTTTGAGCATTTACCATTAAACCAAAAGATGATGCCAATCGCGAATAGAGTCTAAATCTAGGTTAACTTGGTTTACTAACTGCCTAAAATTGTCAATACTTGCTGCAGCGTAAATTTGTAAGTCATCCGCATACAGGTGGAATGATGAACTAAGAGATTTAGTGATTCCATCGATAAAAATGGAAAAAAGTAGCGGAGACAATACCCCTCCCTGAGGTACCCCAGCGGATAGTTCACACCACGTGGATAAATTGTCGTCGACTGACACTCGCTGTCGCCTTCCGAAGAGGTACTCACGAAACCAGGCAATGGTTAAGGGTGAAAGGTTATAGTGGTTTAGTAGTGCGAGGAGTATGTCAAAATCAACTGTGTTAAACGCACTACTAAAATCTAAGAGGACTAAAACAGTTAACATCTTGTTTTCTACGTTGAAGCGAATGTCATCAGTGACCTTAACCAATGCCGACACCGTACTATGCCCGGGGCGGAAGCCGGATTGGAACGGATTAAAAAGATTATATCTATTGAAATGTGAAGAGAGACGTTTATTCGCAAAATGCTCAATGACTTTAGAGAGGATAGGGAGAATATCAAAGTATTCGTGAAGCGTATCGGGAGGAGTCACATGTCTAAGCTGACTACCGCCGATGGTAGTGTCGTCTCCTCTAATCCAGAGATCCTATCGGAGGTGGAAGACTTCTATGGCCGGTTGTATGCCTCGCAATCTCCTCTACCTGAACCTGTCCACTGCGATCCACGAGCTGCTTTAGTCCGACACTATACGGACGAACTTCTCGACGTCAGCATTGACGAAATTGAGCTGGCCCTCAAGCAACTTAAAAATGGAAGTCCCGGGTGAGGACGGAGTTACAACTGAGCTCTTAAGGGCAGTAGGAACTCCTGTCCTTAGGCAGTTTCAGCGCATATTTAACTCCGTACTCCATGAAGGGAGAACTCCAAGAGCGTGGAGCAGGAGTATGGTAGTTTTATTTTTCAAGAAGGGACATAAGACCCTTCTCAAGAACTACCGCCCTATATCGCTCCTGAGCCATGTATACAAGTTGTTTTCGAGGGTCATCACAAATAGGCTGATGCGACGGTTAGACGACTTCCAACCACCGGAATAGGCGGGCTTTCGTGGAGGATTTGGCACCATAGACCACATACACACTATGAGACAGATTATACAGAAGACCCAGGAGTGTAATCAGCCTTTGTGTATCGCTTTCGTGGACTATGAGAAGGCCTTTGACTCTGTCGAGACCTGGTCTGTTCTGGACTCCCTGCAGCGGTGCCAAGTTGACTTTCGTTACATCGAGGTGCCGAGAAGCCTGTATGACGCCGCAACTATGTCCGTCCAAGTACAGAGCAGTCAAACAGGACCGATTCCATTACATCGAGGAGTAAGGCAGGGGGATGTGATATCCCCGAAACTGTTTACGAATGTATTGGAAGACGTGTTTAAGACTCTAAACTGGAACGGACGGGGCATACATATAAACGGCAAATACATCTCGCACTTAAGATTTGCCGATGATATCGTAGTCATGGCAGAATCGCTGCAGGAAGTTCAGGAAATGCTGCACAGCGTAAATGGAGCCTCCCAACGAATTGGTCTCCGGATGAACCTGGACAAGACGAAGGTCATGTATAATGACCTCGTCGTTCCGGGACCAGTAGTCATCGATGGCACGCCTCTCGAAGTTGTCAAGGAATATGTCTATCTCGGGCAGCTAATGCAGTTGGGTAGATAGAACTTCGAAAAGGAAGCCGATAGGAGGATTTAGTTGGGTTGGGCAGCGTTTAGGAAGCTGGACCACATATTTTCGTCCAATGTACAGTCAACTACAAAGAGATGTATCCATGTTAGTGTTACAAAATGAAGTAAATTTTCATTTGCCACAATGAATTACCCTTGGTTCGTGACATTTCTAGTAGCAATCAAACCTTACATTATCATCGACTCGTTTAATATGCAACAATGATGTATCCCACTACGTTTCCTCTTAATTTACACTTAAAAGCCTCTTTTATTATCTCTATATGTATTGACAAATTAAGGTAAACTCCTAATGTTACAAAGAAATGAGAACAGAATCCAAACAAAACATTTTCAAATTTGAATACAAAAAAGACTTCTTTACGTCGTTTGTTACTTCAATTCGCCATTGCTTATCATATCTGATAGGTACTTCATCTATTAATATTATCAGAAAATAATAGTAAATAGGTACCTAATTGGTGCAATTGCAAGGGCATTTCTTGTCGATAAGTATGACATACCGTATCGATGACCACACAAAACATCGCATTGTGGCGATGTTAGAGACTGGAGCATCCGTGACGGACGTTTCTGAAGAGATAGGAGTTACGGTGAGTTTTACTTATTGAACCTAGATACACAAAAAAATTATTTACTTGATATCAAGCAGGTAAAGCCTGACAAGATTCTATTTAGCCCTGAGAAAGTTTCAAACAGCATAGCTTATATATTAGATTGGCAATAATTTAGTGTCTTCTTGCTTTATATTTGTAGAATATCAAAATGTAGTCTCGAATTAATCCAAGTTCCAATTTTTGTTTTTCAGAGGTAAACTGTATCTTTATGGTGTACTACAGGCAGTGGCAGGACTACAACATAGAATACCAGCCAAATAACCAATTTTGAATGATCGCCATAAAATACTCAGATTTAATTTCGCAAATAGATACAAAAACTACTATTTTGAAAAGGTAATTTTCGTAGACGAAAAAGTATTTTTTACCAATGAACAAGGGCGTGTATCACTTTGGAGGTTAGAAAATACCCGTTATGAGGAACATAATATACTACCGACGCAACAAAGTGGCCGATTGACATTAGGGTTTTGGGGTTGGATGTCATCGTCTGGACCGGGAGAACTAATTGAAATACCTACTCACATGAATGTAAGAAATTATAAAGAAATTTTAAAAGACGTGTTGATGCCCACCGCTAAAACTGTATTCGGAGACGAATTAATAACTTTGATACAAGATAATTCGTCAGTGCACAATTCACGTATTGTCCAAACTTGGATTGAAGACCAGGACGACCTCCACCTAATTAAGCTTCCACCCAAAAGCCCAGACATGAACCCGATTGAAAACTTGTGGGGATTGATGGTGCAGAATTGGAACCCAACAGATGTAAGAAATAAAGAAAATTTAAAAGAACACGTGTTCCAGTTATAGGATTACTATCGAGGGAACGATTTCTGCGAAAACTGTGTTCGTTCAATGCCCGATCGACTACAGTCGGTGATTGATGCTGGCGGTAGTTATACTAGATTTTGAGTTTTTAAATCGGAATGGAATTAAGTATTTAAGTATTACATTATTTTAAATATTTTTTTTGTTAATTTAATGAATTGTTTTTTTGTTGATTTGATTGTTAAAGAAACAATGTTGATATACATAACTAAATATCTTCCTCTTCTTGCAAGCTTTTCGTTGCATTTTCATTCTGTCATTTAAGAATAAACTTATAAAACGATATTAAGTAAAGTAATCGTTACCTATTATAAATTAAGTTAAAAAAAACGTTTAGACGGAGAAGTAGCTACGGAAAAAGGTATGCAATTTATAGAGCAATTTATCTGTCTAGTTAGTGTAAGTATGTTCAGCGGTGGGTGTGAGAGCTAGCTACGAAAATAAGTTTGCAATTTATATAGTTATTAGTTTGTTGAATTGCAATTTTTCTATTTTCCTATTTTCCTACTTTCCTTTCCTACTTTCCAACCCTATTTTCCTAGCTAGCTTCCACACCCACCGCTGAACAGCTGCCAAACGCCCGGATTTATTGATAATGATAGTAAGGTGTATTAATAAGACGGATTTCGTGCATGCCTTTTTCCGTAGCCAGCTCTTAGTCTAGTATCTTCCTTGGACTATGTGCCTAGGTAATCTGTTATAAAGAATATTTGACCCATATGCGATTACAAGGATCGCTGTGACGTCTGACCGACACTGACAACTCACGAAAGCAGTGCAGACTTGTCATTGCATACATCTATCTCAGGTTATTGGAGAAATAATACTTCATAGTTGGCGTGTGGCAAACTATTCAAAATGGATACATTTCTATAGAATATTACTTATATTTGTAATAACATATTGATTGATAATAAATGAAAGATGCAGGAGTACATTCATAGGAACTTTGATTGGATACATAATAATAGCACTTAAAATGAATCGATGATAGTTAGTATAAGATTTGGTGGATACTGAAAATGTCACGAAGCAAGGATAAATAATTTTTGCATTCTAAAAGTTCCTTCATTTTGTAAGACTAACATGGATACATCTCTTTGTAGTTGACTGTACCACAGAGCCTGAAGACAAACATTTTCAACCAGTGCGTCCTTCCTGTAATGACGTACGGAGCCGAGACGTGGACACTGACTGTGGGGCTAATCCATAAGCTTAAAGTCGCTCAACGTGCTATGGAAAGAGCTATGCTCGGAGTCTCTCTGAAGGATAAAATTCGGAACGAAGTGATCCGCCAGAGAACCAAGGTGACCGACATAGCTCTAAAAGTTAGTAAGTTGAAGTGGCAATGGGCTGGCCACATATCTCGCAGAACTGATAATCGCTGGAGTAAGCGTGTTCTGGAGTGGAGACCACGGTTGGGCAAACGTAGCGTGGGACGCCCTCTGGCCAGATGGCGGGATGACCTACATAAGATGGCCGGCAGCGACTGGATGCGTAAAGCAGCAGACCGGGCTCTGTGGCGTACCTTGGGAGAGGCCTATGTCCAGCAGTGGACTGCAACGGGCTGATGATGATGATGACTTTGGCTCTTAGATGGAGTAAGTCTTCTCTTAATTCCCAATTTAAACCTACTCTAGGTTTCACTATGGATTCTGGTGCAGCGTCTTGTATTTGTTTGATGAAATCCTTTGAATTGGAACTCCATCCTCTTAGATTCATGATTATTTCGGCAAACTTATCCTTCGCCTCCTTATACAGATCTAAGGCTTCATCTTCCGTTTTTACACCTGTAAGTAGATTGTCCACATAGATATGGCTAGCTAATTGTTTTGTATAATTTCCCTCAGAGGTCTGTAGATGATGTTTTATAGTTGCATTCAGCAGGAATGGACTGGAGATGATACCAAATGGAACTCTAGTAAATCTATATTGTATGAGGTTATCTTCTGTCACAGGTTTATCTGAATCTTTCAACCATAAGAATCTAGTTACATCTCTATCGTTTTTCTTTAGACCTATTTGTAAGAATGCTTTCTCTACATCAGCTGTTAATCCTATATTATGGAATCGGAACTGAATTAATAATCCTGTCAAGTCTTCTAGCATCATGGGTCCGCAATATAAACATTCCTTGAGGCTTTTGGCGTTTTTAACCTTTGCTGAGGCATCGTAGACAAGTCTAAGCGCTTTCCCAGTAGTCATAACTCCATGAAAAGGCAGATAGTGTATCGGATGGTCTGTTTCTTTTCAGGTTTTTAATTAAGCCTTAAAGCAACGCTTTGTAAAACGTAGCTTCGTATGTTACCACAATCAGACAATACACGACATTTCAGGACACAGTTATCTCTACCGATGGCATTAACCATAGCAGTTTGAAGGAAAGTAGGTCCTTGGTCGTGGACATGTAATGTGGTAGTGGTTTCCCTTTTAGGTTGGTCTTTAGTGGGACAAAGTGCCCTATTGTGTCGTCCTCTCTCTCCACAATGAGGACAAGGTTTCGACTTTCTGTTACATGTCTTTATTCAGGTTGTCTATTGTTTGCCCGAAAATTATATAAAATAATACTCATATGCCCGAATTTTATTTGCCCGGATATTTCATTTGCCCGAATGGTTTGTTTACCATAAAAATGATGTGACATACTCTTTGTTTACCCGATTATTAGATTTCAGAACGTACGAGTGCCATACGTATTGTTGTCCATATTATTAATTGTAATAATACTATTTAATAGAATATTTAAACGCCATACTAAATAATGGTTTTCCGAATCCATGCACACAAACAATGCATTTGCTCACTATATTCCTGTAGGCGCTTTAAAAATATTTACTTAGTCATATTATTATGTAGGGGCCGTTTTATTTTGTAGGAGATCACAGTTCTAACCTAACCTAACCTACATTCTAGTAGCCGTTCGCTTTTTGGGGATCACAGTTCTACCTAACCTAACCTACTTTCTGGTAGCCGTTCGCTTTTTGGGATCACAGTTTTAACCTAACCTCACCTACTTTCTGGTAGCCGTTTTATTTTGAAGGAGATCACAGTTCTAATCTAACCTAACCTACATTCTGGTAGCCGTTCGCTTTTTGGGGATCACAGTTCTAACCTAACCTAACCTACTTTCTGGTAGCCATTTTATTTTATAGGAGGTCACAGTTCTAACCTAACCTAACCTACTTTCTGGTAGCCGTTCGCTTTTTGGGATCACAGTTTTAACCTAACCTAACCTACTTTCTAGTAGCCGTTTAATTTTTAGGAGGTCACAGTTCTAACCTAACCTAACCTACTTTCTGGTAGCCGTTTTATTTTGTAGGAGGTCACAGTTCTAACCTAATCTAACCTACTTTCTGGTAGCCGTTTTATTTTGTAGGAGGTCACAGTTCTAACCTAACCTGACCTACTTTCTGGGAAGCAATTTGGATGGCAAATGATATTATGGCTAGTGATATTATGGCTTACAATGATCATGACAAATGATATTATTGAAATTGATTTTATGGGAAACAAAGTTTCTGGCACGTGACTAATATAGTAAACAATAAGTATTGCATGTGTAATTATGGGAAACAATATAATGGCTGTTGACTATTATGGCAAATGAAATTCTGGCAAGTGAGTGTATACCCTTTATTCAGTGACCCAATCCTAGGCACAAGTAGCAGCGATTTCTCAATTTAGCTTTCTTAAGCTGTATTGTTTTAACCTTAGTTCATTCATCGTTAAAGTGGTCTCCCTGGCAGAATATAAAGGTTGAACACGCCAAAACTTGGGCACGTAAAATTTGTTTTTAAACCAGTTTGTAAATAAATAACTACATTATGAATACCACATTTAATGACAAATTTAATGACTTCTAAATTCACAATTTTAATTAATGTTTACACAGTAAGCCATAGATCGAACTTTTCTACGCACACGGGTCATAAGACTTTGCACGTTTTCTTTAGAAATGATTTTTGTCGCCCAGGTCCATATTTTTTGTAGATCAGGGACCGATTTGACTTCTCCGCCTTTCTTTTTTAGAATTCCTTTCATAATACTCCAGTACTCTTTAACAGGCCGCAGTTCTGGACTATTTGGCGGATTGCATATTTTGGGTACCACGATGATCCTGTTAGCGTTGTACCATTTCATAACTGATTTTGCGTATGGCAACTGGCTAGATCTGGCCAAAACAGCGGTAATGAGGCATGCTGTCTTATAAAAGGCAGCAAACGCTTCTGTAAACAATCTTTCCGATAAATATCGCCGTTTATTGTCCCGGTGGTGATAAAAGAGCGACTTCTTTTACTACAGCCACATATTGCCTGCCAAAGAAGGTATTTTTTTGGAAATTGCCCTCGTTTTTTTAATTCAAAATCTTCAGGAGTATCTGTCCGAGATTTGCTAGTATAAAACTCTTGACCATGTATTTGTTTAAAATCCAATTTTATATACATATCGTCGTCTATTACCGCGCATTCAAATTTTGTAAGAAAATCTTCATAGAGTTGTCGCGACGGTATCTATGCGGATAAGTTCTGTTTTGAGTCTCGATCTGGTGCGGCCTGGGCTTTATAACTCCTCAGTTTTGCCCTCTGTTTCACTTTTTGTACATAGGACTGAGACATTTTCACTTTTTTAGCATCATCACGAGACGAAATCGTATGATTTGAGGCAAAAATCTTTAAAATACTCTCCTTTTTGTTATTCTTGTCTCCCTGCAACCCACCACTTCCTGGCTTTCTATCTATTGTCAAGCGTTCACGGAAACTTTTTAATACGTGACCAACCGTAGATTGTGGATATTTCAGCCTTTTCGCGATATCTCTGTAGCTTAAAATGACATTTTTTACATGTTCGTGCAAAATGCGTTCACGTTTTTGTTGTTGTACGCTCGACATTTTGCCAACGAATAAATAAAAGAAAATAAAACTATCATCATTTTATAGCCCAGTTCCTTGTGAGAAAATTGTTGTTTAAAAAGTTTGTTATCTCCATTTTTCGAATAACTATAGCTATTTTTACATGCCCAGGTTTTGGCGTGTTCAACCTTTACAAGAGATCCTTCTTTTCTTCTGAACAGGCGCTGAACTGTTCTCTTCTTCTTTGAATCTTCTTTTGTTATTATATGTTTTGTTATCCTATGTTTTGTTAAAAGCGGTTAGAGTTGGTTTATATTTCTTCTAAGTATTCTTGTTAGCATTTGGTCTTCTCGGTTTTGGTCTTCTTTTACTTTTATCGTCTTGTACAAGTAGTGTCTCGGTTGTGAAACTCCTTTCCCTTTAGACTTTTCTTCACAGGTTCTCTTGGCATCCTCCCTGGCAGTGAGTACTAAATGTAACCCCTTTCTCAATTCCATTATGGATTCATCCTTCAATTTTAGTTTTAATTTATATATCGGGTGTTCCAGAAAGTATAAGCACGAGTTACCTTTGAATTGGAACTCCATCCTCTTAGATTCATGATTATTTCGGCAAACTTATCCTTCGCCTCCTTATACAGATCTAAGGCTTCATCTTCCGTTTTTACACCTGTAAGTAGATTGTCCACATAGATATGGCTAGCTAATTGTTTTGTATAATTCCCCTCAGAGGTCTGTAGATGATGTTTTATAGTTGCATTCAGCAGGAATGGACTGGAGATGATACCAAATGGAACTCTAGTAAATCTATATTGTATGAGGTTATCTTCTGTCACAGGTTTATCTGAATCTTTCAACCATAAGAATCTAGTTACATCTCTATCGTTTTTCTTTAGTCCTATTTGTAAGAATGCTTTCTCTACATCAGCTGTTAATCCTATATTATGGAATCGGAACTGAATTAATAATCCTGTCAAGTCTTCTAGCATCATGGGTCCGCAATATAAACATTCCTTGAGGCTTTTGGCGTTTTTAACCTTTGCTGAGGCATCGTAGACAAGTCTAAGCGCTTTCCCAGTAGTCATAACTCCATGAAAAGGCAGATAGTGTATCGGATGGTCTGTTTCTTTTCAGGTTTTTAATTAAGCTTTAAAGCAACGCTTTGTAAAACGTAGCTTCGTATGCTACCACAATCAGACAATACACGACATTTCAGGACAGAGTTATCTGTACCGATGGCATTAACAATAGCAGTTTGAAGGACAGTAGGTCCTTGGTCGTGGACATGTAATGAGGTAGTGGTTCCCCTTTTAGGTTGGTCTTTAGTGGGACAAAGTGCCCTATTGTGTCGTCCTCTCTCTCCACAATGAGGACAAGGTTTCGACTTTCTGTTACATGTCTTTATTCAGTGACCCAATCCTAGGCACAAGTAGCAGCGATTTCTCAATTTAGCTTTCTTAAGCTGTATTGTTTTAACCTTAGTGCATTCATCGTTAAAGTGGTCTCCCTGGCAGAATATACAAGAGATCCTCCTTTTCTTCTGAACAGGCGCTGAACTGTTCTCTTCTTCTTTTATCTTCTTTTGTTATTATATGTTTTGTTAAAAGCGGTTAGAGTTGGTTTATATTTCTTCTAAGTATTCTTGTTAGCATCAGGTCTTCTCTGTTTTGGTCTTCTTTTACTTTTATCGTCTTGTACAAGTAGTGTCTCGGTTGTGAAACTCCTTTCCCCTTTAGACTTTTCTTCACAGGTTCTCTTGGCATCCTCCCTGGCAGTGAGTACTAAATGTAACCCCTTTCTCAATTCCATTATGGATTCATCCTTTAATTTTAGTTTTAATTTATATATCGGGTGTTCCAGAAAGTATAAGCACGAGTTATCATTGATATAAGACGGTTTTTATTTTTATTTTGACAAATATGCTTTTATCAATATTGGATGTTAACTTATTGTTTAACAAATTCAGGCACCAATTTATTGATATCGTCAATTATAAACCAGTACTCGTACCTTGGATCTATCTCGCGACATAAGCTTCAGCACAGATTTAACTCCAATGTCTTTGGAGGCTACCGACCAGTTTCTTTTGAAGGTCTCGATGGAAACTGCTGGCTTAAAGGTTTTATCATTGATATGTCTTGATAACAGGCTAAAAAGTCGCGATTGGCCTGGTTTCTGGACAGTTCGCCGAACCCATCTCCTTAGGTAATGATGCGACTCTTCTGTCACTATACCAATATAACGTGGTCTTCGAGTAGGGTACAGGTGCCAAATCTGGCTAATGTGAAACAAGACTATATATCATGCTCGCGGGTCATGAGCAATAAGCGGCGATTCAAGTACTCCTAGATGAATTTATTTATTTAATCGTATGGCGATATAGTCCAATAGGCAATAAAATTAGAACAGGATTTTATAAGGCAACATCCAAATTTTGCAACCATTGCACAGCATCGGGCGTCACTTCTATCAGGTCTTCTGGGCTTCCTGGGTATGCGCGGAGTGGACACCGTTGTATGATGTGCTCCATAGTCTGGTCCTCGATTCCGCAGTCACAGAGCGCGGAATCTTTCCAACCCCACTTATGCCGGAAGAAGTTGCATCGCCCGTGCCCAGTTCTGAGGCGGTTTAAGCGGCACCATTGTTTCCTAGGAAGTTCGGTTCCCCTGATCATATCCGTCGGATCTATATTCATGACCGAGGTACCGACAGCTTGCTTCATCCATTCTTGTTTCCAGAGCTGCTGTATGTCAAAGGGATCTTGGGTAAGTGTTGCCGCTGCTGCGTAAACTGGACGGCGGGACTTGAGTCTTGCCATAGGGGGGTTGGTAAACTCTTGATGCATTGGCAGAGTGGCACACGCCCTAATTTTACTGGTCTCCCTCAGTAGCGCCTGTTTCCTTCTTAGGTGTGGAGGTGGGATTCGGCTAAGCGTAGGAAGCCAGTGGCAAAGGTGTAGATTTCACTGTTCCAGTAATGCATCTCATGGTGGCATTTAGCTTCGAGTCTACCGTATGTGTATGTGGACTTTGTAGCCAGACCGGAGCACAGTACTCTGCAGTGGAGTAGACCAGTCCCAAAGCCGTCGAACGGAGACATTCGCAGATGCTCCCCACGAGGTGCCACACAACTTGTGGAGTATGTTATTCCTAGCCGATACCTTTAGTGAGAGCTTGGTAAGGTGTTCTTTGTAGCTTAAGGTTCTGTCCAGAGTCACTCCTAAGTATTGCGGAAAGGGGTTAAATGGAATCTTTTCACCTGCTAAGGTGATAGATGGCTCATACTTCGTAAGGTAATTACTGAGGTGGAAGCAGGACACTTCAGTTTTTCTCACACTTGGTATGAGTCTCCACTCTCGAAAATATCTCTCCAGGATCCTTAAATCAGCAGTGAGTTCGCTCTCGCCCTCTCCAAAAGTGCGACTCTGAGCTACCAGGGCGATGTCGTCCGCATAAATAAACTTTCTAGCTGTAGTTTGAGGCAGGTCGCTGATGTAAAGGTTAAACAGCTGTGGTGCAAGGACGGAGCCCTGGGGGAGGCCATTGTTCAGCTTTCTCTTCCTACTCTTCCTAGATGAAGATATCAGCCTTAATTTATTGAGTGGTAACGAATAGCTTAGAAAACTTCACACACTCACACTAACCTAACCTAACCTGTTAGATACTTCTCTGACTCAAAAGCTGCTTTACTTAAACTCACCAACAGAAACGGTACCAACGCCATTATCAATAAGACCCCCAAAACTATGGTCACAATGCGACAGCAGGGACAAGATATACAATTCTGTTGGATCAAAGCACACGCTGGCCTCATGGGCAACGAGGAAGCCGATATGACAGCCAAACTTGCCGCTTCATTACACCGCGCACCAGATTATACAAAATTCCCTTTATCATATCATAAAAAGGACTTACGCAAAGATACACTTCAAAAACAAGACAGCGAATACCAAAAGTGCACTACTGGTTCACACCTTAAACAGTGGCTACCCACACGGGAAAAAATCGACGCATTCAGAAAACAAACCAGACTTACGTTCCAAATAACCCAAATACTAACCGGGCACGGATACAATAAAACCTACCTCAAAAGGCATCATATAATTGACTCTAATGAATGCCCGTGTGACAATAGCACACCACAAACAATAAAGCATCTATTGGAACAATGCCCTCGATACTGCAAAACCCGAGAAAACCATGAATTAATTTGCTACATCATGAAAGTCATGTGTAGTCATCAGAAAGTCAAGTCATCATGTAGTGTCCGCTATTGGACAACAACAATAAATGTACGGTATTTCAGACATTTCTACTCAGTAGTCCTTGTGCAAAATAGTATTAACTAGCTTAAGACCTGATACTCACGCAATTTTATCACATTCACCTCACCCTCGCCACCTCGCCACTACGCCAGCACACCGGCCTTACCTTACCCCACCTTACTTCCCTAACTAAATAAACCAAAACCAAACTAGAAAATTACAATAATGACCTGACTAGATTAGCACCGAAAACTATATATATATATATATATTTATTTTGGCACTACTTTAGCACCGATTAGATACTATTTTCAATGTTATCTACACCTCCATAACCCCTTTAAATACCGAGATATCCTTATTAACACATTTCACATTACTCAATATATATATATATATACATATTAATAAAAATAAGTAAATCAAAACGAGATCGCTTACCAAAATCTTACTTTTTTTACCACCTGAACAACAACAATAATTCCCTTTCTTTTACCGACACTAACAGGACCAACTGAACAATAACAACAACAAAATGGCATGCGAAGACTGCCAGGAGGAAATCGACAAAATAAAGCAGCAGTTTGCAAAAGCTCTACAGGCACAAAGCACACTCATCGACGAACTAAGAAGTGCTCTCCTGGCGTGTATAAATAACAATAACAGCACACAACAGGCCAATATACAGCTTAATACTACAGAAAATACATACCCTCCACCACCACCAGCATCAATAACAGTAATGTACACATATGACGTGGTAACACCACCCCTTCCAACTTTCGAACCTGAACCCTTAGACCTCTCTCTCCCCATGAGCACTGACTGCACCAGCCAACTGATGATAACACCCCCACCAACATCAGCAACAACATCATTCCTTTCATCCTCCATGCCCAACGAGTTGGACACAACTAATCGGATAAACCCCATATATATGCCGGACCAGATGGTGCAAACGCAAATGGATCATAGCCAAACTGAGAATGCCAATGCAGATGTAATAATGCACTTCACAGACCCCATAGATCTTACATTAGCTGCATCAGTTCTACCCACCAACAACAACAACAGTAACATAAACAATAACAAAGAAGATAGCCGTAAAGACCATACACATGGATCACTCTACAACAATAACGATGTAGACAATAACCACTATGGTATCGAAACCGACAATAATTATATGCCACCACCCTCATTGACACCGCTCCCACCTCCTTTGTCACCCCTGCAAATTTCTCCATCTATGAGCAACTGCACTACTCAAAATACGGACACCATAATACCATCACCTCCATCCCCCACCCACTCGAATGAAGAACAGAACGAAGTAATGGAGGATGTAATCACAACATCCGAAACCATATACATATCAAAAACAGGATATTACCATCACCAACAACTACATCGCGAGGTAATTGGCAGGAACGCTAACTTCGCATTCTCTGCATCCACATCAACATCCGTTTCCGCTTTCACGCCACCCCCTACCACTCTTGACGTACCCAGGAAACTAAACAAACCTGACAGGCGAAACTCAAAATCCAGCTCAAGCTCTAGCTCTAGCTCAAGCTCTAGTTCTAGCTCCAGCACAAGTTCAAGCTCAACAACATCATCCGGCTCATCATCATCATCGTCATCTAGCTCGTCTCTTGACAACAACATCCCGCCAAATAAACTGCCCACAAAGCAAACTGAAGACTTTCTCCCATGTGCATCCCCCCTTCCCCAACCCACTCCCACCCATTCACCTCCACCCTCCCCTCATCATCAGGACCATCAATCAACACATTAACCCCTCCCCACCACCATCACCTCTAATGGACAATAGGCTCACTCCACCAAACAATGGAATGGAGACCGAAATAGAAACTAATACAAAAGCACAAACAAAAACAAGAAGAAATGCTCGTTATAAACCAAAGCAATGCACTCTGTGCGGATACTTTACAAGAAAAGGGCACATAAAGAGACACTTAACGATTTTCCACCGAGGACTAACCTCAACAAATGACCAACTAGCACTAATGCAGTATGGCAGCTACGTAACAGATGTACCACAAAATTACAGCCCACAGAGAGTGCTTCCTCCAGTTTGAATCGTGAAGAAGGCCACCAACATCAACAAAACATGGCTGGAGGCCATCTTCACTGGATTGATTAATGATCACCCCAGCTCCGCCAGTTCGCCACCTACTCCCCCAACAGATCACTCATCTCACCCTCGCCACCTCGCCACTTCGCCATTAGACCTGGCACCTCGCCAGCGTGCGGGCTCGCCACCACTGCCTAACCAGCCTAATGGCTCGCCTGCACCCTAATTCGCCAGTTCGTCACCTACTCTCTCACTGACTCGCCAGTTAGCCAGCTGGTTCATTCACCCCAGCTTCTTCACCAGTTCGCCAGTTAGCCACCTACTCTCGCACTGGTTCGCCACTTCGCCCCTACTCTCGCACTAGTTCGCCACTTCGCCACTTGACCTCGACATTTCGCCAGCAAGTTCATTCACCCTAGATTCTTCACCAGTTCGCCACCTACACTCTCTCACTGGTTCGCCGGTTCGCCAGTTCGCCACCTACTCTCTCCCTGGTTTGCCAGTTCGCCACTTGACCTCGCCACTTCGCCAGGTAGTTCATTCACCCCGGCTTGTTCGCCAGTTCACCACCTACTCTCTCAACGGGTCATTCACCTCATCCTCACTGCCTCGCCGCCTGCGCTATCTGCGCCACCTCACCGCCTGTGCCATCTGCACCACCTCGCCTCGCCGGCTCGCCACTTCGCCAGTTCGCCACTTGACCTCGCCACCTCGAAAGCTGGTTCGCCAGCCCAGCTTGTTCGCCAGTGCGCCACCTACTCACCACCTACTCTCTCATCGGGTCATCCACCTCACCCTCGCAACCTTGCCGTCAGCGCCAACTGCGCCACCTCGCCGTCTGCGCCATCTGCGCCACCTCACCTCGTCGGCTAGCCGGTTCGCCAGTTCGTCACTTGACCTCGCCACCACGACGCTGGATCACTCACCCCAACTTGTTCGCCGGTTCGCCACCTACTCTGACTTTGACCGCCTGCCAGCTCACCAGCTGGTCACTTGTTAATACATTGTAAATACGAATTTTTTTTTTATGTTTTTCCCATAGGATATAAGTATTTAGATATAAGGTTTAGTTGTGTTTAGTTATAGTAGTAGTTTTGCGAAAACGCAACCAATACATAATAATTTAAGCACTATATGCCTTCATAAATAATAAAAATAATAAGTGTAACTATACTAAACATAACATAACATAAAAACAACCTACTAAAAATTGAGATAATTATCGCATAAATGTATAGTATAGCCATAAAAACTGTACAATAAATGGGTAAACTATATAGCATTAAGAGTTATATAACAGACCAATGTAAAATTATTTTAGAAAATAAACCTAGTTTATAAGAATGTACATAAAACAACAATAGTATAATAACAATTATAATTTTATAACTAATCCTTAAATAATATAGTAATTATTATACTATGCGCCTCCACTCCAGTCAGTCGGCGCGCCGCTGCGCCAGCGCACTTTCGTGGTGCCTATTTGTACTATGCATTTTTGCACTGCACTGTGCTGTCTGTGCTGTAGCAGCGGCGCGGCGACTTTTATACTTTTAAATTTTAAATGATAACTATGATAATGCACAACTACAATGTGAACTGTATAAATGACAAATATCGTGTAAGTGTAAAATACTATTTAACTAATAAATATAACAATTGCGTGAAACGTATAACTTATAAGCACAAATAAAGCGTTATTTTGTATAACTGATAAATAATGTGTAATTGACAAATACTATGTAACTCGTAATTATATGTATAACTGATAAACACAAATACAGTGTGGACTGTTTAGCTGATAAATACTGTTTTACTGATAAAAACTATGCAACTGATATTTATAATAACTGCCTAAAATGTATAACTTATAGGCACAAATACACTGTGAATTTGTATAACTGAAAAATAATGTGTAACTGATAAATACTATGTAACTGATAATTATATGTATAACTGATAAACACAAATACAGGGTGAACTGTATAACTGATTAATATTGTGTAACTGATAGATAACACAAATACAGTGTGAACTATATAACTGATTAATATTGTGTAACTGATATATAACTGTAAAAATAGATTGAACTTGTATAACTAATAATTAAAATAGAATAAAGACTCCGTAACCTCATCCTTCCCCTTCCTTCCTTATAAATACATCCATACATCCATATCCTTAAGTCCTCCATCTTTCTCCCTTCCTTCCCCTTCCTCTTCTTTCTCGCCATTCTCTCCTTCCCCTTAAGACCAAGCCAATCGCAGCTCTGCGGTGGCTTTGGACTAAAAGTTTCACATTTCATCCGTATCCATATAGCGGGGTTCTGTGGACAATACAAAGTCCCACTTCAAAAAAAAAACAAAAACCCTGTTAGATACGTACCCGTTTTTTTCTATGAAAACACCTTTACAGGTACTTTATTAAAATCCTGGCTTTCTGATACGGTGTAAAATTGGTCACTGGAAGGATTTTGTAGTCAAATTTCATAGTGCCGTTCGACATCTATAATAACGCACGGCCATTTTTAGCACAGTAGGCTATCACAAAACTTTTACACGTTTTGGTTCACACATGCAGCTTGTTTAGTGCTCCGTTTTGATACTTTCTGCTTTTTTAAGGTCTTTAAATCAATTATTGCCTTGGCCCGTTGAACATTGCGAGCCGATTTTTGTAGTTTTTTGGCCACCTCCCTCACAGACAAGTTGTTTTTTTATATATAACATACATTATTAAAATATAATAACACCTTGTGCAATATTACGGTCCAAATTTCGATCTACAGGTCCCCTTTTCGACCACTTTTTGGTCCACCGTAAAAGGAGAATTCTCCACCAGAATTTGGAATAATCGTACGTATGGCTCCGATACTAACTCCCACAGATTTCACCAACTCTTTGAGCATTAAGTTAAGAACTATACCGTATTTGTGCAGAATTCGTTTTCGTTTATCTGGAGAAATGCCTCACATTTCGCATATTTCGCATATAATTTGTGCGAAAAATGTACATATTTGTTGCTAATTAAGGAAATAACAATTCCATATTACTGTATTTTTCTAGTCAGTATCATGAACATAGATGTGGCATTGCAAATTCGTGCTTATACTTTCTGGAACACCCGATATGACGTCTTCTGGGAATTTCTCCATAATTAGGAATCTGAGATGGTTATGTTCAACATTTTCGCCTAAAGAGCTCAGTATCCTTAGATGCCTCTCGATATCATCTAAAGTTCTTCTACTATCTTCAGGATTCTCCGCCCGTTTCAACTTGTATAACGTAGAGTAGTGAGCGTCGATTATGTGGGTCTTTCTCCCATATCGATTTATGAGTTTATCGATAGCTATTGTAGCATGCCGGAAGAACGCCAGCTACATCTCGCGGCGTCCCTTGGGACTATCCGCGCGGTTAGTTTGTTTATCGGCCAAGTTGCGCGAGTCAGGGTAGATTAGATCGTGGTTCGTCTACTTATAGATAGGTGGCGCCGATATTAAAATATGATCACCATATCATGTGTCCTTTTTTATTTTGAAAGAAGCTGACGACTAAGAAAAGAGGATATTCGCATCAATTTTAAATTCAAATTTTGTAGGAGTTTGGAATAGTTTTTGTTTTAGTCGAGAAGACAGATAGATTGTGAACCTCGAGCTGTGCAGTTGTTATAATCCATTTTCGACATCCCATTTTTCCTATTTTAATCTGAGTTTGATTTTTTTTTGGGCGTGATTGGAATTAGTATTTTGTGATATCCAACGCCAAGTGCGTGCGTATACCGCGTCGGAGAGGCGTCAAGCGTTTGCGACCGGACCCGCGATACTGTCCAACGCAGATATTGGATATCGCCTGTCGCGGTTAGGATACAGCCGACAGCCGCTTGTAAAGGACTTGAGCCCGCATTTACGCGTGGCTCACCAGGTGAAAGCGGCGTATCGCCCTGGAATACGGCCGCCAGTCGCCTCTAAAGGACTCGAGCCCGCATTTCGCGTGGCTCACCAGGTGAAACCGGAGTGTCGCTCTAGGATACGGCCGCCAGTCGCCTACGAAGGACTTGAGCCCGCATTACGCTTGGTTCACCGGGTGAAAGCGGCGTGTCGCTCCGTGAAGTGTTCTAGAGTTTAATTGGGGACTTCGCTTTTTATTTGCCGTGCTTTAGTTCTATATTGTTGTTACCATTCTTACATATCTGCGATCCGCATTTTATATTAACCCTAAATCCCCAAAATTCTTATTGCCTTATTTGACGGGCGTACAAAGACCTGGCTCTTGACTTGAATTAAGGCTACTCTCATCCAGGGAATCATCTGTCACCATCCATATAACTCGCCTCATTAATCCATTACTTTCCCCGCAGCCAAATTACCAGCCGAGTCTTTATTTGTACTTACTAGTTTTGCTAGTACTCCCTCGTTTTATTTTCCTTTCGTGCGGAAAGTAGACGTCTACGATACTAAGGAAATTATTGAATGTTAAATATCTTTATATCTATATCATTTTCGTCATTTTTATGTGAAGTGCTAATTTTAAATAATCTGATTATTATTCTTAATTACATTCTATCCGGGTCTACGATACTAAGGAAATTATTGAATGTGAAATATCTTTATATCTATATCATTATCGTAATGTTTATGTGAAGTGCTAATTTTAAATAATCTGATTATTGTTCTTAATTACATTCTATCCGGCTCGAAAGACCAAATTACTAATTTTAAATAATCTACTTAATCTGCAAAATTAAACGTGTTAATGCAAATTACGCTGTGTTTTACTGCACTATCTTATAATTGTCATTCGTGGTTTCTAAACCGTCCAGTATAGTTTTTGCATCTCATTTTAAGGATGATTTTAAATAAAGGAGCTCGTCTACCTCTCTAAGCGGGTGCGTAACATAATGAATACTCACTTTTGGTATAATTTCAGTTTACAAACGTTCAAAAAGTATACTAACGTTAGGTATAATGAATTAAATGTCTATTTTCAATTAGTATAATTCAAAAATAATATAACGTACATTATACATACCGTTGTTTAGTCTAACGAACATATAGACGGATTCCGTTTTGCATAATAATAGTTACGTATAATAGTTAAAATATCGACTAACATCTGAAATAACAATCTAGGTTAGGTTAGGTTAGAACTGCGACCTTCACAAAAAGAAAACTGCTACCAGAAAAGTGGGTTAGGTTAGGTTAGAATTGTGACCCCCACAAAAAGAAAACTGCTACCAGGAAAGTGGGTTAGGTTAGAACTGTGACCCCCACAAAAAGAAAACTGCTACCAGGAAAGTAGGTTAGGTTAGAACTGCGACCCCCAGAAAAAGAAAACTGCTACCAGGAAAGTAGGTTAGGTTAGAACTGCGACCCGCCCACAAAAAGAAAACTGCTACCAGGAAAGTGGGTTACGCTAGGTTAGAACTGCGACCCCCACAAAAAGAAAACTGCTACCAGGAAAGTAGGTTAGGTTAGAACTTCGACCCGCCTACAAAAAGAAAACTGCTACCAGGAAAGTGGGTTAGGTTAGGTTAGAACTGTGACCCCCACAAAAAGAAAACTGCTACCAGGAAAGTAGGTTAGGTTAGAACTGCGACCCCCCCCCCCCCCCCCCCCCCACAAAAAGAAAACTGCTACCAGGAAAGTGGGTTAGGTTAGGTTAGAACTGTGACCCCCACAAAAAGAAAACTGCTACCAGGAAAGTAGGTTAGGTTAGAACTGCGACCCCCACAAAAAGAAAACTGCTACCAGGAAAGTAGGTTAGGCTAGGTTAGAACTGCTACCCCCCCACAAAAAGAAAACTGCTACCAGGAAAGTGGGTTAGGTTAGGTTAGAACTGTGACCCCCACAAAAAGAAAACTGCTACCAGGAAAGTAGGTTAGGTTAGGTTAGAACTGCGTCCCCCTACAAAAAGAAAACTGCTACCAGGAAAGTAGGTTAGGTTATAGGGAAGGGTTTGAAAAAAAAACAATTTAGTACATTCAACAAAAAAAATAGTTTATTTAAACATAGGTACAAATGTCGTCACGAAGCGTTGCTAGATCGCGAGGAGCTTGGAGATACGCTGAACTGCCTTATAGGGTGTCGTTAAGCGGTGCACAATAAAACCATCAGAGTAGAATTAACTTTATATTAAAGTAAACTACAACTGTACTGAGAGAGGAGCAGACCCGGAATGAATTGGCTGAGAGACGCAGCCCTCTTTTATACCAATTTTCTAATACAAAGGATTGTTAAGCAATTCGCCACAGGGATGAGCAATACCTTGAAAAGCACGTATTTCACATTAAATATATAATTTATTACTCTTGCACGTGCTGTTGGCTTTGACATCGGATTAGTCAAATTAACTAGAACTCATTTACATTGTATTACAAATATCATACAATGTTGCAAGCATTACTTAGTCTTCGTCATCAGAGTGGTGCATTCCTTAACTCCTCCCTCCTTAAGATGAAAAATACATTTTTACAAAAATTATTTTTTATCAAATACAAAAATTTATTATAATATTAATTTTTAAAATTAAAGTTTATGCTATCCCTTAAATGTCTTTTATTGCCCTAACCCCGGCTCACTATCACTTTCACTTTTCATTAGTCTTTTTATTACACTTTCACTTTACATATTGTTCGCTTTTTATCGTCGTAAACGTTCATAAAGACGTCGCTTAGCATTTCCACACCTCGTAAACGGTCACAAAACGAATGTATCGACGTGAGTCATCAGTTTTGTATGACTGGTTACCAAGTATTGATTTACTCCATTTCTTCTGTTCGTGTTTTATGTATCGTCGTGAAGTCTAATTGTAATCTGGTTACTCAGTAAAATTAGACTTACAGAATATTATTTGCATTTTCTATTGGTGCTATATTTTACTCAGTCATTGATTCAATTCTTCTTCGTATGTAAGCATTTCTTGCTTTATGTCTTTCACTCATTTTTGGGAAAAGGGGAGGGGAAAGGATAACATAAGTTTGAGCTTAAATTAAGTTTATACAATAAAAATGTTAAGCGTTATTCCGCTGTATCGCTAGTATTACCCGTTATTTTGAACATTAAATGATCTCTCATAAAATTTGTATAATAATTATAAACTAGGGATACAATTCTATTGGTATTTAATACTAGAGACATTATATGTCATATGCTAAGTATACTATATGAATACATTTTTTTTTGTTAGGATTACATTATCCATTTATTTGTTGCTAGGGATATATTATAATATCCATATATTTTTATTGCTAGGATCCTATAATCTATAATCACGAGTGAGACTATTTGTCTTTCCACTGAAATGAGGTAGAATGGTTGAATAAAAGGAGTAACGCATACCGTGCCAATCCACGAGAATATATACGACTCTTATTTACAATAATTAGTGATTTGTCTACCATGTTATACATGAGAATATAGATTAAATCTTTTTTTATAGATTTGACTACCGTGTTATACTACGTGTATGTAGTCGAAATCTTACATGATTGTTTCGGCTCTTATTAGCCTACAATTATTAAGTGGCATTTTAGCCCTTATTCGGCATTTTTAGCCTACAGTCGGCATTTTTAGCCTTCAGGTACCTGATAAATATTAATTATGACACTTGGTCGTATTTGATTACTCATTTACATCGTATTCTTGATGAATAGAATAGAGTTTAATCGATTTGATTTGAGTTGAGTTGCGCAACTTATTAATAAACACACATGTTTAAACATTTTGACGTCATAGTTATACAATACAATTATGCCAGTATTTTAGGGTTTTGGGAACTCATTACATTGTGCTTTAGTGATTTAAGGCTCATCGTCTTGCTTTTTGTGCATTATAAAGTTTATAACTTTCTTTACTTTATTGGGGCGTTTAATATTCTTAATTGGTACGGTGGTACTTCGCCCTCTGATTAATATAGGTGCTACATTTCTTTCGGGTGTACCCGTAATTGTAGCTTTTTCATACTTAGGCTTGTCTTTAGCTAAGCGTTTATTTACCATTTTTGTATAAATTTCATCTCCTAAATGAAAATTCTGAGAAGTTGAAGCTAATGTTCCTAAACGTGAACGAGTAACTTCTTTTGATTTTAACATCCTATCAGCTATAATTTGATATAGTATTTTAGTTCTTTTGTTATGATCTTTGATAAAGTTCTGCATATAAGTTTGATTGAAATCTATATCGAATATACTACGAGCATCGGTATGTCCGAATACTACTTCATATGGTGTGAAACCAGTCATAGAGTGTATGCTATTATTGTAAGCCATAATTGCGTATGTCATTACGTCTGCAGCGTCAGTAATTTTCTGCGTATATTTTGCTAAACGGTAAGTTTCTATAATGGTCCTATGGAATCTCTCTACAATTCCCATTGACTGAGGATTATTTGGAGTTCCAATATGTAAACTGATTTTATATAGAAGAAGCAATTCTTTCATTAATGCGTTATTAAATTCTGAACCTGGATCACAACTTATTTTATGTGGCAATCCATAGGTTGAGAAATATTTAATTAAAGCTTTGACTACTTCTGGAGTAGATCGATTTGATATTAGAATTGCTTGTCCTAATTTACTAAAAGCGTCTACTATTGTTAAATATAATTTTCCGTCAATTTTGAATAGGTCTATAAATAGTTCTTCAAATGGTTTCTGTTGCGTTTGTGTTAATTGAATTAATGGATTTAAAGGTTTTCGATCATATTTCATTTGTTTACAGATATCACAGTTATTAATCACAGCAGCAATTACTTCTTTCATTTTTGGGAAATAGTATTGTCTTTTCAATTTACTATAAGTTTCGTTTATTCCACGATGACAAGTTTTACCTTCGTGATATTTAAGAATAATGTATTTTTGTTCAGATTCATTTTGTAAAATTGTAAGTCTTTTAGTACATTCTACAAAAGGAACTGACTTTTTGTCGAACATAGTTGCTACAGTTTCTGAAAATACTTCTTTTATTTGTAGAGAGTTAAAATATATAAAATATATTTTACTCGGATTTAATTTAGTTTTAATAAATTCTTCTATTAATACTGTGTCTAAAGGTAAAAATACATCTAGGATTTTTTCTTTATCTACTGTTTTAACTTCATTTTTAAACCAGTGGGTTAAAATTAATTGATCTGGTTTTACGTCTACAGCTTCATGTAAAATCGGAATAATGGAATCATCTTCCCTTAAAATTTCTACATATTCACCTTCATCTTCGTTTTCAGAAGCACTCATAGTATCTTCGGAAATATTATCAGGAATATTATTAATATCATTTATATCATTATTTTTTGAACTTGGGGCGGAAGTCGTTGGAATATTTTGATAAATAGGCTCAGAATCATCAGTATTCTGGACACCTAAAGTATTTAATTCAATCCTTGATAAAGCGTCAGCATTAGTATTTTGTTTCCCTTGTTTGTAAATTATTTCAAAATCATATTCTTGAAGTCTGAGTCTCCAACGAGTTAATTTACTGTTGGGCTCTTTTAACGAATATAGCCACGCTAGTGGTCTATGGTCCGTATAAATTTGAAACTTTTGCCCGTAGAGGTAAGGTCTGAAATGCCTTACTCCCCACAGTACAGCTAAAAGTTCTTTCTCTATAGTACTGTATCTTTGCTCCGTTGAACTTAAGGTTCGACTAGCGTAAGCTATAGGTTTATCGCTGCCTATCGATCCTTGAGAAAGGACTGCTCCCAAAGCTGTGTTTGAGGCATCCGTAGTTAGTATAAATGTTTTATTAAAATCTGGATATTGCAAAATTGGAGCATTTGTTAAAAGCGTTTTACAAGTTTCAAATGCTTTTACAAATTCTTCAGTTTCTTCTATTTTTTTTTTCTAATATGATGTTTAATTTTGTGGGTGAAAGTCAAAGGAATGTCCTCATGGAAAAATATGTCTTTGTACTCGTTACAAAGTTTCTTAATCGCGTCGCGTTCCTCGGAATTCATATGTTCCGTTCTTAATTTTTCTAGGTTCTGTGTAAGTAAATTTTCATGACTTGAATCCATTATATTATTACATAATATGTTATCGTTAAAGTTTTTTACTTCAAACGGTGAGCATATGTCTATATTCATTTCATTGTCATTTAAATTTTTGATAGTTGTTTGAGCAAACCCGTCGTTACAATGTAACAAAGCACAAGGCATTAAAAGTCCTTCTGCGAATGTTACTTGGTCGATTATCCCCTCACCTTGTAAGAGTTGAGTTGGAATAATGACCCTTTGTTCCGTACGTGGTTGTATTGTTAGTGTAAGTATGGGCACTTTCACTGATTTGGTTTTAGAAAATTGTATCGGAATTTTAGTGTTTCGGGTTATTAATAACTCTTTGTCTAGGTCAAATTTTACGTTTAACAATTTTAATAAATCTATTCCTAATAAGCCATCATATTCATTGTTAAGATCATAAACAAAGCCCGGACGACGGGAGCAAAAATACACTTTTCACTAGTGCTTAATTAAATATCGACTATTCTATCGACATCCATACGAACAATTTTTGAATCAGAAATGTATTGATCAAACTCATTATCTTACATGTCAGGTTGTTACACAATATTACATCAGGTACCTAGGTAAGCTTACATTATATATTATTTCAGTCAACTAATTACATACTATAATTATTATCAATAATATCATACTCATGGGAATGATCGTAATAATAAAATAAGAGTGATAGTTCTTTTAAATAGATACTTTTCTCATAACTTATGATCAATAAATTTCTGATTCAAAAATTGTTCGTAGGTATGGATATCGATAGAATAGTCGATATTTAATTAAGCACTAGAAACAAGTGCATATTTGCTCCCGTCATCCGGGCTTTGATCATAAATGTAAAATTTATGCTGAAGGTCGCCCTCGTTAAATATATTAAATAGTGGTATTTTTACGACCGTATTATGGGTGCTTATGGCATGCGTCGTGATGACGACAAATGATTCAACCGTTTTATAGTCTGCGTAATATTTATTTGTTACGGTATTATTAAGAAAACACCGTGAACTGCCAGTATCAATGAGTAATTTTATTTTTATATCAGGTATGATTATAAAGGGCAAGAAATCGGTTTTTATGGGCTTTGGTTTGTTTTCGAGGCCTTGACCTGAAAATTTCTAGATGAGATGGTCTAGAGATGGGTGGCGGATTAGTTTCCGGTATTCCATTGAAAAAGGGATTATGTTCTCTTCCATAGTATCTGTGTCTTGGAAGTGGTCCTGCGTAATTAGGATTTTTTGTAATACATGTTTCATCGTTGGTACAACTACATCTGTATTGTTCTAAGGGTACAATGTGATGCAAATTCAAATTGTTATTTGAAGTGTTCGCGTTTGATTTTGGTGTTGGCGGTCTAGGACGATGGGTAGTATGAGGTCGATTTGCAACCTGATTTGTTTTAGGGTTTTGAGATTCTTGCGCCTGATTTTTCTGCGTTTGAAAGGGCTTATTTTGTTGGTAACCTTGATAAGGTTTGTAAGAACTTTGAAAATTATTTTTCTGCGGATTATTATAAGTATTCCCGGAATTCGAAGTGCTCGGACCCGGATTATTTTTTCTCGTATCGTTATGTTTAGGATTATTAGGTTTTTTATAATTGGATTGAACTTTTCTATTTTTGTAATAGTGCTCGTCAAAGTGAGCTTGTTCTAATGCATACTTTAATGCTTCTTCGAGAGAATTTGGCTCTTTTATTTGTATAGCTCTTAAAATCCTCTCGGGAATATTATATAAAAATACATCTAACGCGGTATGGTTATATATATTCATTTTAATTTGCATAGTGGATTCGTCATATCTTTCTGCAAGTTTAGAGAATAATTGATTTTTAACAGATTGGATACGCGCACAAAATTCATTCAACTTTTCCCCACTTTTTATAGTTAGATTTTCTAATTCTGTTTTAAGGTGCTTTTCTGTTTGTTGGTCACCAAAATGTTGAATTAAAAGTTGTTTTAAAAGGTTCCAATTTTGGGCTAAATAGTCATTTTCGCTTACTAATTCTGCTGCTTTTTCTACTAATCTCGAAGTTATTACTTCGAGTATGTATGAATATCGATCTTCCGGCCCATTTTGATAATGTTGCAATACGAAATCGCATTTTCTAAGAAATCTGCTTAATTGTCGCGGATCTCCGTTATATGTCGGAATGATTTTCATCATTTCGCCTAGAGTTGGAATTTGCGTGTTGCGGTTATTCGTTGTCTCTTGGACAGTTGGTATGCCTAGAGGAGGCATATTAGGCATTGGGTATTGGTATGCTACTCTTGCGTATACTGGAGCTACGTCAGGTTGGTAAGGCGAATACCTCCCAGCTTCATCAATACCTTCGTCATAACTAGATCTCTCGTTCTCAAGATTTAAATTGGCTTGCATATGATCTGCTAAATTATCAGCTTGATTCTAGACCTGGGCCTGAGCTTGCTGAGGTTGTACCTGAGCTTGCTCATGAGCCTGAGCTTGAACCTGGGCTTGGGCCTGATCCATATTTTGAATATCGGCGGCCTGTGCCAACAGTTCTAGTTCCATAGAAACAAATTTAATTTAAAAGTCTATTTGCTGTATATTAAAAACAAATTGATCAAGAGATGTAATAAAGATTATTTTAATAAGAAATAACGAGTATGCACGGTTTAAATTATTTAGATTTACTAAAGTGCAACGACGAGTCCTTAAATCGTGTACTACTTTTATAAGGATAGTGGTATAGTGGTACACTCCCGATTATTTAAAAGCGTATATACCTTTGGCATTAGCAATTTACACACTTAATATACACACACACACACATGAAATAATTAATATCGCTTTGCTTCACAAAATATATAAAATACAAATAAAAATTTCTAATAATTCAAGTGATAATAGCGAATAAAATATTTGCGAGAGCTCGTATTAAAATACAAATACAATAAAAAGGGTTTTTTAAGGAAGGAACGGTGCGAGTGAGACTGATATCCTCCACCTTCTGGATCCTCCCGATCCCGAAGTATTCTCTCTCTCTCTAGTCGTTTTCTGATGCAATGCTTAGAAATATGCAGTTTGAGCGTTGATTTTAATGTAGGATCTTCTTCTGATAAGTTCTCAATAGAAGCGAACTCGCAGGGGCGGAAACAATAAAGGCTGGCCACTTACTTCAAAGTCTTCGTTCACCTGGAGTTTCTTCAGAAGATCCTACCGACTGCGCCACAAATGTCGTCACGAAGCGTTGCTAGATCGCGAGGAGCTTGCACATACGCTGAACTGCCTTGTAGGGTGTCGTTAAGCGGTGCACAATAAAACCATCAGAGTAGAATTAACTTTATATTATAGTAAACTACAACTGTACTGAGAGAGGAGCAGACCCGGAATGAATTGGCTGAGAGACGCAGCCCTCTTTTATACCAATTTTCTAATACAAAAGATTGTTAAGCAATTCGCCACAGGGATGAGCAATACCTTGAAAAGCACGTATTTCACATTAAATATATAATTTATTACTCTTGCACGTGCTGTTGGCTTTGACATCGGATTAGTCAAATTAACTAGAACTCATTTACATTGTATTACAAATATCATACAATGTTGCAAGCATTACTTAGTATTCGTCATCAGAGTGGTGCATTCCTTAACTAGGTTTTATTATATACTTTTACAACATTTTTAAAGCTTTTGCTTTTTTAAACTTAAATTAGAGGCGATTGCTTGAAGATATTCAATTTCAGAATACTCAGCTTTCCGTCTCAAAATGTTATTAATTCGCTCCTGTTGTTGTTTGTAGATCTTTCTACGCTTAGCGATCGGCTCAACATTTTTTAACTTTTCTATGTCCCCCAAAACTTTAACACTTTCGTGCATGAGTTCCATGGCCACATGATAAAAACCTGGCTGCACCTTATCAATTATTTGGTTGAAACGATGATGCCATGATTCGGCACTGTTTTGTGTTCGCGGTAAGCCACGTGACTCCAAATTTTCGATACTTCATAGAGACGGTGGAAATTTGGGTTGATTTAAAACATAATCTCTTCCAAAATCGTCGAGTATTTGTTTGCTATCGGATGATCGCTCTTCTAGAATTTTTATAAAGTATTTCGGAATCTCGTCTGGTTCTAAAAATGCCAAAGATAAAAGACACTTCATTTCAATAGAAAACTTTGATCAGTACCGTATAAAGTTGTTTTTCCATTTTGTTAAATCCGCCTATAGATAATCTGGCCCAAGTGAAAACATCCATTTATATTTACATGGTCAAAATAATACTTTACACTCTGTATAGCGGCTATTTCAAAATCCATTATTACGTTTTTAACCATAATTTCAATGTCATTTTCTTGACAGTACTCAATAATAAGTTCAAACATTTATATGTAAGTCTTCTTGTCTTTGTTAGTGCAAAATGTATAAACCAAAGGATAGGTCTGTCTATTATCTTCAAATATATTGCCGTGAATTACATATGGTTGCTGAAATACTCCTGCCACAGCAAATGTTCCATCCATAATCCACAGAGCAGATTTCCCTAAATATCTCATTCAACACAAAGAGGAAAGTATTATTATTCTTTTGCGTTCAGAAATAAATTCATCGGCTATAATGAAACATTTGTTCTGGAATTGTAATTTGTCTTCATGCGTAGTGAAGAAATTATCTTTTGGCTCAATTAAAATCGGTTCACCTTTTTGCTTCTCTCTATACACCATTTGCCGTAAAGATTGGGTTGAAGGCAACTGTGACAGCGTATGACTGTCATAGTTTCTCTTACAGTTTTGCAAGATACGACAAGTTTTACGATCAAAACTCTGTTTTGATTCAACCTTCACAGTATCAATGAAAGTTGCGACGTCCAGCTTGAATGGATTTGGATCGTGGTTGTGGTTCTCATCCACCTTTTGCACTATATGTGGTTCATCTTCGCCGTTAGATACAGTAATGGCTCGAGCCTTACACTCCTCTCGAGTCCTCAATTCACGAATCCAGTAGTATTTGTTGTTTACCTGTCGATTCTTACGATAACTGTAGCCATTTACAAGCAACTTCTTCGCTTCTTTCGCACTTTTATACGTTTCACACTTAAATAGTTCCATTTTAACCCAGAACCACGTATCAGCATACAAATCACAGTAAACTCAAACTAAATTGTAATTTTATAACAGACAAGAAATGCTCATTAAATTTGTCACCTTACCCACACACATTATGCATAAAATAATTTCGCAATAAATATCAGTTACAAGAGTCATTGTCAATTAAAAGTGGTAGGCGTTTATAATTTATGTATGATATCTGTTTTGAACATTAGATTATTTCAACGTTATACTACATTATCATTATCGTAAGCGATATTATTTGTGAAGTTCATTATACATTAGTCAATTATATATTTTTTATTATTCAATTTGTACATTATACTTCATGCACGTTATATAAATTGAATTTATATGTTACTATCAATATAGCATAAATTCGTATACGTTCTATTACTTACCCCTCTAAGCTCTCTCTGTCATCAATCAATATTAGAACTGAATTGATCCCAAAATTGAGTCCACTGGAGGACATTTCCTTCAAAGGTTGGTAGGTTAAGTTCAGGTAACTTTCCTCTGTTAGTAGGTTGACCAGAAGTGGATGAAGGATTAGTCTTGTCTCGCTTGGACTGGATACGTGCGTTCAATTCAGCTAGAGCTTCGTCACCTTCTATCTGATCTGAGGTCATGACAGATATCTCGTCAGCACTTGGATCAACTGCTACATTAAAGTATTGGTACAATTCTGTATTGAAGCGATTCAGCACAGCTTGAAGTTTCGCCGATGTGATTTTGACTTGTTCAAATTCTTCATCACTCCATGACTTCAATTTGCAAAGGATCTTTGAGTTGTTTGACACATCTTTGATATTTGACACGAATAGCTTCAATCTTTCAAAATAGATCTCCATAATTTCTTATTAAAATTCTTATTAATTTAAATTCTTTGCACTACCTGTTATTTTAAATGAATTCTTCATTTCCTGCTACCCAAAGGTTGTCTGGGAGAGATCGCTTTTTAGCGATAAGACCGCCTGTTGTTACCTTATTTTAAGTTTATTGTAAAAAAATATTTTTATTATTCTTGTATTTTGGTGCAATAATAGTACATTATTGCAGAGGACGGGAAAGATAAATTCGTGGACGAGCGATTTTTTCGGACGAAGCGCAGCTGAGTCCGAAAATATAAGACGAGTCCACGAATTTCTATTCCCGCCGAGGCATATATAACGCTTTTCTCCAAATGTGCGAGGAAATGAAGTAAATTAAATAAATTACGTTTTTAGGTTAGCATTAAATATCATGAATTTATGAAATAGCTTCCCTTTACAATATTTTTTTTTAGTATAGAGCACTACTTATACTGCCAATCATCTGCCAAAGTTCATTCAAATAATATTTAAAAATCAATTTTCGTCAAAAACTATTTAATGCAGTATTAAATATGCTCCTTTCACACAACTGTAAAAGCTTAAACCTTAAAAAAAGTTGTTTTGTCTATGATTATATGAAGCCGTATTCGCACGATCAGACGCGGTGGTCATGCAAGCTATGACACAGAATGAGACAACGAAGGTTTTTGATCTCACTATCTCGCTCTATCCTATAGTTTGAAGGGATTGCCGTTCAGACGGTTGGCTGTTTAATGAAATGTTTAAAATGTAAAAAACAATGCGGACGACAAGTACAACTTGTCGTCCGCTAAAACAGGACAATAATGATTTTTTATTTTTTTTTATTTGTATTAGTAATTAATGACGAACTTCACGTACTAATTTTACTACAGTAAGGTGAACATTTCCGAGCACATTGGAGAAAAGAATATTTACTTACTAACTTACTTATTCAGTAGTAATTGTTGTAAACCGAACACTGAAATTATGATAATCATTTAGGATCGATGGTAAATAGTTACTTAATTGACTAGACTAGGCTATAGTCTTCAACACATTCCATAGGTAAGTGACTGTTATTTTGAAGGGTTGTTAAGTTGATTCGTGTACTGACTGTGATTTTAATTTAAGAAGCTCATTTTGATACTATTCCCTTGTTAGATAGTATGTACTGTTCATTGGATACTGGCTTTAACTCTAACTGTTATGATGTCCTGCTACAGCAAATTTTATTATTAATTCACATACAAGTCTGATAAACTGCTAAGCCTAGCCTATAAACATAGCACTAATAGCTCAGCCAGCCAACATTTATTTGAAATGTTTCATTTTAAATTTGACTTGGACATGACACTGCTGTGCCCCTTTAGGCAATTTGCTAACAACAGCAAGAACATCAAGAGCATTTCAAGTTTTATTAACTTCACATGAGTAGTCACAATCAATCACCACAAATCACTTATTTCTTTGGAACCATGTCACAAATTATTATGGACCAATTTATTTGTCAGGATTTAAATGTGATGGCTGCTTCTTCATCAATTTGAACGGGTAAGTAATTGTTACACTAGATTATGTATTTATTGTTTGACTATCTTATCAGACACTGATAAGAGAATGTTCAACCTATTGAACTTGCCTCCTTTCTACTGTGCATGTTGTAAATTTTAAATAATTTCAAATTTCTAAAGTAAGTGTACTTCAGATAGGATGCTTTAAGTATAATTTATTTATGCACTTTAATGTAGTTTTCATGAAGAAATACTATAATAAGATTTCTTTGTCGAATCACTATGACAATCGTTTTGATAAAATTAACACTGCAAATCCAAGAACACTTTATATGTGGGCTTGGATGAAATAATCTTTGTTTGCTTATACGTCTTATAAATACTCAAGTATACATACAGGTTTTATCTTATATGTCAATCATGGAAATTGTAAATTTATCCGACTATCATATTATTAATTACAAGTATTTCGTGAACAACTATTCAACTGAGTGTTGCCTTAATTGGATAACATAAGGTGTTATCAATACAGATTTTAATTACCATTAAATAAGATGGTATAATGATGTCACTATAAACCAAATTCGTAGTCAGTAAATAGTTTATTTCTTTGCTCTCAGTGTTTTCACTGAAAAAAACCACTCGAATTTTATTATGTGAGATTCTAACTGAAATTTACATACCTTGGTTGATTAATTACTTGGTTTTATTAGTTACATAACCTCAAATAGTCATGTAACAATGCCTTCGTTACAATTTGTTCAACTGGATAGGTATGTAGCTTCTCACACACACAGCTTCACTGGATTG
This sequence comes from Pammene aurita, assembly GCA_947086415.1. Lineage (NCBI taxonomy): Eukaryota > Metazoa > Arthropoda > Insecta > Lepidoptera > Tortricidae > Pammene > Pammene aurita. The sequence goes on from OX352295.1 coordinate 33,498,614, forward strand.
ACCTTAATGGATAAAAGACAATATTACACGTGTCCTTTTGTGAAAACTTTGTAGGAATTTTATCTAAATTTGAGATAAAGTTGTGATTTTCTTGCCAATTTCCACTTTGATATAAACCGCTAAGACTAACTTCTACTTGTTCATATGTCAAGAATTTCTTAGCAGAATCTTATAAGAATAACAAATGGCTAGGTTTCTAGTTCTAACGCAAACGTTGAGACCGTTTGGAAAATGTATGGAAATGCTTACAAAGAACTGAAACAACGTGGCAGTTTTTTAGAGTAAAACTAGAATAATATGACGAATGACTCATCTTATTTCTCACCTGTAAAGTAGATAAATAATCCCTTTGAACTTTTCAACACGAATTCAATTTTCGTTCAGTATTTCCAAATATATTGACAATGAATCTGTAGTGTATAGTTGTCTCGAGTACATATGGAGTAGGCGCCCGACCGTGACAGAGGGCGGACGTGCGGTATGTATTGACGAGCCAACAGGAAATAAGAGGAATAGTCAAGGACATTACAGGTGGCGACGAGGATCAAAGTGAGTAGCACCAAAAGAAACGTGTATTCGAAAAAAAGAAATTATAAAATCGAATAATAACGGGCCATGATATACCGTTCGTGTGTCAACAATTTTTCGTTACGCGCCATTCAAAGGTGAAATAAGTATTTGGAGGCTTGAAAATAATTATTGGAATAGGTACGTAATTATAACTTTAACTTAACGTAGGCAAGTCATTAAGTACGACAAAGGAGAATGATTACACAAATAAATCGGGTCCGGTCAAGACAATAAGCAAAGACGAGGGTATTTCCCTTATCCGCTCGAATGTAAGACCAAATCCGATTAGGTATTTGTAATAACTCCAACTTAAGTAATAATCTGCACCTATCTAGTATGCAAGTTTCTACATTAAGTATATTATACCTACGTTATTGTTGCATATTAGTCACAGTTAGGAATTTTTTACAATACGTGTGCAACAAAATCCGCGTTCCGGGGCAGACTAAAGGAAATAATATCTAATAGCAAGTAATTAAATAAGTTTCTAGTTACCTTAGTACTGACGTCTGGTTCATATTGGTCACCCCGTAGCTATAGCTATGCATGTGAAAATATTTGATCGCATTAGACTCACGATTATTCAGACGAAACAGTCATTACTACAGTTTTGATAAGGATTATTCTACAAGGAGTATTCTACCTACCTACTTAAATGATAGGATAATTACAACTAAAGAGTGTATTGACAATTATAAGGACAAGTGAAATGTGTAATAACTTTTTAAAAGTTTATTATTTTGCGTAAGTATGTTTTGGGCATTTGGTTGGAAGGCCTTTTTAAACGTTTTAGTGTTGACTAAGACACCTGTAACCTTTGCTTTCGGGCGACTTTTCGTCGTTTGCTTCGGACGTTTCTCTTCAGATTCGGACAACGTTTACTGTGACCAGTTTCGACGCTTGAGCCAAGTTTTTTTTAAATTTTTTTACGGAATCCGCTTCCGTGAAGCTTTGCCGAAGTTTTCTCTTCATGATTGCGCATCACGTCCTCGATGGAACGTACCTAAGGGTAATTTAGCGGATTCATATTCTTAGCAGCATGACGCACGTCGTGGGTTTCCATCCACTCTCTGATGCAGGGGGCACAGTGGCAACTAGCCAAATCGGGCCATAATAAAGTAGAGCCCCTGTGGCGTCTAAGTGACAAAATTAATTTTGTCCACACTTCTTTATGTAAAGATTGGCAGTCATCGTGGAAGTAGTGACGAACGCCGTAGATTTCATACTGCATTCGCTTATAACCTACCACACATTGTCTTAGATCCAAATTTTTCGGAAAAAATTGACGTTTTGTTCTCATTCAGGTGTTCTCCTTTGCGAATAGTGGAGTACTACAGGCCCGGTAGAACAAAAAATCCAGTTTTCGTCGCTTAGAATTATGCACTGTTCATTTTTAAGTAAAACTGTGTCATATAAATTTCGAAGACGGTGTTTAACTTTTGCAGCCTATTTCGGAGTTGGTTTGGCTTCCGTTGCTTCCGAGGGCTACCCAGTCGTTGCGATTCTTGGCCCTTTGAACCATTCCTACAGAAGTTCTCTACTTTTTTCCACATATCTTATTGAAGCACTGAGTGAGTTTTTGATTTTTCGATGTATCTTTGAGTCGACATTGCGATTATTCGAGCCAGTTTTTCGACGATTTTTCGACGTGTCATTAAAAGAGAAGTCTTACCCAAACTTTTTAATGCAATTTAAATCGCAGAAACACACACGCTCACGATTTTAGCGATCTTTCTCATGGACATACCGTTTTCTCGTACGTATTTGTCCAAGAGTATTTTTCGTTGCTCCTGTGTATGGCCTCTCAGTTTATGAAATCAAAAGTGATCCAAAAAAATAATTCTAGTAATTGATTTTACAACATATCATCTACAACATAATAAATAATTTATGTTTTTAAAGCAAATAAAACAAGAATGACGGCTTGTTGCAGTTGTCCTTATATTTGTCAATACAGTCTTTAAATACCCAATGGGGAGGGGGTGTTTTCTACCTTGCTCCAGGTTATACTGGTATCCATATTACTTACACATTAAGTACATACACCGACACATACCTATAAGCATGAACTTGGTATTTTACTAATGTTCGAGCGCAGGGTGCTAAAGAAGTAAATAAACGTACCTACAACTACTAAGTGCTTATTTAAAGCAATTCCATCTGCATTAAACCACTTTTGTCGGTTAACTTGCCAATTTACTTGACACTTTTATGCATTTAACCCATTAAGTGCCTACCTAGTCTAGCCATAAGTTCTGTTACTGGCGATTAATAATGATTTAAAGAGAAATAATAATTCGAATTTCGAATGTTGTGTTTTGACGTAATTGTTTGGATGTTTCTGCCGCCATTTATATATAATTTCATATTAATATAAATTAATTAATAATGGAGTGGGGTGTCAAAGAAAATAGAATTGCTGTGATTGCTCTGTATAAGGTAGGAATGGAGCCATCTCACATTTTTGAGACATTAAAAAAGTTAGAGATCAGTCGAATGTTTGTGTATCGTTCCATCCAAAGGTACACTGAAACGTCCTCTATCGAGGACAGTAAAAGATCTGGACGGCCACGTTCTGTTAGGACAAAACAAGCCGTTAATGCTGTAAGGGCCAGAATTCGCCAAAATCCCATAAGAAAACAGAAGATCCTCTCTAGGGAAATGAAAATACCACCGAGGACACTGTCGTGTATAATCAAAGAAGACTTGGGTCTTGGAGCTTACCGAAGATATACAGGAAATATGTTAAATCAGTCACTAAAGGACAAGAGAGTTGAGAGATCAGAAAGCCTGTTATCTCGATACGCACATGAAAAATATAAAAATATTCTTTTCACGGATGAAAAAATTTTTACTATCGAGCAGCACTACAACAAACATCAGGGCAGATGATTGGCCCTCCTTAAATCCCGACTTAAATCCCTTAGACTACAAATTGTGGTCGGTGTTAGAGGACATGGTCTGCTCTAAACGCCATGCCAATATCGATTCTCTAAAAAAATCTTTGAAGGCAGCAGTGGCAAATTTCCCAATGGAGACAGTGCGTAAATCTATAGACGAGTGGCCGGATCGTTTGAAGGCGTGTATTAAAGCTAAAGGCGGGCATTTCGAATAACAAATATATTGTTTGAAAACCATATTAACTTACCTATAAATAAACATTTAATTATTGTAAATAAATTACATTATTTTAATAATATGTTTATTTTCATTTGTAACAGAACTTATGGCTAGACTAGGTAGCGGGCGCTTTACTCGTAGGTGCGTAGCCGATTACCTACATGCGGTTACACGTAGGTAGAAGAAACCTCTTATTGTTGCGAAAATGGGTTGTATTGTAGGTAAAGTGTAGGTAAAGATGGCAGGAAGCATCGGTGCACTCGGTACACAAAATTGTATTGTTAAGTACATACAGTACCTATTGATTGATGTAAATGACACCTACTAAGGAACTTTACTCCATTTATGGTTGGAAATGCATTAAATTGCAAATAAGAGCAGATCATACTTACACATTAAATTGTATTATTTAGCATGACCATTTAATTGGCATCTACTATGGAACTTTATCCATTTATGGTTGGAAATGCATTAAATTGCAAATAATAGTAGATATTAAGGAGTGGTCCAGAAAAAAAGTAGCAGAACCTTTTTATGAATTTCAAAGAGTTTATGAAATAAAAACAATTGACCGTTTGGCATATGGCATATAAGAGTTCTAGAAGTGATTTTACGGTATCCATTATTAATTATATATCGTAATAAATAAAATGTCTTTATCTAAAGTTGCTCGTCGCAAGCTAATTTTAGACAATTACCTAGAAAATCCCCACTGGAGTCAAGTTAAGGTCGCCGAAGTTTTAAATATACCCAGGTCCACAGTAGGTAAGGTGTTGCGGACTTACAGAGAGAGATTGACTCTTGAAAGGAAAGCAGGTTCCGGTCGTAAAAAAGGATTCCAGGATAAAAAACTGGCAAATAAGATCAAGGCTGCATATAGAACCAATCCTAACCTGTCCGAACGAAAATTAGCCGATAAATTGAATACCAGCAAGTCTACGGTCCATCGAGTTAAGAAGTCTGCTGGGCTGAAATCGTACAAGGTCCAGAAAGTACCAGACCGGGATCCCGAAAAACAGAGAACAGCCAGGACACGGGCCAGGAAATTATACACTAACTTTTTTACAAAATTTCACTGCTGCGTAATGGACGATGAAACTTATGTGGTTGCTGACTTTAAACAAATTCCTGGGCAAGAATATTTTGTTGCTAACAACAAAGACAATGTCGAAGAAAAATACAAACACAAGATGGCCACTAAATATCCACAAAAATATATGATTTGGCAGGCTATCTGCACGTGTGGACTAAAAAGCGAGGAGTTCATCACAACGGGAACTATCAATGGCGAAATTTACGTAAGGGAGTGTCTTGAAAAACGTTTGTTGCCGCTATTACGACAGCACAACTCATCAGTATTCTTTTGGCCAGATTTGGCCACCTGCCATTATGGAAAAACAGCGAAAAAATTTTATTTGGACTATAACGTGCACATAGTACCAAAAGAGGAGAACCCACCCAACTGTCCTGAACTTCGCCCAATTGAACGCTACTGGGCTCATATGAAGAGACATTTAAAGAATACAAAAGCGAAAACTGTAAATATTAAAGACTTCCAAAAAAAATGGAGAAATCAGGCCGAAAAGCTTGACCAAACCCATGTTCAAACTCTTATGAAGAGAACGGAAGCTAAAGTCCGAAAATTCTGGCATAAATGAATATGTTTGTCTTTTTTTGCGTAGATATTATTAATTAGTACATTTTTGTTACATGGAAAATAAAAATTATCAAAACTCTTGGCTAGTATTTCATATATTTATTAATAGGATCTGCTACTTTTTTCCGGACCACATCTTACATACACATTAATTTGTAGAGGTATTATTTAGCATGACCATTTAATTGGCATCTACTGAGGAACTTTATCCATTTATGGTTGGAAATGCATTAAATTGCAAATAATAGTAGATAATACATACACATTAAATTGTAGAGGTATTATTTAGCATGACCATTTAATTGACATCTACTAAGGAACTTTATCCATTATGGTTATTCATAAGGCGTTTTCTTTTCTATAATGTTAGTTAAGATTCTATTCTTCAGATACGCCGCTGTCTTAATGATTTCTGGCCAGTATTTTCTGTCATCCTTTGCTTCTGATAGGAGACATCGACCCATGTCCATCAAAGAGCGTTGGTACCTTTCCGAGGTCCCATTGAGTTGATGAACGTAAGCTGGACAGGGTTTTATAGTAATTCCTTTTTCCTTTGCAAAGTTAAATACTCTTGAATTCATATATTCTTTTCCATTGTCACAACGTATTTCTTTAATCTTCTTGTCAGTTATATTCTGCACTTCATTCACATACTGTACTATGCAATCATATACTTCATCTTTTGTTCGGATACAGTATACTTTGACTAGTTTGCTATAGTCATCTATAAAACTCAAGAAGTATTTTTCTCCATGGTTACCAATGGTTTGATGTGGACCGTTCAAATCTGTATGAACTATCTCTAAAATATCCTCTGCTCTTCTTCGGTTATTGCAAAAAGGTAAGTTATGCATTTTATTTTCAATACATGTTGCACACTTCAAATATTCAGTTTAAATTTTTTTGGGTAATCCATCTAATGATTCATTTTTGCACATTATTTCCAAGTTATTAAAGTTCACATGTCCCAAGCTACGATGTAGTTTTTCTTTAGTAGTCATAGTGCTTTTACTTACATTTGCTTCTAATGTCTGTTGATCAACGTAACTTTTCATCATATACAGTCTATCTTCTTTGATTGCAATAGCTATAATTTCTCCATATGGATTATATATTTTGGATGTCCTTCCTCTTGATATGACATTGTTTTTGTCAGTGACTTTTGAATAACTTATTAAGTTTGCCTTCATTTCTTTGACATAAAACACATTTGTCAGTTTTACCTCCGATTTTTCTCCATAGACTGTGAAATATGTTGTAATGTTACCAACTTTGGTTGCTTCTAAAACTCTACCATCTCCAACTTTCACTTTGGCTGTCTTCTTTAGTGTCTCACAAGCTTCAAAGTATTCATCAGTATTAATTATATGGTCCGTGCATCCGGAATCAAGTAACCAATTTATTTCACCTTTATTTCTTTTTTCTTCAGCATATCTTGCAGCATTGTTTACAATTGTTGTATAGAAACTATTTCCATATTGTTCCTGATGGTAATTTCTACGGCCTCTATGAAAATTTCTAGTATTAAATGTTCCACGTCCTCTACTGTTAGAGCGACCTCTAGTTCCAGAAAATCCTCGAGCTCTATTTGCAGAAAAACCATGACTGCGGCCTCTTGGTAAGTAATTAGTGCGAGCACGACAATCTCTCTGTAAATGGCCAGGACTTCCACATGAAAAACAGGTGTAGTTTGTCTGTGGTGATGACCTAGCGTCAACTCGAAAGGCATTTGAGCTGTCATTGGACATCTCATTTGATTTTTCTTTCACACTTTTAAGTTTAATTTTGCTTTTTAAATATTCAACCGTTCTCTCCTTTTCTGGCAAAACATCAATCAAGTCACCAATATGAGGTTACCTATCATAATGTCGAAATTCGTTACTCCGAATATTATTAGCCCGAAAACGTTTCCCTTTTTTCCACTTCGCGTAATTATTGTTTGCCCGAAATTACGTTTCCCATATTATTATGTCCCCTATTTTTATTTCGTCGCAATTTCATTTCGCTTATGATTCGAATCGCCACTTATTGAAATCCCGAAGTTTCATTTGCCAACTAATTTATTTGGCGTAAAGTTTTACTTCCGAAATATTACTTTTCCGCTGTGTCAAAACATCGAATCGCATGAGTTTGCAATGTAATTTGCGTAGGCGTTAATGTTATTAATTGGGTGGGTAAGTTAATAAAATTGTCAACCCAATCTTGTCATTTGTTTATTTTATCAGAAAGGTTACAATTGCAGTGTGGGTTTATATAAAATGGCACATAAATACGGGGAGCTATTTAAATCTAATAGGGGAGGGTTGAAACTATATTTCGAGGGTTATACTTTTGAAAGGAACAAAATCAATAACAATCGTTTTTATTGGGTTTGTGAGTTTCGACGGGATAAGATTTACAAGTGCAAAGTTTCAACAGTGAGTACACCAAACGTAGCTAATGACAAATTGCATGATATTCAAAAATTGCCAGATGAACACAACCACGAGCCAAATCCATTGCGCAAGGAAATGTCAGAAGATGCCAAAAAAACGGGATTAAAAGTGTGTCAAATACTACATAACCAACAAAGTTCATGCAGTGACGAAGTTTTGGACAATTTACCATCTAAATCAGCATTGAAGCAAGTGATTTACAGAGCTAAGGCGAAACTTCCTAAAATTAAGGAACCAAGTGATATATTATTTGAAATTGACATAAAAAATACCCAAATTAAAAACAATAACTTTGTCTTAAAAGATCATTATTTTTTAAGACAAAGTTTTAAGAACATTATTAAAGAATAATATTGATTTTGCTAATAAAATTTAAAAAATGCACTTATAGTTTTATTTACCCATCTACTAGAGTAACAGTTTTTTCCGCAGGGTCGCAGTTCTAACCTAACCTAACCCACTTTTCTAGCGCCAGTTTGTCTCCGCGGGGTCGCAGTTCTAACCTAACCAAACCCACTTTTCTAGCGCCAGTTTGTTTCCGCGGGGTCGCAGTTCTAACCTAACCTAACCCACTTTTCTAGCGCCAGTTTGTTTCCGCGGGGTCGCAGTTCTAACCTAACCTAACCCACTTTTCGTGCCAGTTTTTTTCCGCGGAGTCGCAGTTGTAACCTACTTAACCCACTGTTCTAGCACGAGAGTCGCAAAAACCAAATCATAACACAAAAAAGCGACAAGCAACAAATTTCCAAATGCCGGGAATAATTAATAAAATCTGTTGCAATTTTTTTTATGGCATTCGGTGTAATGATAATAGGGGAAATGAAATTTAGGTGTAACGTAGCATCGGAATTATGAAAAGTGGGGTAACAAATCAGTTGTCAAACAATAAAGTTGGCAAACGTTCTTCGGGCTATTGAGTTTCGGGAAAACGTTAATTCGGGGAAACAAACCAGCGGCGTTTCGTAAGTATGGTAAACAAAGCAGATGGATTTTAAAAATTCGGGGAACTGTTTTCGGACAAGTGAAAATCGGACAAGTCAGTTTCGGAAGATCGATAGGTTACCCCAATATGACTATAAGTTTGAGGCAATGCCTTCAGCATATAGTTCAGTTTTTCTTGTTCTGTTATATCTGCGCCTGCCTGGTTCAATTCTTTAACGGCCTTTTCGAAGTCATCGAAAAATAAAGTCACATCCTCGTAGTTCTTTAACTTGACGTTTTCAAGATTATGCCGGCACACAATCTGTAAGGCCGTAGATTTCTTTAGGTACATTTCGTCAAATTTTTGTATGATTTCATAAGCAGTGTCTAAATCACTAATATATTCTAGTTGTTTATTAGATATTGCGCTATATATGTAATTCGTTGCCTGAACATCTCGATCATTCCATTTGTCATCGTCGTCTTTTGTTTTAGCTCTCATGACCACATCTTTGCACTTTTTAAATTGCAAAAACTTCAATATGCGTATTTTCCAGTTACTGTAGTCTGCTCCATCAAAAATTGGTATATTTATATCACCGTTCTTCGCCGACATTCTCCCTTTATTTCTAGTCTTCACTCTCCCAACACAAATATATTTCTTGACGTCCTTTTCTGCACTCACATCTCTTCTACACTCTTATATTTCTTTGTAACCACGCTCTGCTACCATGTTAATTTAATGAATAAAACTTACGAGATTGTCTGTTACTCGTTTTATTTATAGAAAAACATTTTAATAAGATTATCACAATACGCTTTTACACCATGACAGATTGACAGTAAAAAATCATAGAGTTAATTTAAAATAGGAATTAACATCAGTGTTGCCACTATAAATGTACATTATTCCAACACTCAATCATATTTGAACCGAGGTATATATATTCCAGTTGGAAACCGCTGTTGCAATGACCACGTAATTAACAGTATATTTTATACCAGCGATTTAAAAAAAAATGCCGTGTTTTCGAATACAACATTCATAACCAGAACGGAACTAGAGAAGCTTTTGAAAACATGTGTCACAGAACATCAAACACCACTATTTAAAAAAATCGATGGCCTTAGCTATGATGAAACAAAAATTCATATCTTAACTGGATTAACTATAGAAAATATTCAAGAACTCTCCGAAATATTACCAATGCATGACAATTCAGGACGTTCAGTAGTCCAAGCAATTATAATATTTTTAGTTAAACTACGAACTGGATCAAGTAATAAGTTAGTTTCAACGATTTTACAATTAGAGAGAGAGCAAGCTGTTTCTGATTATTCAAACAGCGTTATAAAATCGTTTGAGAAAAATGTATTGCCTCATCATTTTGGCATCAAGAACAATATACGGCAGGATTTGATAGATCAGCATACGACAATGATTGCTAAGATATTATATAACGCACATGACAAGTTAATTTTGATTTGTGATGGCACTTATGCAAGACATCAAAAAAGTGCCAACAGTGAGTACCAGCGTAAATCATATTCAGGGCAAAAAAGGTGCCACTATGTAAGCCATTTACAATATGTACCACTGATGGTTACATAATAGATATGTTGCGCCCTTACGAGGCTAACATGAATGACGCAGCGATAATGAGACACATTCTTGATGATCCAAACTGATTATGTCAATTGATGCAACCTGGCGATATATTTATTCTTGATCGCGGATTTCGTGACGTAGTGGATCTGATAAAAGACAAAGGTTATCAAGTAATGATGCCAGCACTCAAGGGGAAACAAAAACAACTTACCACTGAACAAGCTAATCACTCCCGATTTGTCACAAAAACTCGCTGGGTAGTTGAGTCTGTTCACGGCATGTGAAATAAACTCAAAACAACCAAAATATTTCAATAATAGTGCAACAAGTCAGCCGTTTCTACAAGAAAAAAAAAGGAATGACAGTAAAAAAAAATTCTTGTCGATATACCTCTCAACCAATGTTTTTTATCGATAATTTTACGTAAGTAATCAACCCACTTTGGCCGGTCACTTCTCCCCGGAACACGTTGTATATTAAACAGATATGTTGCAAAAGTGATAAGTATTCAAGACCAGTTGATCGAAAGAATGCTGGCTTTGAAAAACGAGACTAATACATTAGCGGCAGAAATCGAAGAAAAAGGGTGGTTAAGAAAAAGATTGCCATTTGAACCAATATCATCTACCGATGTGCTGGATTTTGGTGTAATGACGGAAACAGACTTAAAAATATTTTTCACTGGAACATACCAATACAGCCAAGCAGTTTCGTATTTGGCTGAAATGTTGAGCGATGAAGGAATTCTTAATATGGACGTTGTAAAAGATTTGTCACATATTATTAAGGTTCAAGTACAATCAAGACACATAAACAGGAAATGTTATCGTTGTTTCATCGATTATTTACCGAATGGCAGTGGAGTATCTGCAATCAGAAGAAATTACTGCGAGTGTGCAAATGGTCTTAGGACCGTTGGGTGTTGTGCCCACTTAGCCGCAGTAATATATTACTTGGCCTACGGACGATATTTGAGTAAAATTCTGAGACCTGCTCAGGTATTGAGTTACTTATTTACTAATAAAGATTTTGTAACCGTCATTGAAGAAGACAGTGATATGGATTAAGCCTTTTTGTTGATTTTTACCTCTAATAATTAATCTTATTTCCAAACAAAGAAAAACATGATTTGACATTATGTCAAAAAAACGAAATAGGAGGCGAAAGGACGTACATTATGTATCCGCGAAGAAAAGTAAATAGTTTATATGATATTACAATGAATTATACAGTGTGAGTCTTTATAATGTGCATATCGGAAAATCCGAGAAACTACGACAAATTTTATCGACGAAAAAACGGTAAAAAAATTTTTTTTTGCTCTTATAATTTTTTTATGATTTCTTAAAGTTTTTTTTCGCAATTCCATACTACATGTACATAAAACGTAACTGCTCTTAAACTACATGGCCTATCGACACGAAACAAAAACAATAATGATCAAGGATAACAGGCTAAGGACATAAGATAATAATTCAAATAAAAAAATTCACCCTCAATTTATTATTACAAGATTTTTAGGGAAATTTTGTTTATTTTGCCTACTTTTTTTTAGAAAATGTAAGTTATCTCAATAAAATGTCTCATTTATCTAACATTTTTATTAATTCACGTTATTCTACACCGTATTAGCTTTCAAACAGTAAAATTACCACTTATGTTTATGACTTAGATAAAACATATGTTGTCAGCGGTCAAACAATGGCCTTACCAAGTGCGCAATGGGCGCGTGCAACAAAGGCGCAGGTAGAGACCGTAATCTGACAGCTACTGTAAATGCTACCGAGAGTATGAAAATGGGAAGTTTTTTTGGTTTATTAAAACACAAGACATTGTAACATAAATAAAATTTTAATTGCAAATTTTAATAAATTACACCAAGTTTTCAAAATGGCCTCCACGTTGTTGAAGACACAAAGCCGCCCGTTGAGAAATCTGATGTGTGGCTCTCCGTATCATTACGGGATCATTTTTAATGTCGTTCGCACAGTTCATAATGCGTTCTTGTAAATCCACCTCATTGTGAATAGGGGTGCTGTAGACGCGCTGTTTCATTGTGCCCCACAAAAAATAATCAAGTGGCGTCATATCAGGCGACCGTGGCGGCCAACCTACAGGCCCTTGTCGACCAATCCATTGATGAGGATAGGTATTGTTCAAGAATGCCCTCACATCTAGCGCGTAATGGGCAGGGCAACCATCCATCTGCAGAAACATCCTTCGGCGTAATGCGAGTGGCACGTCTTCCAGCAGGTCCGGCAAATCATCCCTTAAGAGTTCTAAAAATCTTGCTCCGTTCAAGATTCTCGGCGGTATTATTGGCCCAACCAAAATGTCGTCAATGAGAGCCGCCCAAACATTAACTGAGAACCTCACTTGAAAACCAGAGGGTCGTTTTAATTTTGGATTCTCGCCCTTGAGACTAAAAGAAGATTTGGGGCTTACAGCAGAGTAAGTGGAGGAAGATAGTATGAACACTAGTTTACGTGGTGAATAGTATATTGCAAGTGACAGTACAAAAATATAAACAAGCCGTTACTATGCTTAATTTAAACAGGTGTCAGACATGTCGTAATACCGATTACTCTATAGCCAGCATAGGCATATGCAACCTCCAATACGCCCCCTTAATCTATTACGTACATGCTCTAACACTTTTGTACATGTCAGTACTCGGTACATAAAATTAACTTAATTTTTAAAACTTTTGTGTCCGATTGTACATAAATAAACACAAAAACAGAAATCATCCAACAAATTAAAATATGCATAAGAAAGGAAAAACTAGAAAATTATTCTATTACCTAATACACAAAACACCTAAAAACATAAAACATTATAAACATCTAACTCTAATCCGCCCTCTTGATAGGATAATTTGACAGGGATAAATCCTTCAAAAAATCTTTTAACCTAGGGCCAGAGACACATTTAGTTAGAATTTCCGCTATCATTTTATCAGTTGACATGTACCTAATCTCTACTTTTACACACTCCCGCATAAAATGATACTTAATGTCAATGTGCTTTGTCCTATTATGCATCATTTTTAACCGACTTCAATTTCATAGAAGGAGGAGGTTGTGTATTCGATTTGGGCTTTTTTTTTAATGTATGTTCACCGATTACTCCGAGACGCGTGATCCGATTTGAATAATTCTTTTTTTGTTTGAAAGGGTCTACTTTCAAGGTGGTCCCATATTAATCTGGTGCTGTTCTGATGATGGAATCTATGAGGAATTGAGGGAACTCCTCAATTTTTAAAAGCATACGTATGGTGATTTGGGTGTTTTCTTAAGCAACTCGAGGATTTTCTCTCGAAAACCACCAATTTGATGAAGTGGACCTCTTGATGATGGTTGTTTTGATGATAATGGTGATGATTATTTTTAAATGTAGGATGTTGAGCGATTACTCCGAGAACCGTGGTCCAATTTGAGGAATTCTTCTTTTGTTTGAGTGTAAATACCTTAAAGTTGGCTCCACATTAATCTGGTGCTGTTCTGATGATGGGATCCATGAGGAATTGAGGGAACTCCTCAATTTTTAAAGGCATACTTATGGTGATTTGGGTGTTTTCTTAAGCAACTCGAGGATTTTCTCTCGAAAACCACCAATTTGATGAAGTGGACCTCTTGAGGATGGTTGTTTTGATGATAATGATGATGATTTTTTTTAAATGTAGGATGTTGAGCGATTACTCCGAGACCCGTGGTCCAATTTGAGGAATTCTTCTTTTGTTTGAAAGTAACTACCTTTAAGATGGCTCCACATTAATCTGGTGCTGTTCTGATGATGGGATCCATGAGGAATTGAGGGAACTCCTCAATTTTTAAAGGCACATGTATGGTGATTTAGGTGTTTTCTTAAGCAACGCGAGGATTTTCTCTCGAAATCCACCAATTTGATGAAGTGAACCTCATGATGATGGTTGTTTTGATGATAATGATCAGGATTTTTTTAAATGTAGGATGTTCAGCGATTACTCCGAGACCCGTATGGTCCGATTTCAGGAGAATTCCGGAAATCGGACAAAAAAAAGTTTTTTTTTCCACATTAATCTGGTGCTGTTCTGATGATGGGATCCATGAGAAATTGAGAGAACTACTCAATTTTTAATGGCACATGTATGGTGATTTGGTTGTTTTTTTAAGCAACTCAAGCATTTCCTCTCCAAAACCACTAATTTGATGGAGTGGACCTAATGATGAAGACCACATATGATATGTGGAACTTTCCTTACAGTGAGTACGTATCATGAACTTTTTCTTATATATCTTCACCGATTATTGCGATATCCGTTGTCCGATTATGATAATTTTATAACCACTAAAAATGTAAAAATAAAAACTTTTTACAAAAAAAGATAAACCGACTTCAAAAAGGATAAAATAAACTATTATATTATTTATATGCGTTACAAACTGATATGTTTGAAGTCGGTGCCAAGCCAAAAAGTTACAATACCGGCAAATCAGCTTCAAGTCTGAAAATCACATAACATTATGATTCCTACCTATATCGCAAAGGCGAATGTGAATCTATCTGTTACATTTTCACGTCTAAACTACTAATCCAATTTTGATGAAAAGACCCATGTATATATACTCTGATACACGTCTACTTTGTCAATAATCAGAAAAAGGCGGCAAAATATATAAACACGTATTCCTTCCATAGAAAATTTAAAAATATCGCGCCTTTTTCTACTGAAAAGGTGGGCCCCACACACCCCGTGTCTTTGAGTATAGAAATATCAATCTTGCCATTGAATTCCTTTACACTTCGATATTTTGAAGTAGGATAAATAATTCAAACCGAAGCACGCCGGGCTCCGTTCGAGATATGGTTAGTCCGAAAACTAGTAAAAAAGTTTATTAACAAACATCATAAGACGCGTGATTATACTTTCTCTCTGTACTTGAATGAAAACCTACGTGCAGTCAATACCGTATTAGAATAGTTCTATAATATGAAGAACAGTTCACTGAACACATACGCCTCGTTCGTATTAACTGTTTTGTGATTTTCAGACTTGAAGCTGATTTGAGTTAGCATTATTTTGTGTTGTCGTTATAAACGTATTGCACGTTATTCTTTATTTTGAAAAACATTTTATACATCTAAGTACGTTAACGATCCGTTATTCTGTTAACGAGTTACTTATAATTGTAACATTCACATCCCAATCATAAACAGGCTAACTTTGTTATATAGTATTTAAAAATCGTAATTACTTTACTCCTGCTCAGTAATTTATTGCTTTCATTGTCCTTATATCTAAACAAAGATTGGAATTACATATTTTGTTCAACTTTAACTGTAATTACGATAAATTGCATTTCAGAGTGTTCTAGTTATTTCAGATTAGTTCGTTGTGAGTGTGAACTGTGTGCATACCTATCTAATTATTGTTAATTTGCGTGTTCTAGTGCATTCGATTACCGACGCAGCCTCGCTGGCGCCGCGCTGTCCGGTACACCGCACGCTTGCTGCTCAGCTGTTGGTACGCGCTTGCACTGCTTGGTTTATTGCACCTTTTTTACGCGCACCCTCACTTCGCTGCTTTTGTGCTGATTTAAGTAATCGTTTCAAACCTTTTATTTTTAACTTAATTGCATTACAACTATTGTATTTGTTGTTTTTCCTAGCAACTCATTTCATCGCATTGGGTCGTAACAAACATACTTTGCTTAACTTATTACAGTTAAACGAAGTTATTATCGTCCATTTACACTTAAATTCATACTTAAACATTCACAAATATGTTGCCTTTTAAACAACTACCTACCTATACTAGGTATTCACAATTATGGATACTAAACCTTTAATTAAAAGGCGTGCTTCATTTAAAGTTAAGCTTACGCTATTTGAAAGCCATTTAACAACTGTCGAAAGTTGTGAACGCTTAAGCAGACTTCAACTTACTGAACTAAATGACCGTTTGTCAAAAATTGAAGAAATTTATCCAGATTTTGACTCCGTTCAGTGTGATTTAGAGAATAAAATGGAAATTCCAGATGACCAGTACAAGGAACGCGAGGCTTTCGAGAGCAAGTACTTCGGGCTCGTCGCGCGCGCACGCGAGCTGCTGGCCGCCGCCGCGCCGGCGCAGGGCGCCCCTGCGGGCAGCGACCGCTCGGAGACAGGTTCTTGTGTTACTGCTATTGGAGGTGGGACTAAACTTAAAATTCCTACTATAGATATGCCTAGCTTCTCGGGTCAGTATCATGACTGGTTGGAGTTCCGTGATACATTCAGTAGTCTAATACATTCGAATGATTCGATTCCGAACATCAATAAGTTTCATTATTTGCGCGCCGCGTTAAAAGGTAGTGCTGCTTTAATAATTCATTCCATAGATTTTTCTAGCGATAATTACATTACGGCTTGGGAACTACTTTGCGATCGTTACAATAATAAAAGGTCCTTAGTAAACAATCATATTCAGGCAATTTTTAACTTAGATCAATTGTCTAAAGAATCATCTAGGTCAATAAGAAATCTTATTGACACCGTAAATAAAAACTTAAGAACGCTCAAAACACTTGGTCTCCCTACTGAGCATTGGGATGTACTTATAATTCAAATAGTTTCAAGCAAACTAGATACAACTACACATCATAAATGGCAATCTTATAGAAATAAATCAAAGGAGCTCCCTACACTTAAAATGTTCAACGATTTCCTTAAGGATCGTGCTGACTTACTTGAATCGACTGAAATGTCTAATAAAAAACGCAGATCTAGCGACACTACGCACAATCGGCAGAAGACATTTACAGTCACCACGTCTTCCCCCACTGCTCCTCGCAAATATTCGTGTCCATTTTGTAAACATGATCACGCCCTGTATCTTTCTCACAAATTTAAATCATTAAACTTACAAGATCGCGTTGACAAAGCTAAGGCACTCAAAGTCTGTTTAAATTGTCTACGCGTTGGTCACAGTGAAAAGACGTGTAGGCTGAACTCGTGTCGCATTTGTTGACTGCAGCGAAATAGTTTGTTGCATGAACATGCAACTCCCGCGTCTTCACCTTCGTCCAGTGACGTCGTGCTACATTCTTCGCCGCAATCTGAAACGGTTGTTGAAGAACAACCTTCTAGTCAGTCTCAAGAGACGTTAATGTCAGCTATAAACAAAAATTGTATGCTACTACTGTCAACGGTCTTAATTCAAGTGTCAGATCACAGTGGTAATAAACACACTATACGTGCATTACTCGATAATGGTTCAACCGCGAGTTATATTACTGAGAGTTTACGCACTAAACTCAACTTACCTACTTATTCAGCTCCAACAATAGTCGATGGCTTAGAATACCAATCATCCCGTTTATCAAAACGTTGCGATGTACTTATATCATCACTTTTCACTGATTACAAGGAGGAAATCCCCTCCTATGTAGTATCGCGTATAACTCATCCATTGCCAGTGTCTCGTGTTGATCGTACCACTTTAAATATACCGCCACACATTAAATTAGCGGACCCAACGTTGGATATATCTGCTCCAGTTGAAATGCTTCTTGGATTAGATATATTTTGGACAATACTTGGTACTCAAAAAATACCATTAGGTTAAAATAAACCTACTTTAAGGGAAACTAAATTAGGTTTCTTGGTAACAGTTGAATCACAAAACAAACTTTCATCAAAACATAATACAGTCCACTGCAACCACACCATTAATCTTCACTTACAACATTATGACAATCAATTAAATAATCAAATATCTCAATTCTTTGAATTAGAATCAGTCTCCACTCGTAAACAAATTTCCAAAGAAGAACAGGAATGTGAACAGAGTTTCATCGATAATACTACTCGGCCTCCTGACAGTCGCTTTGAAGTGACGATCCCATTAAAAGATTCACCTAAAAGACTTGGCGATTCTTATGAGCAAGTTCTGTCCAGATTCAGCTCTTTGGAACGTAGATTTAAACGTGATCCGCATTTTCAAGAACAATATTTTAAGTTTATCAATGAATATATTGCTTTAAATCATATTTCATTAAATGAGAATCCCGAGAATGACACTCATTCTCATAAAAGTTTATGAATGAAATTCATCATTCATTAATGATTTCATTATGAAAATTTGTTCAACTTGAACTTTTTACCGCGGAATATACTTAGCTTAATAAAAAATAAAAAGTAATCATCAGTCAATAGTTCCTTGTTAAAACTTAATCCGTTTTACAATACTAATATAATATATTAACTTGCCCTCAGCAACTATTGCTTGCGACGTTGCGCCACAAGTTATGGTTCGTCAATGGTTCGACCATGCCAGAAAAATCGTTCATGAATGCATTAAATGTCGACGTTATTCAGGCAAAAGCATTCAACATATATTGGGCAACCTTCCTTCCACACGCCTATATTTATACTGATTACGTATTTGCTAACACTGCGTGCGCCTATGCCGGACCAGTTATGATACTGAATCGAAGAGGCAGAGGTAGCAGACTAATAAAGTCGTACCTTTGCATATTTGTTTGTTTAGCCGTAAAAGCAGTTCACATAGAACTTGTCACCGACTTAAGTAGTAACACTTTCCTCGCTGCACTAGACAGGTTCATTGCCCGCAGAGGAAAGCCTCTAAATATTTATTCAGACACTGGTACTTTTTTTAAAGGGCGCGTGTAATGAGTTGTCTAGATTCCTAAAGTCAAATAGCGATTACATCAGTTCAAAAGATTTGATAGCTGTTGGTCCGAAACGCGATTCGTCCAAATGAATTTAAGTACGCTTTTCGCCCAACACGCTTTTCGTCGAACACGCTTTTAGGCCAACACGCTTTTCGTCCAACACGTTTTTAGGCCAACACGCTTTTTGTCCAACACGCTTTTAGTCCAACACACTTTACGTCCAACACGCTTTTCGTCCAACACGCTTTTAGTCCAACACACTTTACGTCCAACACGCTTTTCGTCCAACACGCATTACGTCCAACACGCTTTTAGTCCAACACGCTTTACGTCAAAATATACCCTGTATATAGGTGCGGGAAAGGTGCGTAAATAGTTATTTGTGCAACAAGAGAGGAAAGTTGGTTTTTCTTGCGAGTGTTTATTTTGAGTCCCGAGTAAGCGAAAGATTCTATCATTGAATCACGAGCGAAGCAAGTGATTCTCATTTAGAATCTTGAGCGTAGCGAGGGACACAAAAACACGAGATGTAAAATAACTTTGCTCTCGTGTTACACATACAACTTTTCACCTTAGTAGTGAGAAAATATTATATAAAAAATATATATACATTCAATTATTTTGTAGCTTGTATGTATATATATTTTTATATAATATTTTCTCACTACTGAGGTGAAAAGTTGAATGTGTAACACGAGAGCAAAGTTATTTTACATCTCGTGTTTTTGTGTCCCTCGCTACGCTCAAGATTCTAACTGAGAATCACTCGCTTCGCTCGTGATTCAATGATAGAATCTTTCGCTTACTCGAGACTCAAAATAAACACTCGCAAGAAAGACCAACTTTCCTCTCTTGTTGCACAAATAACTATTAATGGGCACTTTAATGCTTGGCCATAAAAAGATGGCTGTGAACGCCAGGACAAGTCTTATACATATATCTGATAGCGACTATATGAAGACTATACTAGGAAGTTGTTGAAGAGTTTAAAACCTTTATCTAATAATATAGATAATATATTAATACTGGCCAGTTAATTTATAATGGAATAGGTAGGTACAATGACAAGATGACACATAGCTATTAATATTGTTTTACTCGTAATGTGACTGCATTTTGTTCTCATTGGAGATTATTTTTGCATCAATGAAGAATAATGAGTGATTTGTTGGATCTAACGTTTGTGAAAAGCAAAAGGGGTGCCCCGGCACTATTAAGAAGCGGTTACCGCTACAATTTGAACCAAAAAGTACAAACAGGAAATACATTGTGGCGATGTTCCAACAGATACGAGTGTAGTGCTAGTGTAACGCTGAACGAAACACGGGACGTAATACTTCGCGAGAGCCAGCATACGTGCGAACCCGACTTTTCTAGAAATGCCATAGATGTAGCAATGGCCGCTTGCAAAGATAGAATTGTAAAAGATTATAGATCTGTACAGCAAGTTTTTGAAGAATCTCTCCAGCAGCTTGATGACAGTGGCATTGTAGAGCCAGACGAGCTACCGACGTATCATTCTAAAAGAGATTCACTAACAAGGCATAAAAAAAAAACTCTGGAACTAAAAAGTTTATCATTTCGTGAGCCACGCGACGTAGAAATTCCGAAATCATTAGCAGATGATTTTTTATTAAAAGAAATTGGCGACGAAAAGAAAATATTGGTATTTTGTACAAAGCTGGCACGCAAGTTACTTGAAAAAACAAAAAAAAAAACATACAAGTTTTACGCTGACGGCACGTTTAAGAGAGCAGCTAAGCCCTTCAAACAAATTTTTACGTTGCATGTAGAATTAAATCCTGACAATAAATTCCAGACGATTGTTCCAGTTGTTTACTGTTTACTTCCTAATAAAGAACAGAAAACTTACCAAACACTGTTCACTGTCCTAAAAGAAGAATTCGGTGTTGAGATCAGCTACTACAAAGCTGACTTTGAACCGGCACAATTCAATGCCTTGAAAAAAGTGTACCCAGATGTCTACACAAGTGGTTGCTTTTTCCATTATCATAAAGCCATCCGCGAAAAGTGTGAAAAATTGCACTTAAATCTGACATCAGTCGGCAGAAACGTCAAGAGACTCTGCTCATATTTGACGTTATTACCAACAAATTTCATGAATGACGCGTGGCTTGATATAAAGAAAGTCGGTGAAATGTGTGAAGATGTTACGGCTTTTGAGAATTTTTGTACATATTTCGAAGGACAATTGGGTACCATATTTCAAGATGTTAAGCGTGGCTGAAGAAAATCAACGAACAACAAATCCTTTAGAAGGATGGCACAGCAGGCTTAATAAAAAAGTTCCTATAAAGCCGAATGTGTTGTTGTTAGTAGATATTTTGAAGAAAGAAGGGCGACATTATGATATCCATATTAAAAGAAAAACTCCTATGAGTAGAATGAGAAGATTACGAGATCTTCGATTTAACGAGTATTTAAAGAAAAAAATAAGACTATTAAAGAAATGTCACATAACAGCTATGCAGTTTCTTAAGAAGATAATATTCGCCAAAATGATTTAACTTGAAACTGAGTTTATAGAAGTGAAGTTTATAGAAATATGAGTGAAGGGATTTTGTGGAA
This sequence comes from Pammene aurita, assembly GCA_947086415.1. NCBI lineage: Eukaryota > Metazoa > Arthropoda > Insecta > Lepidoptera > Tortricidae > Pammene > Pammene aurita. The sequence goes on from OX352295.1 coordinate 33,520,172, forward strand.
AAGAAAGATAAATTTTAGTTTTATGATTTATGATAAGTATGTTTAATTTTTGTTTTATGTAAGACTAATAATATAGACGTAATAAATAATATTTTTTTAAATTATTAATTTCTCTTTATTACTTTAAAATGTAGGCTAGGTTCTTTTACAGTATATAATTATAAAAAGTTAAATAAAAATAAAAGTAAGTACAAAATATAAAACAAAAAAGAAATAAATAAATTGTGATGTATTAGTTTCTACCAGGTTTACTTATAGTCAGTCAGTTTACTTATAGCGAGTCAACCGCTGCTTCGTGGGTTTGTGACGTAGAACCGGCCAGTAGTGATCCAACTATTTCGCGTGCTTTCTCATCGTCACCGTGGCTCTGTGGTAAGGCGAGCGACTTCTATGCAGAGGGCCGGCGGTTCTAACCCCGGTATCGGAATTCTTTTTTCTTTATTTTAAGATTTGTAAGACATCCTTACTTAAATATAGGTATGCCATCAAAAACAAAACTTGTAAAAAAAACCAAGTCTCGCAACTCAGTTCTTCTACCGTAAAAAGTTGTGAGATCCATGTAATACCAAGTCGGTTGATTTATTCAGTCCCTACTTAAGGGACCTTCTGTCATAAGTTATTACGTAATTAGCTAATCTAACAACATCTTATAGTGACCACATTAATATTAAAAATCTTTTATGTTTAAATAAAATAGATTGACTTGGCCATGTTTCATGAAAATCTGTTCAGCCGTTTAAAGATCATCAGCTCTTTTCTAGTTGATGAGGGGATCTGATTTGTGTCATAGATAATTTTACCCCGAGTGTTCTTAGCCATGTTTCATGAAAATTTGTTCAGCCGTTTGAAGATCATAAGCTCTTTTCGTTGATGAGGGGATCTGACTACCTTCCATATGTCCTATTGATTCGAAATTTGGTACCGTGTTACTTCAATGATATTGAAACAACATGGTAAGGTAACCCATGACTTTAAATATGACATGTTAGAGTAAGGTTTAGATTTCGAAGGTAATTAAATGGGATTAATTAGGCTCCATTTCCACTGCGGCAGAAACAAAATGGACAAATAGCGACTTGGACGAATCGCGATATGGACGAACGGTGTAAATGATACTTGACGAACCACGTAGTTGACGAACTTAGATTTGGACAAATGGCGACTTGGACGAATCGCGATATGGGCGAACGGCGTAAATGATACTTGACGAACCACGTAGTTGACGAACTAAGATTTGGACAAATGGCGACATGGACGAATCGCGATATGGGCGAACGGCGTAAATGATACTTGACGAACCACTTAATGGACAAATCGCTACTTGGACGAATTACAATTTGGACTAACAGCTATCAAATCGTTCAAAAGCATCTGATTTGCTCATAAATTTTAAATTTTCACCAGCATATAGCCCATATTTTAATGGACTACCAGAGGGTTCCGTAAAATCTGTGAAATACCATCTCAAGAGAGTCTTATGTTTAGCTCATTTAAATTATGAATATATGTACTCAGTTCTTACTTATACAGAATCCACTTTGCTAGACCTCTTATTCCGTAATCATCCGATCCTTCAGATCTGACTGCACTTACCCCCTCTCACTTCTTAATTGGACGAACGCTAATGGTTTTGCCTTCTCCTCAGGCTTCAAATCCTGCGGCGATATCTACTCTCTCACGCTATACGAGAATACAGCAATTAAAAGCCCATTTCTGATCCCGATATTATACAGAATATATTACAGAGCTCCAGAAACGACAGAAATGGCGCAAGCAAGGAGAGAAACTCCAACTAGGAGAGATGGTGCTGGTGAAAGATGACCGGCTGCCTCCCAACCGATGGCTGCTGGGGCGTGTGACGCGCCTCTACCCCGGCTCCGACGGCGTGACCCGCGTGGCTGACGTACTCACCACTTCCGGAACACTTCGACGAGCATTCAACCGACTGTGCCCACTGCCAGTCATAGACACGAACTCCGTTCCTGAGGCCGCAACATGTTAACGCCTAGCATGTGTTAGTGACACTCACACACGCATACGACAAATCTGCTGTATGGACGCGAGCGAACCTTGCTTACCGACCGCGCCGCGACCGCCACTCGTCCTCGACTCGTCTTCCAACGCGCTACTTAACCTCTCTTATTTTTTACACATTTTATGTATACTGGTTAATAAACCAATTTTTGATTTAAAAGTGGACGTATTTATGCAGAAGGGAACCAACCCACACATCTGTCAAAATTGAGTTATGTATGCAGAAGACATTAAAAATGCACCTTATACCCCCTACAAAAAGACCAAAGTCGTAGAATCATTTTTACGTATAAAACCATTTCGTTAGCAAAGTTACCAACCCACATTTTCACTGTTTCATTAAATTTAAAAAGATCCAAGCTGTTTAGTACCTTACTCAATATACTTTATATTTATTTAAAAAGATCCAAAGCACATGGTTCTTCTATATAGTATTGTTTTATTTATTTCATAAGAGACCATGCGGGTTGGTTCCTTTTTGCAAAATAAATACTGCAAAAATGTACACCGTCTAAAAGATCCAAGTCACATGGTTCCTTATTAAAATTCTTTTTTTAATATTGAGTAATGAACTAAGTTCATTGGATCTGGTTTGCATAGTTAAAATTAGCTCAGTGTATGTGTTCACAAAGGTCCATATTACATGGTTCTTTATTAAATGTATTACATTTTGAAAGATAAGGGAACCATGTGTCTTGAATCTTTTTGTTTAAAAACTTTTATACTTATCACTCATATTAATAAAATAATTTATAATTATTTTATTATTATGAGGATGTTATGAATGTGAGTATAAAATGATATAATTACAACATAAGACAGAGTCTAAACAAATCTGCGGCGTCTTTAATGTGGCAAATATTTACAACTAGCAACACTGTGCTTCATATCAAAATAAATGTCAAGCTTGTAGAAAAAGGTTTGAAAGTGCATGAGTTTGTGCAAAATCTATGTAAAAATGAAGAGACTTGGTGCGAGGTCACGGGCGATGGTTTTAAGTTGTTTAAATAAACATTCTGATGATAGAAACGGCAGCGTCCCGGGTAAGTTGACAGTGTATTTATGTTACGAGTAGATGTCTAATTTAGGTTAGTTTGCCAATGTTTTTGTTAAAACGTATTTGCAAGTAACTTTTAGTTAGTTTTGTGTGATCTGTAAGTGTGTTGTGAAATGTTTAAGCATTTCTGGTATACTTAATTTCAGATTTTCTCGACGATTCGCGATCAAGTAGCCCGATTCAGATATCTGCAGGTAGGTATTATATTTTTTTCTGTAGCTTATAATTTGCATGCCAGTGTTTTTAATCTTATTTCACTGCAACAAAACCCTTCCGACTGACGAATTAAATGTTTTCATTTACGTTTACACTAATAATAATTATAATAACATTCCTTTATCTGCAGCATTTTGTATGACTAACGTTTCGTAATAATCGTAACATTTATTTTTTAATGGCCATATAGAAAAAAAAAGCAATCTCCATTCTATGTAAGTATGCAAATGCCAGGAAAAACGCTAGGAAGATGATGATGATGAGCTTGGGATGGGGTTCAGGTGGAATGAGTATGTGTTGGGATTGATGTAAGGCTTATTTTCCTTCTAGATTGCCTGGGTTTGCGAAAAAACGTTATTTCTGAAAATGTGGCTTCTCACGTGCATGAAGAAAGCGTGAATGAAACAACTAATGGTGCTGTGAGCCTATTAACTCCTGTCCAATCTAAAGAATGTGTAGAGCTCCCCTCATACTCTCTGTTGACTTCTGCTTCAAATACTTCTAAAATAGTTAACGATAGCGATGTACTCACCGAAACTGCTTCTGAAAAAAGTGTAGAGCCTCCTCCGTACTCTCCGTTGACTCCTGCTCCAAATAATTATAAAATAGTTAACGAAAGCGATGTACTCACCGAAACTGCTTCTGAAAAAAGTGTAGAGCCTCCTCCGTACTCTCCGTTGACTCCTGCTCCATATAATTGTAAAATAGTTAACGAAAGCGATGTACTCACCGAAACTGCTTCTGAAAAAAGTGTAGAGCCTCTCTCTCCTGCTCCACCAAATGCTTTGCCAACCAACCAGTCAACCCTGCTTTTTAATACTGCTGCTGAAAATAATTTTGATTCCCTTTTGTCACCTGTTCCTCTAATGTCACTTAATACTGCGAATATGTGTACTATTTTGGCTAAATCCTTGGACAGTGTCTGCAATGAAGACTGCTCTTATAGTACATATAGCGATGACTCAGTTAAAGATCCTGATTATGACCATAACAGTGACGACTCTAGTTCTAACAGTGATGATTTTACCTCTGGTACTATACATGTAGATATCCACCCAATACCGCAAGAAAGAAGTTTCCTTAACGTGCAGTCAAATGTTGTTAACTCGGGCCCTTGTAGTCTGCAAAAAGATCTAACTGAAGACGATGACATAGTTTCTGCTTTAGAGTTTACATCAGCATTTGAAAGAGTAGATACTCCTAACTGTAGATCAAGCACGGAGATAGTTTCTGATAAAGAATCGTCGCAAAACGATACACACGTAGGCAGGCCGAAAAGGGGTAGAAAACGAAAGTATGGCGGGCTATTGAGAGAAGATAGAAAAAAGAAGAAGTACATGAATTTGCCACATATAAACTGAATGAAAAAGTCTGTTGATGCTACGATATTCATAGATTATCAATGCAAATGTAAAAATAAGTGTCATGAAAAAACGTCGCCGGAGAAAAGATTAGCTGAATTTCAAAGGTTTTATTCCTTAGGTTCTTATAACGCACAAAATATGTTTATAAACGCATTAGTAAAAGAACGACCCGTGAAACGCCATTACGTTTCAACAGAATCAAAGGACAAACCATCCAAAAAAATTCGCACGACAATATTTTATAGATGGTATATCTGTATGTAAAGATATGTTTGTTAAAACATTACAAACGTCGTCAAAAAGAATAAATACGTCGCTTTTTAAGATGCGTTCTGAAAATGCTATTGTAGATAAACGTGGTTCAAAAAGCAAACTCGATAAAATGACACCTGGATGCGTGCAATTTGTAATAGATTTTATAAAATTATTGCCTACTTATATATCCCACTACCGACGAGAACAGTGTAACGGAGTTAAATATCTGAGGCCTGACATGACACTTTCCAAAATGTACGAATTATACACGGAGAAAGCAAAATCCGCTGAAATGAGACAAGTTTCAAAATCGAAGTTAAATCAAATATTTGTAACTCACTTCAATTTACGCACAAAGCCTTTAAAAAAAGACACATGTAATAAATGTGACTACTTCCATAGCCAAATACAAACTGCATCAAACGACAAAGAAGCCGAAATTGTTCAAAAGCGGAACGTACATCAGGATATGGCAACATTTTTACAAAATCAATTAAAAACTGATATGAAACTTGCTAAAGATGACCCTTTTGTCGAAACAATAACGTTTGACCTCGAAAAGACGCTACCCTTACCGCGTATTCCAACAAATATTGTTTTCTATAAGAGACAGCTTTGGGTATATAATCTAGGTATACACACTGGGAGCCGTGATGAAGCCCATTGCAATGTCTGGGTCGAAGGAGAAGCTGGTCGTGGAGCACAGGAGGTCGGCTCTTGTCTTATCAGGCATATCAGGGAAAGACTTGACAGCAGCGTAACACGTCTTATTTTATGGAGTGATTCATGTGGCGGCCAAAATCGAAACATAAAGCTCGTTTTGATGCTAAAAGCAATCTTAAATGATCATCCAACGCTGGAATATATCAATTTACGATTTCTGGAATCAGGACACAGCTTCCTTCCAAATGATAGGGATTTCGCTAAAATAGAAAACGCTTTGAAACGCCAACAACGGATTTATACGCCGGACGATTATGGGCATAGTGAAAACATGCAAGAAAACCAACGCCATGAAAGTTCACCGCATGGAACAGCAAGACTTCTTGTCTTCACTGATGCTGGAAAAAAATATAACCAACAGAAAAAAATGTACAGATGGAACTAAAGTTTCATGGCTGACCACAAAAGAGATAGAGTTAAGAAAGCACGACATGTATAACATTTTTATGAGGTCAAACTTTATTGAAGAATTCAAGGAAGTAGATATAAAAAAAAACACTAGGGGAAGAGCTTTGTCATCTTTGACCATGCAGTTAATGCAGCCACTTTGGCCAACAGGAAAGCCCGTTCCCGACGCGAAATTAAAGGACCTGAAGAGCCTTCTTCACTTGATCCCACAGGTCCATCAAGACTTTTACGTCAAATTAGTACCCGACGAAAACATCGAGGATGATCTGGAGGGCTTTTCTGGTGAACCGGACTTCGAAGTAGAGGATGAAAGCCCTCAAAATTATTAAGAAAATAAAGCATTATGCTAAAGTCGTTTTTATTATATTTTTTTTTTCTAGTATTTTTTCATTACAGCGTAATACCTGATGTTTGATTGATGTTGGTGCGGTTTATGTTAGGAAACAATATTATTATAAAAGTTTAGAGATTGTTTTTGTTTACGAATAAAGCGAAATTAAGAATTTGCCCTGGTGTGCATTATTTTTGTATACCCTTTTAGAATACCTATAAGTCAATAAGGAACCAACCCTCACTTAACCAATTTTGCTAAAAGGAACCATTGCCTTTTTAAGAGAAAACTACACTTCAAAGTACATTTACATGGCTGGATTGGCTCGTTTAAGTAAAACAATATAAACCATGCCATACTGTGGCACTTGATAATCCAACTTTGTTAAAAAAGCTATTAATATTTTTTGTATAAAATTTATGAAGAAAAAGTGCTTTATCTCAAAACTATCATTGTGTGGGTTGGTTCCCTTCTGCATAAATACGTCCAAGTAGTCGCCTTCATTTTGCACCCTACGAGTCAATCCCAGCAAGAAGTACCGGCGTTCACACAGCCAAAGAAGTGAATCAGTGTTTAATATTGATGTTTACGTGTATGGTGTATGAGATGAGGTCGTGTACTTTTTATAAATAATAAGGCGCAACTTACAGTTTGGGTTTAATGTCCAAGTACACTTAGAAAAACATACACACAGTTCAGAAGGCACAGAAGGGTAAAAAAGCACAGGCACAAGAAAGTCTTTAGGCGGAAGAAAGTACAGTTCAGAGATAGAAAAGAAAATATAAATAACAAGCGAGAATAACAACAAGCACTAGCGTTCGCGTATGTCATTCGCTAGACAAGCAACATGCGTTCAGTGTCGTAACTGGGCAATGACTGTCAAATGACCTCCGATGCGCGGACGCCGCGTCTAGCTTCAATACCAGTTCTAGGTAGTGCGGAGGCGAGGTCGATACGGCCGGTCTATCGACAGACTGGCGTATCGATATCGACAAGTTGGTTGGCATAAATATATGTTTACTTAAATAATGTATTGATGATATATATCTATAATAATGTGTATATAAGTGTGTATATATATATTTATATAGTTGATTTTAAGTTAAGATTGTAAATATATATATTTTAGGATGCAATTATGTAAATATGTAAGCGTATAATGTAAAATGTGTATAAGTACCTACACGTGCAAGCTGCCAATCGGTTATTAACTTCCCTAAGCGGCGAACAAAAAAGTTTTCTGGTGGCAACTGCAATTCAAATGACAGAAGATACAGGAGCTCGAGTGGTTTCTGTTACTTGCGACGGCCTGGTATCTAATTTCAGTATGTTTTCGGCATTAGGGTGCGAAGTAAGTAAAAAACCAAGACAACACGTCGTTCAAAACAGAAAATGATAACAGGGTGCACGCATTTGTAGACCCACGTCATGCCATAAAACTTGTCACGAACACCTTAGGTGACTTAAGAGTGTTGATCGATGGGCTTGGACGGAGCATAGAGTTCAAATATTTAAAACTCTTGTTAAGTCTACAGGAACAACAAGGGCTGCATCTCGGGGCGAAGCTCTCAAAGGCTCATATTTTTTACGAAAAACAAAAGATAAAGGTGCGGCTTGCAACACAATTATTAAGCAATTCCGTTGCAGATGCAATACAATACTGCAAAAATGAAGTGCAATTTCCAGAATTTGAAGACAGCGAAAGCTGAACAGCCATTAGATAAGGCCACCTGGCTTAAAAAAGGCAATGTGCCCGGCCAACATAGGTTTCTTTCGAGCATTTTTCGAAGGTGCCATCGACTATTTGAGGTCAATTAAGCTGCCTTCGGGAGCTATTGATAGTCGCGTAGGAAGACAAGATTCATTGGCCTCATAATTGATATGAAGAGTGCAATGAATCTCTTCGAAGATGTGGTAGAAGAGAAACAGATGTTAAAATACATACTAATGTACAAGATAAGCCAGGATCATCTAGAGCTTTTTCTCTTCCATAAGAGCAAGAGGTGGCTTCAATAACAACCCGAACGCTGTACAGTTTCGTGTAGCATAGAAGAAACTGTTGGTAGGGGCTGAGATTCGTGATGGTGGTATAGGCAATTGCATTGCCCTCGAACAAATTAATATACTAACCTGCTCAAAAGCCAATCCAATCGAGAGCATAAATAACTTGACCGACAAAAACCGGTTTGTTAATATCGTCGAGGACCACAGCGACCTTTATGACACCTATACGGAGACATTGACGTGTCAAGCCAGCGAGTCAAATTAATATGACAAAAGTGTCATAGAGTACATAGTAGGTTTTATCAGCAGAAAGCTTTCGACCAATTTAAAGTGCGACAAATGTGTGCAGTTACTGAGTGGTCCCGAAAATATAAAAAAGCCTGTTTTTTTTAATCGAGGGGTGGCTTAAAATATGCATGTGCAGATGTAATAAACATTATTAAAAAAAAGCAGACAAAGTAATTAAAAAACACCTGGACTAGAAAAAGAAACCAGAGCAATACTCTGAGAGACCGCGTTTCGGTGGGCCAGAATTTGCATTTTCTCAGCGATATGTTTTCGTATTTTGCTTGATGCGATTTTATACGTTCATTCGGCTATACATTCAAGTAGTTTCGAAATGCATTTTACGACTGCTTTGTTCCTTATGATCAGAAACAACTAGATATAATGTAGGTGATCAAAATAGCAAAAGCCCCTACACACATCCCAAGTTGGCCAGTCTTAGGTTGTATGCAAGGACTCCCAGGTGCTGAACCCAGGCGTAAGCCCACATACCGCTCCAAGCTGCTCCTCGGTTGACACAACATGACTGATCGGCTCGTCAGCGTCACAGAACATGAATGAACCTCCAAGGCGCTAAACCCCGTAAGGTCGCGTTTTACGTGCTTGAGTACAATCCTCTCCAGGCATGGAAATCCATATATATCGACCGCGTGTATACAGAGTTTCCCTAATTATCTGAACATCAACCACAGGCCTTTCACCGTATAATATAGTTTATGGCAGAGAACCATGCCTGCTAATGGATATAAAAATGGACATAAAAGAAGAAGGACACACTCTTCAAGAAAAAGTGAATTGTATTAAAAACTTAGAAAAACTGGCAATATCAAGAATAGCTAAAGCACAGAAGGTACAAAAAACTTATTATGATAAGAAAGCGAAAAATGTTGCATTCGCCCCAAATGAACTAGTCATGGTTCTAAAACCTAGGCGATTGACAGGTCGAAGCCTAAAGCTCTGTAAATTTTATAAAGGTCCTTATAAAATCATTGATCAATTATCTAGGGTTAACTATGTCATTCAACGCTTATCTCCTAAAGGCCGAACTAAGAAATAAATAGTTCATGTAGATAAACTTAAGAAATTCTTCCCTAGATCTCTAGAACAATGAAATTATAACTCTAAAATTTGATTAATTGCATTAATTATTCAATCATAAGAATCTAATTATTTGATCATTCACACTTTAATATCATAGGTGCCATTGTATAAACTTGTAGGTAACTGAACTGTATATATTGTGTATATAAATTATAGCATAGAGACCTAAGATGTGCCAGCAAGGTATATAAATAACCTTATGTATTTTGTTTGCACAATAATATAATTGTACTTATTCAAAGTAACTTATAACCTTATTAATAATTACCTATTTGTGACTTACCTTATATTGAGAATAAGTTATAAGAGTGATATCTTTACTGTAAATAAAACTCAACTAGATGTAAATATATTTATTTGTAAATCACAATTGTAAGGTTCTAAGGTAATATTTTACGAATGCCCGGTTAAGTTCCTTGCTGCCCTGAAGAGTAGGATATATATTTTTCATTTGCTTGCATGTAACAACAAGAGAAAAGGACCTAGATGACACACTTCTGCTGTTCTGCAGCATCTGCATGCAACGGCACTGAGCAGACTGCTTTCCAAACCCGGCAGAACTGCCGCGGCGGGAAGACTGATGGCCATAGGCAGCCATCACTTCAACGCCAACGCCTACTGCTACGCAAGAACGATATTTTCTTGCGATGTTTTCATGTTATTCATATTGTGATGTTTCTGTTCAATAAAATATTTTTTGTGCCGTTGTATCAGTTAGATAATATAAAATTTGCTGACATCTATCTATGTCATTAATGTCAAGTGTCATAGACACGGACACAGACAATAGCTGCCAGGAAATTAAAAGAGGGTTAGTTCGTAAAACCAGAGTCAGGGGTGTTTAGCAGGTTTTCAAACCTGACTTAGCCCCCGTCTAGGCAATTTGAGAGATCTTAAGGCCATAGGCTGACTTCTCATTTGCCATTTGACGTTGACTACCTTGTACATAAGGCTGGTTCTAGAAAGGGGTGTTAGGAAATTTTCAACTCTGTAGGGGTCCTAAGCATAGGTAGGGAAACTGTTAGTCAGGGTAGATTAGGATAGGGCGTAGTTTTTGTAAGTGTAGGCTGCCCCTTACACCCGAGGAGGCGAGATATGTAAAGGTTGTCTACCTTTACAACCTCTCTTCTCGAACACTGTCTGGCACGGTGTTATTTAAATTAGGAATGCATACATTCTATGTCAGACGTTGAGAATTCTTTCAAGAGGTCTCAAAGGGACAGCCTAAACCGATAGTCGATTTCGATGTAATGCTAGCTAATGATATATAAAAAAGAAAATAAATAACTAACAAGTATATTTTGAGAGTATTAATTAAGGATACTCTCTACAGTACGCAATAAAATGAACTCATTTAATAGATCAATGTTCGCATGCTTATTAACGCTAACGTTAATCCTCAACTGCATACATAGATGGCGCTCTTGGTATGCATGCAAATAATTATTCTAAAAAGACTTCGAACTATCTAATACCTTTAAACGAACTCTTGAACTGTATAATCTGAATCTCGGAAAAGGATCCAACGATTTTCATGATTTAGTATGCAGAGGGTTTCGGGTGCGGTAAATCGATCTAGCTAGGTTTCATTTTTAGAAAACGTCAAAAAATCATCTGGTCATCCAGGTACTTTATGTTTCTAGGAAATAGAAAACATCAAAGACTCAGAAAAATATTTATGCTCGCCAAACAAATATTTGCCATGGTCGAGATTCGAACCCTGAACCTCATTGGCAGGGACACTGCGCTAAACCGGTTGTCATTGCTTGTGTTATGAAATACAATTTTTTAGGGTTCCGTCAACTAGGAACCCTTATAGTTTCGCCATGTCTGCCCGTCCGTCCGTCCGTCCGCGGATAATCTCAGTGACCGTTAGCACTAGAAAGCTGAAATTTGGTACTAATATGTATGTCGCCGATAGCTTAAGAAACTGTTGTAAAAATGTAATAGATGTAAGATAATCATTTTCTCGAATTATACAAATCTGTCTTTTATTAAATTGTATAAAACTGTGTTCTTATGTTTAGTTCTTAAGTATTGATTTATGTCTTAATTTTAATTATATTATGTCGTGATACCCAAAATGTATAGATAATAAGCATTTTGTACTAATTTATAAAGAAATGTCCCATAATAAGATCAATTTCCACCCTCCTACAACCATGTAATAGTGTAAGTTTAAATAGTTAATAAACGAATGACATACTCTGCACATATAAGCCACTAGTACGAGTACCTTGAGAAACCTATAAAAGAGGTCAGCACTCGTACTCGTCGCTCACTTCTACAACAACTCCCAGCGGGGAAACACCTGCAACTAGACAAAGTGGTAAAATAAAATGTGGAAAAAAATGTTTTATTAGGGTACCTCCGCTATACGTAAAGTGGGGAGTGTTTTTTTTTTCATTTCAACCCTAACGTGTGATATATTGTTGGGTAGGTATTTAAAAATGAATAGGGGTTTAGTAAAATAATTTTTTGATAATGTAAATATTTTCGGAAATAATCGCTCCAGAAGTAAAAAAAAAATGTGTCCCCCCCCTCTAACTTTTTAACCATAAGTTTTAAAAATATGAAAAAAATCTTAAAAGTAGAACATTATAAAAACTTTCTAGGAAAATTATTTTGAACTTAATAGGTTGAATAGTTTTTGAAAAAAAAATACAAAATAATTTCTGAACTAAGTTTGTTTTAACCGTATAAGCAGGTGTTTATTGTACCTGTAATTTCTACAAAATCACAAAGAAATAACGTGCTTTCAAAAACTCTTAAGTGGGGACACTTACTGTGACGGACAGAAAACTACGGAACCCTACACTGAGGGTGACCCGACACGCTCTTGGCCGGTTTTTTCTATATTTTATTAGCTTCGATTGCGCAAATTGATAAAAACAATTTTTATGAATTCGTAATTGTAAACGGATGTGATTAATTTGTTATACAATACCTGTGTTGAACTTACGGTTCAAAAGTTACGGGGGGGGGCTACACAACTTTTATGACTTTCGAAGCGATTATTTCAGAAAATATTCACTTAATCACAAAATAGTCAAAGAAACCTCAATGTTATATTGAAAGACCTATCGATTCATGTGTCACATGTTGATATTTGATTTTTTTTCTTAATTTAGTTACCTGTATGGAGCGCCCCCCTAAAAATATTTTTTTTATCAAATTTAACTACGTAACTAAGTAGCTTCATACAAAATACACCTTATGTGTCAATTTTATTCAGATACGTCGCATAGTTTTCGAGTAAAATGCCTGTGACATACGGACGGACAGACAGACAGACAGACAGACAGACATGACGAATCCATAAGGGTTCCGTTTTTTTTGCCATTTGGCTACGGAACCCTAAAAACGCTGTTTGACGAAGCTGATGTTACATTTTTTCGCAACAAAAAGGCTTAAAAATTTCGTTTAGTTTTTGAAGATACTTCATACGAGTACTTTTTAAGTGGTTTATTTTTTAAATGTATCCAGGTAACGCCTTTTTTACCAATATCTAGACATATACTTACTTTAAATAAATAGGTATTTTATTGTTGTATACGCAGTTTTAGATAAATTGAACCAAAATGTCTTTTTGCTGTGCTTGTTCAATAAAAGTTTGAAAAATAAATGGATAGGTCATTTGAGAAGTACTCAACACAAAAATAACTCGTTAGCAGCACTAACTGACGGCGTGATTGAGATTTCGTCTGCGTTTAAGGGTTGTATATCATCTTATGTAGTTTTTGGGGCTGAAGAGTTAGAATTCGCTATACCTGAACTGTTTTTAGATAATTTAACATCTAAACTAGAAAACATTATAAAAGATTGTCTGAAAAAGTACGTGTGTTTAAAAGTCAACTTTGAGTATTTTGGAAAGTTTCTTTTATTTAAAGACAATAGACAGGAAACGAAGTCGTTTACAACAAAAAACTTAACAGTACATCAAAATTATACATTATCTGAGTTGTACCAAAAAGTGGTAAACGACTTGAAAAAGAGAGTGAAACGAGTGAGTGAACGACTTGAAAGGACTTGATAGTGGAGAGACTTTCTTATCCAATTTGTACTTGCAGATTAATTTTAATAAATACCAACTCCTGAAAGGATCTTCTTACATAGATTTACTTAAGCCTATTAAAAACAAGAAACCTTGCGTTAACATACAGAATAAAGATGATTATTGTTTTCTGTGGAGTATTGTTGCGGCGCTTTATCCAACTAAAAAACATAAAGAGCGTATGCCTCATTATACCCACCCTTCAAAGATAATGCTGAATATTGAGGGCCTCAGTTTTCCTATGACTTTCGCAGATATTTGTACGTTTGAGCGGAACAATGTGGATTTAAGCATCAATGTGTATTCTTTAATAGGCAATCGTACAGTTGCAGGTCCTCTTTATAGATCCAAATACAAACGAAGTAAGAAAATTAATGTACTTTTACTAGAGAAGGAAAATAAATCACACTACGTTTTAATAAATAATTTGTCACGCTTTGTTCGTTCGCAAATAACTAAACATAATGGCGCACTTTACTTTTGTGAAGATTGCCTCTTATTTTTTCCGTCACTAGACAAGTTTGAGTCATACCTGTGGTGGCATTGCCACTGTACTCTCAGAAAAAGGTACATATCTTCAATGAAAAAATTATGAGCGTCATTATGATGTCCCTTTTGAAATTTATAGCGACTTTGAAACAATTCTAAGGCCTTTTCAATCATGCGAGCCTGAAAAGGAACCTCCTGAGAGTTTTACTTTAAATAAACAAATGCATATACCAGCAGTTTTTGCCTATAATATAGTGTGCTCTTATGATCAAAGCTTCAATCGGTTTATTCAATACAGGGGACCTGACTGTGTTTCTAAATTCTTAAAATATTTATACAGACATGTTGAAGATATTTATAAAATATTACGTAAAGAAGTGCCTATGATTTTTACAGAAGCAAATGCTTTAGCCCACAAAAATGCTCAGAAATGCCACATTTGCCAGAAGGCAATATTTGGCGTTAAAGTAAGAGATCACTGTCACTTGACCGGTTTATATCGAGGTGCCGCTTATCAATATTGTAACTTACGTTATAGTGTTCCAAAATTTATTCCCGTATTCTTTCATAACTTAGCAGGATATGATGCGCACTTGTTTATAAAGGAGTTAAGCAAAGGCTCAGGTTCTGTGCAAATAATTCCGAAGAATAAGGAAAACTACATATCCTTTAGTAAGTTTTTAAAGATGCATGACGATCAGTATGTGCGAACACGATTTGTAGATTGTTTAGAAAATTAGCGAAGGGTCTTGATAGGTCAGACTTTTTTCACTTAAGAGTGTTTTTTTCTGATGAAACCAAATTTACCTTGTTGACTAGAAAAGGTGTTTATCCTTATGACTACATAACATGTTGGGACACGTTTACCGAGACTGAATTGCCTTCACCGGATTTATTTTATAACTCATTAACCTCAGAGGAAATAAGTGAAAAAGATTATAAGCATGCGCAAACTGTATGGCATATATTTGATATAAAAATCTTGGCGAATACACTGACCTATACCTTAAAACGGACGTGTTACTTTTATCAGACATCTTTGCAAATTTTCGGAAAAACTGTAAGGTCGAATCGAATCGACAAAGACTGGGTGATGTTAAATAGAACGCAGGATCTAACTGCGTTCTATTTAACATCACCCAATCTTTCATTGGATGCAATGTTGTTAAAGACAGGTATCAAATTAGAGCTAATATCAGAACTAGAAATCATTCGCTTCATTTAAAAAGAGATTCGAGGAGGGATTTGTTGTGTTCAACTAGACATTCCTTTGAATCTTGAAGCAAATCAAATTATTTTGTTCAATATTTTTTGATTTGCAATTTTTAAGTAGTTACACTACTATGTATAAACTAAAAATAGATGTCATATACTTCAGAAAAAGTGACCAAACCCTTCGGTGTCCGAGGCCAGATCTGACCTCGGACACCGGAGGGTTTGGTCACTTTTTCTGAAGTATATGACATCTATTTTCAGACATTCCTTTGCAAATAATAGGTATATGGAAACTTATGATGACAAATTACCTGATTCGTTTCTCATATTCATCGATGCTAATAATTTGTATGGGTACGCAATGTCACAACCGCTGCCCGTGTCTGATTTTCGTTTTTTGGACAACACTGAAATTTCCCTATTAGATATTATGTCGGTTTCAGACGAAGCTGAATTTTGATATACACGGTGCTCGTGAGGATTGCGAGAGATTTTAACAGTGTATTCCTGATCATAATTGGAGACTAAAATATCGTATAAACTTTTCTGAATTCGCCTAGTTTCAGAGTTACTACCAATTATATAAAAAAAAACATTTTTTATTGTGACTCAGTGCAAAACGATTTTTTGATGGCGATTTCACCCTTTATCTAGTCTAGACATTTTTATTGACAGATATCAAAGCGCCAAGGAATACTTTACGTAAACTATTTTTTACGAAAAAAAATGTACTAATTTATTTTAATCGACAGTTTTAACAATAACATTTATGTTTTCATGTTGCATTTAAAAAATCGAGAAAAAAAAACAAAAAAAAATATTTTTTTTGGCGAAATTGACCTAAATTCATATAATATTTATTATTACTCCTTATGACCTCGGGAATTCGTTTGGTTATTAATAAAATACACCGTGTACTTACGTTTCGACAAAATTACTTTCAAAAGGAATACATAGACAAACACTGAGTTACGGAAAAATGCGAAAACCAAATTTCAACAGGACCTTTTTAAATTAATGAACTATTCGGTATTTGGAAAAACTCTCGAAGATAGTGAACGACGTGTAGACGTAAAATTGGTCAACTAATGGCATGACGAACGAAACAGCACTAAAAAGGTTACTTCTGCCGGTACTTTAATAGCAAGACCTAATTTTCTTAGCGCCACAGTGCTTACTGACAGCTTGGTATCCATACAAATGAAACCAGAAAGGGTTGTATTGGATAAACCCATTTACATAGGATTCTCAGTATTAGAACTGTCCAAAAAATATATGTATAAATTTCACTATTCGGTTATAAAGCCCCACTATGGTGATCACGTTCGTCTTTGTTATACTGACATTGACAGTTTTATTTATGAAATTAAAACTAGAGACTTTTGACAGCGATTTAAAAAATCATTTCTTAGATTTTTTTGACACTAGTAATTACAGCCCTTGTTTTCCAGATTCCTTTGCTTAACAAAAAGATTCCTGGTCTATTCAAAGATGAATTAGACGGAGCATTAATAACTGAGTATGACGGCTTGAGGAGCAAGCTGTACTGCATTACAAGCACTCTGACTCTGGCTTATTATAAAGACGTACTGTTAAATGATAAAATCATTCGAAAAAAAAAATTTATTTAAAACTATCAAACATGAGATCTTCACTCAAACGGTCAAAAAAGTTGCCTTATGTAACAAAGATGATAAACGACTCATTTTATCACACAAAATTTCAACCATGGCATGGGGTAATAGTTCTTTTTTGTAGATCTTTCATCCTTAGCAAATAAGGAAATAATTTTAACTACAAGTAGGTATTGGTATGATATGCTGTCGCTAGGAATATTTAATGTACTCTTTGTATTGTATTTGTTTTGAAAGTATTTCAAATTGTTATTAAAATTAGTTCCCTTACATGATGAAAAATATTACCCTTTATTTTAACGGTATGCATAGGTAAAAAATGGAAAACGTATAATAAACTTATAAAAATCCGTGTTCTGTTTATTTTTTCTTCCACACTCCCTATATCTTTCAATTCTACAGGTTGTTACAAAAATACTAGCCATCCGTTTAAGTCTTCAGCAAATTATTTGCTTTAAAAATGTTTCTAATCAGAATACGGCAAGATAGTGAAAACGCTTTTAAACGGATGACCAGTATTTTTGTAAGTAAGTGCATGTTCTTTTAAGGAAATTCAAAAGTTATATATCATAATGTCTTAAATATCAGGTGCAAGTGCGCTCTGTGATTAACTATCACTTGTGTCGATCGCATTCATAGGCTACGATGACCGCTTCCCATAATCAGGGTCGTATGCTGGTTTACCATAGTATGCATAATGAATATAATGATACAATGGGCCTTAACTAATACATATGGGGTACGGGTCATTCATGTGACCTACTTCTTTTACATAGTTCGATAAACCGCCTAATGCTGACAAGTAACAAAAAGCTTACCTACCAACGTGTTTATATTGCGCAACTGAATGAAGTCTCATTTCTTGGCGCGTACGTACGTTGATAATAGCAGGTCAACAACATTATCGAATAATTTTGAACAAAAAAGAACAGACTTCACTAAACATCCACCTTTCCAAAAGCAAATGCTCGAGCTGCTGTAAAAAATACTCAAATCACTATAAGTGTGCCTATAATAGTTGACTCAAACTTAACATATTAAGTAAACAATAACATAGTAAGTATAATATAACAACGTAAGGCACGATCACATAAAAAGTTTAGCCTACCTTAAGCTGTACTTAGGGTAACGTAACGCATGTAGCATGGGTAGTACATACCAACCGCATGCCAAGCTGGGAATAAGCAGCTATGCTTAGGTATATCAGTAAACATAACACGTATCTTAAGTATGTAGTTGTTAGCTCAACTTTAGACTTAATTGGTAAAGAATAGATTATATATATATAAATTTATCATGGCTAAAAGCCGTAACCCACAGTGACGGTTGGCAGTGGGACCGGCCGCATAGAGCATAAAAACCGTACGGTTTTCTACGCGGATCGTCCCATCACCAACAATCATGTGAATTATAGGGTTCTAGAGGTAACACAGCTATAGAACTTTACCTCCAGACACTACAAAACATATAGCACTTAGTTTGTAAGAATTTCATTTAGCCAACGGTTGTCTCACCCGCTCTGAGGTCTGGCCTCGCACCTAGCTTCATGAGCACATATCCCCAACGCGTGGGCGCTCGTAAGGATCGATGCATCGCAGGAACTCAGACGGAAGAGCGTCACCATGGGAATACAGCCACCAGAGCTCGTCCCATGTACGCTGCTTTGTTGCCCTGGGAATTATTCCCCCCTGTACTTCGGACGTGTCTCGTCAAGCAAGTGCTGAAACATTTGTTTGACGACGCAATCCCAAGCTCGCGAAGCGCCAAGAGCGTTCGAAGTACACATCAGCACACTTCGCCTCTACCAAAAACCCAACCGGCGAAATATTGACTGACTCTCCCCAACCCCTACATCCCCCCAACTGTGTTCTTCCCGGTGCCCCCGGCTGAAACGGCCTGCCCTAGGTCATGCCGTTTTTATTCCCGTTCGGCGGTATTGTAACCCATACATCGCTGTACGTGTTACAAATACCTAATGGCAGTCTTTACCTCAACAACATTGGAGCATCGGTTTGATCTTAACAAATCCATGCCTCGCTTTGGTAAGCCACTGCAAGCATACAAACACCACGCACGGAAAGGACACAGTTCACATACAACATTTAATTGTATCGTCTCATAAGAACGTAAACAAAACAACACAATCGAATCAACAAAACTCGAGAGCTGACCTGACCTAACCTATGGAACTAAGACAGACGTCACGTCAGATTGACAGCCGGATGACAGACACGCACGAAGTTATCTATGACTCTCTGTTAGGTTTCGTTTACAGGAGTTATCAACGCCAAGTTTGACGATTACGTTTCTCTTATTTCATATTTTGTGATACCGGTGTGGGAAGGCTTAAACGCCGCGTGGGCGAAAGTTAGTTATTTATTTAAACATCTGTGTGCAGCATAGACAATCAAATCAACTCTATATTGGCTATGGCATCGTCTGTGGACACCTTTAAAGAAGGGAAGACGCGCAGCCTTCTGATTGGCGAAGAGCTATAGACGGGGGCCAATAAAATTAGATTTAGGCTGGAAATACAGAGGTCATTCCGCCGAGGAGCTTTGAAGTGGATAGTTGTTTGTTGGTTAGATTGTATAGAGGAAGAGACGAAAGAGGTTATCTTGCGCTCGCGCATTCCCGCCCCTTCGCGGGACGCCATGCCGTCAGTTTAATTAGATTATGTAGTCGTGTAGTGTAAGAGGTGCGCGAGTTCGAAACGCCGTGAGTGCCGGGCGGAAGGATCGCGCCGCCACGCGCCATCGCGGGCACGGGTCCGCCATTTTTGATGCGTTGAATCGCGAGGCGCCGATCGCCACCGTGCGCCACGAGGGCGCCGTTCCAGCAGCTCGGTGAAGCGAGCCCCGGTCCAGGGATGCGACCACAAGAGTCTCCGTGTCGCCCCACATTGAACCAGCGCCCATCCTGCTGAGGGGATCTCGCCCACCGCCGCCGCCCACGTGGCGCGGTCTTCGGACGGCGGGCCGCCTCCACCCTTCCTCGTGGCACACCGCGTTTCTAGCGACTCTACGCACAGCCAGCCGCGCGCCTTGCGGCCTCGAGGCGTCGCTACCGTGTGCTCGCGCCCATCTTCGAGGCGCGTCCAACATCAGAATATGCGTGAGTCGTTTTAATTTATCAGGCCTGATAACGCGCGATTTATTTAGAGCGTGACGTACGCTAAACAGGGATCCCTACGTTAACTTCCGCGGGACAATTTTAGGTTAAGTCGCCATTGAAACGTGGCAGATCGAGGCCGCCATGTCCGGTCCCGTTATGGAATATTATAATTAAGTATATTCTCAATACTCGCTTTTTACTTCTGCTGAAAGCTCCCCGCCTTACTGCCTTTTTAGCATGAACGGTCCTTGAAAGAAAGGTCCTTGTTCTTCGAGCTTCACTCCGGGGAATTTTCCCATCTTTGATCTAGTTGCTGGTGTACTGAGTAAGTATGGTAAGTACCCCATGGTTACACCAAATAATTGTAATACAAATACTCATAAATACTGTATTACAGTAGGGGTCGACAAAATGGCTATTTTATAGGCCTCCACTGCTTCTTCTGGCGTCTGAAACCGCTGACCACGCAGTTTGTCCTTGATTCTGTCGTAGTAAGTCGTTGGGACTTAAGTCAGGGCTATATGGAGGGTGGTCTAATATTTTGACTTTTTCACCGTTCAGGTACTCAGTTGTTGTCCGAGCGGTGTGTGGGCTGGCGTTGTCGTGGTGAAGGATGATGCGACGACTAGGGTTTGTTTTTCGGAGTTCAGCACAGACGTTCGGCAAACAAATAGTGGTGTACCAATCAGCATTGACTGTTCTACGATCGTCAAGAGCAACAGTAGCTACGTGACCAGATTTAGAGATAAACGTAGCCACCATCTTCTTAGCCGTGCTGCGAGAACGAACAACTTGTGTCGGTTTGAGCTCGTCTTCAAAGACCCATACTCGGGATTGGTTTTTAGTTTCAGGCTCATATGCGTATATCCACGACTCGTCACCTGATACTATGCTAAAAACTGCATTTGAGCGTCCCTTGTTAAATTTTTTCAAAGATTTGCGGCACCAATTGACACGGACTATTTTCTGCTCGTCAGACAATAGGTGAGGTATCCAACGGGAAAATAACTTCCTCACGCCTAATTCTTGTTTTAAAATAATTTGTATTTGACTCATTCCAATACCCAGGCACTCTTGAATTTCCCGATATGTCACATGTCGGTCTTTATTTATCAGGCGACGCACAACATCGACGTTTTCTTGCGTGACTGCCGATTTAGGTCGACCTTCACGCACTTCGTCGGTGAGGGATACACGGCCACGTTGAAATTCTGATTACCACCTGTATATTGTAGTCTTTGAAGGTGCTTCATCATTAACACTTTGGCTACCGAGAACCCGCCTGGTAGGCACTCGTAATGTTTGCTCAGATGCCAGGCACGCGGCGTGCGGCATTGCGTTGCACGTCGTAGCCCGCCTGGCGGGTTCTGTCGGTTTCTGGGGTATTGTTCAAAATATTGCCCGGTTGCGAAAGTGTTAAAAGCAGCAACCATCGGCTCTTCACATTGTTTTTGTGTTAGTCCCGATAGTATTCGGTTCCCGACACTTTCAGTGCAAGCCTCGTATCCAGTTACAGATTTTAACATGTGCGAACATTGTGACCCCGAGGATCCCTTCCCACATGCTCAAGAGTGCAACACTCAGATCTTTGAAGTGGCTTATCCAGAACTTGCTAACAAGCATGACGTGACCATTACAGCGCCATCATCAAAAGAAACACTAATCAAAAAGAAATTTAAAACTAAAACGCGTGCTCCAAAACGAAAATTAAAATCAAGCACTACGTTTGTAAAATGTCGAAAATCTGTAACTGACGGACCCCGCATGATACAAATCAAAATCATCAACTTATGCAATGAGCAGGAAACCTCGACAGAGAGTGACTATGAAGAAAATATGATATTTTGTGCTCAATATATAGCGCGCGAACCGATGGACAAAGTTGTGGATTCGGCATTCAGTTTAATAAATCAAATATCTAAATCAATTATTAAATTTAAACTTTCGTGAGACATGCTATAGCGAGCGAAGCGAAGAGACTGGGCCCGTTAAACCCCACCCCTCCCAAGATTTACGGGTTACCTAAAATCCATAAACCTGAATGGCCGCTGAGATCCATTGTGAGCCAGATAGATTCCCCTACGTACAAGGCATCTCGTTTTTTGGCAGATATTTTACAGCCCCTAACGGGAAAGACCTCGAGCTATGTACGTGACTCGACACATTTCGTGCAGTTACTTGAGAACGTTGAGTTGCAGGAAGACGAAGTAATGGTGAGCTTCGACGTAACTTCTCTGTTTACGAATGTACCGGTATTGGATACAATTGAAATAATTAGAGAAATCGTTCCGCGTAACGATATACCTACTGTGTACATGGACCAGTACCTCTACCACGAGTCATGTAGAAAATTGTGAATATTTTTCTATAGGCGTTAACGAATAATCGGGCTTCGAATCGTTTTCCTTCAGTTTCGACAGCAACACATACAAACGATCTATGCTGACATTTCATGTCGGATTACGTTTAGTGCACTGCATACATCCGTCTCATAGGTAGAACGAGACGGATGTATGCGGCACGTCGAATGTGATCTGTCATGTTAACGCACTGAAGGTCAGTACAGTTCGTTATCGATAGGTTTTATTAAAACGTTACCATAAGACACTAATTTGACTTACGTCACCGAAAAATACCGTATCGACTGTAGAAAACTCTTTCACTATCAAATTATAAGGTGAGATGTCAAAAACATGGTGAAAGTGAAAACCATTCGTATTTATTGTGTTATATTTATATAATATTATTAGTTGACGAAATAATATCGACAAAGCCTTATAAGTATTGAGCATAATTTGTTAATAAGACTGCATAGTATGATAACTGGAACTGGAAAACGAAACGGTAAATTTCAAGCCGATATGAGAAATAGAACTATCCACATCAACACTTCAAGAATAATTTTAAAAAAGAAATCTAGACCCAAGAACTGCTGAATATTTGTAAGATTTATGTATTAATAGTCAATTAATCTGATTTTAAATCGACACAAAAATACCAACTCTAACCTAAAATAAATGGTAAGGAGTTGAAATTTGATATGATAGTTATAAACACTTTCATTTTCAATCATAATGATTACAATGAAACTGTGAAAAATAACAAATAATATTGAAACATCTTTTACAGGTTCTTGTGCATCATTCATTTCTGATTGATTGCTGTAGCAGCTAACTTATCACCAGCAAGGCAAACTATTTATCCCAGGAAGGTGTATTATTTTATATTCAAGAAGTAACAACTGCGTTACAGGCCAGGATCTTCGAATTATTGCATCCAAGTACTATAAAATAGTGCTTACTTAAAAGACATCCAGATTTATACAGGGCACTTTGAAATTATAATGTACATAATTATATTAAAGATTTATTTATTGCGAAATAGCCTTTTAAAGTAACATTGTCACAAACTAGAAACTTATAAGTACTACTAACAATTACTCGTACGTGTAACTTATAAATAGAAATAAAACCATCATTATGCAAGAAGCGGCAAAGCCGCAATCCTGCGTTGTGTTATGTATGAAAGCCGGCGGCTTGCTGGAGCATCTTTAGCTTCCCTTGTGCGTTTGTTAGGTCGTGAGGCTCCGTGTCCCTTGCTCCACGGATCGATTGCCTCGACACCAACAATAGTTAGACGAACGACAACTATATTTAATAGTCTTGTAGTGATTTCGGATGTCGGGCGCCGCTCCGGCTTGTTTCCTGGTAAATAAAGGACTTCGCCAACGTGTCGGCGTCGACGCAGGTGGGATGTGTAACAGTAGCGCACTGCCTTGGCATATACTTTAGAGAATCAACAACATCCCCAAAGGGTATTTATCATTTTGTGATTACAATACAATAGACCTAAAAATAAGAAATAAACCTATGATCCACTATGATCACTAAAAGTCGAACTGTCATGTTGACAAAATAACCAAATAAATTAAGAATCACCTAACACTTTACATATGGACGTAGTTCTAGGACGTTTTAAACTAGTAGTGTTATTTGAGCATTTCTTAAAAACTTTGTACATTTGTCTTTAACCTTTGTCCTCTCTCGATCTAGGCCTGTAATTAATTCTGAGTTAACTTACCATTTTTTTTTATTATTGAAACTGAAATGATATTCTATGTTAATAATGATTCAATCAATTCCTTCGCGAAAACGAATTATGTTAATTTAAAAAAACTATATTTTAGATATTTGGTAGATTCCATTTGTATGAAAATGTTTGTGTCCCATTTTGAATTTGCTCACTTCATCATCGATTTATCATAACTTTATGAAACCATTTGTTTGGGCTGTTTTGTTTACTAGGAATAATTAACCAAAGTTTTTAATTATGTAATGGGTCGCTATATGTATTCGTAAATATATTTAAGATATTAAACAATTTAAGTTTGTCCTAAAATACTTTCCTATTTTGATTCCAGTTTTTGTTACCGCAATTTCCTATGTAAAGGTATTTTTTCTCAATTTAGTAGAACTTTTTAATGGGAGCTGGCAACACTAGCAGTATGCCAGCCATCTTTGTTCATTTTGACAGTCATTCAAATCAGCTGTGGTTCGAACGACGCACGTGTTAGTGGATTATACGAAAAACACTTTCCAGTTTTTGTTACCGAAAAAGTCAGGTAAGTACTTATATTTCGTTTGTGTTGCTTTAACTTCATGATAAAGTATTTGTTTGAGACTCATAAAATCAAAATCATTACTGAGATTTGTTATTAAGTTTAATTATAGTAATTTTTAAATCTATTGAGCATCACATTGTTACTTCCTTTTTTGTTACTTTTAAATAGTTACGTATGGCTAGGAAGTCAGAGTAACAAAAAAGGAATTGTAAGGCTTGATCTACACTTTTGAAAAATAATAATTTGTTTACTATTACTTGTTTAAATGGGCTTTGAAACTGCTAAAACCGACTGTAAAAAACGTTACTTGTGATGAAAATAGGTTCATTCATCATCATTATCGTCGTCGTTCTTTTGGTTATTTCTTGCGGAGCCGGGGCGGGCAGCTCGTAAAGTATAAAGATTAGACAAATAAAGAGTTTTTTTCGCATACTGTCACAAGTATTTTACATTTACAAGTGTTGCCTGTAACTTGAATAACTTGTAGGTATTTAATTTTTAACACACTTTAAAGCTCGCTCTAGGTCACAAAATACCTATTGTACATTTTATGAAGATTAAATATAATTTATTGATCATTTTACTTATATATCTCTCTCTATAAATATATCCACAAGTTACAACGCTTAGCACTATTTAAAGTTTTTTGGCAGTTTTCATGTTTTTGGGTTTATAAATAAGTCTTATTGTTCGAATACTTACACTTTGGGCACATCTTGGTCTTAAATTAAAACTCACACTCTAAATGCACGTTGAAAATGCTAACAAATCTTTGGCTTTATATATATTTTACAAAAATAATGTATACAGGATGTAATAAAAATAATGATGTACAATACAATATAATAATTATATGCTGTTATTAATTTTTTTACCCGGGGAATAAAAATTTTGTACTTAGATTTGGCCTTCTCGGACGCCAGCCCCCATACCAAAGAAAGACAGATTTTTTTGCATTTGAATGATTTGTTTTGCTTATTCATACTTTTTCGTAATTAAAATACAATAAGTGCCATATGCCTTTTAAATGGATTACCACTATTATATACTTATTATATTATATATTTTTTGTTGTACCCCCCTCCGTGAAAATTAAAATAATCCCGAATAACAAGCTAAATAATAGTTTTATTGATTTTTGGTAGAGTGGAACAATGCCGTTAACTCCGGCAGAAAAAATGCGACGATATAGGGAGCGCTTAAAAGAAAATCCCGAAAAATTGGAAGAACGAAGGAAAAAGAACTTGCATAGAATAAAATCAAAGTATAAATACAAAAAAAATGCTGAGTTAACGGATAACGAGCAAGTGGTCCAACGAAAAAAATGGCGCGACCAAAAGAAAAAAACATTAATAAATACTCCTGCACCGACAGTTGAAGTTATTGACCCGATAACATATAAAGATCAATCTCATGAGATTAAAGAAATGCAAAAAACTTTTCAGCGTATCACAAGAGGTAGAAATATGTACAGAAACAATTTGAATTATGCTAATAGCCGTATAGCTTATTACAAACGACTCAAAGAAAATTTAAGAAAGAAGACGTTTCGGATGAAATCAGAACATACCAAGAGAGAAGAAAGTCTGAAAGCAAGGAACGAGGTGTTGGAAATTTCACTCAAAAACGCATACAAACAATGCACAAGTAACAAAGAAAAGGATGTATTCAAAACAATTACCAAAGACGAAGCTGTAAAGGAAAACAGACTTCAATGTGTGGTTGGTCAAGTATTGGGCCTTAAGGGAAGGATACGCAAAACACTAGAGATAAGAAAAGGTTCAAAATTGAAACCGTCCATAGTGAAGTTCTTTTTACGAGACGACATAAGCCGTGCCACCGCCGGTAAAAGAGAATGTAGAACTAAAAACAAAAAGAAAAAACAAATTCGACTTCTAAACAATACATTGCAATTTCTTTATATCAAATATAAAAAAGAGGGTGGCTTGGCTTCATTTGCCTCATTTTGCAAGTACAAACCATTTTACATTTTGGCTCCGTCGCTTAAAAATTGTAGTACATGTTTGTGCGCAAAACATAGTAACATTAAATTTAAATTTACTGCTTTGAAGCGAGTTGGAGTTTTCGATCACAATGATATGACTGCTCTTTTAGAAGCCGTTGTTTGCGACACCGACAAATATGAGTGTATGTATGAATTATGCCATAATTGCAAATCTAACACTTTTGCCGTCCGAGGAAGTCTCATGGTTAATGTGGGAATTGGTTGATCACGAGTTTAAAAAAAAATGTGGAGAAGGTACTCAAGTAGTGAAAACTAAAAAAACTACCAAAACTCAAAAATCAGACTAACTATCAAAATCAGCTAACTTAATAAAGATCTTTGAGGCCGATTTCAAAAAGTTTAAAATCCATCACTATAACATGTTGCACCAAAACGAAGAGTACAATAAATGTCTTAAAAAACTGAAGCCTGGGGAAGCTGCTATTCATTGTGACTTTTCAGAAAACTATGAATGTAAGATGTCGTCAGAGGTTCAAGCCATGCACTTCGGTGCATCAAAAAATCAAGTCACACTACATACTGGTAGACTATTTCTACATAATAAAAAATAGTCTTTTTGTACTGTCTCGCCTTCAAATGTCCATCAGCCACACGCTATTTGGGCACATCTCATACCAATATTGGACTTAGCCAAATCTATGGATCCAAATTTGCACGTAATACATATATTTTCTGATGGTCCTAGCTCACAATACCGGCAAAAAAATAACTTTTATTTAATAAGGCATTTTGCAACTGCAAGAAATATAAAAATAACGTGGAACTTCTTTGAGAGCGGTCACGGAAAAAGAGTGGCTGATGCAATTGGGGGTATTGTTAAAAGAGCATTGGACAGACAAGTAGCATATGGAAAGGACGTAACAAATGCCTCTGATGCACACGATTTACTAGTAAATCGCGTAAAGTCTGTTAAATGCTATTATATAAATGAACAGAATATTGACGAAATCTATAAATTACTGCCAAAATCGCTTAAAACTGTACCTGGAACGATGTCAATTCACCAAGTTATCACCTCGGAAAGCCAAAAAATCAAACACAGAATTTTAAGTTGCTTTTGTGGAAGCTTGGAAGATTGCTTTTGTTTTGATCCTAAGATACATCAATATCCTAAAACAGGAAATGTTAATTATAAACACGATGAAACCGAGCTAAGACTAAATGCAGATGTGGTTTTTGTTGCCTCTGATCCAAGTGGCCTAACATATGAAGAACCTAAGGAACATCCTCAAATGAATGACATCAACCTTCAAGTATTGGAAGAAAGTGTTCTTCCAGAGCCAATTCCACTCGAAACACCTGAAATAATACAGTCTAATGTGACTGCTATTAATATGGACCTGATGGAAATGGACTTTGTGTTCACTGACACGGCTGTTACGTCTTTTTCCTCTCAAAGCACAGATTTAAAGTCATTTTGCGATGAAATATTGACGGAGCTACCTGACAATACAAATTTAAACAGTAAAAACGATTTAAAAGAGCGAGCCAAGCGACCTTTGTTTCAGACCCCCGAAGAAGCCGAAGATCATAAACAAACAAAGGTGATCATAACTAGTGACATAAGACTGAACAAGGTCCCTGATATATTAAAAACCTCTCGTAAAGCTGTAGGAACTCATTCAGCTTGTAACAAAAAACTACAAAAGAAGAATGATTTGCACTTAACTACTGCAAGTACCAGGCAATTATCAGAACATGTATGTAATACTGAAATTAATACAATGGAAAAATTAAACAATAGAGCCAAAAATACCGACATACTTAATTTAAAAATACGAACAACATCCAAGTCTACATTAGAAAGCTGTCAGCAACCAAAAAGCGTACAAAATTTACAAATGAAGTCATTGCGTAGCGTAGTAAACCGTCATATTTTGTGCAAGCAATGTAAACAACCCATGCTGATGCACGAAGTTTCCAGATGTATCACATGTTATTTCTGCCAAAACTGTGAGGGGAAAAAATCCTTTAGGGATTACATCATCTGTGTGAATTGCTTTAAATCTTAATCATTTTTTAGTTTACTTTAATACTTATATTATTAATGCTGCTAATTGACAATATATCGCTTTTTTTACTGATTTATTCTTTCACGCTTTTCACACATTACTTATAAACAGTGCCCGTAATTTTCATCCCGATGACATCAATTTGACGTCACGCTCCGTATAGGATGATCCCAAATAGTTTTGTTGTAAAGTAACAATCATTAGTCGACAATTATTTTAATCATGAACAAATGACTTCAAAAGTAGTTTATTTACACGTGGAATAAATAATACCTTCATGATACTTAAAACGTAAACAAAATTACTTATATGATTTTGTTATATACATACTTTTTATTTTAAAATGGTATTGTTAACACAATTCAATAATTAAGTAGAAAACGAATTCCTCTCTAACCAAAAGAACGCCATTCGTCTTGCATTAATTTCCATGCAAAGAAAACCATGTAAATATACTATTTTTGAAGTAATTTGTACACAATTATAATAATAGAAGACTTCGGGGGACGATTAGTGATCATATGGAGCATGACGTCAAATTAATGTCATCGGCATGAAAATTACGGGCACTGCTTGTAAACAATATGGGGCTTATATTTGCATCTAGTTACTTTACTCGTAGATATTTGCCTGTCTTGTTACCGTCGGAGTTAAGTTTCTTCGTAATTAAGCCCCGTTTTGAAACTCACTATTTGTTTAATTTCCAGGTAAATAATTAGTTCGTTCAAAGATTTAAATAATGATAGCAATTGATTTAGACCGATTTTTGTGCAAAGATGATTTGATCCTTTGTTTAAAACAAGGAATTCCATGGCCTTGGAAAATGACACATTTTGTCAAGAAAACAAAATGCTTCGGCTGTGGAAAATGGATTGGTGCTGTTGGCCCTTCTCATTTCATATCTACTATGGACAAAAAGCAATTGAAAACTTTATTACGTAGTAATTATTTTTTATGTAATATATGTAACTTCGTTCTTTATGATCACTACCCACAAGATGAGTGTGAACATTGCAATACTTAAGTAATATGTATGTATACCTGATTGTGTTTTAGTAATTGTTAGTAAATCTTGAACAACTGAAGTTCTTGATTGGTTTGTTAATTATTTGTAAAAAGAATATTAAGTTTGTTTTAAGATTAAAATTACTTTAAACTGCGGACCAATAACATTATTAGATTTTTAAAATAACATTCACAAAAAGTTGCCACTAATTACTCTCTTCACAAATAAGTATAAGCACTTCTGTTCGTAATTGTTTTTGTTATTTTTATCATGTAGTCTTCATACTGCTTAAGTAAAAGTATTTTAATAAAAGCGATCTCTCACTAAATATTATTTTACCTAGATTACGTAGAAACTTAGAATTTGACCTCGAGACGCAGATAGGTATGACATGTGACATTATATTTAACATGACATTAATTAAAAAAAGTGCATATTTAAATGTTTCGTTTCAAAATATATATTTGAAATTAGCCAAAATGCATGTTGAAACATAAATTAAGTATTAACAAGACTTGTATTTTCTTAGACTGTTTTTAACTAATGTGTACTATGCCTATGATTTCGTACTTTGTTACCGATGTTCCTATTATTGTTACTGTCCCTTGAAAAAAATTAAGAATTTATTGATTTAATATTAGTTTTTTGTTAAAGAAGTTGTACTTGTTTAATTATTATAATTAAGTATAGTTAATTGCCTATGATAATTTCGAAATACAATTACGATATCTAAAAAAATGTGGGCTACAAGTCAAATTAAAAAGTGAGATTTGATTAAATGGTAACGTGAAGGAGTTTTAATAATTTATTTGTTTAATTGTTTTTCAAGAGGAAATATTTTTGTTTAAAAAATGAACGTGTAATTGTTATTGCTACCTTCTCAAATAAACAATACAAAATTATTTGGTGTGCAATTATTATAATTCCTGCTTAAACATGGTAACAAAAAAGGAAATTGTGTTTGCCCCCTCATCAATTAAATACACTTTATAGGTACGAATACACTTTAAATCCTGAAATAATTTATATATCCTGAATTGTATAAAACCTGTTAATCATATGCAATAAAAAAAGTTTTTTTTTTTTTTATTAAAAACTTTGTTACCGTTGTCTAGAAAATGTACAAAGTTTTTAAGAAATGCTCATTTGTACATTTGAAATTTTATCAATTTGGTTTTCTTAGGTAATCCTATATCCTATGACGAAATAAGTATATGGATGGATGGATGAAGTACTGACAGTTTTCATCCCTTTTCCTAGCTTTGAATATGTATGACGAAAAACGTAATTTCCCTGTTTAAAAAAAGCTGCAATCGGTGAACATTATGAAAAAATTGTAAAAATAAAGATCCTGACGAATTGAGAACCTCCTCCTTCGAAATCTTGAAGTCGGTTGATAACATTTTATGCGTTGAAAGTCACGCACGTTTAAATAAGGTAAAAAAAAACCGGCCAAGAGCGTGTCGGGCCACGCTCAGTGTAGGGTTCCGTAGTTTTCCGTCCGTCACAGTAAGTGTACCCACTTAAGAGTTAAAGACTAATGCCAAAAGGTCGTATCTGATGCCCATGGAAGAAGTTTTTTGGAAATAACTCAAATTATGCTCAATACCTATAATGTTCAAAATAATTTTCCTATAAAGTTTATCGTAACGCGCATCTTCTAAATTTTTTTCATATTTTTTGGACTTACGGTGCAAGTTACAGGGGGGGGACGCTATTTTTCCGACTTTCGAAGCGATTATTTCCGAAAATATTTACATTATCAAAAAATGATTTTAGTAAACCCCTATTCATTTTTGAATACCTATCCAACAATATATCACACGTTAGGGTTGAAATGAAAAAAAAAATCACTCCCCACTTTACGTATAGGGGAGGTACCCTAATAAAAAAAATATTCCACTTTTTATTTTACCACTTTGTCGGCGTGATTGATATGCATATTAGTACCAAATTTCAGCTTTCTAGTGCTAACGGTCACTGAGATTATCCGCGGACGGACGGACGGACGGACGGACGGACGGACGGGCTATAAGGGTTCCTAGTTGACTACGGAATCATAGCTTGTATTTCCCGGCTCCGATGGCATGAACCGAACAAGGCAACATGAACAAGGCGTCATAGGCGATGATAATATTTTAAGTGGTTAAGGACGAAGTATAATGATGACTCGCGTAGGTCAGCTGTCGCTCCGTTGCTGGGTTGTGAAACGTCAGTATTTGATGCTCTTATTATCAGGAAAATCGTCAGCCGGCTGTATTGAGGTCGAAAGACCGTCTGCTGATACCCTAAATACCATATATTCATGTGACTAGTTTACGGTCTTTTCAGTGCTATACAGCCGGCTGATGATTTTTAAATTATTTGTAATAGCATATAAACTATCACTTGTGTCAACTGGGACGCGATGGTAATTTTATTTTATATATATTTTATGTGAGAAAATGGCTGCCGTTCCTCAACCCACTCAAGGAACGGTAGCTGACCATCACGAAGCTTGATTATTTACCGCCCTTAACCACTTAAGGCGCTAGGCGCTGATTGTGGCCGAAAACTGTTACTTAATAAGGGATATATCTCAATAACGGGTCATTCAAAAATCTTGAAAAAAATATATGTTATTTAGCATTTCATGTACAACATTGTCAACGTTTGAATAACTCGCGTAACGTATAGTTTCTCCGTTATGTAAATGTAACGAAATGTCGTTTTACGGTTAATTTTGCTTATATCTACTGAATTGCTAATTCGATTTAAATTATTGTTGAACTAAAAAATATGTAGTACAGAACAATACAAACTCAACATAGGATATTTAAATTGATTAAATTTTCTTAAACAACTTGATCATAATTCCACATTTCGTGCGTTATTAGCTCGAAAACGGCGTTGCTGGCAGTCGTGAGCTAGCTTTGAGACGAGGAGGCTATGTCGCTCGTCGCTCCGTGCTTCCCTTGTACAACATATACTTGTGCTTGGCCCGTGAGTAATAATATCGGACTTACTGTGCCTACAGACTAAATAACTGCAGAGGGTTCATGCGGTGCGGATATAACGTGTCTTCCCGGAATCAATAATGTATAGACGTTTTATCTTTTAAGATAATGTACTCGTATGCATGTTTATGTACGTTCGTATAAAAAGTGTATTTTATTTAGATTATAATACAAGTAAAAAACAAATGAAATAAAAATGGAGACAAAACAAAAATCATGAATCTCACATTGCTCTGAAAACAAATTTGGTCATGTAAGTAAACTAAAATTATTATGTTTTAATAGACGCATGCATCACGCAAAATAGGCATTAGTCGTCGAGTTGCGGAAATCTTCTAGTACTGCAATACAATAGACTAATAATTAATTTAATAAAAAACTCCAAAAAACCGAATTTATTTAAACATATTTATTTAAGAATACCGTGTTCTAAACGAATGTAATATGCGTTTTATTTTAAGATTAAACACAATCTTTAATGTTATACTTTATACTAATTTCTCAAATCTAGAAATTGCGAAGTAAACTGCAAAGGATTGCAGATAAACCGGCCAAGAGAATATCGAGCTATGCTCAGTGTAGGGATCCGTAGTTGCCGGCCTGTTACAATTCATCCATTCAAAAGGTAGTCTATAAAGAAATATTTTGTGGCACTTACGTTATTTTACTATAAGCATAACTCAAAAACGGCTCAACCGATTCTATTCCATATAGTTTTTATTGAAAATACGTGATAAGTATTTCAATGGCCTCACTTCCAGGAATTTTCCCAATTTTTTTGGACCCACGGTTCAAAAATCAAAGAGCATTTTAACTTTCGAAGCTATTATCTACGAAAGTATTCGTTTTATCCAAAAGTTGTTTAAGGCATATTCTTCTTGAAAGACCTATCCAACAATGGGTTTCAGATACTTATTGTTTTACCACTTTGTAGGCGTAATTAAAACACATAATTACTCATACCAAATTTCAGTCTACTAACTATCACTGAGCAAAGCCTGATTGAGAATCTAATAAAAAATTGCTGATATTTAAGAGTTCAATGTATGTAAGAATAAAGGATAAAAAGCTTTTTTTATACCACGACGCTGGCAAACAAGAATACGACACGCCTGATAGAAAGCAGTTATAAAGCCTATGGACGCTTGCAACCCCAGAAGATTCACATGCGCGTTGACTACCCTAAAAAAAACTTTACTATGTCGGTGAAATGCAAATAAATACAAATTTTATATTAATTATCAACACAAGTGAATAAATAAATTACTACTAAGGGTTAATACTACCTATCAAATATCTTTAAAAGACCGGCCAAGTTTGTATCGGACCATGTATAATGTAGGGTTCCGTAGAAAGTAGTTTCTTGTAGATAACTCAAAAACGGATGAACCGATAATATGTGAAATAATTTTCGTAGAAAATTAGGTACTAAGCCTTCTTGGTATTTTTTCATATTTTTTAGACTTACGGATTAAAAGGGGCTATTATATTTAGACTTTCGAAGCAATTATTTCTGAAAATATTGACTTAATAAAAAAGTTTAATAAAATACTCTATATATATATATATATAGAGTATTTTATTAAACTTTTTTATTAAGTCAATATATATATATATATAAGATATTTTTAAAGCCGTATCGTACAACATGTTCCTATTTACAAAAAAACTATTTTTGACATTTAGTTTGGCATATGTATGTATGGAGTGCCTCACCTAAAAGATTTTTTTAGCAATTTAGCCAGAAAACTAAGTAGCGGCACATGAAACACACCTATAGATAAAATTTCAGTAATATATGTTTTATAATAAAAATTGCTGTGACATACGGACGGACAGACGGACATGTTTCAAAAAACTTTTATGGGTTCCGTTTTTACTATTTTGGCTATGGAACCCTAAGAAGTGTTTGCGCTGTGTTATATTTTAAAGATCTAAATTTAATGGGCTTACAGCTCTCATTTGTATGACGATTTCGTGCACAAATACCGCTCCTTACATGTGCATTTTTACTATTCGCAACTCGCAACAGGCTTAGTTTTGTTAATTTATCGTAATTAAGTGAATTTTTACGTTTAATATTTAAAATCGCAACAAAAAAATAACCATCTATTAAGCTCACTTGCACAGCAAAAAAAATCCAAATTCACATGAAAACACCGCTTTGATGTGCATTCAGTTTTTTTGCTGTACTAGTCAGTATTTTTTTATTTTTTTCTGATATGCGGAATATTTTTAACCATAATTCGTAAATTCATAAATATTTTGCCGCTCACTGTACTTCAAATTCAAAATCTAGGTTTTCATTTTTTTACATAAAAATCTACTAATCGAGATCGTTATTACTTATCTTATTTAGTAGCATTCCTAAAAAATGTCACCGTAGTACTTAATCACAGTATTCAAATCACAAAACATCCACAAAAGGATTAGGTATGATTATTATAAATCTGCCCGCGCGCCTCTGAGTAAAGTCATATTCTTTGAATATTATTGCGGTGCATCGCGGCGGATTTACGCACGATCGCAATGAGAAAGGTACGCGGGTGGCGCGGGTAGAGAGCGCCCAAACGCTCAAGGACACTCCGGCGACAATCGTCTTAAAATTTACCGCTTGGGACACGATGTCCAACGGAAATTATTCCTGGTTTACGGCCTAGCAAGCATATTAAACACCCACAAAAAGTAGGGTAATTTTTCAGAGCTAGTTCGGTTTCTATGCTTATTATTGTTCACTGCTCATATAATTGTCTAAAGTTCTAAACCTTCAGATAAAATGTACTTAGGAAGTAAAACCTTTTTGGCTTACCTACAATCTGTTTCGGTTGGTGTGAAGGATGTGACGTTTGTCACGTCACGTCACTTTGTAAAGTATTGAAATCTACACAAACGCATAGCCTAATTATAATTAGGCTATGCACAAACGAAACAAGCAATCGAACTTTCGTGAGCGAATTGCATAAACGATAATTTAACTTATGGTATGGCAGTAATTTTTAGTTCTATAAGTGACCGCTAGAGGCTCTGCACAAATTCTCCATACAAATAATTTACGAATTCGTGAACGAATCTCGAATTGGGCTTATTTGCATGACTCGTGGTAGAGGTGCTGATCGAGTTTTGTTTGACTAGTGGTTATTTCGTCTGGCGGGGGGCCTTTTATTTACAAATTGAAGGTGTAGCAATCGACTCTCCTATAGCACCGGTAGTGGCAAACATTTTCATGGAGGATTTCGAGAGGAGAGCGCTGGAGGGTTGCCCGTATAAGCCGAGAACACTGGTGGCGATATGTCGATGACGTTTTTGCTGTGATGGCTGGTAAAGATGTGAACCTGTTACTTATTTACCTAAACGAGCTGCATCCTAAAATAAAGTTTACCATTGAGAAGGAGGTGAATGGTACGCTACCTTTTATTGATGTGTTGGTTCAGCGGCATCAGAGCAGAAAGCTGTCACATAAGGTACATCGAAAGGCCACACACACTGACAGATATTTGCAGGCTGGTTCTCATCATCCCGCACACCTATCGGCAGTCCCGCGAGCATTGATTAACAGGGCTCTGCGGCTCTGTGATCCACAGTATGTGCAAGAAGAGCTGCGGCACGTCAGACAGGTGTTAGAGAGAAATGGGTACAACTGGAGACAGAGTAAGCGTGCGGCGGGTTCAATGCCTCTAAGAAATCGGCACACTGTAGAGAGGGCACCGGCGTATCTGCCATATATTAAGGGGGTGACGGACGAAATTGGACGCCTATTACGCCGGAGGTATAGCATTAGGACAATTTTCCGCCCCCATACTAAAATAAGAAAATGGATTTCAGCAACTCGGCGGTAGCAGAGCACGCTTGCGATGCACGCGCGTCACTTTTACTTCGCTTTGATAAACGGGGCTGGGGCGTACCGCCAGCATGGAAGCCTGTAATCCATGGCAAGAACTTCAGTGTGTGCTGTGAGTGTTTAGTGGACACAGTGAGTGTGGTTTGCTTATCGTCGCTCATGTCGGATGAACCGAATGCGCTGCAAAGCACGGTGGCAGCGCCGGCGCAAGGTCACCCTCAACAAGCTTTGTCAGAGCGGGCGACACGAGCTGCGCGGCGAGCGGGACGCAGGCCAGTCGGCAACGCGTCGTGCAACAGCGCGCAACGGGCCGGTTCGAAATAGCACTCTTAGTGCTTGAAGATGGAGACCTAAGCTCTCCGAAACATGTCGCGCGAAGTGACTAAAGTGACGTGAGTGTAACCGTTATATTTTATATCTAAATCAATGTTACAGGAAAATTTCTGAGTTTATTGTGAACTACAAGGTTAAAGATGTATGTATTCATAAAGTAAATAAAAATTCATGTCTTTGATTAAAAACTTTTATTTACTACCATTAAAACTCAATACAGAACTAGTTATACTTATTTCTAATTTAATGAATATCATTAATCTTGCGCAGGCACAATAGTATCGAAATACAATTTTTGTAGACATAAAACATTTTTAATGCACAATACTTTTTATGATACACACAATTGAAAACACATTCATTAGAACAATATTTTTTATACAGCTCTTGTAAATTAGGTACGTCCTTTTCACCTTAATCTAAAACAGTACGGTTCGGATTTAATTATTTTACCCATTTAACTTTCTCCACCCCTTTAACATAGATCGTCTTATATTTTATATGGTTAACAATTAGTCTTTTAAATCCATACTAATATTATAAATGGGAAAATGTATGTGTGTGTTTGTTTGTTTGTTTGTCCGTCTTTCACGGCAAAACGGGGCGACGAATTGACGTGATTTTTTTAATTGGAGATAGTTGAAGGGATGGAGAGTGACATAGGCTACTTTTTGTCTCTTTCTAACCCCCCACTTTTCTAAAATGGGGGGTGGAAGTTTGTATGGAGTATTCCGCAATTTCCAAGGTAGAAAGCTAAAAATTGATATGCGGACTATTTGTGACTAACAAAAAAAATCGTGCATAAGCTATAAAGACAAATAATATCGTCTACAGTAGCGTATTAAAATAATATTCTGTTCCGAGTTCTCTTCTGTGTTTTAAATCAGGAAAGGGGAACCGTGTTACCCCGAATTTAACGCGAGCGAAGCCGCGGGCAAAAGCTAGTTCTCTATAATCAAGATATCCCTTGTGCCATAAAATACCTAAATGTTTTTCCATTCATCTTGTCTGCCTCTTTTCAGTCTCAGTTAATTTCGAAAATAGAAAAGGGGTTTTATTAAGAAAACTTGAGTTATTCCAGATGCAAATTCTTTGACAATAAATTCGTTTTCTTTTTGTTTTAAACCCCTGCAGGTCTACAAATATATGCTGCATTGCGATACTTTTTTCGTAATATTACTTAAAGGTTTATATGCAAATATACTATCATTTAAAATCAGACAGTAAGCTGCGGTGTTCTTTGGTATATCTGATTCACAATTCAATTCAACTCTCACATCTACCGAACCGGTTTTCAAGGTTTCGTTTTGAAGAGAACAGTTGATAACAAATAAAGGAGCTATATCTTTAAAACCTTGAGGACTTAGCAACGGCGCTTGTAGACGGTTATAATAAGACTGCTGAAATTTTGCATACTGTTCGTATAATATAGAAAACTCTCCAGCCGAGAAACTGGCATCAAAACTTTCGTACGGAAAGTAGATTTAATTCAAGAAAACCTTAATATCTCTCAAATTACAGTGATCAAAGTGTGCTGTCTTTATCAGCAACATTTTTTCGCCTGGTTTTCAATCCGATTATAATTGTAGTTGTAATATAATTGATCGCGCACTTATTGCCGCAAAAAAAGTTTTTAATACCAATGCTAAGGTGCGGATACCTCGTCTTATACCGCTCCCAAAAACTGGAGGCTTCTTACCGTTGATACCTATTTTTGCTGGGTTGTCTGCGTTGGGATCATTAGCGGGAAGAGCTGCAGGAATTGCTAAAGCTGTAGGTGATTACAAAGCTGCCAGAAAAAGTCTAGCTGAATCAACTAGACATAACAAAATGATGGAATCTGTTGCATTAGGAAAAGGATTACACATTAACCCGTATAAAAATGAGAAAGGAATATCTTTGAAAATTTCTAAAAACTGAATGAGAGGTTACCCAGGCGCGCTCTTTCAAATATTGACATTTTAAAATACTCCTCTGATATTCCACATTTTCGAGGAGTTTATATGAGAGACAGTTTACCAAAGAGTCCTAAAAAAGTAGAATGTGGAATTGTTCATTTG
The DNA here is from genome assembly GCA_947086415.1 of Pammene aurita. Taxonomy (NCBI): domain Eukaryota; kingdom Metazoa; phylum Arthropoda; class Insecta; order Lepidoptera; family Tortricidae; genus Pammene; species Pammene aurita. The sequence continues at coordinate 33,559,348 of OX352295.1, forward strand.
GATAGTTCTAAAACCAGGGGTACACACTGGGTAGCCTATTAATTATTGTGAATATTTTAATAGTTATGGAGACCTTCAACCTCCTCTAGAAATAAAGAAATATTTAAAAAAATACGATATTTACTATAATTATGACACGTATCAAACGTTTAATACTGTCAATTATGGTAATTTATGTCTAAAGTACTTAAAACAATATCGGTATAACCGTTTAAATACCCTCTCACAATAAACATTTTATTATTCTCACTATGTCTTTCACTTTATCTATAACTGGGACATCCATGGAAAAAAAAGCTTGCTATCAACATGGAATGATAATTCAACCTTGCTTGCAAGTTTCGATCTACAAAAAGTATTGAACACTCCCCACGGCAAGAGTATGCTTTTGTACTACAGCCGAAAGTATGCGGTTTATAATTTGACAGTATATGAATCCAACAATCAAAATGGATTTTGTTACACGTGGGGAGAGTGATGGGAATAGAGGCGGCTGTGAGATTGGTACCTGCTTGTACAAATACCTTCTAGACCTTGATAAAAGAGGAATAAAATATGTTATTCTCTATTATGACTCTTGCTCAGGTCAAAATAGAAACAAAGTCGTGTTAACCGTACTCAAATACTTTTTGGAAAATGCAAAAAACGTTAAATCTGTGCAAATAAACTATATTCTGCCCGGATACACGTACATGGCTGTAGATTCTATGCATAGTGTAATAGAACGAGAGGTGCGTGAACTTATTGTATGGAGCCTAGTACAATGGCCAACTTTTATGCTTGCGGCACGAATGCGTTTCATCAATTCAGAAGTTTTATCCAAACAAGTATTTACTTCAAAAACTAATTCGAACCCGCAGCTAAGACTAATAGATGTTAGAATTGTTACGTTCAAGAAACCAGATGTTAATGAAATGGAAGTGAAATGCACAATGAAGGATGATGAAGACGTTTATAAAATACGGTTGGGACAAGAAACAACGCCGGTGACAGGGAAAGGAAAGGGAAAAGGTCAGTCTAATTTACGTATCAGGGTTGAAACTCTACTCTACCAAAACTTTACACACAACGTCTGCCAATTTCTACAAAAAAAAATGAAGGACCTTAAAAAATTGTGTGACGAACAGGTAATACCTAAATCGTTCGTACAGGATTATCTACAACTGCGTTATGAAGACAAAGTTGATTATTTGGACGACATTATCCACAGCAATGACACAAACGATGGTGACATCGAAGAACAAAGCAGAGAAGTTAATGGAGCTAAACCCAAAAACCAAAAAAAAAAGAAAGCTACTGTGACCACTAAAACAGATCACACACTAACGGCAGAAGAACAAGAAACCAAATACTCGGACTGAAGCAAAAATAACGTCAGGAAAAGGTGAGAAGAAGCAAGAAAAGAGAAAAATAGTAAAAGGAATAAAGAAAAGTAAGAAATAGGATAAAAATATACAAATTTGTTGAAAAAAGTGCAACTCAAACATCTCCCCGACACCTAATGTATAAGTCTAACTTATCTGTGCTCGCTCTCTCTTCCACCATGACTTGAACAAGAAGTATCGCTCTGTAATAAAATAATAAGTTTGTGTGAAATAAAAGGAAAAAGTGATTCCAAATCTTTTAATTATCAACAGAAACCTGCGCCCCGATAAAAAATAACATTAGTTATGGGCCCAGGTCATCGTTTTCGGCAATAAAAGTAAAGTATAAAACGCGGCGTGGGTGAAGCAAATACAAAATGGCGTACGGTAAAGAAAATTTAAATAATCGATATAATATTGTACAATTTGACGGAGAGGGGTTCACCAATTGGTCTTTCCGAATTAAAAGTATTATGAAAGAAAATGCATGTCTTGAAGCTATTCAAGGGGAAAAATACTCAGAGACGAAGGAAAACGCCAAATTGGAAGCGCGGGCGCAAGCGATATTGATTGCCGCCGTGGCGGATAGTCACTTGGAGTATGTAAGGAAAGACAGCGCCTATCAAATGTTTAAAAATTTAGAAGATTGTTTCAAAGAAAAAGGCGTGAGAAGTAAATTGTTTTTAAGAAGAAAATTAAGCGAGATTAAGTACAACGACACGACGCCATTGAAAGAGCATTTTACGAAAATTCAAGAAATATGTACTCAATTAGAAGAAGCTGGTAGTGACCTGTCAGAAGAAGAGAAAATTAATTACATTCTTTTATCTATGCCTAAAACATATGAATCAGTTGTTACTGCGCTTGAAACCATAGGAGACCTTACATTAAATACAGTGAAAGACAGATTATTAGCGGAAGAAGAGAAACAGAAGAAATTCGACAAATATAGTGAACATGGTCAGATTACTCAAGGATTTCCAAGTGCTTTTATTTGTTTTTCATGCGGGCGGCCTGGTCACAAGAAGTTTCAATGTCGACAAAGACCAGAACACACTTATAATCACGGACAAGGACAGGAGTGGAACCGAGGAGGTGGATATAACCCTGGACAGGGACAAGAGTGGAACCGAGGAAGAGGATATAACTATGGACATGGAAGAGGACGTGGTGGACTTGGCAGAGGTACCAGATTCAGTCAGGGGCGTGGCCGTGGCGGATGGAGTCAGGGCTCTTCCCGTGGCCGAGGATGGACCCAACGAAGTACCAATTATGTGGAAGAAAATGAGGATACAACGGCATTCTTTTGTGGTAATGTGAGTAGTGAACCTAATATGAAATTTTATGTAGATTCAGGATGTTCTGATCACCTAATAAATTCACTGGATCATTTTACAGACTATATAGAATTAAAAGTACCCAGAAATATTTCTGCAGCTAAAAATGGAGTAACTTTAGAGGCTATTGGTATAGGGAATATAGAGGCAGTGTTCAGAGTAGGAAATAAAGAAAATAAATGTATAATAAAAAATGTGTATTATGTTCCAGATGTAAGAAAAAATTTATTATCTGTGTCAAAAATGGAGGATGTTGGATTAAGGATCGAATTTGCATATGGAAAGGTACGAGTATATAAATATAATTGGTTAATAATGATTGGTAACAAAGAAGGAACATTATACACAGTTAATTGTCAAAGTCATGTCAATACTTGCCAGTTAATGAACGCAACCGATACAAATTTATGGCACAGACGTTATTGTCACCTAGGCTCACAAAATTTAAATTTACTTGTGCGTAAAAATCTGGTAGATGGCTTATCGGAATTAAAAAATAAAATTGTAAGTGACAGTTTATGTGAACCATGTATTTTAGGCAAAAGTCGTAGACAACCATTTAATAAAGTAGGAAGTAGAGCTAACAAACCTTTAGAATTGGTACATTCAGATATCTGCGGACCGATTACACCTGACACTTGGGATGGAAATAAATATTTTGTAACATTCATTGATGATTATACACATTTTACTATGGTGTTCTTAATTAGACATAAATCAGAGGTTTTCAAAAAGTTTGAAACTTATTACAATATGGTAACAAAGCATTTTAATACAAATTTGTTAAAGCTGAGAATCGATAATGGCCGTGAATACCTTTCAGATGAGTTTAGGGGATTTTGTAATAAGAATGGAATCGTCATGCAACATACAGTGCCATACAACCCAGAGATGAATGGAGTCGCGGAAAAAATGAATAATACTCTTATGGACAAAGCCAGAACTGCATTAATAGACTCTGGCATGAAGAAAGAATTTTGGGGAGAAGCAATCTTGTTCGCAACATATGTAACAAATAGAAGTCCAGTTTCAGGAAGAGAGAAAACACCGTGTGAACTATGGGAAGGACGCAAACCTGATGTGTCAAACCTGAGAGTGTTCGGATGTACAGCGTACAATCATGTACCAAAAGAAACGAGAAGAAAACTTGATGACAAAGGTAAAAAAATGATTATGATTGGATACAACATAGGAGGATATAAACTTTTTGATGAAGAAAAACAAAGAGCAGTGACAGCAAGAAATGTAATATTTGATGAGAGACCGATAAAATTGGACAAGACATTTAATATACCGGATTATGACACTTCAGAACAGACGGAGTACACACCTGAACCTGAAAAGAAAAAAGAAGAGATTAAAAACATAGAAACATCAGATGATATGCAAGACAATGAACCAGAAAAGGAAGAGATAAGTTGTGAAGGAGGAAGAGAGAAAAGGAAAATTCGAAAGCCAAAATGGCAAGAAGACTATATACTTGATTTAGAAGAAAGTGATGATAAAGCATTGTTCGCTCTGCTTACTAGTTATTATGAAGGCGTGCCAGTTACATATAACGATATTCAAGAAAGAGAAGACAAAAAGGACTGGGAGAAAGCGGTAGTTGAAGAACTGAAAGTATTGGAAGAAAGTGAAACTTTTGAGATTGTGCCAAGACCAGACAAGAAAATATTAGATGCGAAATGGGTATTTACAAGGAAAGATACAGGAAACAACACTATTTGTAAGGCAAGACTAGTAGTTCCAGGTTACCAACAGCAAGAGAAATTTGAAGATGTGTACTCCCCAGTTTTAAGACTACAGACACTCCGGACATTGTTATCAGTGGCTGCCAGGAAAGACTACCATATTCACCAGATGGATGTGAAAGGAGCTTTCCTTTATGGAAGAATAGACGAGGATGTGTATATTAAACCTCCAGATGGAATGCATATACAGGATGGCTATGTACTAAAGCTTAAGAAATCTTTATATGGGTTAAAAAAAGTCGCCAAAATATTGCTATGAAAAATTTAATGAGACGATTATTTCATATGGATTTAGAAGATCAGATAATGACTATTGCTTATTTACAAAGGGGAATTTATACTTACTCCTATATGTAGACGATTTATTGATCCTCAGCGATAGCTTAAAAGATGTAGAGTCAGTTAAAAACTTTTTGAAAACCAAATTTCGCATGAAAGACATGGGAAATGAAAATTTAATGTATCTAGGAATATCCATTAAAAAACAGTCAGAGGGCATCTCAATAGACCAATCTAAATATTTAAAAATTGTACTTAAAAAGTTTAATATGGAAAATTGTAAAGGTTGTGATACACCTATGGATGTTAATTTTAAATTTGACGAAAATGAAACTGTTGATATGTCATACGAACACCAGTGTAGATCATTAATAGGATCACTTATGTATGCAACTGTAGGCTCTAGGCCTGACTTAGCAGCTTGTGTGTACTACCTAAGTAGATTTCAATCTAAGCCCAGTGCAGAATTATGGCGTGCATTGAAACGTTTACTGAGATATGTTAAAAAGACTGTAAATTTATCATTACTATATACCAAAGATGAGTCGAGTGAGCCTTTGGTAGGATATGCAGATGCTGATTTTGCTAGGACCGAGGACAGAAAATCAACATCTGGATATCTGTTTAAAGTATTTAATAATAGTGTAGTTTGGAGATCTAAAAAACAGACTACAGTTACCTTAAGCACGACAGAGGCTGAATTTGTAGCTCTGTGTGAAGCGATTATGGAGGCTTCTTTCATGTTAAAACTTTTAAATGATTTAAATATTAAAGTTGACAATGTAAAAGTCTATGAGGATAATCAGAGCACAATTAAAGCAATAAAAAACACTGACCAGAAAAGACTAAAGCATGTTGATATTAAGTATAACTATATTAAGCAAAAGGTAGAACAAAATATTGTAAAAGTAGAATACATTAGTACTAAAGAACAGTTAGCAGATGTCTTTACTAAACCCTTAGGAAAAACTATTTTTGTAAAACTTGTAGAAAAATTGGGTCTCGTTGAGAAATGTTTGTGTTGAGGAAGAGTGTTGAAAAAAGTGCAACTCAAACATCTCCCCGACACCTAATGTATAAGTCTAACTTATCTGTGCTCGCTCTCTCTTCCACCATGACTTGAACAAGAAGTATCGCTCTGTAATAAAATAATAAGTTTGTATGAAATAAAAGGAAAAAGTGATTCCAAATCTTTTAATTATCAACAGAAACCTGCGCCCCGATATAAATTACATTAAAATTGTTTAAAATAAAGATATATAAATAACTTAAGAGAAAGGAAGTTGATCTCCAGAGGATTAAGATTTTTTTTATATTGTCTTAGTTTTTTTTATATAGTAAGCAGTAAATAAACGTGAGATAATTATAATTAATAAGTAGGCATTTCTTGTTTCACTGTAGTCAAATGACTCAAATGTAAGATGATCTCATGAGGATTAAGAATTTTGCAGATAAATTTGATTTTTCTGCGTAATTTTGTTTGTTATTTATATTGTTACCAGCATAGATAAGTAAAAACTATGTAAAGTCTTCAGATTAAAAATACCGCACTATCGGTTGTTGATAATGATCTGTTACGAATGAATATTTATGGCATTAGCAACTCATCTCCGACTGACAATGTGGTTGATACATTTAGTTTGAAAACGTCTCTAGAGGTAAAATTTTTTTTTTTTTTTTTTATACCACGACGGTGGCAAACAAGCATACGGCCTACCTGATGGTAAGCAGCTACCGTAACCTATGGACGCCTGTAACTCCACAGGAGTCACATGCGCGTTGCCGACCCTTTACAAAAAGAAGGATTCACTGTGTTGACGGCTAAAGGAACAAGAGGGTCCCTCATCGTCAACACACTGAGGATCTCAATAGGATTAAGAGATTGTTACGAATTGAGCAGATAATTTTTTATTGTTTTAAGGGAAAAATGTTGCTTTCTTAAAAAAAAAATATTGCGTTGTAAAATGTCAGAAGACTAAGAAAAATATTTCTTGTAAGCTTTTGTTTTGATTAAACTACATTTCTTACTCAAAAACTGTTTTTATATTAATTAACTTATAAGCTAAATGTTTCATTTTTTTAAATTCAACCTTATTACAAGTAAATAATAATAATATATATTATCGGACAATCTTACACAAATCAACCTAGTCCCACAGTAAGCTCAATAAGGCTTGTGTTGTGGGTACTAGGCGACGATATATATAATATATAGATACTTAAATACATAGAAAACATCCACAACTCAGGAACAAATATCCGTGATAAACACACAAATAAATGCCCTGACCAGGATTCGAACCCGGGACCTCCTGCTTCATAGGCAGGGTCACTACCGACTAGGCTAGGAGGCCGTGGTGGAGGGCGTGTAAATAAGTGTGAATTTTCAATATTCGACTCCTTGTAGCGTATGTCCATATTCTGTACACCTTGTAACTTCGTTATGCATTGTTACTTTTTTTGTGAGTTACCTTAAAATAAGAGAACCACTTTCGATTTTTTTCATAACATTCCTAAAACAACTCCATATAAAAAAAAAAACTCTCTGTGTGAGTTACTAATTATCAAATAGACCTTACAAATACAAGACAAATAGCATAAACATCATTGCAATAGGACAATTAACTAAAAAGTTACAACATAATTTATGATTGCTCAATTCTTTTTTTGCCTCTCCTGAAAAATCGTCATTTGGCGGTTACATTAATCCATATTACAACCGACGATATATACTACTTAAAATTGCTATTATAGACCCTACGGCACTAACACAGCTGAAAGTAGTATAGGGACTGTTCATAAATTACTCCGGAACGAATAGACTCCGGAATAGAGTCCGGAAGCAAAACAATAAGAAAGAAACAATAGCAAACAAACAACAACAAGATCAACAAAATGAAAACCAAACAACAAATATAAACAAGAGCAAACTCCCCAAGCCGATTGGTCATCGTGAGTATTGCGACCAAAAAACCAACAAAACAAACAATTTAAAGAAGTCACCAGGTATCTCGGACAGTCTGGTGACTACCAATGACCAAATCCCCCCAACACTCAGAGATATTTAAAACTACATGTGTGGACATACGATGTCTAACTGGGAGAGGGGCCTTTGAAGAGAACGCGACGAGCGTTCATAAAACATATTGTGTCTTTATATATAAGTCAGACATTCACATTCTCAATGTATTAGAAAATTGTTTTAAGAAATGGTATGTGTAAATATTAAACAGTCTTTTCCTTTAGTAATCCCGTCTCTGTAACAACAAACCATATTGAATTCCTAATGAACTGCCTAAACTTATTTATTGAACTCTAGATTAGATTATAATATCGCTCCTCGAGTTCCAAACATTTTTACTTAGGTACACTCTTGTACCCTCTATTGTTTCTTTCACTCGCGTACAAATATCCTCTTTCCCTCTCCTTCTCACCCTTTTTCCTTCAATTAATTTGTAAATAAACGCCCCACTTCAAAAGTAATAACTTTTGAAGTGGGTTTTACCTAATTATTAGACATCCATAATTATTGATTCTCGTGATTATATTATATTATATCCATAATTTGTCACAATTTAGATTGCGTTTCAGACATTATCAAATTTCCTTTCTCCTCCTTTTAATAAAAAAGTAAATTCCCGCTAATCCCATATTTATACAGTGAATACCTGTCTTCTCCTTGTGCTTTAACGGTCTCTTCACCATGGGAAATATAAATTTTGACGAGTCCGTTAGGCGAATTCCCGTGCTGTGTGATCAATCCCATGTTAATTAGGTATAAGAACAGGAGTGTCCAACGTGCTATGCGAGTTTCATTACTAAATGCCATCGACGCACTGTTGAATCCCCAATCTCTCTTGAAGATTTGGAATATCAAATTCAGAACTATCGACGGCGTCTTCGCTCCCATCGAATAAGGGCAAATAACCTTTTCTTCCTCCGTACTAAAATTAACTTACTACGTTACTATCCTCTAAAATATTACGGTTTCGATGCTAGGACGCAAGACGTCAAGCAGGGGAAGTTCAAAGAGTACGAGACCGATCCCCATTGCAACGTATTGTCATACATCTTGTGCCAGAACCTCAGGCTCCTCCGGTGGAAAACATCAACTTTGATGATGACGCGTATCGATATTATTTACGCTTATTGATATTAGCAGTGGCTATCAGAGTTTTTTTTTACCTGTAGAATGATACCAATAATGTTCCTACTCTGCTAACTTATTATACTACTTTGTGTATTTTTAAAGTAAGATTCTACCATCAACTTATCAATGCTACTATTAAAATGAACCCGAAAGTATATGAAAGTGTGTCTGTTTACAAAATTAGTTCGTTTTAAGTACTGCGTGTATTTAAATCTAATCCTTGTTCCAATAAATGAAATGAAATAAATAAATATATATTATTTTTTTCCATGACTTTTACTAATTTACGAACATGCTTGGTAGTTTTTATAATTCATAAAATGGCAACACCGCTCAAGACGCCCACGTGACTTCCAAACCCAACCACAGTCGTTCAAAATTTTCACAAATTAACCTAACTTAAACCCGGCCTGTGTTCTATTTATTATAATTATGAGTGATATTTTAAGTAAAACAATAGCAAAACTACCTAAATGCAAGAAGTAAGTGTTAACCGACACATTAAATCAACAGTGGTTTAAGTAGTTAGAATGATGGAGATGTGTTTTCGTGTTCAAAGTTTTGTTAGTAAATACAAGCGCCATTTTAGGTCTGTATAAATGCTACGTTTCATGAAGTTGTTTTGTTTCCAGATTCTAACTGTTGATGAATATCTACACCTATTATGTTATGGATAAAACCAGATTACAATGGGAAACCTAAAAGTTTCTACGCAATAATAAATCAATCAAGGAAGCTGTGCAGTGTTTAAAGCCCTTAAAAACTTGTGACGTAAAATGTAGCGGATCAAATGGACTTGAATTCCAGTAAAATATCAAGTAAGTACGCATTATTTTGTTTAAAAGTGGACTATTTAGCCAAATTCAGTTTATTTTACAACCGTATCCCTTTTGTTTTTAAATAAATATCTAAAAGTAAACAAGGTTTTGTCCCGTCAAAACTTTTTTATGACGTTTGTACCTACGAGGTTACTAAAGTGGTTTATTTCGGTAATTTCATTAAGTTATTTCAATTATAGGTTGGCAAAAGAACATGCCTACATGAAAGGAAGGAGCTGGAAATTTATAAAATGTCAGATTTTACGACAAATTGATCCTACTCCTACGGCTTCAACTACAGCTCCCTAAGCACCGTGTGTCTCTCCGGAACTGAAATGTAAGTACATGTTTATACCAACATTATTAATTATCTATACTAAAGCATTTAATTAAAAGGAAACGCTGCCTCAGGCATATTAGACCGATACCTAATCTTTTTTTTTTGTAGGTTATATTTATTATGTTATGTTTCTTAAATATAGGTATATACCCTCCCTATGAAACGAATTTTAGTCTTAGCTACATATAAAGAATATTTTTATTATTTAAAACAGCCTACTATATAAACTACTTAATGTATTTCAGTGAATCCAGCGCCGCGATGCACCGTTAACCAGTCAGACAGTGGGCTGCCCTCCAGGGTTCCGACTCTTACCCCAGGTAATTAGCCTTTATCTCGTATTAGTAAATTACTTATTACAATGAACTACCTAAATAGCAACTACTCCATATAGTACAAACATTCTAGTATCACCTTTTGAGAATTTTCTTCCGTCCCGCTGTCTGTAATTAAATCTTGAAAGTGAACTTTGCCCCTTCCCTTTTTCCAATTGAGCTGAAATTTTCCACGCCTATGTATGTCACGTGACAGTGCAATATTATGATGACATGGAACTGATCTGATGATGGAGCAGAAAGGTGACTACATATATAAGAACTACTTAACTACTCAACTTTATCCCGTTGTGTTTAGACTTGTTGTACTCGTCTTGGTGAACAGTTAAGAGATTGTACAATAAAGAGTACAGTAGGCAAAGAAAAGCTTATCATAAAAATGAAATTATTGAGAAACAATGTAGTAAGATTTTTAACGCCCCGTTACCTAAACAATGGAAATTTATTTTTCTAAAATTATGTACTAAGACAGCTATATTTTAAAATCTCCCTATTCTAAGATAGATCACACTGATACCCTGAATGCAGAAAACTAGCCCGACGCCAGTTTTGGGCACCAGAGACCTAGATCACCCTTTTTTTCTTTGTATATGACATACATGTAAGTTCACACTAATACCATTCCTATTCAAACTAATTTCAGGCTAATTTATGCAGTATCCTGAGAGTTTCCAGTCTACGAGTACCCCTGGCTCCTTGCATCTCTTCTACGCGCTTCACAACGGAAAACAAGTGAGTATAAATCTCTTCCTAATAATAAAATTAAAACCTATGGCTGCATACGCATGCCTGCCTACGCATGTATGTAAGTATGTACTTAATTATCTACTATTAACGTTATGCTGATGATGATGACTTCTAACATAATTTTTCGAAATCAGCCCTACATGTACACAATGACAAACCTTCATGAAATAGAGTTCTATGGCCGAATTACTGGTCCTAAAATTTGGTATAGACACCTACATAAAGAATCAGGTTCAAACGAACCCCAGGCCCTAAATTTAGTCATCCTATTGACTACCCCTTACTTGCAATGCCACGCCATTGCTATGGCCGGAGTATCCCAAACCCCTTAAGAATAATGATATGAGTTCTCATTTTTAAAACTAGAATACTTTTTTAACGTTTTACCTATGTGTTTGAAAGCAATAACAAACTTACTTACTTTGTTTAAAGTAAAACGTACCTACATTTGGAAAGCAAATAACCATTTAAACTATCTCCAAGAACAAACACTAGTAACGTTTTTATTTTAATCAATTTTCAGAGTTCCGGAACAACTACAAAGCGACTTCCGTCTCATCATCATCAATTAACGCGGCCCATCTTCCTATCACCGTGGAAGACAGACTGGAATCTACACAACTAGCCTTAGTTAGTCTCTTAAGTTAGCCACTAAGTGTCATTTATTTTATACCATGGTGGTAAACAAGCATACGGCCCACCTGATGGTAAGCAATTACCGTAGCCTATGGACGCCCGCAACCCCAGATGATTCGCATGCAAGCATTTGTAGTACCTATATGCTTTCGAACATGTCTACTTTTCAAAATAATGATATTTTTTTATTTTTATTAATATAACCAGTTTATATAAACAATTTTATTTAATACTAGCTGGTTAATGTTGTTTCAATGTGAATACACCCTACATGTAAATAACATCCTTATCATTGCTAAACCTTTTAAATATTATTTAATTTAATTTTTCGTGAGACATGTTAACAACATCCTTATCATTGCTAAACCTTTTCAATATTATTTAATTTAATTTTTCGTGAGACATGTTAACTTAACATTATTATCACTTCTTGTGGCTGTAATCACTACTAGGCTGGCTTTTAAAGTATTACCCTAACACTGCCTACGTCAAATAATGATTTCAATTTGTAAAATTAGCATACATGAGACATGTTCCAAAGATATATAGATAAGCCTTTCAATCACTGAAACATTCAGTGCAGTGCGCATACTATCAATTTCTTGATATAATAGTGTTCTCAAGGCACCTCATATTTGCCAGTGGGAGAGATGCGGTAATTTGTAAACTGTACAAAGGGAAAGGAGATGTCTCCGATTGCAGCTCTTACCGAGGCATATCGCTTCTCTCTTGTGCTGGCAAAATCCTAGCTCACATTATAAACATCCGCTTAAGTGAGTTAGCTGAGCAACACCTACCGGAGAGTCAGTGTGGATTTCGTCCTTGTCGCGGTACCATCGACGCTGTCACTGTTGTGCGGCTGCTCCAAGAAAAAAGCCTTGAGCACCAACGGCCTCTCTACATGTGCTTTGTGGATTTGGAAAAGGCATTTGACAGAGTCCCACGGGAAGTTCTTTGGATTGTTCTGCAAAAATCTGGATAACCAAAGAAGTTTGTAAACCTAATTCGCCAATTTCACGTTGGTATGAAAGCACAAGTTCAACATGAAAGCGAACTCTCTGAGGAGATCCAGATTACAAGTGGTGTGAAGCAGGGTTGTGTCATGGCACCCACACTCTTCGCCATATATTTTTCAGTCGTGATGAGAGACGCTTTAAAGTGTTGTAGCAATTGTATACAATGAAATGTTAGGACTGACAAAGGTGTCTTTGACATATTCAGGTTCAGGGTGAAGTCAAAAGTGAAAAGAATCTCCATATTGGAGATACTCTACGCTGATGACGTATGTCTAATGTCTGACAGTATGGCGCAACTCCAAAGCTACGTTGATGCATTGAACCACTCTAGTCTACAATTTGGCCTGGTAATAAGTGCTTCCAAGACGCAAGTCCTCAAGCAACGACCACGGGGAGTTGAAGCTGACTCAACATCGCTGAATCTAGGAGGGAAACAACTAGATGAGGTCTGTCACTTTAAATATCTTGGGAGCACTATCAGACATGACAACACCCTGGCTTCGGAGATACCATCACGCATTGCTAACGCCGCTGCCAATTTCGGGAGACTCACTGGTCGAGTATGGAGGTCCCATGATCTTAAATTGGAGACAAAGATTAGCGTATATAAGGCCCTAATTAGACCTGTCCTTCTATATGGCGCAGAAACATGGTGTCTGACATGAAGTCTGACATTAAAAAACTAGACACCTAAGATGTCTAAGATCAATACTCAGGATTAAGTGGCAGGACCGTATACCCAATTCTGAGGTTCTGCGTCGCTCCGGGATGTGCGGCATGGAGGCACTTCTAATGCAGCGTCAGCTCAGGTGGTGTGGGCATGTCCTTCGAATGGATGATTGCCGTCTGCCTAAAGCTGTATTCTACTCAGAGCTAGCAGAGGGTAAGCGGAGGCATGGCGGACAACATCTGCATTTTAAGGACGTGCTCAAACGACATTTAAATGCTTGCGCTATCGATCCTGCATCTTGGGAGGAACTCGCTGCAAAGCGATCATCCTGGCGGTCTACCATCTTTAAATCCATCCGTTCTTTTGAGTAAACCCGCCTCAGGACCTTAGACGTAAAACGCCAATTACGCAAAGAAAGACCGAAACCCTCCTACGTATATACACACAACAATGCCGGTCAACTCTACTGCCACGAGTGCAGGAGAGTTTTTAAAAGCAACTTCGGCCTGGCCAGCTACATAAGAGCTCACAAAAGGATAAATCCTTAATTGTTGGGGTCGCCGTCATCGAAATCGATGTGGAGGACTATATATATTTGCCAGTAAACACTGATTTTGTGCTACGCGAGTGGTCGATCAGTACTAGGCTGCACTGTTATCATGTTAATACTACTTTTTTTTTGTTATTATTTATTAAACAAGAAATAAACATGCAGTTTTATTAAGCGTGACACCCTCACTAAATCAACCCCACCCCAGTAATCATTTATTTGCTACTACTTTTAATAAATGAACCTTTCTCTATTGTTATGTACTGTAAGTAGATACTAATAACCATTGATTTTCCCCTCCTGAAACAGGCTACATATTAACTACAATATACTTTAAAATGATTGGTATTTCATGAAATAGAAATGAACATTACAATTATGGACCTAGACTGAGTCACATTTTTATCAAAAACATTAGTATTTTGAATCTCCCGCCTTTTGAACCACTCAATATTATTACAAATTTCGAAGAGATAATAATACGTTAATTATATAGTGAAATACTAATTATTTCTATAATTTGAAAAATAAATAACGTTAGAAACTACACTTAACGAAACGCAACTACTGTGACAGTTCAGTATTAAGATGGTTGTCAGATAGTCAAAACAAAGTTTTCGTGGATATGTTATTGTTAGTTTAGTGAATTTAAAACGCGTGAACTGGTTAAAAAGTATGTGGAAAAGATGCTTTCGAGCACCAGTGAAGTGATGCAATTATGTTTCAATAGTGTTTCGTGATATATATTGATTTAATGTACCTACAAAATTTACCCACACTTCGCGCCAAAAGGTAACAATATGATTTAAGAATGCTTCCCTCTGCCCTCCGCGTATATTATTTCTATTATTTCAACAACAATATCAGTCTCAGTATCCATTAACACGGTCAAGAAATAAATTTTATCATTATAATGATAAAATTTATTTCTTTTCTCACTTTAGTGAATAAATTTTGCCTCACCAAATTAGACTTCTACTGCTGGTCCTTTTCTACTAGCAGCTCTGGCCGATGGCAGCTCAGGTCGGGGCCTCGGTGCTTGTAGCTCGGCTCGAAGGCAGAAGTCAAAGTCTTGTAGCTCAGGATGGTAGCACGGTGCTTGTAGCTCTAGTCGGCGGCAGAAGTCAAGTGAAGTCCCTACTTTACGCCCTCCCCTTATATAGCATCAAAATTACGTATATAAACGCTATCTACCCCCGTGACGTCAGATAGGTTCGAAACGTCCGCTCTGTGGTAGTTTGGTTAGATTGATTTAAGCCAATTTGAACCTTATTGATCCTTTAGTTCATACTATTTTAAAGAAAAAATTCCTATGCTTAAATGACCTGGTTCGAAAATCTCCTATCTCCATAGAAAATGTTTTTCTTGAACTTTTATCCAAATTATGCAATTTCCAATGAAAATTTATATGAAAATAGATGAAAACATTAGCCCATGTATTATTTAATAAGCCCCTGTAAGTATTAATGTATATTTTACCCGTAAAATGCCAATATATCTTTGCATACCAATTTGATTCTTATGATCCCTATGCTACATACTTCTATAAGAATCGTTTCTATGAGCGCCCTACCGTTTTTTGAAAATCTAACTTAACTAACTACTTAACTAAAACAAAAGTAAGTATTTCCTAGGGTGAATTTATATATTTTATGAGGATATTTTTTCTGCATATATTATGACAAGATCCTATCGGATTTACTGCGTATTTACTCTGTAAAATACCAATATAACTTTAATAATAAAAATCGCTTTTTATCCTAATTTTCATCACTTTCTCTTATTTCTTTTTAGCAAAATTGTGTTTTTCACACGTTTACAAGCTAAAACTAACCTAAAATTCCATCAAACATCAGTAACTTAACATTTTTTACAATTTTCCTACGACCATTTTCGATCATAAAATTTGTTTATTTTAGCGCTTTACTGAATCGAACTCTCTATGTTTTATAAAAACAGCGCTCCTAATTTTATTTATTTCCATTATTTAGCTTCATATACGAGTTTTTACATAATATTCTCAAGTATCGATTTTGGATGTGACGATGATTTCTCAGTTTTTCCACGTTTATTTCGTTTGATTTCATTAATATACTTGCTGCAATATAACTAATTACTTTTTCTCTAATTTAAATATCGATTTCTAACAATAATTAACAAATTAAAAAGATAACCTCTCCATTTGGACAAATTTTCAGACAAATCTAAAATATTATTAGATACTACTTTTTGTTATTGAATAAATTATCAATAATACATTTATTCTATACAAGAAACTACATTTCATCTCGAAAATCCAATAATATAATAAATAAATTAAAAGTATCAATTTTCATCATTACTTAAAGAACAATTTTCTCTGTTGTCGGTCATTCCCTTCCCTAGGTATTCTCACAATGAAATCATAAGAAACTGATGATAAAGCAATTTGTAATCAAAATACTAATTTCTAAATAACTTAAAATGGGTAAAGATCCTGTCTATGTTACTAACAGTTTGTACTAATCATAAATTTGTCATAAAATGTCCTTAGTAAATCATCAATTTTTGTCCTTAACACATATCTCAAGAAGGAAGTAAATATTTCTAGAACATACTTTATACACAACCTCCTGCTATTCTATGAGTTCAATTTTACCTGATAATACATCCCTTATTAAAAGAATCAATCACAAGATTGATAAAACTTTATTACTCATATGTCACAAATCTAGTGCGGTAACTAATTTACTGTTCGTCCACTGCAAATGGCACAAACGCATATTTCAGAACATGACTCCCAAAAATGTTGCATACCCTGTTAAGATGTTATTCATATCCTCTATTCCTGTGAAAACTAAAGCATACATTAAATATCTACATAAGCTGCATATATAAATTACATATGAATGCCACTTATGGTCACAATGTAATTTGAAAGCCCCAAATAATAATAATAAGCTATATGCTCGCAGGGTGGAAGTGAAATGCATAAGTCGCGAGTTGGTACAGTGGCTGGGCTTCCTACAGTCACTGGCAGAAAGCGGTGTACACCTCTCCACACCCTGAGCCGCTCACACCGATGTTGCTCCTGGTCGTTTTTGCGACGGCAGTTTCAGGGGCCCATCTAGTTGGCGGCGAGTCACCGCCTGCCTCGATAACATGTTATAAAATTGTTATGGCAGGTGTCCGGACCTCTTTACAATGCCTAATCTTTGACCAGCCAAACTTCAATACCATAGCCCATTACTCTGTTCATTTTATTTACAATATCCACAACGCCTGCTGGAACCGGTTCACGGGTATCTATTAATGTACCCGTGAATGGGTTCTAGCAGGTGTATAACATAGCAAATTTCTCCAAGGGGCCTCTGCATGTTGGATCTGTATCGCAAGCCTATCAAAAGACCGGGATATAAAGGCCCGTGATACTCAAAGGAGATACAAACAATAATAATAATAATAATCATTAATTCTATCTAAAATACAACTATAGTTAACTGACCAAGATCATGAATTCTAAGGGTGGGTTGCACCAAACCGCCTGTTAAAGTAAGCCAAATGTTACGCTAATCGGAGGTACTTAACGATTGCTAACAAGAATGGGTTGCACCAAGTGCAAAATAACAGAATGTAAGAGTTACGTGGGATGCCACTGTATAAACGCATTTCTAACAACATTTTCATGGTAGAATATTATTTTCATATGGCAACCCAACCATAAGTGCCAAACTAAACTTGTCAAAATCGTCAATTCGTCACACGAAGAAAAAATCTAAAGGAAAGAAAAGAGCGCGAACTAAACTTTGCGTTTGCACCCTGCAGCTTGAAAATCAAGAATATTCAACAATTTTAGCCATTCCTGAACATGTTTATTACTCAGTCAAAAAGTGGGCTATCCATAGCGCCCTACGAGCAAACTTTTTCAAAGGATAATGCAACTTGTGTTGCGAGTGGTGTTTAAAGAGAAAGCCAGAGTAGTCGGCTGGTGTATTATATTTTATATTATAGTGAGTAAATTATCCTTCTACTTTATTACTACTTACAGAACCCTAAGCAAGTAAAGCGGTTGATGGAAGCACCAAATGGCGAGAAGGTGCCCAGTCGCAAAACAAAGGCACCACTAGTTTTGAGAACTCTCGAAAATTCGTAAATATAGGGCGCTGAATCCCTCCAACCTGGTTAATTATGGCTAGCATTGTAACCAACGACCAAAATATTGAACTTATTTTATATGTACCTACTTATTGAAAGAGTGTTCTAAAGCATCTTTGTGAAGTATAGCACATAATTATGTTACATTCAAAATACACAATGTTTTTTATTTCAGGTTTGAATTTACCTTTGGTTTTGAAGACAAGATGAAATCAAAACTTATGCAACTCAGTGCTCAACTCAAGGAACTTTTAAAGTGAAAGTGCAGTGATTTCAAGAAATTTGTAGAATCTCAAAGTAAAAATAAAGAATATTTTTTTTAACATAATCAATACTTATTTCAATTTTGTCAATAAAATACATAATATATTTAGTTACCCTACTTTGTTTATATATTATTCAAACTCTGGCATAGGTTTCCTTTGTAGATAGGGGCAAGACAATGACATGCAATGATTATTTTCACCATTTTTCTAGCAACTGAAGAACAAATCAAATTATTTTAATAAATATTTTGATTTCTTTATTTTTAAGTAGACACACTACTATATAAATTATAAACTTATATAGATGTCATATAAGGAAAAAGTGACCTAGGCCTCCGGTGCCCAGGGCTGGGATCGAACCAGCATCTTCAGCACGGGAGGCCTAGGTCACTTTTTCCTTTGTATATGACATCTATATAAGTTAATTTTTCTAGCAGTTGACATTAATAATCAATATGAACATTGCCTGTTGTTACAGGCAATGTTCATATGGATTATTAATGTCAACTGCAGACTGCATTGTTATGCAGTCTCATACTTACTAAACTTGAAACTATTGAAGTATTTTAGGCCAGATCAATCTAAGATAGTATAAACCCAACCCGTGGCCAAGGTGACCCAGCTTGTTGACCGGAGAAAAAACTTCATATACTGAACCACAGATGGTTATCAACAATATGATACAGGTCAAAGTGACTATGGTCAAGTAATGTTTTATGAAACATTACTTATCAAGATAAATAGATAGTATAAATTTCAAAAATGTTTTATTATCACTTGTATCTTTGTAAAATACATCTTACAAGTCGTACAAACAGCCATGTATGTACTGACTGTACTATTATGTTTTATTTGTAAATAGGTACCTATCCTGATTAGTAGAGATATATGACATTGATAAAAAGAGACCTATATTATTTATTACTAATGAGTTTTTAGGTACCTACTTATGTTAGAGTACAGTACATAAACTCTCATAGGATCTAACATTTTTAGCCAAAGCCCAAGGCCAGGTCTTTGCTTCCTTTTTAGCCCATCATGAAACAGATACAAAATGCAAATGCATGTATTTTGTGTACAATTTGAATGAAAAAAAAGCATGTTCATAATAATGTCCGATATAAAAAATACTAATGGGGAATGGAGGAAGGCATCTATCAAAGGTTTGTCAGATGGTGCCAGCATAGCTTCGTACCTATCACTAGTTTTGTTCTATGGGATTTGGCTTAAAGGGCTATAATTAATGCCAGAAAATTCCAAATAAAACAATAATTTGCCTCAGAAGAGCAACACACATGAAGTCAAATTAGCTAAACCATGCTATTACCAAATTTTCAGTAGATAATTATTTATTTATATGGGGTTATTGTCTCTTCAGATCTGTAAAATCTGTGCTGTGAATTTATTTCACAAATGAAACTGAAATACAGTGTAAACTACATAGCGGCACTCAAGGAACCGGAATTTTTTTCATGTTATTGCGAGTTGTCGTTAAACAGAGACCTACTGTGCTTGATTTAAGGCCTATATAAAATCAAATAAAAAAACAAGATTTAAATGAATCAGTATAATAAATTTTCATAGACATTTGAATTTGTGGATACCAAACCATTGTTGAACTATTTTTGTTCCACAACACTTGACACTCTAATTTACTTGATTGTATATTCCATATCACGCTTTATTTACATGTAGTTCTGAACATTGTTTAGTTGAGTAGAACATTGTCGAGGCTCGATTTCGGTGGTATTGGCGATAAATGTTTGGTGATATATATAATAGCACTGCTGCTATGGCATGAAATTATAATCTGGTTATCTGGCACCTTTTGAATCGTATGACTTGCTCCCATCGAGGCTTTCTACCGTGTCATAACATAAAACACGTGTTTCTTCTTGACCTGTTCACTCCACCGCGTCAGAGGTTTACGCTCCCTTTTGCTTTCTACCTTAAAGAACTTGCAGTATTCAAGTCTTGTAGTCAGTCATTCGTTATTTCCAAAGGTTTGGTCTTCATTGACAAAAACAGAGTGGTTTTTAAAATGATTATCATGATTGTTCTGCAGGTTTCGCTCGCTCTACGGCTGTCGGCTTTCATGACAATTACTGTAGGTTCTGGCATAGTTCTGGTATGTCTGTTATAACAGAAGTCTGGTCTATTTCAACCTGAAGTCACTTGGCACTCGGTTTTAACTTAAAAGCGCACTTTTTACACAGAATTATATATTTATTATTAGATACACGAGTTGAAGTGTGAATAATACAAAACGTCAATCGTATGACCCTTTTGCGTTCAGATACGTGCATATATTTATTACTGCGAACAATATTTTATTATTTTTCATCAAATATCGCTGTATTTTTGTCTAATCAAGCATTAATCTATGAAATACGAGACATTTTTGCAAATTGTCCGCCATATTTAAACGTAGATTTGAGTTAACCAGTGCTCGACGGCTGGTAAAGGTAAACGTAACTTTCTGACTGCTAAAGTGCATGGTGCAACGGAAAAACTGACTTGACGTCTACTGTAACCATGATGAGTTCGATAAGTATGCGTGGTGCAACCCGCCCTAAGTCTTGCCAATCAACGGTGAACAATATTTAACAAAACTTTATGTTATCAACGGTTTATTCAATAATGTAAAAATAAGTAATAATATAATTATAACTAAACATAGTAAAAGTTATCAAAAACTGTGAGAAATCTTAGTAAACATCTCAAGTTTTATATTTTTCAAATATTTTCATTTCCTGAGAGTAATGATCATAGCTTATTATAATTTCTGGTATGTATGGTTGCTAATAAAACACATGATGCTTATATATTTTATTTCCTTTGTCAGATCATTAACTTGATCTTTTCTTACATACTAAAATAAAACCCATATGTAATAAGGTGAATCTCCACCCTCATACAGTTATTATGTGAATCATGTATTTTAATTTTTTCATGAACTTTACTCATGAAGATATCATGTAAAACCTTACAAATGAAGCTCTATCAGCCTTTAAAGCCTAGAGGCTTTATGAGGCTGACAACACCCGATAGCCTTCAAATTGACTTTACTCAAACAGTGTTTCAGCTATAACTACTTGTTTTGAGTAAGTAAAAAAATGTATGTTAATATTCGTTATATTTGGAAGAACTTCGTTGCGTCCGATACACGATTGGACAAAATCGGCTCGATAGAAAATAATTCCAAAGTTACATTATAAAATTAGCTTCAAACAGTTGTATGTCTTTAGTTTCTTGACTTATACGTCTGTAACTAAGGACAAAATTCCACCACACTAATACTAAAAACTTCGTTGCCTTATATTTCTCAATTAATGCGTCGTTTTTTTTAATTCATTATTTTGTAAAATTTGCAATGAGCTCCCATACTAATCGTAACACAGTGTTTCTCTTTCACTCGCGCTGAATAAGATAGGGAGGGAATTTAGCTGTTGTCAGCCCCTTAAAGGCTGATAGAGCTTGATGCAAGTAGAAAAAAATTAATGGAGAAAAAACAAATCCATGAAATAAAGGCTATTACTACTACTACATAGGCTGCTATTTATATATCCGGAAACCGGGATTAAAATCTTCTTAAATAGCATATTTGACCTCCATGGTAAAATTTGAACTTTTTTAAGTACTGGCCGGTATATTTTTTCTTTCTTATTAACGCTCGTGTTTTGTTTTTGACGGGTTTTAAATGTCATCTCGCAGCAAGAATGGAACTCACTCGTGAAAATATTCGTGCTATGATTTATTATGATTTTCGGCGTGGTTTAACGCAACAACAGTGCATAGATCAACTAACTTCAACTTTTGGTGATGAAGCCCCATCTAAAACTACTGTGTATCACTGGTTTAGTGAGTTCAATCGTGGACGTAGTATGCTTACGGACGAAGTTAAGGCAGGTCGCCCGAAATCGGTCGTTGTACAACAAAATATCGAGGCTGTGCGAAAACTTATAATGGACGACCGACATGTTACGTACTGCGAGATAGAGGCGACTCTGGGTATTTCTATGACCAGCATTAATAGCATATTACATAATTATTTGGCTGTAAAAAAAATTTGTTCGCGTTGGATACCCCACAACTTAACAAAAGAGCAAAAAGATGCTCGCGTCGAATGGTGCAATAAAATGTTAAAAAAATATAACCGTGGTGACTCAAAAGCCGTTTATAACATCTATACAGGTGACGAATCCTGGATCTATGCATACGATCCCGAAACGAAGCAACAATCAACGGTATGGGTGTTTCAAAATGAGCCGAACCCTACGAAAGTTACTCGTGCAAAAAGTACATTGAAACAAATGGTGGCCTGCTTCTTCGGTATTAATGGCCATGTAGCTACAGTGCCACTAGAAAACCGTAGAACGGTTAATTCAGAGTGGTACACGACCATTTGCTTACCGGAAGTATTTGAACAAATTCGTAAAACTAACCAGCGACGAAGAATCATTCTTCATCATGACAATGCCAGCTGTCATACGTCACGCGAAACAACTCTATTTTTGGAGGGTCAAAATGTGGAATTAACGGGTCATCCGCCGTACAGCCCTGACTTGGCACCCAATGATTTTTATTTATTTCCAAATATAAAGAATAAATTACGCGGTCAACGATTTTCGACCGCTGAAGATGCTGTCGACGCATTCAAACAACACGTTATGGAGGTAGCTCAGGCGGAGTGGCAGAAGTGCTTTAAAAATTGGTTCAGCGAATGCAAAAGTGCATAGATCATCAAGGGGAATACTTTGAAAAACAATAAAACCATTTTCAGCCGTGTACGTTTGTTTGTTTTTTTGTTTCCGGATATATAAGTAGCAACCCTCGTATTACTAAGGTATTAAGTTGTCTTGTTAGATTGATGAAAATCTGATATCGATATTTTTAAGCCTTTGAACAGAACAACACTACTGGAAAGGACGCCATTTTACCCGACAAAATACTTTAAGTAGGCACCCTCATTTCGTAGGTACTTCTAGTCCATATACTATACACTGTTATGATCTGATGTGTCTATATGTTTCGTACTGTTTTGATCTTATGACACAAATGTGTCATATTTATGTAATATTTTTAGGATAACCTTTTGTAATGAAATAGTATAAGTATTCAGCTTCAATAATAAATTATATTACCTTAATTAATTGTAGTCAAATAAACAGGATTACCGACCAAAACAAGCGAAGGTAAATAAAGTAACTACTACTTAAGCAGTATGGCAGTGGGTAGAAACTCTTATAGATAAAACCAATGTATAGCGATCGAGTGACTAACGTGAGCCAACGAGACGACACTTTTTTTTTAACTTGTCACCCGCTTAGCTTAGCAACCATTTTTAAAAATACAAGTGGCAAATTTAAATTGAAAAAGAAAATTGTTATGAAATGCCGAAAATGATCGGAAAATCACGATATTGTGTGTTGTGGCATTAGGGAAATCCTTAGAGGAAGATTCTTTGCCTGCTTTCCTAAGGATGAACGAGGCTTGCTACGGCGGTACGGATTCGGCGCCG
Organism: Pammene aurita; assembly: GCA_947086415.1. Taxonomy (NCBI): domain Eukaryota; kingdom Metazoa; phylum Arthropoda; class Insecta; order Lepidoptera; family Tortricidae; genus Pammene; species Pammene aurita. The sequence continues at coordinate 33,583,262 of OX352295.1, forward strand.
GGCGGCATCGTAGATGATGAATATGTATTACAGGAGGCCGAAGACTGCGGGTCTCCACGACCAAGCGCTCGGCGCGGCCGAGAAACTACCCCTCATTTTCATCATCATATAACGCTATTGTAGAAACTAAGGCACTAAAAAACGCTGAAAGCTGTACAGTTGCGTTGTGATTTGCTGCACTAAAACTAAAGGTTTTACAAAAGTTTTAGATATACTATTATACAACCGTTATACAGCGTAAAGTGTCATATAATGCGTCAAATTGCTCGGTGAACGTATATAAGAGTTTATACGGACCTTAAGTTCTAAATAAGTTAACTATTCATACGTTTTAATGCTTCCTGTGGTACTTGGGAAGTGTCGCAAAATTGTTTATTGCGTATATTATTAAATTAAAGGTACATTTACAATTGAAAATTACAAAAATATCTTTACATTTAAACATGAATTATTTATATTAAAAATGTCAAATACAATAATTACAAATACAAAATAATACACACAAGTCAAATTAACACTAAACTTAAAACTAACATTAAAACCAAAACAACCATTATCTTAAAATTTAAACAAAAAAAATACACAGTCCATGACAAACATACACAGAACAGTTAACTAATAAATCTAACGCACACATTTTAAAATAACACACAACACTTAGCCCCCAGGTCCCCAATTATCCCCCAAATCACTTCCCTGCGGCAAGGTGCCCATTATGCTGGCCACATTCCCCCGTTGGATGGCAATACCAAGCCGTTGGCCAAGGAATGAGCCAGCCCTCCGATCACCTGAGCAATCCAAGAGCCTCCCCAAGTAACACACAAGCATGATTAACACTACTAATTTAACTAATTAGACAGCTAAGAGTTGAGTAACTTTGGTATTAAAGCTGTTGATATAGTTTAAGTCTGTATTACGTTGTGCTATACCATTTATAATTCTTTACGCTTAGTAAGGTCTGTATAGGGTTGTATTTTTTTCTAATAGCTTAGTAATACATATTTTTCGGATGATTACACAAACGTTAATAGACTTAGAGCATTTCAGATAGCTTCAATTTGATTAAAGGTAACTGCGGCAGCAATGTTCTGTATAACAGTATAACTAGCTCGTTATTGGTAATGTGGAGTGCTATTTTACAAACATTACTAAGCTTATTGCGTTTGGTATTGCTTATTTCTGCAAAAAAGTACCAATGGCAGCTATGTTCTTTATAATATCATTGCTCATTTCTTTTTAAATGCTAGGTTCTGAATAAGTGCTTTAATCTAGACTTAAAGTTACATAATGGTTCATATTTCATTAACTTCTCAGCTGCTGTTTAAACACCATTTTCTGGTTTCTTATGAGGCTTATGTCGTTATAAGAGAATTAATGAGAACGGTTACAAACAACTAACACAGGTTTAAGCACATAATTTTATTCTTACACCGTAGTTAGCTGTTTAATAATCCGGTACACGCTTTATACAAAAAAATACTGAATAATGATGACGTTTGGTTGTTCTTGAGCTTAAGTCGGTATAAGAGAAATAATGAAAATGTTTACAAACAACTAACACAGATTTAAGCGTATAGTTTTATTATTATATCGTAATTAGCTGTTTAAGAATCCGGTTTACAGCCTGTATACATAAAACTATATGCATTTGTGTTGATAGTTAGCAGTGTTGAGTATATCGTTGTTAACAATTTTGATAAGAATGGAACGAAATTCGTGGAAAGTTAAAAGAAGGACTGGAGGAATTCGCCGTTAACTTATGAGGGAGTACCATAAATTAAAAAATGCGGTTGCAGAGACAGAAACCAGTACTGTGACAGAATGTCGTGACGGGAGGAGTCAAGTGCGAACCGACGAGGGACGAGGAAGAGGGTTCCGTGCAATCAAGTTTGGATACAAACAGTTTGGTACCGAGTTTAAGTGAAAACGATTCCGCATCTAGTGAGGACGAACAAGATATTTGTGTCGAATCTAAAAATGCAAATTTAAGAATTCAGCTGAGAGAATGGGCAGTGAGTAAAAATATAACGCATGGGACTTTAAAACAACTGATGGGAATACTGAATGAGAGGATTCCTGAAGCCTTACCTAAAGATCCTAGAACCTTATTAAAAACTCCCAGGAACATTACTACAAAAACAATTGCAGGTGGGGAGTACTGGCATAATGGGCTAAGCGAACCCTTGAAACAATTTGGATGAATTACCAAATTCCGTATCTTTAAATTTCAATTTGATGGGCTACCAATATTTAATAGCTCCAAAAAAGAATTTTGGCCGATTCTGTAACATACACGAAAAACCTGAAATAGAACCTCTCATTGTAGGAATCTTTTTTTTTTTATACTACGACGGTGGCAAACAAGCATACGGCCCACCTGATGGTAAGCAGTTACCGTAGCCTATGGACGCCTGCAACCCCAGAGGATTCACATGCCCGTTGCCTACCCTTTAGGTACCTATTCACTCCTTTTTTGAAGAACCTCATACTGTAGCCCGCTGGGAAAACCTCGGCAGGGAGTTCATTCCACAGCCGCAGCGTTCGTGGGAGGAAATTCCTCTTGAACCGTACTGTGCGCGACCCTTTGGGCTCCAGGGTGTGAGGATGAACACCCTGCTGGCGGCGAGCGGTGCGGTGATAAAAAGCTGCCGTGGGCATCATATCAAACAGTTCTTCGGAGCACAACCCATTGTACAAGCGATAGAACACACACAAGGAGGCAAAGTCTCTCCTTAGACTCAAAGGTTCAATATCACTCGTGAGTTCTCTAATGAATATCTTTTATGGATCAGGCAAACCAAAAGACCTAAATGAATATTTAGAAGACTTTAATACAGAAATAGATTTTCTTCTTAAATATGGAATCCAAATAATCAAAGGAGGCGTAGAGCAATCCATTAGTATTAAAATAAGATGTTTCATTTGTGACTCTCCAGCAAGAGCATTCATCAAAGGTAAGCTTTAATCTATACGTACTTTCATAGTCAAAAAGGCTTGAAGATATATTTCATCTACATAGAGAAGGCAATAAACCATTACCTCAAGTCGCAAAAAGACTGAGTGAAAGTGTTGCATTTGTTGCAAATAGAGTTGAAAAAGTTAAAGTTCAGTACCCAAAAGTAAAAAAAAACCATATACATAAAATTGTTGATTATGGGAAATTTATAATTTCTCACAAAAATAACGATAATACTTCATGACTTTAGAAGAGGTAATAATTGAAGTAAAAGAGATAACGGATAATTGTATTATAGAGCATAAAGTAGAAAACATAGTTGACATCTTTGGTAAACCTATAAAATCATCATACCTTAATATGTTTAAAACTAGTGCTCTGATTTTTAATCACGCCATAGCTGAAATTAATTTTTCTGATGTCAAATTCAAATTGGTTTCTACAAAATTAAATAATGAACTTCATTTCATTCCTTTGTTGCATACATTAGTAACCCGGGGTATGTCCTTAAATGGACCCGGGGTATGTCCTTAAACTACGTCCGGACCTGGGTATGTCCTTAAACTACGCCAAAAAGAGAGGTATGGGCACTGCGAATGGCATCTCGCTAAGTGTGGTAGGGCACGTTCAGCGAATGTCATCGCTCAAATCTGGAGCAGAGCCCGACTGGGGAAGTACCTCCACCTTACAGAAAACCACAGCCAAATAGCACTAGACCCTACTCATAGTGTTGTGTTCCTGCTGGTGAGTAAGGTTGCCGAAGAGCTCAAAGAGGACCCAGTGTGTTGACGATGAGGGACCTTCTTGTTCCTTTAGTCGTCAACACAGTGAATCCTCCTTTTTGTAAAGGGTCGGCAACGCGCATGTGACTCCTTTGGAGTTGCAGGCGTCCATAGGTTACGGTAGCTGCTTACCATCAGGCGGGCCGTATGCTTGTTTGCCACCGTCGTGGTATAAAAAAAAAAACAAACAAATTAAAATTGGGGTTGACAGTTTTTTTTGCCAGTGTAAGCTAATTAATAAATTAAATAAAAGATTTAAATAAGCAGAATTTGCTTTATTATTTTCCATAGTTCAATTTTAAGCCTTTAATTAAAAACAAAAACATGGTACTATACTAGAAACCAGTAAACATTTACCTACTTGTGATTTTATGCCACAACGAGAAATAAACTCAAAATAAACTTGTTTTACTAGTTAGTAACACTTAAATAAAAATAGTAGTTTATGTAACTGTTACGTAATAAGGGTCCTCAAAACATGAGTGTGGTTTTATGAAATGAGCCGCAGGTGAATTTCATAATAAGATCACACGAGTGTTTTAAGGCCTAATTACGTACAGTTGCATACACTGCTTTATCTACACTCATATTATATATATTAAATTAAGTGTTCGGAAACCATAGAATGACCGCCATTGTACCGTCATGGCCAACTCGATTGTGCCGGCGCTCGCGCGGGACCAATCGAGTTGGCCATGGCGGTAACATTATGTTATCAAATTCGATGTTCCAAATTTGAAACTCATTGCTTAACAATATTTGAGCATGCAAAGTTAAAATTACGTTACTGCCGCAGATAAGAAACTTATCATAGTTAAATCGTTTGTTGTAATGCTTGTCATTGTCTACGGTTTTTGAACGCATTTTAGAGTACTTACAGTATGAGTGTAGATAAAACTTTTTCCGTACTACAATACAATAGTCAATAAGTTATACTTATTCACTATTAATGTTCTAATTGAAACTTAACTCAAAATAATCTTGCGCTTGTAAATTTCGCCATGTGTGCCAAATAAAACTGTGAAAAAAAGAACACCTTATTAATTATGAGGTTGTATTCCCATCTGTGCCCACCCCACGTGACAAAGGCGGGCATAGTGGTTTTTAATACATTTGTTTTGAACCCTAATTAGCTGGTTAATACACGACTCTCGCCAAATACTCATATGATATTCAGAAGTTAACGCTGCAAGCTTACTCCTTATCAAAAGAGAGCTGAGTAATAGAACACACGAAAACTTTAATTCAGCAGCATACTGTAAAACAGTCACGTGAGCAGCTATTTATCAGATTTCAGATAACCTCCATTACTAGGCATCAAAAACAATTTTTACTTTGGTTTTCCCTGTGAAATGTAATGTATTATAAATTGAAATACTATTCTAAGTAATGTTTATAACTAATGTTATGCTTTAGAAACACTACCATTGACAGTTAGGTAAAAAAAATATTTCAAGACTGTTCATAAATCGTATTTATTATCATCAAACGTGATTAATTTAAGGGCGCGTGAATTTAATCGGTAAAACACATATGGTTTTTACGAAAAAAATGCTTGCGCACTATTATTTCATGTCTATCATTGCAAAAACTCGTATATTTTAAATGTACTTACCAAACATAAATTTCCAGCAACAATTTATTATGTCCGCGTCCATGCACTGTCATACAAGTTTCATAAAAGAAACACTTTATTTTTTTATTTTACTACTGATTTTTGAATATGGTTTGATTAGTATTACAAAAATATCCTTATAGCTGAGTATGTTTTGAATATCGACACACGCACACTTATGTCTGAATAAACATGCCTAAATGTCTGTATAAAAATACCGTCAGCTTTTTTTCAGAAATTATTAAGCTACGGGGACAGTTACATTGCTATTAGTCAGACTTAACATGGCTGTTATTCAAATTAAAGCATTTAAAAATGTGACCAAATTGTTTGAATAACAGTTGAATAAACGTTTACTCAGACAATAATCTTGTCTGCTTAATGTTCGGCGGATTGCAATTAATAAGCCTTTACTCAACACTTCTGTGTTACTTGGGTCCTCTTCAACTCCTTAAAGAGTTTATGGGCATTCGGACTCCACGGGCCAAGAGTCTCCACAGCGAAAGCCACAAAGTCATTATTGTCCAAAAGGCTGACATACTTGCGCCTTTTTAAGGCCTCTGCCGCAACTGCCGCCCCGCCAGCCTGAACAGACGTAGCAGCCAAATGGGACGGAGCCAGGGTATCCACGCAAGTGGCATCCCAGATAAGCGGCCGACCCGATCGCCAGGGTATTAAAGTCATTCCATCGGGTCTTTTGCCATCATCCCTCAACAGACCAGGTGGCTCCAATGCCGCTGGCACACCAACGCTGACAAAAGCCCGACGGATTACGTCATTGAGACTAGCGTGGCGAGAAAATCTGCCAGCGCTCTTACGGCAGGAGAGGCCATGGTAGCCCAAACCATCCACCTCAGCGCCGCAAAGGCAACGATGGGGGACCACTATTTCAGCGCCCAAACGAAGACCGACAGCCAACCGCAGTGAATTGTTGTCCAGCAGGGTGGCACAGCCACTAGAAGGGTAAGCCTGCAGCCAGAAACCTGACTCTAGCTCAGACGAGGCTAGCAGACGTGCTTTTTCCACCGCGGAGGTGGCAGAGTTCAGGAGCCCGGCCTGTACCTGCCGACAAAGAGGCTCATCCCACATTCTCTGCACCTCCCTCCCAGACGGCAATTCCCTGTCCGGGCAAGCCACACTCCACGCATTAACAGCGTCCGGCAAGTATGCTACCTCAAAATCACGAAGTGATGGCGAAAGGATCTTACCAACGAGGGATAGCGTACTGTGCACGGACGACAAGAAAGCTGGAAGTGCTACATCGGAGACACGTCTTACTCCCAGGCCCCCAAACCGAACAGGCAATGTAGCCTGCATGAATTGTCTCTCCCCAATTGTGATGTTGAGTAACCTCTGGATATGGATGTGAATTACGCCATCAACTTATTTGTCAAGTTATATAGCAACTTATTTAAATAAGTTGCTATATAACTTGACAAATACTTGTTCACGTGAAATATGATAATTTAATGTCATCAACCAAAGTGCCTAATATATGTAAACATCTATTCATTCGTAAAACTTGTCGTACAATCTGATATATAGTTGTTTATATAACATTTCTCAAAATTATGTTTCCATTCAATGTGCCAAATAATATACACGCCAAGAACAATATTTCAAAATTTACGTTTTATGATGCATTAAAAGTTTTACGCGTTCAGCTACGTAAATATCTTTACTTCCTTACTTAGCCTGTATATAAATTTTTATTTTTATTTTTAGCCTAGCTTTTATTTAAGTGACCTCGTTGCTATAATCTTCTTTTGCTTCTTAGTAATTTTTAATTCAAATTACGAATATTGCATTCTATACAGGGTGAAATCGGGGTCATGTAGCAAGCGATCAAGCCATGATACACAAGGCTATACTGAACAACCTTTAGTATGGGACCAACTCCGAAATCACGAAAATTTTATAGGCAGTTTTATTCATTTCGGCCAATCACATGTTGTTGTTTTCTATGGAGAGGCGAAAAATTGTTTCGCGATTTCGGAGTTTGTGTCATAGTTAAGGTTGTTCAGTATAGCCTTTTGTATCATACCTTGATCGCTTGCTACATGACCCCGAGTTCAACCTGTATTTGATATATTAAGAAGTGTTTTATCTTTTCGAGTGCGATTCATTGCTTTGTCATTGTAAAAATAGATTTGACAAACAACTAATAAATATGTTGTACCGCATAGACGACCATACAGGGTACAGGATAATTACCATGCGAGAAAATGGAGCTACGGTTACGGATATATCGGAGGAACTAGGGATTTCGGTAGGTTTTGCTTTGAATGCTGCTAAGAAATACATACTTAGCTAAAACCGTTTTTTTATGTTATAGTGATTGAATATTCGTCCTATTTCAGCGACCAACGGTGTATCTGTGGTGCGAAAGATGGGGCCACGAGGGGACAGTAAAATGTCATACGTCTAAGGGCCGAAAAAAAAACTTCAGCAGAGACTGATAGAGCCTTAATAGAAAGTGTGTACCTACATATGCAGCAGAATTAAATGTTAGTACATTAGTACCATCAGAAGACGACTGAAGAGTGCAGGACTTCATCGTAAACTTCTTTTTGCGATGCACCGAAAAGCGGCCGAAAACCGGGACCTTCAGACCGAAATTTGGACCGGAAAATCGCTCAAACGTTTGATAGAAAACCCGACTTATCTGTTAGGGATGTGGCCAAAAACTACGCACATCGGCAAGCAATGTTCATCGAGCCAAAGCAAGGATTGGTCTTAAAACATACAAGAAACAGAAAAAACCGAAACGAAGCGAAAAAAGCCGTGTGTGAAACCAAGAGCTCGCAAGTTTTATCATACTCTCTTGTGCCGAAAATCAGCATGCATTATAATGGACGACGAGACATACATAAAATTTGATTACAAAATGCTCCCGGGTGATCAATTTTATACCGTACGAGAGGGCCAGGATATCAGTGACGCGAACAAATCCATCTTCACTGAAAAAATCAGTAAAAAAGCAATAGTTTGGCAAGCTATTTGTGAGTGTGGCAACTTATCCAAGCCATTTGTCACTACGCAAACAATGAAGTCCGACACCTACATCACCGAGTGCTTAAATCGTCGCCTACTGCCTATGATCCGTGAGCATGATGGACCTGTCTTATTTTGGCCGTATTTGGCATCCGTGCACTATTCGAAGGCCACGTTAGCCTGGTATAAAGATAACAAAGTCGACTACGTGCCTAAGGACAAGAATCCTCCGAACTGCCCAGAAGCCAGGCCTATTGAGACTTTTTGGGCACTAACCAAGGCATCCCAAGTAACACATCAAAGCAGTATAACGGCCATCTTACAGCATATCTGTATGCTTTTAGCATTTTGAGTTCGTTTTATAGTAGCATTATAAACGTTTATAGTGCTGATATAGGTCTTAAATGGGCACAAATTACCCAGCTTGAGATCCTATACAGGTCATTTAATAGCATTGCAGGCGCATTATGTCTGCGCTATTAGCATTATCGTTGTCATGGAAAGTGCCAATCGCCTCAAAGAAGCATTAGTACGCTCTATTAAGTTGCCGACTGCATTAAAGAAGCCTTAATACGGCCAAAAAACTTGCTAATCGCAGTAAAGAAGCATAAGTACTCTCGATTAACTTGCCAATCGCAATACAAACGCATTATACTAGCATAAGAGTGTAGTAAAATAAACCTTACGTCAATGCAAAAACGTCTCTAATACCGACGGAACAAATGTTATAATACAATGAACGTTGTGATTTAACTACTTTGTCTCGCAATATAAAATGGACGAAGACGGTACAAAAAACTGAATGAGTGACACGTCATATTTGTGTGCATCCTAACAAAATTTATAAAAGTTTTTGACACTTTTACGTTATTATATCCTTCAAATATGACTGCGCAATGTAGTTTACTGTAAATGTGTATATAAGTTTCATTGAAAATTTTCACGCGCCTTTGATTTATTGTGGTTTTGCTATAAAATATTATAAAAAGATATGCGTCAAATAAACAAAACAATTGTGTAACCCTCGTATAGAACGAGTTTTGCATTATTAACACAATAGTGTTGGTTGAGCAGTCTTAAATTAAGTAATTTCTTTATTATATAGGTATTTTCCTTGTATAAATAGGTCCGCATGATTTTATTTTTAGGTTATTAATTATTTACAAAATGGCGTTGGTCTATATAGACGGAGAGCTAGCCACGTCCACGTCGGATATGACAATAATGAGAGCAACCAAACCCCTCTAGTCAGTTTGGTATATTATGCTTATTTCTAGATCTGGACATCTGGCAGCTTTAAAGTAGTGGAGGTCAAAGAATGCAAACCATTTCAAGAAAATAAATCCTAGAGATCTGGGTTTGATACAATATTATGAGAAACTATACAAATACTATTCAATATTAAGAGAAATTATACAAAAATTTATGTTGGGAGAAAGTAGTGCCAAACGATGTATAATATAATATAGTTCATAGTTTTCGCCTACTGTTTTTGTTTCCGTAATAATCATATATCGGGGTTTTCGGTGCGGGAACGATTTGAGAAAGAGTAGAGATAAACAGATAGGTTGAGAGTTAGTCTGAGAAAATATCATATTATGCTTAATGAATCTACTAAACTACCTTTCTGTGAATAGCTTACAAACTATGATACGAGCTTTTTTTCTTAGAGGCATGTTTGTATTGACTATTATATACTTAGTATTTTAAAAATGCAATTGCATATCCGAAATTTATTAACTAGATCTACCTAAGACAAAGACACGGTATAGAAAGTGTCAAATATTAATCTTGACGTCCGATATTTATGAACTATTTGATTAACTGAAGAGGTTGACAATGATCAGTCACTACATGAATTAATAAAAAAATACTTGAAAAAATCATAGGTATATGTACCTACAATATATATACATAATAGTCAGCTATTTCATATAAATTGTATATACCTATGATTTTTTCGATCAATTATTCATTAGGTAGAAACGTGCTAGAGTACATTCTGTTTTTTGGTTAATGCCTACTCTTTGGCTAATGTCAAACATTCCCGCACCGAAAACCCCGATGTATGGTAAGAATACACAATATTTTTTGGGCTAACGTTTTTTTTTATCGATTTTTGACCAGTTTTGAGTCGATATTCCAACATATTCACTATAGATAGAATTATAAGGCAAACGACTATCGGTTTTTGAATCTTTTATCTCCATTCTGTAGAGCCGGATCTTGAAATAAATGAGCCGTTATTTTTTTATGATATTTTTAAAATATGGTCTAAAAAAACACTTTTATCAATATTCGAATGGTGTAAAGAATCTTACATATACGTAATCTACATATTAGGGTTCCTCTTTGATGTCTCTAAAAACTGTAGAGAGATTTTAATTTTTAACTAATTAAAACAAAATTTATGACCATAAAACCACTTTTTTTGCCTAAACCGGTTCGACTTTGATGTCAAATGTCTCGAAGACAATGAATATTGAAGTAAATATAGGATACTATATTGTTTAAAGCCGTTACTGATAATATGATAAGCTATATAAATAATTAGAAAACTAAGGGAATCAGATCTAAGGTCGTTGGCGCCAGGGAGCCCCTTAAAATATAGGCCCTGTCCTTTATAATTGAGACAACTTCGGCAATTTTTACCTAGTTTGGTATTACTATTTTCCAATTAAAACATTTTGCTAGTCTGTCACTGTGACCTCCACCCATTAAAAGCTGCCAGATGCCAGGATCTAGCAATAAGAATAGTATAGCAATCTAACCAGACGGGTTTTGTTGCTCTCATTATTGTGTCATATCTGACGTGGCTAGCTCTTAGTCCAATAGCAGCTCAGTGACCCTTAAAAAATGCCTTATTTATGCCTACAGCATTACACGTGAATAATTATGCTATTAAACAACATTAAGCATTTATTTATGCTATTGTAGAACCTAAGGCACTAAAACCGCTAAAAGCTGTATAGGGGCTGTTCATAAATTACGTCATCAATTTTTGATAGTAAAGCTGCCAAATAAAGTGACGTCATTAAAAAAAATGCGTTTTAAGCTTAATTGTAAAATAAAAAACTATTTAGTAGATAATATTTTATAGCATTAAAAGTTTATAGAAACACGACTTTCATTCCTTTTTTACACATTGATGATGTGATCTTCGGAATGACCGCCCCCCCCCCCCCCCTCCTACGTCATGCTACCATCATCCGATGTCCAGATCCCCCCCCCCCCATTTGAAATGACGTAATTTATGAACAGCCCCTTATAGTGAATTACTTGGCTTTATAATGGTTTATATTATTGCTATTATACTGCATTAGGAACGTATTACCTACTTAGAAATGCTATTGTACACCCTAAGGCATTAAAAATAGCTGAAAGCTGTATAGCGAATTTACGTGGCATTATAATGGCTAATATTCATGCTCTTAAACAGCATTAAGCATTTATTTATGCTATTGTAGAACCTAAGGCACTAAACCAAACCGAAGCATTAGTGTAGCAAACCAAAACGCAACTGTACAGCATTCAGCTGTACAGTTGCATTTTGGTTCGCTGCACTAAAACTAAAGGCTTTAAAAAAGTATTTACACATGCCATTATACAACCGTTATACAGCTTAAAGCATTATATAATGCTATTGTAGAACCTAGAGCACTTAAGTGCTTTTAAACAGTGGAAAGCTGTACAGTTGCGTTGTGGTTTGCTGCACTAAAGCTAAAGGCTTTACAAGAGCATTTAGATATACCATTATATAACCGTTATACAGCTCAAAGCATCATATAATGCGACAAGTTGCTCGGTGAACGTATATAAGAGTTTATACGGTCCTTAAGTTCGAAATAAGTTAACTATTCATATGTTATAATGCTTCCTGTGTTACTTGGGATATCTTCGGAAAAATACTAGGGCCGCGGATTCCATTGAGGCTTTTAAAAGAAACTGGTTGAAAGCCTCCAAAGTCGTTGGGAACGAGTCTGTGCTGAAGCTTATGTCGAGTGTCAGGTCTAAGGTTCGGTCATTGGCTTACAATTAATTATTCTGGAAGAAATGTTACAATCATTGTTTAGATAATAAGTTAAATATACAATTCATTATAAAAATAAGTATGACGAATAATATTGTTTTGTTTAATTGTATGTAGAACTCGTGCTTATACTTTCTGGAAACCCCGATATTACATCAAAAGAGAAAAATATACCCATGACAAAAGACGGGAAAGGTGTGAATTAAGCAAGAGCAACGAGAGCATTACCTAACTGGGTGAGTAAAGAAGAAAGCTGTTGGTAAAGGATATGTAGCGGCATGGCAGTGACGCGCATGATTCAGCAGTTTTGGTATACAATTTAAATGAACAGTTACCGTTTGTGAATTCTATTTTTGTAACCGTCTGATACAATGTAGTTGGAGTCGGAATAAATTGATGTGATAAAGTGAACTTTTGTTTACCTCTCTTCTACAATTAGGGTACTCCATAGACTCTACTCTAAAGTGGTGACCCCGCGTTTGTTTTTTAAACTTTTAAATAATAATAGGGCAGGCCAGGCGGGCAGTGAAACACCGCGCAAAGACATTAAGTGCATGTTATTTGTAAACTATATCGTGAAGTGGTAGTTCAAATGTACGGTAATCTCGGGTTCGCAGTACCAATACCAGTGCAGCAGCTCGGGGCAGGGCAAGATGTCACTGGGTCAGCGGAACCACAGCGCGCCCGTCCCACGGAACCCAAGAGCTTTAGTGCCACGGAACCGAGGCAAGTAGCGGCCATGGAGAGCGATTTAGCGGCCATCACGGTGTCGTCGAGGATAGCTCCATTCTGGAAGGATATGAATAAACTTGGGTTTAGACAGTTTGAAGCAATATTGCGCCACAAAAACTGGGTCAGGACGCGAAATCCGATCTGGTGAGGAGCTGAGCACCGTGGGCGATTTACTTGATAATGCCACGATGAGGGCTATGAATCCCTCAAAATTCCTAAAGGCGGTCGGTGAAGATACGAAACCAGAAGATTTAGTATATGGCTAACAAAATTGTGGAGTCCATGGGTTCAGGGGTGATTGCGACGGTAGCAGCCCCGACATAGTACAGTACGCGAACAGTTTTGAGCTTCGATAACTCACACGTGCGATTTTCTTTTTTAGTTAGATAATATGATATGATTACTTATAGTAAAAAATATTTTCTAACAGTTTTTGACGTCGCGCTAGGTATTATATAGATATTTGTTAATAACAACAAGAAAAGATTATAAAAGATATATTTTCCTTTACTAAACTATTGCATTCAACTATTTCAACATCATCTGTCATTTTATAACAGTTTGGTCAATAGATTATGTGAGCATAATCGAAAACAATTTGTCCAAATATAAGTGACCTTGAATTCTAAACGAATTACAAATGGCTAAGACGACATATGATCTTGACAAAACCGTTATAAAATGTAAAGTTATGTTGCAATAATAAAAAGCGACAGTCTGGTGGAGAAAAATAAAACTTACATAAGCTTTTCTATGTGTAGCAAGCAAATACATGTATTATACCTAGCGCAATGCTAGCAATTGTTAAAAAATATTTTTTATTATTAGTACATAACGTATTCTAACAGGTCACAAAATAAAATCGGACTTGTGATTTATGTCATTTTTATAGGTTAAAAAGGCGTTCCCGTACTCCACTAACAGCCCAGACTACTGCATCGTTGAGCGCCGTGTCCAACGACCAGATTTGTGAGTTCAGGAACATGACCTTGGAAATAAAGCAGCTCAGAGGCGAAGTAAGTGAGCTCAGGTCAAGACCAACAGGAAGAGATTTCCAGCAGAGGTGGAACCGGTCGCGGGCGAGGTCACGCGGCCCGAGCGGGAAACCGGACTGGTTTGGTTATACAGGTACCACTACAAATTCTGAGAAATTGCACGAGAATGTATTCAGCCGTGAGCCTGGGGAAGATAACAGCAGACGGCAGGCGGGGCGCCGCCGACAGCGTGCACTTGGCAGCCACCGCGTGTAGTAGACTTTAACAATGGTATGAGTTTTGTGGTGGATACTGGTGCACACGTGTCTACAGTACCGGTCAGTAGGTTCAGTGCTACGGTCGTCGCGTGTGTGATAGTGATAGTTACAAACTGTACGCAGCGAATAACAGAGAGATAGACTTAATTTAGGCTTGCGTAGAGCTTTTCGGTGGAATTTTATATTGTGGGACGTGACTCGACCGATTCTGGGTGCTGACTGCAAAATATTCATTGATAAGGTGACAAATTTAAAGTGTATTGGGTCCATGTAACAAAGCCTGTGTCATTTAAGGAGCCTGCTAAGCATAGTGTAAAGCACTTTATAGAGAAGTTGGCACCTCCGGTATATACGCGCTCTAGGCCGTTACCGCGAGATAGGTACGAACAGGCGAAACAGGAATAGAGCACATGCGTGAAAAATATTTAATTTAATTTGTTGCATAAACACGTTCAACAATCCCAAATTAATATAAATAAGTGGAAGTCCGTAATAATTTTCAACAGTTTTTTAAAGATATTGCGGTTTAAAAACGTAAAATTTTACGCATTTTTTTAAATATTTTATTAATTATTAATTTTTCGAAACTTCAGTTCGATTACTTATGTTCTAACAAGAAAAAAATGTATGACAACTTTATAGCTAAACGCATTTTTTCGTGCCTAAAATTACAAAAATCTTCCAAAAACTTGTTCCTTCCAAACAGTTTTCTGCAACTTTGTGGTCGGTGACGTCACAAACCTCACATTTTTGGTATGGGGCGTTTTGACGCGCGGTGCAGACGCCTAACGTATTTTCACATTTTTGACGTTTCAGGGCTATTATAGATAGTAGGTTTATTAGAGACATTTGAATCTACAGGGAAATAGAATCGAATGACGTCTTCGAAAAAAATCATGCATATTCCTAATTCCGTAATATGCAATTTTACGGAATTCCTGTTTCGCTATGTGCAGACTTATTATTATTTAGGTAACACTTTGAGGGTGTCAATTTGTAGGTTTATAAATGTAAGTTAGATGGTGTTTGTATATGTTAGGAACTAAGAGATTTCCAGCGGACAGTTGGTATTTGTAGTGGTAAGTTGTTTGTTTATAGATAGGTATTGACCATCTACATTGAAATGTTGTGTATCGAAGGCCTAAAGACGTGAAAGATCGAAAATACTTAGATTGTAGTCTGGTCGTTTGCTGTATTTGAAATTCCATTGTTTTGCATGTACTCGCTCCTATAATCACGGAGGCGAGGTGCACATCGTGTTTGTCGTATGATACACACACTCTTGATATACTTTCACTTGATGTTCAAGACCATTTTCAATGGGAATCAAAACAATTTGTTTATATTTGGCTCTGGTCCATCGGCTGTGTTTTGACGTATCTGTCATAGGTGACAGCTTAAGCGCTGTTCGAGCCAGTAGTTTCGCTGCGTCGAAGCGACGTCATTCAATGAGTGATATCTTTTCGTAAATTGTTGAATTTATATTTTTTCCTTTTAAAAGGTTGAACTTAATTTAATTATTCGTATTTTTTAATAAGAGAATATATGAGCACATAGTTCAAGTGTGTGTTTCATTCAAAGGTTTCATTCAAAATCTTACATTCGCTTGGATATCTCATTCGCCGGGACGCCATTGATTGCTCCATCGTCGTTGAGATAATGTCATCCAGCTAATTGTGTGGAAGGTGATAATTTAATATAATGGTGAGGATTTTGGGTTATGAAACGTTGTATTTCCATAGTCGGATCAATGAATAATCCTATTTTGCTTCATTGTTTTTAGCCTCGTTAGGCGTGGTAGCATTTTTGCTCGCCGAACAAATGTCGGACCACGAGTGGACATAACCCATGTTCGGTAAGTTATTTTCGTGGTTTATAAGTAAAGGATTGTGTAGGGAGTGGCTTTATTCATGTTTCGTAACCTAAAATATCTATTTTGTCCTAAACAGAAAACTGGGCATGTCTTTGTCGGCCTAACCTCTACGGGTCCCGCCACATGGCGCGTCACAGGCGCAAATAAAAGAAAACCCAGTTAATTCTGGTAAGTGGATTACAAGGCATCTTGTTTATCTTGGGCCTTATTGTGGAAGAAATTAGAAATTAATTAATATTTAAAGGATTTGATTTTTAACGGGAATATTTTAATTCCAGGGTTTTTTATTTCGGTTCCGGAATCGGCCCAGAGCGGATCACACCGGAATGGTAGGAAGCGCCCCAGCCTTCCGGGGACATCCTTGGTTCCAGGAACACATACCAGTTAAAAGATATGTAGGGGAAATATCCATAGCTTTATTGCGGAAGACTGTAAGTCAATTTTCAGTTCCTTATAACTGCAGCAGAGCATGTCATACGTTTGTCGAGGGTCTAGGATCTAGGGCGTCCTAATTTAAAATACTGGACCTAGACGCCTTGCTCCAAGGGAGGCCTACCCGCGACCTTGTTAAAGTTTCATTTTTAGCCGTGAGCACTTTGTAATATTTTTTTTTGTAGTAGGGGATGTTTGCGCTCGCAACACTGAGGTGCCCTGTGCCAACCGCAGGGATACTCGACGACCAATGAGGGCTCGCGACGCCAGCGCCGAAGTTTCACGCATACACCACGTCGCCCAGGAAGCGCCGCGGGCACGCTCTCTTGCCTCTAATCCGCCAACGAAACCGCGCGTGTCCGAGACTACATATATATATATTTGTACTTGCATATTTAAGTAAAGAATGGTAAATGTTTGAATTATAGTTTTTATTCTGACAAACATCCCAAACATAGTTGGCGACCGTGACAGGACACGCGCGGCATAGGCATTTTATTATATTTTTTAGTGCCGAAGCCGAGAGGTCGGCCATTTTGGAGCGTGGGCTTGGAGCAGACGCCGCCGCAAGACCCGAGCCGAGCAGCTCAACTTTGCCTGCCTTCGCCGCAAGCCCAGATCAACGTGCCCGAAGAGGAGGAACGAAGAGGGACGGCTGCTGCGAGTAGGCGCACAAGATACGAGGCGCCAAGACTGCAGAGCAGGGCATCGACGGCCGGTAGCGAGGCGGCAGCGCGTGGCAGCTAGCCAAACGAGGAGAGTACCGTGAGAAAGTGCCGCCCCTATTTCTTACCCGCATTCCAATATACTTACCACACTCCTTATACCTAATCTTACCCACATTCCTTAATCTTACCCTTCTAATTTAGTAGCTACCCAATTTGCAATTCCCTTTAAATTCTTATTACAAAAACCCCGTCAAACTTAAATAACCTTTTTATTGCATTGAACTTACGTAACGTACCTAACTTGTCAATTTACTTTAAACTTAAACTTAAACGAATCCCATTCTAACTTAACTTTAATCTGAGTGCCTACTGTGTGCTATTGCTTCATTTTGTTTTACTTTCAGCCAGTGTCTTCAAAGTGAGATGAGTGCGTGACCTTTGACCTTAGTGTGACCTAACCTTACCACGTGTTTGTTACTTACTTATTTTCGTTTCAACGCATTTCAACGTCAACTAAGGCTTTTAGCTAAGCGGTGCAGTGTTCATTTTGTTCCTTTTTTAATTTAAAACTTAATATTTCAAACCTTTGTGAAGCTGCACGTGCCTTGTTATTTCGTGACGAAACGATTTTGATTTTCTGACCACGCATTCACGCTTAATTCATTTGCATTCAAGATTTCAGTTAAATATTTCATTTGCATTTAAAATTAAATTGCACCTTTTTTTTTGTTTCACTTTCGCTGACCTAAACGTCTCTTTATCTTTTAACTTCTCACCCGCTGGCATCTTGGTTTATGTTCGCATATGTACACTTTCGCTTGCGCAATTTCAGTGGAAAACCTGCCGATTCGTGCACCACGTGTCACGTCTACGCCTGCGAGCACGTGCTGGGCTGCTGCGTGGTGAAGCCGCAAGCTGCGCACCGAGCCTGCACTGCGTAGCTGTTGAAGTTTACAAGGGGCGTGAGCTGTTTTGCCAATTTTATTTACTTACGTGGATAACTCTTTACTTCTTATTAAAATTAATACGATTCTATTTGCTTGACTTCTCTGCTCAATTAAACACAACTCAGCATGTCTGAAGAGACGAAACGAGAAGCTCTTCTAGCGGAGCTGCGTATTAAACGTGGCTCAATAAAAGGACAAGTCTCTAAATTCCGTGGTTATTTAAATACAATCGCAGATGATGAAGTGCTGACCGGTGTTAAATTTAATGAGCTGACTTTAAGATTGAATAAAGTTATTGAGTTATCCACGCGCCTTGACGAGCTGCAAACTTCAATTGAAGTAGCTAATGCTGACAATTTTCACAACGAGCTTAACGAAAGGGATACTAATGAGAGCCACATTAATAAAGCTATAGCTACTGCTCAAACTATACTTGAGCGCTCACAGGCTCAAAAGGCATCGACGGAAGACTCTGTCAAAACCTGCTCATCAGGCGGCTGTCATTCGGAGCACCTCGGTTTCAAGCTTCCTCAAATTAAAATCTCTAAATTTGATGGATGTTAACGCGCTATCCATATGTGCGTGGGCGCACACACACCTGCACCACCGACGCGGCACCGCGGGCCCGCGGCAGCCGCCATGCTTCCATCCGTCACGGCGCCGACAGCACGTTATACTCGCTCGCGCGCTCGTAGTTATAAAATCAAACCTATTTTGAAATTTATACAAGTTTTTTGTAATTCTATACAATAAATCCATGTAAAACTCCACAACGGTTGTCGACTACATCATTACAAGAACCTGCGCCAACAGATTCGAGCCGGATGAGGCTTTGGAATCCACGATCTATCGGAGAACAAAGGACTTCATCGGCGCGGTCGAACAAAGGAGTCGACATCTTGTCCACGTGGAGACTTGGAGCAATTCAAGAAGAATCCAAACCAATCGTCACCTGAGCCTACGAGATTTAACCGGAATATACCAGGAAAAGGGTTTGCAATGGCATTTGTGTGAGTTCGTTCCAATATTTCTCGATTTCACTTAATTTTGCCTTTCAAATTATTCCATAAAAAAAAAAATACTGTAAGTACTGTTTCCCATTTAATCATTTAAATATTGCATTCCATACTAAAGTTCCGTTAAGTGCTATTTTTCCGTCTTTGCCCATATTTAAGACAATATTTAATTTCTTTCGTAAATTCAAACCTTTAAAAATAAAATTAAACCTTTCAATTGTTTCAAGGTAGTGTTTACATTTGCTTTGAGAAGTCTAGTAGCCCAACATACCACGATATTACGACATTTCACTAATTATAAATTGAAAATTCCAGAATTGGCGTGGGGTCAAAGTCCACGCTCGCGCCGGCCGGGTGCCTACGTGACTCGCGCGCTGCCCCGTGTAACGGGATTTCGGGCGTGGCTTTGCGCACGTGTGCTTGACTATTCTTCTGCCTGCCTAATTACGCTTCGCATAAAATTTAAGTATACTTCCACTAGATTTCACTCTTTTGCACAACTTTTGCATATTTCGTGTGTGCTTAATCACTTCTTTATTACAGCTGGAGGGCAGTTTGCACTTTATTTCGTTTTCACTTTCATATGAAACCTAGCATTGTCCATATTTGTGAGCTTCAATTATTGCAATTTCATTTCAATTGATTTTTTAACTTCTCGCTTCTTTTCCTTTCCACAATGGATAATTTAAAAACACTTAAAAAAAACAGAGCAAGCTTTAAAGCGAAGCTTACAGTTTTTAAAGACTATTTAAATGCCTTAATACCTAGCAGAGAGCTTAACAGCGTTCAAATTCATGAGCTTACCATGCGGCATGCAAAAATGTCCGAAATGTATAATGATTTCGATTCCATACAAAACGATATAGAAAGCTTGACGGAAATTCCAGATGACGAGTACGCCGAGCGGACTGCTTTCGAGACCCGGTACTTCGGCGCCATGGCTGCTGCGCAAGACCTGCTCAGCAAGCATGCTGCGCCCGCCGGAGCTACCTCTGCGGCGCACGACAGTGGATCAGTGACTGGATCAGGTGATGCTGTATTCTCAAGTAAGCCAAACATTAAGCTTCCAACTATACATCTCCCGACGTTCTCTGGTCGATATCAGGATTGGCTAGAGTACCATGACACTTATAAATCACTTATACACGATAACACTTCCATACCTAAATCCATAAGTTCCACTATCTAAGGAATTCTCTAAAAGACAGTGCGTCAATAATAATTAAATCACTAGAGTTTTCAACCGCGAATTATGATGTTGCCTGGGAATTGCTGTGCGAGCGTTTTAATAACAATCGCATATTAGTAAACAACCATATCCAAGCGTTATTCAGCATACATCCAGTGACACAAGAGTCTTCCAAGGCCTTGCGTAGTATGATAGACTGGGTGAACAAAAATTTAAGAGCTCTAAAAACACTAAACTTACCTACTGAGCACTGGGATATCCTAATCATCCATATGATGACCAGTAAGCTCGATACAATCTCAACACGCGACTGGGAAACCGAACGTAACAAATTTGAAGGTATTCCCACGTTTTGTGATTTTATAAAGTTCCTGAAAGATCGCGCTGACCTTCTGGAGACCATGGAGGAAGCTCAAGGTCAATCCAAGGTTCCCCGAAGGCACAGTGACACCTTGCATAACCGCCCGAAGACATTTGTTGCTAATGAATCATTCAATCAAAAACAGTTTAAATGCCCTGTATGCAAAAACTATCACACTATATACCAATGTCCTAGATTCAAATATATGCCTATAGAAACTCGCATCGAAAGAGCAAAACAGTTGAATCTTTGCATCAACTGTCTTCGAGCAGGGCACGACGAACAGCGCTGTCGTCTCAGTTCATGCCGTTTTTGTACCAAACGACACAATACTATGTTGCACATGAACACTCAGTCTACAGAACCATTAGGAAATGAATCCATTGCTACAGGTGACAGCGCCGTTCAACCAAATGTGCAGGACCTATCTAAACCTGCACCAAATCATGTCGCACCAAATCATGTTGCACCAAATCATGTTGCACCAAATCACGTTGCACCAAATCATGTTACACCAAATCATGTTACACTGACAGTAGTAAACCGTAGCCATGCTCTGTTGTCTACTGCTATAATTAACGTCCAAGATTACTTTGGCCATACACACAAAGTCCGTATCCTGCTAGACAATGGATCGACTATTTGTTTCATTACAGAAGCTTTACAAAAACAATTAGGGATACCCAGTTATTCCACATTCACTTCAGTTAACTTACTAAACAATAATACGTCTGAAACCAATAAAAAATGTGATGTCACTATATCTTCACTATACAATAGTCAATACGAAACCGAGGTCGATTGTTATGTCTTACCTCAGATCACCCAGCTGATCCCTAGTAGTCCAATTAATAGTAATGATTTCGAAATCCCCCCTCACATCTACCTCGCGGACCCATCATTCACCGTACCATCAGAGGTACAGATGCTGCTGGGTGCTGATCTATTCTGGGAGGTACTTGGCAACAAGAAAATATCCCTCTATAGGCAAAAACCAACCAGCCCTAGTTGAAACAAAATTTGGGTGGCTTGTTACCAAATTACCAAATCAGAACAAAAAGAAACAAAATACAGTCCACTGCCATTTTTCTAATATCGAGCTAGATCGAAAACTAGACTATTTTTTTGACAGCGATGGCTTCTCTAATATCGATAAAATGCACAATAAATCTAAATCTGACAGTGAATGTGAACGAATCTTTACAACCACTACTACGCGACACTCGAGCGGTAGGTTCATTGTAACTGTACCATTGAAAGAGTCCCCCGAGGTGTTAGGGAACTCCAAAGATCAAGCCTTAGTAAGATTACATTCTTTAGAGCGTAAATTTGAACGGGAACCTAAACTAAAAGAGCTATACACTGAATTTATGAACGAATATTTGGACTTAGGTCATATGTCAGAAAATACAAATGTAGAAAACGATACAGTTTCAAATCTTCTTCCGCATCATGCTGTGTTGCGTGACAGCCTCACAACAAAATTGCGATCAGTTTTCGATGGATCAGCTGTCACCAGCTCAGGGAAGTCATATAACGATATTCAACATGTAGGTCCGGTTGTCCAAGATGATTTGTTGAGCATCCTCATTCGATTCCGACAACACAAATTTGTTGCAACCTCTGATGTTGCCAAGATGTATAGGCAAATTTATGTACGAGATGATCAGCGATGTTTGCAACAAATTTTGTGGCGGTCCGATACCACACAACCAATAAAACAATATAAACTAAACACTGTCACTTACGGTACCGCCTCAGCTCCCTGGCTAGCAACAAGAACTCTAAAACAATTAGGTATGGATAGCAAGAATGAACTTGTCCGTGAAACGATTTTACATGATTTTTATGTGGATGATTACGTATCAGGCCATAATAATGAACAAACACTCATACATACATGTAAAGGCGTCATTAGTGAACTAGAGGGCGCTCACTTACATTTACGAAAATGGCGTTCTAACAAACCATCAATCTTATCTCAGATTGTCAATGAAAACAATAACGATGAGCTATTAAACCTTAACAATGATGACTGTGCTAAAACCTTAGGCCTACTTTGGGCCTGCAAAAGAGACACATTATTGTTTTCATTGCCACACACAATAAAAAATCCTAAAACTAAACGCACCATACTATCTACTATTGCACAAGTTTTTGACCCACTGGGACTGATAAACCCATGCATGTTACAGGCAAAACTCATTCTCCAGGCTCTCTGGTCTCAAAATATTTCGTGGGACTCTCAGTTGCCGGCCGAGGTTGAGTCACAGTGGAATCAGTTCATCAATCAATTGTCAGATATTTCTAAAATTGAAATTCCTCGCAGAGCACTATGCGATGATTACATAACGATTGAATTACATGCATTTAGTGACGCATCTATGAAGGCTTACGCTGCCTGTGTTTACTTGCGCACAGTGTCTTATTGTGGTAACGTAACTGTCAACTTGCTTATTGCAAAAAGCAAACTAGCCCCACTGCGGCACCGGTTAACTATTCCAAAATTAGAGCTTTGTGGGGGTCTTCTAGCGACTCAGCTTATGAAAAAGACTATAAATTCATTACGTTTAAACGTAGATTCACTACACTTCCACTGTGACGCAACTATTCTGCTCGGTTGGCTAAAGACGTGTAAAAAACAATTGAAACAATTCGTACAAAATAGAGTTAATGAAATCACTAACACATTCGACCCATCAGCATGGCACTATATTCCTACAGATATGAACCCTGCTGACATAGGGTCTAGAGGTCTAAATGCTTCACAGCTTAAAAATTCAACTTTATGGTGGGAAGGTCCACATTTCTTGCACCAAAGGGAAATTCAATTGCCCTTACAACCTCAAGGTATGGACGTATCTGATTTACCTGAAATTAAAACTCAATGCCACCTATCAGTAGCCGCTGATATGCAAGAAAATGAATTTACTGCCAAATTTTCAAATTTTGCCAAAATGCAGCGAATAGTAGCCTACATGTATGGATTCAAATACAATTGTCAAAATTCAAACAAGCATGTAGGGCCATTAAGTATTGCAGAATTAAGACTCGCATTGATTTTTCTGTGCAAAAAGGTACAATTAGACATGTTTCACAAACAACGATCTTTGCTCCTTAAGGGCTCACTCACACCCAAGGATAAACTGATAAAATTAAGTCCTTTTGTTGATAAAGATAAACTTATTAGAGTTGGAGGTCGATTGTTCAATTCTAATTATGACTATGATACAAAACATCCAATCCTGCTTCACGCATCCCACCATGTCACAAAATCACTAGTACGGCATTATCACACAATATTATTACACGCTGGACCACAATTGTTATTATCCATGTTACGTCATAAGTTCTGGATTATAAGCGGTCGCAACCTTTGCCGGAAAATAACAAATGACTGTTTAACTTGTCTTCGTTTCTCAGGTCGAACTTACCAGCCTATCATGAGCTCACTTCCTGCGCAGAGGTTGCACGCTGATCACGTGTTCACACACACAGCGACAGACTATGCGGGTCCAATCCTGATTTTGAACAGAAAAGGTCGCGGCGCTAGACTAATGAAGTCGTACATAGTCATTTTTGTTTGTATGGCAGTGAGAGCAGTACACCTCGAGCTCGTCACTGATCTGACGTCTCAAGGTTTCATTGCCGTTTTAAATCGATTTATTGCCCGCAGAGGTAAGCCGGCAATTCTATATTCAGATAACGGTACCCAATACGTAGGGTCATGTAATGAACTAGCGAGGTTCCTAAAAGAAAATAGTAATGAAATAATTTCTTACTCCGCAGAACACGAAATAAAATTCCAATTCGCCCCAGCATACAGTCCAAATTTCAACGGTCTGGCAGAAGGATCAGTCAAGTCTGTAAAATATCATCTCAAGCGCGTACTATCTATGGCTAATCTAGACTACGAACTAATGTACTCTACCTTAGTTTCTATAGAAGGAATTTTAAATTGTAGACCTCTCACTCCTCTCTCTTCTGATCCTTCAGATCTCACTCCTCTTTGTCCAGCACATTTCTTAATTGGGCGAACTATCACAATGCCACCTGCACCCCAGGTGGAAGATAACCGGTCGATCACGACACTCTCAAGATATATGAGGGTACAGCAGCTAAAGGCTCATTTTTGGAAACGATATTCACGAGAATACATTTCAGAGCTCCAGTCCCGCAGCAAATGGCGCATGCAGGGAACGCACCCACAGCTGGGCGAGATGGTCATCGTGAAGGATGACCGCCTACCACCGAACAGATGGCTGCTAGGACGAGTCACAGCCATCCACCCGGGCAGCGACGGCGTCAACCGCGTTGCCGATGTCCTCACCACCACGGGGACCCTACGCAGGGCCTACAACCGGCTCTGCCCACTTCCATCGCCATTGGATCAGGCAGCTCCTGACCCAAGGGGGGCAGCCTGTTAACGCGCTATCCATATGTGCGTGGGCGCACACACACCTGCACCACCGACGCGGCACCGCGGGCCCGCGGCAGCCGCCATGCTTCCATCCGTCACGGCGCCGACAGCACGTTATACTCGCTCGCGCGCTCGTAGTTATAAAATCAAACCTATTTTGAAATTTATACAAGTTTTTTGTAATTCTATACAATAAATCCATGTAAAACTCCACAACGGTTGTCGACTACATCATTACAAGAACCTGCGCCAACAATGGATCTTACTATAAATGGATGGAATTTAAGGATCTTTATGAATCTTTAATTCATAACAATGAGCATATCAAGCCAATACATAAGTTCCATTATTTAAGCTCATACCTTGAAGGCGAGGCGGCCCGAGTGATAGCAAATTTAGAAGTGTCCGCTGTCAATTATGCTGAAGCCTGGAAGCTGCTGTGTGACAGGTTCAGTAACAAAAGGCAACTAATCACTAACCATTTAAATGCTTTGTTTAATATGGATTCCTTACAGCGAGAGTCTGATAAGGCTCTAAGATTTTTAGGTGATCATGTAACTAAAAATCTTCGGGCGCTGAAAACATTAGGTCAGCCAACGGAGCACTGGGATACCATCTTAGTTCATCTATCAGCAGCAAAGTTAGACTCTAATACTAATGCAAAGTGGGAAGAACATAGAAACACTCTTAAAGAGTGGCCAACGCTTGAAGATTTTAGGGAATTTCTAACAAACCGTGCAGATATCTTAGAATATCTGTATCGATCTAAAAGAGATAGGCAAGCTAACCACAAGCCAGAGCCTGTGGCTAATAAAACTCCATTTAAACATGATAAAAACATAAAAACCTTCATAATTTCAGAAAAACAAAGTGACAAGGGTCGGCCGTGCTTCGTGTGCCAGTCCGATCATCGAGTATACGACTGCCCTACCTTCAGAAAAATGTCAGTCGACGAGCGCTGGTCGCGGGCTTCTAGTCTAAAGCTGTGCCACGTCTGCCTCCGTCCGGACCACGAGACTCGTCAGTGCAAGCTCAACGGCTGTCGTGTATGTAAGAGACGTCACAATACATATTTACACAATACACAACTAACAAATAAGCTATCTAGCGAGTCAGCCCAGGATCACAGCGTCCAACCTAACGATAGTGATAAGGATGCAGTAGCCTCCTCATCCACTATGCTAACTTCTGACAGTGCCGAGGTGCAAGGCACCTTTACTGCTAATACTGTACTCGCTAGCAGTGAAGCATTGTTATCGACAGCGCTAATTGAAATAATTAATCCTCACAATAATAAGAAAGAAACTGTCAAATGTCTTGTAGATAACTGCTCACAATCTAACTATCTTACTGAATCTTTAAGGCAGCGTTTGCAACTTGATATTCAGCCTCTAACTGCCTCAAGTGTTACAGGAATAGGAAATACGCCTCTGACCTACAAACCTGTACGTTGTGCAGCTCAAATCAAATCTAGATTAAGCGACTTTAATGCCAATCAGTCGGTAACAATTGATAATCACTTAGTATAACACGAATCATTTCTTGATCGGTAAGTTTCATGCATACATAATCTAGGTAATTAATTTTGTCTCTTTTCTCATTATTTTGTCATATTTTGTCTCGCGCGAAAAACATTATGCCTTTTATTTTATTACTGAGCTCATCTTTAAAAGTATTACTCTACTATCTTCAACCTTTTGCACCACATAACCAAGTTCCGTAACGATACGTCTAAGCGTGCCTTCGTTCATGGAGAATCTTGGCTTATATACCTTGTAGAGTTTACATAACCATCACACATCTTCCAGGAATAACTATTGAGCGCGATACTCCTAACCCGATTCTCAACCACCATTTCTTCCCCGAATGATGTCGCAACTTTAGAGTTCCCTGCTCATAATCAATAAACAAAAAGCAAACAAAATATTCCGCCAATCCACTAACCTTCAGACAGTAATTATTCAACTCTACTACTTCTTCCCGTGTATTCAAAATCCGCACTGGAATTCTGCCCTCCTTCGGAGCCACACTATACCTGCTACAAAACACCGGCAGTAACTTTATGCGGAATAATAAGACACTCACCCTGAATGTCTGTCGGTACCCACGTAACTATCTCGCACCTACTCGGAATAGCTACCGAACGTACTGTCCCTAACCGTAATTCCAACGATAACCTACTTCCTGACATATGCCGCAAATTTAAAACCCCTCTCTCATAATCTATACTACACTTATGCCTAAACAAGAAATCCTCTCCTAAAATACCATCACTTCGACACTTAAGACCCACGAACACATGAAACTTATGACAAAATTTATACCCCTTGACACACAACTCCAAGCTGACGTAACCTAATGAAACTAAATCTCCACATACCCCTCTTATCCTTAACTTATGAGGAACTATCTGCAAACCGGACCCCTCAATGTATTCATATTTTAAAATCGACACATTAGCCCCCGTATCTACCAACAACGACATTTCCCTATCTAACAACCTACGACTACGTGATTATTAGCGCCATATGAATAAATTCCTACATAATCTCCGTTATTCACGAAAAACTCTGACTCACTGTTATGATTATCTGAGTCACGTAATGCAGTTGTTGACTCGATAACGTTGACATTGGGCCGTTCGGCCGACCTAGCAGAGTCGCATTATAATTATAGTTTGCGTATGCAAAACTCATTTTAAAAATGAAACTGTCGGCCTTTGCTATTATTCCTATATTCCCATGGCCACTATAAAATTTCCCACGTCTACCAAAAACAAAATTGAAACCAAATTAAAATTGGCCCTTTCCGATACCGTATCAGACTTTTCTACCCCTAAAACTAATCAAATCATTTTATCGTTTTTAACGAAATTTTTAAGATCCACGACTGCAACTCCTTTCTAATATCTTCAACTAATAAATACCTACACTTAACTTCTGTTAATAACTATTCACGTAATACTTCTAATCAATCTATAAAGTTAACTAAGTATAATATAGTTCACAATTAAAAATAACAAAATTTACATTACACACAAAATACATCTAAAAATTTTCACCTCCTCGACGCTCCCAGCACCCGGCCGCAATGCGTAACCGGACGTGTAGCTGAAGACATACAGGCATCTGGAACCTCCGTCGACTCCAAGCCCGCCGAAGCCAATGAAGCAGCGTTGATATTGTCTATGGTCAATATGATGACCTCCTTTGGTTTCTTCATTTTGGTAATCCATAAGACTCCGTTTTCCAATTATTACTAAGGCAATTCACTGGGTACCCGCGGCATTAATGGTGATTGGACGCTGTCGGCTCGTTCTCACAGTCCTCTTCACTGTCGTCGTCATCCATGATGATTTTATCGCAGCATCCTCAGCAGCAATGTGATGAACTTCACGCAGAAATCAAGTCCACGGTCGCCATGTAATAGGCAGAGCGCCGGGTAGGGGAGGTAGGGGGTACAACACAAACACAGGTTATAAGACTATGGTTTATGTACCATCACTCAACCCTCGTCACAACTGATCTCCCTTCTACTTATTATACTTGACTATATATACTATAACTCTATGTGCTTATAAGAGGCAAACCCTTATCGGATGGAGAGGTGTTATATCTGTAAATCGCTATCTACGTGATTTACGTGTAGATACGCGTATTTGCCTATCACAAAATATTGGGTTAAATAAAAAAAAGTAGTTTAACGGTTTTTGGTTCAAAATCATGGATGAATAAAAAAATCAAGATTGTGAATGCAATTAATCGAAATTGGCTTTTCATGTGGATACATAGCTGACACGGAGACGAACAAATATAACCTGAAAGTTTTTATTTTTTCCGTAATTGATCAGACTTATCTTCATTTAACGATGTCGGTGCAAAACTGAGTCAGTACCAAATATTATCTAATAGAGAAACTGTTTATTTTTATCTACAATAACATAATAGGTCAGTAAGTTTATTAGCGTTGTTACCAACTAATAATAAAATAGTAACTTAATAACTAGCCTCTTCTGAAATAATGAAAGAAGCATGTCAAAGTGATGCACATTGGTTCAGTTATGCAACTAACTGTTTCTAGAAAACTGGACTGAAATAGCAAAACATTTTAGTTTTTCCTTGATTGATACACTAAACACTAATTGTACTCAAAATTTTAAGCTTCAATGTCTACTAGAAGTGTCTTAGAGTTTTTATGATCGGTCAGTCAGTAAGTGACACTGACAAAATTAAGAACTTTGACTAGTTGTAATTATTAAACTACTGGTTGAAATTGAATGAAATTTAAAATATACCGTGTTTATACAATGCTTGCTTAGTTACTAGAAATACAGTTTAATCCACAACGAAGTTATAGGGGGTCGAAAATGGCCTGAACTGCTTCGAGAGAAGGATGGTATAGTATTAGTATAATATGCGGTCACCCGGTGATATTTTGTACTGATAAAACTTGTCGTGGATTAGCATTTTGCACAATTTACTCAAGTTTTGACATTACAAAAAGGATTGTTTCGGGTTAGGAAAACATGTCAGCAATGTTCTGAAATCTGATTGACATATTGGTGTGTGTGATTGTAGAATATTGATTTGTGTAACTGGGAGCTTCCCCAGCAGCCTTCAATCTAGAACAAGTCTGGGGAAAACTGGTTGAATGTCAGCTTTATTAAATGCCAGGTATTGAATATCAAGTGGAGTGACTTTCAAAGGTGAGTTTTATAATGTTTTTGTTGGTTATTTGGTGTTTATTTTTGGTTGGTGTGTATATAACATTTAAAAATTTAATTTGAAATTGCTAAACCTCATCAAATTTACGGCCGGGGGGCCGAAAACTAATTGTATGTGTGTGCATTATTTTCGTTTATATTGTGAAAGCTTATTACCATTAGCATAGAGAGCATTGTATTTGTAAATAACATTATTTTAGTGAAATTGTAACTAGATTCCGGCCATCAGTAAACCATACATTTTTAAAGATACGCATATTTGAAACATCTACTTTTTAGCGGCCGAAAAATAGTTAAAATTTAACCTTTTTTCGGCCATAGGTATAAAATGACGGCCGACAACTGGTAATTATGGACCCTGTACCCGGCCGTAGGATATAATAGACGGCCGATAACAAGTAACAAATAATCCTGCTTACGGCCGTAGGTAATGAAATGCGGCCGATAACTAGTAAAAGTCAAACCTGTTTACAGCCACCAAATAAAAGACTGCCGATAATTGGTAAAAATATAACCTATTTCCGGCAGTAGGTGTTGGTGGAGATGTTGGTGGGATAGATTTTTCATATTTACTAAAGGAGAAGAGTATTTCATACTCATGACAAAAAAAGGCTGTTTTGGATGCATGGTGTTGGAAGTTTGCTTGTCTTCTTTTCAGATGGCACCGATTACGACAGGAAAAAAAAAAGAAAGAACGATTTCGAAGGTTTAAATATACCGAGGAGTCTCTTACTAAGGCTCTTTCAGATATTCGTGGTGATATCAGGAGTATCAGAGATGCATGCCGAGTATATGGGCCATGGGGTTCCAAGAGCCACTCTACAGTCGCCATCAGATATTTCGAAGCAGCCAAGGTATCCAAATATTTCTGAGCAAGACAAAATTTCAATAAATTCTGCACACTGCAAATGCCATTTATATCATAATTATTGCAATGGCAAAAAAATCTGAGCACGTTTTTTTTCAATAATTTATTTGCATACGTTCAGCCGTAAATATCTGATCGCACAAAATGTCAAACGTATCTAAGCAATAAGGACGTTCACAAAGATCTGCTCATTAAAGCAAAACATACCTTTAGCCTTTGCGTTAAGGTTAAATATTAGAACAATAAAAACAAGTTTATTCTAAAGCATGACAATCAAACGCAGTTTGACAATCATCGAAAAGAGTCCTATTAGCATCGGCACCAATAACTATTTTCACCTGACACTAAACAATAAACTTCCATATTAATGGGTATGAAAATGTAAGTAATTTTTATACAATCATTGATTGACAGTTCGGGTGCCATCGTATTCCGATTGAGATCAGAGTTTTCCCGATGGAAAATCATTTTGCACTACATCTGTACAATCTTGTCGTCACTTACATGTGTCTAACGCTTTGCTCTTCATTTATTTGACAGGTGCCTCTTGGTCAACTTATTGTAAATTCTTTACTTTAAGTTATTACCAAAATTGTCGAAACGCTTGACACACAGCAAGAGCTAAGTGAAACCAAAATACATGAATTTTGAATAATCTGTCAAATAATGACTAATACAAGGTGGTTTTTCTTTTTGGGTCACTGAGGGCAGCTCGTGCTGCTACGCGAAAATGGTCTTAAGAGACCTTTACCCGATTTTAAATTAACGAAGATTCGTGGTTACAGATTTAAAAAAAACATACAAGGTGCGACAAAAAAGGTCATTTTTGACAAACTGTTTTTAACGTCAATCGATTCCATTTATATCCAGGACCATAAGCTTGTATATGAGACCCAAAAAAATTTCGCTGAAGTACCATAGCATTTCAGTAGAAAGGAATAGCGTAAAACGAATCAATCAAAAGTAAAATATATGTAAAAAAAAAAAAAATTTTTTTAATAAAACTATCTGATTTTACTGAAGGCCGGGACATTAAATTACTAACTGTTATAGAGTTAGAAAAATGTGTTCATGATCACGGATTAAATTTCACCGTGTATTTTGCTACCGAATAAATCATTTTATTTTTATATTTATTTATTGTAGACTACGGTGACTGCTGACTATCAGGCGGGCCGTGTGCTTGTTTGCCACCGTCGTAGTATAAAAACCGCCAAGTTATTTTGAACGTATTTTAACCTATTTTTTTGGTTCCGTTTTGCAATTTTGGCTATGGTACCCTAAAAACGGGGAAAAATTAGTTTCAGAAAATATGCTCTGGCGGGAAAGACCGGATCTGAGGTTTGCTCTTGAAAAAGCTGTATATTTAGTTATTACTAGTTATACACACCAAGCAGTTCTTAACATAGACAACGTTCTTAACGTAGACATTTTTGTCGTAAAATGAACTGTTCAAGCATTATGTAAAAAATGCTAAAGCCTATACGATATTTTAATAATAAGTTGACAGTTATATGAAGTTTAAAAAAATAAAAATATTTTAAAGCAATTTCTTAAAAAAAATATTTTTTTCTATGAAAGTGTATGATGATGTTTTTTGTCAAATCTAAATCTAGACACACGGCAGTGTGTCCGCCAAGTTCGAGCAAAAAAAAGCGACACACCGGTCGTGGGTTATATTACACGAACCATTTCGGGCCAATTTCGACCACCCTATAACTCAAAACATATTTTATCTACGCATATGAAATTTCGAGTGTCTGTTGACATCCCCTTAATTGTCTAGAATACAAAATTTCATTATTCTACCTATAGCAGTTCTTGAGATATTGACGTCAGAAAATCGCTATTTTTACTATACACTCACTGACTCACTGACTCATCAAAAACCAAGACCACTTCAAATGGTCGTACTGACTTGAAATTTGGCATGGAGATAGGTCTTAAGGTCAAAGTAAAGGGAAAAATCTGAAAACGGCCAAGTGTGAGTCAGTTTTAAAAATAGCGAAGGTGTAACTTTGTTCTACTATGAAGTCATAATGAACTAAGTGGGTCTATCTTCCAATGGTCGTACCGACCTGAAATTTGGCTCGAAGGTTTGTCTTTAGGTCGAAATAAAGTAAAAATCTGAAAACGGCCAAGTGTGAGTCAGTTTCGAAAACAACGAATGTGTAACTTTGTTCTACTATAAGTAGGTATGGAGTGGAAATGAGATAAGACTTATTTAAATTTAGATACATACCAATTTAAGACACATGTTTGTCTTAAAGACAAGAACAATAAAATTGTTCACCACTCTGTGTGTGTCTGTTGCGGGAACCGAACCCACGATTTACGAAGTGCAAAGCAGGTCACTAGGTACACTAGGTGCGCTAAATCAGTCAAACAAAAATGAAAAGACTATTTTTTCTCGCAGTCTAAATAATTTCTAATTTTACAACTAATAAAATCGCAGATTCAAGAACATGGAAATCATATATACTCTAAGATGGAATTATATATACTACTGCCCATCTCACCCTCCGATACGCCACGGGATGAGATGGGATGGTGCACTTCTACTTCTTCACTTCTAGGGCTACATAATAGGCCACCAATTATAATACCTACTGGTAGGTAGGTATTACCAAGTGTAGCATGACGCTACGTTTATCGTACGACATCTGTCGACTTTCTTTAGAACTTCTGTGTGTAAGGGAGGTCTAAGGCTAGGTTGCGGTTGATATAAAAAAAGCGTACATTGTGATTCACGGCATTACGGGTAGATGGCGCTTATATCAGTTCTCATTCTGTGATACACGACTTGCCAAGTAACATCATTAAAAAGTACTGAAAATAATAAATGTTATCGGGAAACTGCTAAAAAAACCGGTGTGCGTTTCTCTGACTATTATAATTTTAGGTATTTCTATGTAACGTGATACTTATTCAAAATGTACCTTAAAAACTGCTGGAAATAAAGTGTGCATTCCTATAACTATTTATGATTTGAGGTATTTTTATGGATCTTGGTACTTATTCAGATCTCACTTCTTTTATAGGCGAAGCATTCCCATAGTATCGAACTTGGCAGCCTTTTACATTTATGTTTTTGATGGTTCATTATACCCGAATTGATCGATAGCTATAACTGACAACGCCTAGTAGTATATTATGATGAGTAATAGAACATTGATTTTGTGCGTGAGACTTACTACTCTCACCCCCTCTATAAGCGCTCTAGGGGTGAATTCAACTTTTGAATATCTTTTAAAATAATCATTAAAAGATGACAAAACTGTGGTAGAGACTTCATTTCCTTATCTCGAAGCACAAAACTTTGAAGCTAATAAATAAAATTCTTATGATATAAGAAAATATACTATTTTCACCCCCTGTATCTTTATATCTGTAAGACTCACAGAGGTATTGTATATGGAAATATTGTAGATAATTTTATCTTCTTCATACGTTCCATACACATGTTAGGCATACTGATAACCGTTTAAGCGCCAAGGTTCAAAAACGGACTTTTGGCACCTTTAAACCAAGATGGCGGCCGCCAATGATTGGATTATTTCTGAAAGATAACATAACACTACAAACAATAACACTGACTAAAATAAACATTAAGAGCTAAAAATAAAAAATAAAATAACTCAAGAATAAATTATAAGTAGAAAATTTGACCCAGATCGCCGCCGTCAATTGGCAGCGTGCCCAGAAGGCTGGCAGCATTGCCCCGTTGTATCGCAATGCTGATCCGTTGTGCTAAATAAGATCCAGCCTTCTGGTCACGCGTCAATTCAACTAGCCTACGGCTACACTCCCTGAAGACCCTGTGAGCGCTTTCCCCCCAGGGTCCCAGGGTCTCAACCCCAAACGGCTCAAATATGCAACCACTATTTTTCATTCCCGTTCGCGACAGCGTGCAAGCAAGCTGTGTGCTAAAATATATTAATTTACTTGAAAATAGTGAAGTTCAAATATAAACCTTATCTGCTTGATGCAAAGTCGATTTTTAACTGGCTATTAACAGTGTAGTGCAGTGTTAATCTTATCTCTTGCGGGGTGCGAGGGGCGATCCTCGTCGCTATTGTACAAACAAGTCGGCTATTTGTGTTGCTATGCTCGGAATGGGGTCTGTAAGTCGTACTCCGCCCCAGGGCTCGCTGATGAAAGCTGACTCTCAGCCAGAACTCTCTGCACACAGTCCCACAGGTGATGATCATCTGAAGTACCATATGCGCAAAAGAAAGCAGCCCGACTACGATTGTGACATAAAGCAAGAACTTCAAAATTTACGGAAGGATATTATGACTCAACTTACTTCATCTAGTGCCGATCTTAAAGAAGAAATAAGGTCGGTAGTATCTCAAACGCAAACGTTGATCGGCGAGCAAACAAAAATCAAGGCGGATTTATCAGAGCTCCAAACTCGGGTTTCAACTGTGGAAGACAGAAATGAGATGCTCCCCACCCTTCAGAAGGATCTTACCGAGGCGAATGAAAAAATTGAAAACCTGATTACCGGAAACAGCAATAATAAGCAGTTTTCAATGCTCAATAATATTGAAATCTCCGGGATTCCGTCACAAAAAGGGGAAAACTTGAATACAATTCTGTGCAGCATAGGTAATGTGGTGGGACACAAGATTTCAGAGAGCGACGTAGACACAATATATCGCGTTCGTCGGTTTGTGGTGGATAAACAAACTAACGCGACTAATATCCGTCCGCCGGCCATTATAGTGCGTTTTACCCAGCGACGTTGTAAAGATGAGTTGCTGGCCGCCGTGCGCGCGCGCCGCTGACTCACCACCGCCGACATCAGCCTGCCGGGACCCGCCGCCACCATTTACCTTGGGGACCACTTAACGCCTGCAAACAAACTGCTACTCAAACGCGCCAGACAACTTAAAGTTGAGCTAAATTATTCGTACGTCTGGACCAGAGACTGCAAAATATTCATGCGAAAGACTGAAAACAGTAAAGTTATACATATTCATAATAATAATATATTGGATAACTTAAAATGACTACATACTCGTAACTCTCTTTGGCTAGTATCCTTCCTAGATGTACAAATGTTCTACGGTCTTAAAAAGCATTATATTCGATATTTACTATTGTGTTTTTGCACGTATTGCTCTTATGTAACACTTCTAACAATATATTTAATAAATGATGTATTGATACTATGCATACGCCATTATAATGTTCTTACAAGCACAGTCAACAGATGTTCTCATTGTTTTTTACCCGACTGCCGAAAGAAAGGAGGGTTCTTAATTTATGTAATTCGGATTTTTGGCACAAATCTTATGTTTGATGTAATTACCAAAATTAATAATAGTAGGAATGTTTCCGTTTTAGCGATCGCATCTTTGTTTCACTATGTCAGTTAAGACTATAACTGGTTATTATCAGAACGTGAGGGGTTTGCGTACCAAATCTCATGATTTTTTCTCACAAGTTGCGCAGTCACATTATGATTTAATTTGTTTATCCGAAACATGGCTAACGGCCGATTTTTATAATCATGAGTATTTTGATAACCGATATTGTGTTTTTCGCTGCGATCGGTCATCTATAGACAGCGGTGCATCGCGGGGCGGCGGGGTGGCGGTAGCAGTACTGGCCGAGTACCAGCCGATCGCCCGCGACTGGCCTGTACCTGCTCGCGCGAATTGTGATTGTGTGTGGGTATCTCTGCCGATCGGTGCCGACCGCGGCTGTAATAGTAGTACCTACTCAAGATTAACTGTTTTAAATAAGCAACGATACCTCAATATTGCATGTATTTATATACCTCAAGGACAGGGTCATAAGGAGGCGCTTGCTTCTTTTCTTGATATAGTAGGTGAAATAATAACCGACCGGCCTGATGACTTATTTCTTTTAACAGGAGATTTCAATCTACCAGATGCCAATTGGGTAGCCTCTTCTTCACATGATTTTCTTTTAACATCAAGTGGCACTCCAGTTATCAATTCACTACAGGATTTTTTGAGTTTTACGGACTTAAAACAATATAATTGTATTTTAAACTGCAATAATCGAATCCTAGATTTAATAATCAGTAATTTTGTATGTACTGTTACAGCCTGCGAATATCCTTTAACCTCTGAAGACGCCCACCACAAATCTCTCACATTTGATTTAATTCTAAACTGCACAACGTGCCCTATTCAGTCGGCTCCAGGTTCCGCTTATAATTTTCATTTGGCAGACTTTAAAAAAATTAATTTAGAATTGTCCAACATCGATTGGTCTGATTTGTTTAGTAACTCTAATATGGAGGAATGCACACAGATTTTTTATAATGTTTTATATGATCTTTTTACTAAATTTGTGCCCCGTCGAAATTTACACATTTCTTCTACAGCTCCTATCTGGCATAGTAAAACCCTTAAAAAAGTTCTGAATGAAAAACGCAAGTATCATAAGTTATGGAAAACATATAAAAACCCTCTTGATTACCTCCTTTTTAAAAAATTACGAAAACGGGCTGAGAAAATGGAGTCACAATGTTATAGAAGTTACATAGCTTATTCGGAACAAAAAATTAAAACACATCCAGCTTTTTTTTGGACTTATGTTAAATCCATATTCTCAAAAAATAAACTTCCACAAACTATGGCATATAAAGGTACCTTTTCTTCAGATGCAAAACAAATCTGCAATTTTTTCAACGAACATTTCCATTCTGTTTTTGTAAATTTTACAAATAATATACCGAATACTAGTAGCAGTATAGATTCAATATCAAACCAACCCATTGATATAAATTCAATAGAAATTAATATAGATATTGTTCGTAAGCACTTAAATACTGTCAATATTCATAAAAGTTCTGGTCCAGACGGGGTCCACCCTTTATTTATAAAAAATTGTTCAAACTCTTTGGCAAAACCCATATGCTACCTATTTAAAAAATCTTTAAGTGAGGGTTGTGTTCCGAAAATATGGAAGCAAGCTTGGATAACGCCCATACCAAAGGGAATAGTTAGTCGTGAAATTGAAAAATACCGACCCATATCTAAACTCTGCCAATTTAGTAAAGTTCTAGAAAAAATTGTTAAACAACAACTGTTTGAAGTTGTCAAGCATCATATTATCCCTCACCAACACGGTTTCTTTAAGGGTCGTTCGGTTGACAGTAATTTGCTAAAATTTACAGGGGAAGTTCTAAGTGCAATGGATGGTGGACACTGTGTTGATGCCGTGTATACCGATTTTGCCAAAGCTTTCGATAAAATCTGTCATAGCACACTACTGCACAAACTTTGGCGCCTCGGTATACATGGTGATCTGTTTCGGTGGATCAAATCGTACATCGAAAATAGAACTCAGGCAGTAGTACTGTCAGGCTACTCATCGCATTATAAAGATATCACTTCTGGTGTTCCACAGGGATCGCACCTGGGGCCCCTTCTTTTTATGTTATATATCAACGATATAACAGACTACATTAAGTACTCTAAGGTTTTACTTTACGCCGATGATACAAAAATTTATAGAACAATTAAGGATATTTCAGACTGTGATTTATTGCAAGAAGATTTACTTAATTTAGAGAGATATTGTAATGATAATAATATATTATTGAACAATGAAAAATGTAGCATTATAACTTTTTCCAGAAAAAAAAATAATATTGTTCACAATTACACACTCTGCGGCGAACCTTTAAATAGGGTAATGCAAATTCGAAATCTAGGGGTAATCATGGATTCTAAGCTGTCTTTTATTCCTCACATAGATAATATAATTACTAAATCTTTTAAGCAATTAGGTTTTATCTTACGAGTCGGTAAACCATTTAAAAACGCTCTGACATACAAAATACTTTACAACAGTTATGTCAGAAGCCGTCTCGAATTCGCATGTGCTGTTTGGAAACCATTTTATGCTGTCCATATTGATAGAATTGAAAGGGTCCAGAGCAAGTTTGTAAAATGTTTAGATTTCAGAATTGGTCAAAACTACGTCGATTACTCTTCTTCATTACAACGCTATAAAATACAGTCTCTTAAAGACCGTCGTGACTGCGTAGACTCTGTTTTGCTGTATAAAATATTGCATTCCAGATTAGAAATACCCACACTACTTCAAAAAATAAACATCAAAGTCCCTCGTGCGCGTCAGCGTAAATGTCGTAAAAAGGAATTATTTTCTGTGCCATATATTAGAACTTGTTATGCAAGAAATACGTTTATTTGGCGTGCTTGTAAACTTTATAATGACTGTGTAAAACTTTCAGATATTGATGTTTTTCACTGTAGTATAGGTTCTTTAAAGAAATCGTTTGTTTGTGAAGTTTAGACCTAGACATACAGATGAAGTTTACCTTTCGAATCTTGTATTTTTCGTACTTTAGTGTAGTTAGGACTACTGGAATATAACAAAAAAAAAAAAAACTAATTTGAAATTTTTGTAATTCTTTAGTTATTAACTTAATGATATCCATCTCCGTTTATCATCTTAATACTAATTTGTAATACAAATCTTTGTAATTTACCATACTCTGTAACTAACAGTTATTATTATTTCCGTAAATTTAGGACCTTTGTATTAATTAAGGAAACTGTAGGTCTTATTTTTACTGTCAATATTGTATATGACTCATTTTTGTATATGACCGTTTGTTTCTAAATAATAAAAAAAAAAAAAAAAAAACTATTGATGGTTGCATACTTGCGCCGTTTGAGGAGCGCGGCCGAATTAGCAGCCGAGCCAGCCTTTATTGCAGTGCCATGAAGATGGGACAGTGCCAGGGTATCGGAACACGTCGCGTCCCAAACCAGCGGCCGTCCCATCCTCCATGGCACGAGAGTCATACCGTCGGGCCTCTTACCGTCAACGCGGACGAGGCCGGTTGGTTCCAAAATGGCCGGCGCTCCCGCGCTAGCTAAGGCCCGACGAATATAGGCTATCATTTAGGCTGGCATGGCGAGGGGCACGCCCTGCACTTCTGCCGCAGGATAGTCCATGATGACCCAATTGGTCAACCGGGTCACCACAGCGACAGCGATGTGGGGCAACACAAGTCGCTCCCAGGCGGAGGGCGACGGAGAGGCGGAATGTGGAGTTGTCCAAAAGCGTTCCTATCGATATGGAAGGTAGGGCTTGGAGCCACTGCCCGGATTCCCATTCAAAAGCGGCGAGGAGGCGAGCGCGCTCCGGAAGGCTGGTTGCCGTTTGATACAGATTATTCCGTACCAGCCTACAGAGCGGCTCGTCCCAAAGACACTGTGAACTAGGGTTTCCAGGCAGGTCAGTGCTTGGGCAGGTATCGCTCCACGCGTGTCTGGCTTCTGACATTAAACGGCTCGTCCCAAAGACACTGTGAACTAGGGTTTCCAGGCAGGTCAGTGCTTGGGCAGGTATCGCTCCACGCGTGTCTGGCTTCTGACATTAAAGGCAAGTTTAGCTGGTCGATTGAGGACTTAAGGATTTTAGCCATAAGGCCTAGTGAACTATTTATCGAGGACAGATATGCGGGGAGCGAAACACTGGACACTTTTCTGATACCCAGGCCACCATGCCTAATTGGTAGAGAAGCCTGAGACCATGAGCGGTCGTCCAAATTTATATTAATCACTGAAATTAGGAGATTTTGAATAATTTTATCAATTTTTTCCAAAAGCGTGGAAAATTTCCAGAAATGGCTGCTCCTTAATACGTAGGTGAATTTAGGTATGAAAAGGCAGTATCGAATAATCGTGTATGCTACATGAGCGTTTATTTTTGACAGGCGATCCGCAATATCGTTAAGGTTTTTAATTTTGTTGTCTAAAAAGTCGGACAGGTGCCCCTAGGAGGTGAAGTGAGCTTTTCTCTGTAATTTTAATATTAGGAGCAAGATGACGAAATTTAGATGTAACTAAGTCTCTGTCTAAACATATCGGAAAAGAAAAGTTCACATTTAGAAAAGTTCAGTTCTAGTCCGATACCGCGGAATTCCTCAATTAGAACGCGAAGGTCTTCCAGAACTTCGCTTACATCACCTCCTAGAGTACCGTCGTCCAGGTACCAAACATTAAATTTTGAATTTAGTTTTGAAATGACGGGGTGAATTGCTAAACTGAAAAGCACTGGCCCAAGCCTTGCTGCCTTGCTGGCAACCTACAGCTGAGGAGAGATGATTTTCTTTAAAACGTAAATGGGAAGCATTGCTGTAACGTTGCCAGATGAAGTTAAAAATTTGTGGCATTTTTATACGTGTTTGTGCCAGGAGGGCAGGTGATGCTTTTAACAGTGTCGATAGCGACACTGTTAAAAGCATTTTGGACATCTACCTTCAGTAGCACCTTACCAGTAGTTTGTGTGATGTGTGTCCTGAGTGCATGGACCGCAGCCTCACAACCCTCTTTCGACCCGAAACCCAATTGAGTAGGCTGGAAGTATTGGCTTAGAGGTTCGGATACAGCAGCGCAGGCGATTTTAGCTACAAGGCGGCGATAGGTTGTACCCACGGCAATGGGCCTAATACCACCGTCTTTTTTCAACAGCGCACACAGGTTGGCGCCGTATAGTGTGCTCGTAACTCCAGGATTTACTTTTCCAGATAGCATAAGGTTGCTTAGGTCTACCAGTGACTTGAGGAGCAGCTCGCCGGCGTTGCCCGAGCTATGTGCGAGGAGGTCCTTGAGATGTTGGGGGGTCAACCCGTCCAGTCCGCCAGCTGAGCCGCTCTGGAAGGACATGATGGCCCTAAGGACCCCATCGGTAGACGTAGTGAGGGGAGATGTAGACGGATCTGGTGGATCGGGGACGTTTTGGTTTGTTGGTGGTGTCGGATGTTTGTTTTTTAAGGCTGAGAGAGTTTCCTGGTTGTTTGAAGCGATACAGTCAGTTGAAAAAAGTAGACGGGCTGCTCCTCTGATGTCACCTTCGCCTACTTTGTTCTCAATATTTTTGTACAAGGTTGTGTTATGTTTTGGAGCTATTCTGTGGAGGTCTCCTAAAGAATGTGGATTTTGGCAGTTATTTTTAATTTTGGTAGTAAGAGATGTGGTTTTGTTCTGATCGGTTATATGTAAGGTGCGATAGGGGAAGGTTAGGAGTTGCTCCCAGGCCTGGTAAGAATTTTCGGACACAACATTTTGTACGGCAGTAGTACATTTTTCCGCAACTGATACCCTTGCACCTCTCGGGACTCGTTTGATAACACGATTTTTTATCTTAATTACCTATTAAAATTTGTCCGGAAAGAGAAGTGTCGTAGTTTATAAGGAAGCTCATACATTCTACGACACTTGTCTTTCCGGACAGACTATAAATATAATTGTAATTATTGGATATGACAGTAAACAAGTGTGTTACCATGGCAGCATTAATGTTTGTCTCTCTCTTATGCACCACGGAACAATCGCGCGTTCCCTGTCTAGCATTGCCTGCAATCGCTCGGTTCCCCTCCCGCACCCCTCGGTTTTGGCAGCTTTGGTTTCAAAGAAATATCGCGCTAAGCGGAGTATAGAGATATTTAGTATATGGCTCCATGCAACACCGGCTGAGGGCGGTGAGGAATGCTGATGGTGGGGTGGTTACACTAAATACTGATTACAATTTTAATGAAATATAAAACATTAAGTTCTAATACTCATGCAGTAATTAGAAATTCTCTTTTATTTTAATAATACATTTATAATAAAATACATTCTGATAGTTTTATTTCAACGTTAGTTTGTCAAGGGTTAGGTTTTTCAAAATGTAGAGTGGTTGCGCACGTTCAGTGTCTTGTAATTAATAATAATTAACAGTTGTACAACTAGTCCGGGCCTTTTTATGAATTCGAATCGATCGAATATTGTGCGAACCTTATAAAGGTGCATGTCCACTGAATTCGAGTGAGGAAAAAATAACCAATCGAATACAGTCAAGTGTAAAAATATGGGTGTACTCATCTTACTC
Source organism: Pammene aurita (assembly GCA_947086415.1). NCBI lineage: Eukaryota > Metazoa > Arthropoda > Insecta > Lepidoptera > Tortricidae > Pammene > Pammene aurita. Next base: position 33,626,018 of record OX352295.1, read on the forward strand.
AAAATTATGTCCCATAGTATCTTATTCCGTTGTAATAAGTGCGTAGTACCATATTTATGAGACGATTTTTTCGATACGTATTTTTGCACTTGACTGTACAACACAATACAAATCTTATTTATTGCATGCCTCAATAAAACAAAACTTATACAGTACACATTTTAAAAGTAAAGGCAGTAAAAGGAGCGCACTTTAAATTTTATTGGTAATAGTAAGTAGTTTTTCCTGGCTCCGCTTTGCTCCAGTGTGCAGGAAGCTTAATCCAAGCCCTTTCTTTCATGCATGAGAGGAAGCACGTCTATCTGTGCCAATAATAATAGCTTATCTGTCAAAATTTGGCGGGTGGCGGGTCAGAACGACCGGGGCCTTAGCCAATCAATTATACGACGTAAAGCATGTGTATACAGTATATTCTCCTCAAATGAGCAGATATCTGTGAACGCCTTTATTGCTTAGATACGTTTGACATTTTGCTCGATCAGATATTTTCGACTGGACGTGTGCAAAGAAATTATTGAAAAACAGCGTACTTCGATTTTTATGGCGTTATAGTAGTTATGATATAAATGGCATTTGTAGTATGCAGAATTTATTGAAATTTAGTGTTGCTCAGAAATATTTGGACACCTTGGCTGCTTCGAAATATCTGATGGCGACTGTACAAGATACGCTTTCTGGTCGTGTTGCCGAACATAATGTAAAAGTCGGTCCAGACCCTATATTTGGCTTCGAAGGCGAGAAAAAAATAGTTGACTGGATAATCAAGATGGCAAAGTGTGGAATTCCAAGTAATACATGCTACCTCCTGGACACAGTGGCCGACCTAGCCGAAGATCACGGCATAAGCCATCGGTTTCCCGGAGGTAAACCAGGCATTCGGTGGTACCTAAATTTTTTGAAACGCCATCCTGTTATAGCTATTCGAGAACCTGAAGCAATAAATAAGGCGAGAGAAGCTGTTAAGGAATGTTCTATACGGAAATGGTTCGCTGATTTACATGATTTCTTGGCAGAAAAAAATGCTTTAGACATTTTAAATGATCCAAACCGTATCCTGAACGCCGATGAAACTGGGGTGGGGCTGGCTCCAAAATCGGGGAAAGTTCTCGCCCCGAAAGGCCATAAAAACGTGTACGTTGTAAAGAAAGGAAACGAAAAAGAAAATTTAACTGTGCTTATGGTCATTTCTGGCTCTGGGGAAATCTGTCCACCATTAGTTGTGTTTCCTTACGTAAAACCACCACCAAAGATATCCAAAAACATGCCACCTGATTGGATCTTAGGGAAATCCGAGACTGGGTGGATGAGGGTAGATGTGTTTTATGAGTACATTTCTAACGGTTTCAACGAATGGCTCATTAAAAAAAAAAAAAAAGCAGGTATTGTTCATTGTTGACGGTCATAAGTCACACATGTCTATGCCCCTCAGCCAGTTCTGCGAAGACAATGGAATCATCTTATATGCTTTGCCGCCAACACACAAACATTGGGATCTGCGCCAACCCCGATTCAGACTCCACAGATTGGATCTTATGTTTCCCTAAACGAAATATCGATAAAACCTTTCAGCGAACTGAATTTGTCCGAAATAAATGAAGATATTGTTGATATTCCGATTGAAATCGCCCTGGACATTGACAATCTAGTTCACACTCCAGCTCCAATACCAATTGAAAATAGCTACGGTACGGATGGAATCCAAATCCAAACACCCTCGATTCAAATATTAGAAAATATATTAATCGCCCCAAACACCGGTTCAAAAGAAACATTAACCAACAATGAAATAGAGGATCCATTTGAAAGACACCTTAAATTCCCTGTTGTCCTTACCAAAGCCAAACCCAGTCGTACATCGGACCATCTTCCTAGTGCCATATCGTCGGAAGCCTGGCAACAACACTATGAAAAAAAAGAAAGCAAGATAAAGAGAACCAAGTTAAAAAACGAAAACTTGAACGGGAGCAAAAAAAAAAAAGAAAAACCACAAACAAAGAAAAGAAATGTTACAAAAAAAAGAAAGAAGAAACGCAATCCCATATCAAGTGTGGATCTTGTGATTGCGACCTCATAAGTGACACTGAGGAAGAGGGAGACAAGAATATAGGCTGCGATCAATGTATTCGGTGGTATCACTTAAAATGTACAAATCTTAATCATTTATCATATGGCCAAGCAGCTATTGAACCGTACCATTGCCTACTTTGCGAAACTGCTAACAGTGCCAGGAAAGAAGTCTTAGGAAATTATAATAAGTAACAAAGGGAAATAGTATTTATGATCATATTTAATTAATGTTTATTATTGTTGATTTTATGAGAAAATTATATATCTTCTAATCATAGGAATATTTCATGTTCTGTTGAAATGTTATTTGTTACATGGTTGTTAGGATTTTTTTTATTATACCTACCTAGTTCTAGTAATCATAGAACTTTGTTAATGCGAAGCAAGCAAGCAAGATCTTTCCATACAAACTTTGTGCACGTTTTTTTTGGTTGTATTTTTTTAATTTTAATATTTTTTTGTATTTTTTTATTTTTGTGACATAAAGCAAAATTTCAACTTTAAGTTCTGCGTACATCCAATAACTATGTAAAAGCAAAAAATTAAATTAAATGTTAAAGTGCCAAAACTAACGAATAAAACTTGCACAACGTTTGTAGTGTTTGTTTGTTAAAATATTGTATTGTATGGAGAATAGGCTTGGGTCGGTCAGGAACTAAGAACTGTTAGGAATGAAACAGTGTTGTTCTTGTTGAATTTTGGGGTTGCCGTATTCCGAGGCGTAATTTGCCGTAGCCCTATACAAATTCTTAAAATAATTGCCGCTGAATTGCCGTATCCAGAAAATTGGCGAAAACGTGTCTAAAAAATGTATGGAAATACGGCAATGGGACCGCTGCCGTGTGCCGTATTTTTGACTGTAATGCCCCTGAATTGCCGTATATTACGGCAATTACCGTATCCGGAACAACACTGGAATGAAATCCCGTCAAGGACCGAAAGGAACTAAATCTTTTCATGCTCTGTGAATCGGTCTTTAGGTCTGTAGTTCACTTCAGTTCGCGCGAGCGCGAGCAGCACGGAACGAGTGTGTGACTGCGATGACCGAGAGCGAGAGCTACGGAGCTGAGCACTTGAGCAACACAAAAACGTCAAGTTTTCATATTAAGCTTCGGTCACTTACTACCTTTCGGCCCGGAATGACAACACGAGTAAGCGACGCCGGCAACGTCGCACAGTGTAAAGCGAGACAGGTAACTCTAGGTTAGGTGCAAGTGTGAACGAGAAAAAAGATTAGAAAGTACTTCGACGTCAGTCTGTTATGGTTGTATTACGTAACGACAAAGATTCAAAGTACCGGGTATTTCCATCTCTATCACATGCTAACAGAAGTGACAGAGACAAAGATATAGGAACGAAAGAGTTTTCGATGTCCATGGAGTTATTAATAAGATACTTATTTACACAAAAGGAGTTTTTTTTTACAAAACTTAACTCAATTGAAACGATATAAGATTCAATTCAGTTTCACTTAATACGAGCGTTGTTGCCAATGTTTTGATTTCGGCAATGTTTGTTTGTTGTTATTATGAATTTGAGCGGCTTTCTACGATCTACGAACACATAATTTAGAAAAAATTTGTAAATATTTAAGTTTAGCATTAAAACTAGAAACTGGTTAAAAGTAATGGTTTTAAGTTCGTATGTGCAGTGTAGTGTATGTAAAAAGTTGTACAGTTTTGTAGTATAAGTGTTTCTGTAAATAGTTTTATTAGGATATAAGTTGGAAATGCCGCCAATTAGGAAGCGTAGTAACATTTGGGAGCATTTTGCAGAACAATCTGGACAACATGCCAAGTGTAACTATTGCCAATTAGCACAAAAAATGGATCATTGGGGAATTTAAATCGCCATATGAGAAATAAACACCCTACGGTGCAATTAACATTGGACAGGCAACCGGCGCAACCGCTACACCCAGATCTTGCGGGGCCGGGGCCCTCACGCACGGATAGTTCTGAGCTTTCAAACCCTACTCCTGGAACCTCAACAACGACGACGACGTCTAAGACCCAGGTGCCAGTACCAGTAGTACCACCACCACCACCACAACGTCTACAACCGATTAATACGATTAACAATTATATCCGGCGACCGCCGCCTGCAAGCCGTGTTGAACGGATCGATCGACAAGTAGTAAAGATGGTAGCAAAAGGAGACCACGCTCTACGTATTGTGGAGGAACCAGAGTTCAGAACTCTGATTGAGATGGTGTCTACATGCCCGGGTTACCAGTTACCTACCAGAAAAACTTTTTCAAACACCTTAATACCCAAATTTTATAGGGAAATTTTTGAAAAGATACAGGAAAAACTCAATCAGGCGTATTCAGTTTGCCTTGGTACTGATGGCTGGACATCCAGTACTAACGATGGGTAGGTACATAGCAGTAACCGCTCACTTCATAGACGATAACACCAATTTGTCGTCAGTTTTACTGGGCTGTATTAACTACACCGATCGCCACACAGCCGAAAATTTGTGTGGATTTAAAAAAAAAATTATACACGACATGCAAATAAGTAACAAGGTCTCAGCAATTGTAAGCGACAATGCCAACAACGTGCAAGCAGCCATAAGGCATAATTGGCGGCAACTTAGTTGCTTTGCTCAGTCCATTAATTATGTGTTTAACGAGGACTGTCTGACATTCAGGCCGTAGTTGCAAAGTCGAAAGCAATCTATACATATAATAAAGCTGAAGAGGGTCGAAAGTTTGGACCCGGGGTATGTCCTTAAACTACGTCCGGACTTGGGTATGTCCTTAAACTATGCCAAAAAGAGAGGTATGGGCACTGCGAATGGCATCTCGCTTAGTGTGGTAGGGCACGTTCAGTGAATGTCATCTCGCTCAAATCTGGAGCAGAGCCCGACTGGGGAAGTACCTCCACCTTACAGAAAACCACAGCCAAATAGCACTAGACCCTACTCATAGTGTTGTGTTCCTGCTGGTGAGTAAGGTTGCCAAAGAGCTCAAAGAGGACCCAGTGTGTTGACGATGAGGGACATTCTTGTTCCTTTAGCCGTCCACACAGTGAATCCTCCTTTTTTGTAGAGGGTCGGCAACGCGCATGTGACACCTTTGGAGTTGCAGGCGTCCATAGGTTACGGTAGCTGCTTACCATCAGGCGGGCCGTATGCTTAAAGTCTGTACATGGAAGATAATCGAAAAAAAGTTGTCTGGGGATACTTAGAATCGATAACAGAACACGTTCCAAGTATTTTTAATTAGTTAACGGCTGAACGGATAATGATGAAATTTTGTGTAGAGATAGTTTGAGTCCCGAGAAAGGACAATGAACAGTTTTCATCCCGAAAATCAACCCTGGAAGGGGTGAAAAGGGGGTTGAAAGTTTGTATGTTGAAAGTTGGTATTGAAATAATTTGTCATTTTTTGGTCAAGGCGTTCATATTTATAACATGTTACCCGTCGATGCTTTAAATTTACCTTTACCCGCTCTTAAGAAATATTTGAAAAGTCATGAATGTAAAAGGGTTATTACAGCAAACCAAAAAACTACTACAAAATCATCTAACATTTATAGGACACCGTTTAGGTAGGAAAACATATCAAACGTTTTGTGAAGCAGTCAGATTAGGATTTATTTTTCTTTATAATTAAACAATAGGTACATTATCTGTTTCTCAAGCTGTTTTGATATGTCTTCTTGAAGAACTACGCATTATTTTGTATCTTTAAGATCTAATAATGTTTTACTGTTTTGAAAAAAGTAAGTCCCGTCGAATTTCTTTTCGGTCATAATACTTCTTGGGCCAGAGGTACACACACCTACAGGGTTAGAACCGGTGGAGTTTTGGAACGAAGTTCCTTATCGGACGGTTCGCGGATGGGGGCCTAGGCGAAAAAAAGTCACGTGACCGTTACGAAAAAGCGTCACGTCACGAAAACGCGACACCCATACGATTGAGAAACATGTAAAATGGAATGAAATAAAAAATATATAAAATAGAATAAAGTGAAGTGAAGTGTAGTGAAACTGAGAAGTGGCAAAGTGATAAAAGTGAAAAAAGTCGAGTACCTCAAAAGTCGAAAATGTCAAAAATTTCGAAAATGTCAAAAATTTAAAATTTCTAAATTTCCAAAATTTCCAATATTTCCAAAATTTCCAAAATTTCCAAAATTCCCAAAATTCCCAAAATTCCCAAAATTTCCAAAATTTCCAAATTTTCCACTATTTCCAAAATTTCCAAAATTTTTTAAAAATGCAAAAAAAATTAAAACCACAAAATTTACGAAAAAGTAAAAAATGAAATAAAATTAAATAACATAACTTCGTTCCAATCGCACTTGATTCACACACTTTCCACGACACTCACGTATTTTATTTTTCTCTGACGTTCATTAGTGCATTGGTGTGTGCTTACATTGACGAATAAATATCTTGATCTACACCAATATCATAAATCCTCTATTCCGCGTTCGGAACCGTATGTAATTAATTACCAACATTATTGCAACCAATAACGTAACATCAGTGTATTATCTGTGACAGTGTGGTAAAAACGTATGAAAATTCATTACCTACGGTAACGTAATGAAAATCCGCCCCCCCGACAGCCGGCATGCCCCCCCGACCGCCGGCGCAATAATATTGGTCATGGCGGTGTAATGGTGGTCATTGTAATGGTTTCAATGGATTTTTAATATGTGTGTAGGTAAAGCAGTGTATGCTTCTGTACATAATTAGGCCTTATTACGTAACAGTTACATCGCCATGTCCGTCCGTCTGTCCGCGGTCTAGCTCAGTTACCGTTCGCACTAGAAAGCTGAAATTTGGTGAGGCCTGATAAGAACTTTCAATAAAAACTATATTGAATAAAATCGGTTCAGCCGTTTTTGAATTATTAGTCAAAAACGTATAGTGAAAGGAAGTGCCGAATAGTAAACTGACGTAGGCGCCGCCAAATAAACGACCTTTAGAACGGATGTTTTCTAACACGGCAGCATCTACGAAACTCTACACTGAGCATCGCCCGACATGCTCTTGGCCGGTTTTTTTTTTTCATTGTTATCCCGGAAATCACCCAATTAAGGATTACTAATTCCAATTCTATAAAATCCCCAGCCAGGTTATACGTAGCCTATAAAAATTCAACGTCTAAAAGGGGGGGTAGCCACTTCACTCGATTGAGTGAAATTTGCATGGGTCATGTACCCCCCCCCCCCCGCCTCCAAGTGCACCGAAAATAGAAACAAATCATTTCTGCATTTGTGACCCCCCCCCCCCCCCCAACTGATTTGACGGGAGGATCGATTTGGATGATATTTGCCGTGGACATGAACGTATAAATACAAAAGTGGTCCTGTATCGTCCGATATACACCTACTACTCTCTATGTCGTTTAAATCATGCCAAAAACAAATATAATAAAAAAAAGTATACATTTATGAGTGTAGTTTCATTTAGTGGTAATTTTAAAATATTTTATTAGGACTACTGTCCTCTAGCGTATCCATCTGTCAACTTTACTTCAAGTTCCGCCTCCAGGGTAGCGGGAGAGAAATTAGGGGTGAATTAGGCGCTTACTGACACAGACCGAAGTCCACGCGGGCGGAGCCGCGGGCGCAGCTAGTAGTAGAATACTTTAAAAGAAGTACCGCGGCTTTGAATAAATTAACCGTCACGCAACAGCAACTCGGATTACCTGTGCTCAAGCTGAAACAAGAATGCCCAACACGATGGAATACGTGTTACGATATGTTGGAGCGCATTTTAAAAATAAAAGATGCACTCATGAGCACATTAGGTGTCTTAAACAGAAACGATCTAGCATTACAGACTCGAGAATGGGATGTTATTGCTACAGTGATACCCATTCTCAAACCATTTTACGAAATAACAAACGAAATCAGCGCAGAGAAAAATGTTACGCTGTCTAAGGTCCTCGTGTTCGCGCAGTTCATGGACAAACATAAGGCTACTTATTCCGGCCCACAAGAGCATGAGGAGGTGCAGGTCATGGTCACAACTCTGACCACGCAGATCGACCTTCGATTTCGTGACCTTGAAAAAAACGTGCTGTACTCGGACAGTACTATTTTGGACCCACGGTTAAAAAAAAAAGGGTTCCGCACTCAGGCCGCCTACGACAGAGCTGCTGAAAGTCTAAGACGACGAGTAAGTGAGGTCAGACTGCCTGCACCAACCACATCGCAGCTACCTGAGCCATCACAAGATATTCTTCAAGCTGTGCCCCTGCCCGTGCCGTCTTCTTCATCTACGATTTGGGAACAGTTTGATCAAGAACACGAGTCTATTGTGCAACCAGAAAACCAGGTAGCTGCTGCCATTCGAGAGTTCGATTGGCACTTGAAGGAGCAGTACATACACAGGAACAAAGATCCTCTCCAATGGTGGCAAAGAAAGAGGGAGGTATATCCACGTGTATATATCTACATGCAAAGACGCTTGTCAATGCAAAACTTCTGTTTCATGTGAAAGAGTATTTTCAAGTGCTGGACAAGTTCTCAACGTGTAAAGTACATCAGTTGTTATTTTTGCATCACAACATGTAAATAAATATTTTATTTAATAAAATAAAAAAAATAAAAACAACAAAAAAAAAACAATTAAAGGGTAAAAAGAAGTGTCTACCCAATGAATGCTGATTATGCAAATGTAAATATTGTAAAAATATAGGTACTTTTATATCAGAGTATAAAGTTTGTATATATTATGTAAATATTGTAAGTAGTTCAATCAATCAATCAAATCGTTGTAAATACTTGACTTTTAAGTACGCCATTCTAATTTCTTTTCTTCCAATTTATATTAGAATGACAGTCCTAAGCCTGATAAGTATGAAGGAAAGTCAAATATTAGTATTAGGTTCTTTTAATTTTAACTTATTTTAAGATGTTTAAGGAAACAAGTTTATATAATCTATGGACGATTTTTATAAATATAAGGACTCGGACTCCGAAACATCGAAAACATTTGTCTCTGTCACTGTAATAAAAAGCTCGAAATTTACGAATTCGATCAATCCAGAGTCCGGTGACCGTCCGTATAACACTATTCGGTCACATTCGTTCCATTCCGTCCGACCGTAGTGGTCACTGATCTGACTGAACTAAAGGAGCAAAAGAACTAAAAGACCGAACTAGTTCCTTTGACCGATTGAACTAGATCGGAGCGCTCCGATAAAGGAACGAGCGGGCTCAAGCCTATTTTAATGGCATCTTTTTGGGCAATGAAAGCTTTTCTTATAATATATGCATAGCTTTGCCCCCAAAACTTAAAGCTATAACGCAACCGCGACTCCACCAACGCATAGTAAACTGACGTTAGCTGCTTAAGCGTGACTTCGTTGCGTAAGGTCCGAAGTGCATTGGAAGCTGAGCCGATACTATTCACTAATAATTTAAGTTCCACTTGCCAGTTAAGGTCACAGTCTATGTACATGCCCAAGAACTTAACAGAAGGACTGGAAGTCACCTCAGAGCCTGCTAATTCTATGCGTAGGGATTCACTGTAACTAGTCGTTCTTCTCAATAACATAAGTTGTGTTTTATTCATATTCAAGGTCAAATTATTACTTAGAAACCACTTCTGAAACTTTTTGAGAACTGCAGTAACTTTATTGCTCAGAAGTTCTATGCTGGTCGAAGAAATAATAGCATTTGTGTCATCTGCAAAGACAACTATTCTGACATCGCTAAAATGGTGATTAATGCTATCAATCAGATCATTAACGAATATTACAAACAGTATTGGTCCCAGAATTGAGCCTAGCGGAACTCCTTTATTAATTTTGGCTAATCTGGACCGGTATACTTTTTGACAACCATCTTCCATCGATTTAATTTCGACCAGCATTGTCCTGTTTTCCAAGTATGAGGCAAAGAGCTTCAGAACCTACCGCGTACGCCAAAGTGTTTTAGCTTGTAAAAAAGTATTTCATGATCAACCAAATCGAATGCAGACGTCAGATCGGGAAATAGACCAGCTACTTTGACTTTATTATTTAAGTTCGTAACTACATCATCAATCAGCTTATCGATTGCATCGTTAGTACCTACATTCTTTTGATAGCCATATTGTCTTTTATGATTAGAATGGCTCTTAAACAGCTCAAAAACAATAAGGCACCTGGTGAAGACGGAATTACAGCCGAACTTCTGAAGGCGGGTGGTAAACCGGTCCTTATGGCCCTTCAGAAGTTGTTCGACTCCGTTTTACTAGAAGGGAGAACGCCTAAGGCATGGAACAGAGGTGTGGTGGTATTGTTCTTCAAAAAGGGTGATAACGCGTTACTGAGGAACTACCGACCCATTTCACTTCTGAGCCATGTCTATAAGCTGTTTTCAAGAGTCATTACGAACCGTCTCGCACGCAGGCTAGATGACTTCCAGCCTCCCGAACAAGCCGGTTTCCGAAGAGGCTTTAGTACCGTAGACCACATCCATACGCTCCGTCAGGTTATACAGAAGACAGAGGAGTATAACCTGCCCCTCTGCTTAGCGTTCGTGGACTACGAGAAATCCTTCGACTCGATCGAAACCTGGGCTGTACTACAATCTCTCCAGAGGTGCCAAGTGGACTATCGCTATATCGAAGTGCTGAAGTGTTTGTACGAGAACGCCACTATGTCAGTTCGACTCCAGGACCAGAGCTCGAAGCCTATTCCGTTGCAGCGGGGAGTCGGGCAAGGAGATGTTATTTCTCCTAAACTGTTTACCGCTGCACTGGAGGATGTTTTCAAGACTCTGGACTGAAGAAGGCTAGGCATCAACATAAACGGCGAGTACATCACTCACCTTCGGTTTGCTGACGACATAGTAGTCTTGGCTGAGACCATGGAAGATTTGAGTACGATGCTCGATGACCTCAGTAAAGCCTCCGAGCGAGTTGGTCTAAAGATGAACATGGATAAGACGAAGATCATGTCAAATACCCATGTAGCACCAACTCCCGTTACAATCGGAGACTTTACTGTCCAGTTCGAGACTTCGAGAAAGAGGTCAATCGACGAATCCGACTCGGTTGGGCAGCGTTCGGGAAGCTACGGCACATCTTTTTGTCCAATATTCCGCAGTATCTCAAGACGAAAGTCTTTGACCAGTGTGTATTGCCAGTGATGACATATGGTACTGAAACGTGGTCGCTTACAATGGGCCTCATAAGAAAGCTCAAAGTCACCCAAAGGGCAATGGAGAGGGCTATGGTTGGAGTCTCTCTGCGTGATCGCATCAGAAATGAGGCCATCCGCAGCAGAACCAAAGTAACCGATATAGCCCTCCGAATCACTAAACTAAAGTGGCAGTGGGCGGGGCACATTGCTCGTAGAACCGACGGCCGTTGGGGCGGAAAGGTTCTCGAGTGGCGACCACGAACCGGAAGGCGCAGCGTGGGTAGACCCCCCGCAAGGTGGACTGATGACCTTGTGAAGGTCGCGGGAGTCCGCTGGATGCGGGTGGCGCAGGACCGGTCATTGTGGCACTCTTTGGGGGAGGCCTATGTCCAGCAGTGGACGTCTTTCGGCTGATATGATGATGATGATCATGATTGTCTTTTATTAACAATGTTATTACGGTCAAGGTGTCGAAATAGTCTTACTTTAATTAATTTTTCAAATATTTTTGATAAAATTGGTAAGAGTGAGATAGGCCTATAATTTTATAGATCATATTTTAGACCTTTTTTATAAACCGGCGCTACTTTGGCTACCTTAAACTGTTCAGGAAAAACTCCTTCCTCATAACAATTATTAAATAAGATTGAGAGTGGCGCTGCGAGTATGTCAATATTGTCAATGCAGTTTTTCTTCTTACTAAAATCGATGACATGGTTCCTAAGAAGAGATCTTCGTATGTCTTATAGTTTCAGACTTTTCCATACTGACCGATCGAAATGTGCCATCCTGTATGTGTAGAAAATTTAATGTAAGGTGTCCCGTCTGAGGTTTTTCAGTAGGTATACTACACGTTGTATAGTACGACTGGAGTAGACTTGTTTTAATTAAATCAATTAAATGACATAGGTACGTGTCTGGTATTTGTAGCTTTACCCTGTTCTGTTTTGGACTTATTACTAAGTATGTATTTCTACCTACGTACCTAAGTACCTACATATACAGGCTGGATTTACAGATTTTGGAAAAAACATACATGTTGCTAGAAAAAAGTAATTTTTGACAACCTTTTTTTTGTGCCAATCGATCCCATTCCTATCTAGGATCAAAAACTAGTATGGGACCAAACAATTTTTTTATCTGGAAAACTCGCAAATCGAGAAAAAAATTGTATAAAAACTGAGGCTTTTATTTTTCACATGCTATTTTTTATGGCAATCAATTCCATTCCTATCCAGTATCAATAAATTCCTAGGGGTCAACTTACGGGAATGTACTTAAAGCCAAATAGAAATACTGCTGAAAACACCGCCGAGTTTATATTCGCTATGAACGATTTGTTTGACGCCCTAAATAGCAAAAAAATACAACTAATGTGGGCAGATGAAGGATAATGCGCCAAGAGAAGCAATAAGGAAAAGGTTTAAAAATCTTAGAAAGTTCGGGAAAACTGGCCATCGGTGGAAACATAGAAAAAAAGACCACTCCCTATTGTTTTACGGGGTTGCAACAAAGTGGTGAAGGATTATTTCAGTTTCTCAAAGAAGAAAACACCGAGGGCATCGAATACCTATTGACAAATAGGTTTAACCAAGACGTATTGGAAAATTTATTTTCTCTGTATAGATTAAAGGGTGGAAACAACAAAAACCCAACCGCGAAATCATTAAGGACAATGCTCCAATCGACCACACGCCCATTGCAGAGAGACTATTCTGACCCTAGAGCAATGCTCTGTGACATATTTTGCAGGGTGGTTGGCAAAAACATGTTCTGACAACTTCATGTGTGAAAAGTGCCTTAAATCAATGACCAAAAACATCTATTAAGATGACAAAAAACAACTTTTCATATTAGAAAAAACGTACGGCCATGTTGAAAACTCGAAATTGAAATGCCCGAGCGATATCTTTTATAAAACTGCCGACGTTTGTCTCACAAAATACGAGACAACATTTGAAGCGGTAAAACACGAACTAAAAGTAAAAAAAAAAAAATGTTTGAAAAGTAAGTTAAAAAATGTTTTTAAGTAAAAAAAACCGGCCAAGTGCGAGTCGGACTCGCGCACCGAGGGTTCCGTACAAACCTGTAGGTATATAGGGGTAGTAACTTTAAAAATATATTGATTATATGATGTAACTAAAAATTTACGGTTTTCGCAATTTTTCCTTTATCTGTGCTATAAGACGTTGCTTCGTACCAAATTTTAAGATTCTGAGTTCACGCTAAGTATCCTGTAGGTTTTGATTCCCTTGCGAGTTTCGAAAATTTTCGACATAAACGGCTGCATCTTTTGATTGCGTTGGCTTAGAATTTTCATTTTTTTACAGCTCCAAGGGACAGTAGACCTGAGTATTTGATATAAATTTCAGCTTGATACCTCCTTGACAGACAGACAGACAGACAGACAGACAGACGGACGGACGGACAACAAAGTGAACCTATAAGGGTTCCGTTTTTTCCTTTCGAGGTACGGAACCCTGATTAATAAATTCTGCATAAAATATCTGAATTAGGTTTTACATATTATAAGTTAGTTGAAACAAAAATCAAAAAGTCAGTCAAGTGCAAATGTCAAAAAAGGATAATGATTCAAAACCAACAAAAATTAAGATTATTGCAAAATAAATGGCATAGTTAACATGGTATTTGTTTATTTACCAGTTACCTCACCTCCGAACAAAAAATCCTTGAGAGTTGCTGCACGCGCTGGCGCCAGCGCCAGGGCACGATTTTTCCGCCCGATGCTTGGCGGTCAAAGGTTTAAATAGAGTTCAACCACGTTAACTCTGCATGAACTTTGCTGCGGTGCAATGTTTTTTTAAGTTTATGCTGACACTTTGATACTTGCAAAGTCCGTGCCGTTAAAGTGGTCCGACTTTTTGACGTACTAGCGGCTTTCACTTAGCTCATAAATCAAATTTATTCACATATACCGTGCTATGTACAATTGAAATGCAGCGGCGGTGCGCGAACGGTAGCAAACCGTCACTGCATGCAGTTGTGACGCCGGGGTGACACGCGCCCAAAATTAAAGACATAATAACCTCGTACATATATTGCTAAATACTACTAAATTTTCACGATTGTCATGAAAGCCACTAACTAGAGAACTTCTTCCGCTTGCTGCGCCGTATTGGCAGCATAGGGACTGTTTTCGAAACTAAGTACGCTCCCTAAAATTAAGTAGGTATTGAGGTTTGCAATAAAGAATATTTGTATTGTATTGTAGGTATTTCTCTTAGGTCATAATTTAGTAGATTGTACTACAAGTGCGTAAAACCCACCATTTTACGCGAGATTTTTATCCATCCGAGCGACCGAGTATGAAATAGGTTTTTAGGACGAGGTGTAAGCTCTAATTTTCACGTCGATTGATTAATAATTCGTTAATCGTAAAACAATTTCAATAACATAATATTACAATGAAAAAAAGATTGTTTCCGTCAATTAACTTTTTTTCAGTAGGTACGTGACACCAGCCTTACGGCGCACTGCACACTTGATTTGAATTCAGTTCTGAATTCATAGACAAGTGTCTATATATGCGGACATTTTTCTATGGGTCCATACAAAACGTCAGCTACCATGGACAAATTTCCGTAATTCATAGACAATTTATTTATGATTTGATGAATTCAGATCCAGTGTGTGGTGTCTGATGTGCCTAAGTCGTTACATACTGCTCGTTATGAATGTTATGATAACATTTTGTTTTTTTTATCTATGATAAGATAACTTATTTATCATGGTTTAAATATATTCAATTCAATTCAATTTCATTTATGTAGAGACCAACTTGGATCATTATTGTTAGTACGAGTACTTAAAATATACGGTTAGTATTTACAAATTAATCTACAATCAATATAAATAAATGTCGGCCATAATTTAAGAGATAATTGAAAATAGATTAAAATCATTACCTATAAAATAAAAATTTACAATAAAATTTAAATGTCAAAATGTCGTACTTAATAAAAACAATATGTCATTTCAATCAATTTCATGTCTCACTTTAAATGTATCATCGAACAGTGGTTGAGATACACACAGTCCACACGTTCAGAAAACATTTTCAAAATGCTGTTGGCACTGCCGCGGATTCGGCGCATCAGGGATGTGGCTCGCTTGCGCATTGTGGCATAAAAGCAGTCTACCTGCGCCTCTGCGAACATCCCTGATGCACTACAAATTTTGGGCAGCCCCATCAGCACTCTGAACGCATTATTGTATTGAACACGCAGAGCGTTGTACCGTTTTTGAGTATAATCAACCCACAGGTTGCTTGTGTAGAAGGTCGTACGGTAAGCCCTAAAAAGAGTGACCTTCACCTCTTTGGAGCAGTTAGCAAACCTGCGGGCTACGAGGGGCGTCTGATAAGTCCTAAGCCTATGGTAGAAAAAAACGATATATAAATAATAACTTATGTTTATTTTTCAATATAATCTCCCTCTAATTCAATGCATTTTTTACATTTTTTATACAATGCTTTTAGGCCGTTAAAAAAATATTCTTTAGATTGGCCTTCAAAATGCTCCTGTACAGCCGCCTTCATCTCTTCATCACTGCCAAATCGCTTTCCCCGTAACTTTCTTTAAATTACTAAACAGAAAATAATCGCTAGGGGCTAAGTCTGGACTGTAGGGTGGGTGGTCGATTTCATCCAAGCCAAATTCCTTCAGAGCCTGCCTCGCAACCCGGGCGGTGTGAACGGATGCATTGTCTTGCAAAAACAAAATGCCTTTCCTTAGTTTGCCCCTCCTTTTCTCAACTACAGCTTCTCGCACCTGTCTCAATAGATTGGCATAATGAAGTGCATTTATTGTAGAACCTTTGGCCAAATAATCTATTAAGAGAATGTCATCACAGTCCCAAAACACAGTGGCCATTAACTTAGATGCCGATTTTTGCACTTTAAACTTCTTCGGTGGTCTTTCACCCTTTTCAATCCACTGCATGGATTCAGACTTACACTCCGGATCATACTGCCTGGTCCATGTTTCATCAACAGTTACTATTCGGGAGCAAACTTCATCTATACCATCTCCGCACAGATCTAAAAACGCCTGGGAAGTTTCAACACGACGTTCTTTATCGAACGCCGTCAGCATTTTTGGTACCCAGCAAGCACTGACCTTAGTCATGTTCAAATGTTCATGTAAAATCTCCCCAACCCGTTCTTTACTAATGCCTACAGTATCAGCTATTTGCCAAGCCTTAACTCTCCGGTCTTCTAATACCAATTTTCTGACTTTTCTTACATTTTCCTCAGTCACCACCGATATTGGCCTCCCTGAACGGGGATCGTCTTCAATCGACTCCCTACCTAGTTTAAATAAGCGACTCCACTTTTTGACCGTAGCATAGGAAGGCCCAGAGGCACCATAAATACTAGCCATTTCTTCAAAAATACATTGCGGTGATTTAGCACATTTTGTAAGGAACTTAATTACAGCACCGTGCTCAATTTTCGTTATATTTGTTGATAATTCAGACATGGTGAACTTTGCCGTTGAATATCTCAAGAAAATTTTAAACAAATATGACATGATTTTGTATATAATAATTTGTTTTTAAATGGCCTTTCTAGTGGCCAGTACCATAAACGCATATACGACCTCGAAATACCATAGGCTTAGGACTTATCAGCCGCCCCTCGTATCATGTTGGCTCTGACGGACAACGCCCTGCGTTCGCGCTCAATATCGGCATCATCTTTAAGGTCTGCGTTAACTAATTATATTGATTGACTAATAATAGAAAACTAATTTAAAAATAATAATAATAATAAGAGACGATTATTTAATAAGATTGCAATTACATGTACGAGGTAAAATAAAAAAATATAAGCTTATTTCATGAATTTTTAATGTGTTCTTTGGCTGTTGGTATCCTTGCCTTATTAGATTACTAACGAAACGAAAAAAATAAAGAGCTTATTCTATGAAGTTAAAGTTGTTCATGTGGCCGTTGGACCGATTGCCTTGGCATGCGACGAAGATTTTACTTTATGCATTAGAGCATAAAAAGTGACTAGGTCGGCTACACAAGACACAAAGACGAACTTTTAGAGCATGAGAAGAGTTAAGTAAATAACAGTTAACAAAGTTTCTTGTAGGCTTAGTTAAGCATTCAAATTTTGGAGATGCTAGTTCAAATCCTGCTGGGTTCATATTTGAGTTGTTTAAGAATAATACAATTTTATAATTTTTATTCAATGGTTTTCAATCATCAACAATGTGGAGTATTTACTCAATGTTAAAAGCAACTTTAAAAACAAAGAATAATTTCCACATTGCCAGATATCCATAGCTCATTTCATTCTTGAAAAGGCCTTCAGTAGGCCATAAATCGAAAAAGTCCAAAGATTTTACGGCCTCAAACATGGAATCATTTTTAAATGAGGCCCCGGACTGCTCTTCACTAGCTGCAAAAGCTAGCTGCTGGTGCTAGCCTGGTTGGCCAGCGCTGGTCTTCCGTCGGGGCCACATGTCATGTGGGTGAGGCCACGGAGATAATACATGTAGAAAAAACTGTTCTTATTAAATCTCTCTACCTTTATTCAGGGTCATCGAGGGAGGAATCTGTTTGTTCTGTTCTAGATCAAAATCTAGACGTGACTACTGGTACGTTGCCTATTCTTTTATAATATAAATAAAATATATTACGAGAAATCTCCAACAGACCATTTAGATATAAAATAAATCTAAAGTGTATATACAGAGATCTAAAAAACTATGCAGATTTTCCTAGTTTTTCCTTAATGACAAGAGAGTCTTCTAGTTTTTTTAATGACTTTGAGCGCAAAAACTCGTTTTCGCATGAAGGGTTGTTCTACCTGTAGGTATAGTCGCCATCAAATATATCGGAGCGGACACGATACTCAAAAATATCTGAACATGCTCTTTATTGTCTTGACAATAGAGGCATTGTTCAGATATTTGTGACCACCTTGGCCGCTCCGATATATCTGATGGCGACTGTACGTTCAGCTGCAGAGAAAAATCACGATGCCTCCCAGAGAAAAAAATATGGTGTCCAAAAATGTTTGTTCTAATCTAATCAGAATTTTATTTTTTGTTATCGACACCTTGTATTTCTGATAATGTTACGTCATTTTCAGGAAATAACAAGCCTCCTCTCCCTCTAACATTTAAAACCGTACTTACACAGGACTACCCACTCATAAACATGTCCTTAAAGTGGGTGCTCCAGTGATGTTACTGCGCAATCTGAATCCTCCCAAGTTGTGCAACGGGACCAGGTTGCGTATAAAAGCGTTACACAAAAATGTGGTAGAGGCCACTGTCATTACTGGTTGCGCTAGTAGGGGTGAATCAATGTACATACCACACATACCTCTTATACCATCTGATTATCCATTTGATTTCAAAAGGTTGCAGTTTTAAGGTCTGTTTTGCAATGACCATTAATACATCTCAGGGTCAGTCTTTAAAAACAGCAGGGATAGATCTAAGGGGGGACTGCTTCTCACACGGACAGTTTTACGTGGCTTGCTCCAGAGTATGTTCGTCGAGCAGCTTGGTCATATTAGCACCTCAAGGCAAAACCACTAATGTTGTGTATAAGGAAGTACTATAGGTACAGTCAGGGAATTTTAATGTATGTCCCTTTTGAACTCTATGTAATAATGACATTCAAGTTCAAAAGTGACAAAAATTCAAATTCCCTGACTGTACAAAAGGCCAAGCTAAGCTAAGCTAGGGTGATATAAATTGGTATGGTTTTTTTTAAATCAATAGCAAGGGCTTAGTATTCTTCTGCGCGTGCGAAGCCGCGGGCAAAAGCTAGTATACTACAAATGCTGGAAAATTTAAAGAATACAATATTATAATGTAATATAAATAAAATACTACTTAGACAACCTATATGCAGCTCGTCTCGAGTCTGAGGGTTTCCTCGCTTACCTGGTGATCAAGCATGAACTTTCGTAACCTAATTCTGAAACTATTAATGTTTTTCAGGTCTCTTATAGGGGGTGGTATATTATTCCAACACTTAGTGGCTGCATATCGGAAACTACCTCGGAAGGCTGCAGATGCGTGTCGTGAGGTGAATAGAACGATCTCACACCGCCGACCTCCACGAGACCTGGTTAAAGAGAGCTTCTCAAATAAATATATAGGGGCTTTATAGTTTACAATACCGAAAAGTAAAGAAGCAAGGGGAAGCTTACGGCGATGGTGCATTTTGAGAATAAGGTACTTATTTAGAAATGGAGTGACATGGGCTCTCAAAGGAATACTGAAGCAGAAACGTGCACAAGTGTTTTGTACACGTTGAATGAGACGTTTGTTTCTAGAAAGAAGACGTGGACTGAACACTGAATCTGCATAATTGAGTTTTGATAATACTAGTGACTCTACCAACCTAACACGCAGTGTTTCATTAATAAAAGGCCTTTGTTTGTGTGGCCTTGCCCTGAGCCTATAGAAGCAATTCCTGACAGCATCAGCTACATGCTTCTCATACCGACGGCCACAGTCTATCTGGAGACCCAAATTCCTAGCCTCATAAACGCGGTCAATAGGCTCATCCAACAGCATGACTATCTTTGTCGGAGTAATACCAGCCAACTGATGCTTGCTGCCAAAGACCAGATATTTTGTTTTGTTTAGGTTAAGTAGGAGGCAGTTTTCAGTAGCCCAAGATGCTATGCTATTGAGATCAATGTTTAATTTAACAATGGCTTCATCAATTTCAGACGCCTTGCAAGAAATATACACTTGGATGTCATCTGCATAGATGTGGTACTTGCAGTGTGTGATGCGTGACATAATGTCGGCAGAATAGAGAATGAATAAAATAGGACCAAGGATGGAGCCCTGAGGAACCCCTCTCGATGAGCTATTATGTTTAGATGTGCGCGAGGAGGCGTCACTAAGGTTAATTTTGACATATTGTCTGCGGTTATTAAGGTGCTAATGCAGTTAAAGCAATGCCGTAACAACAAAATGGCCAGAAGGTTAACGATGGATGAAAAACTAATGGCACTGATGCTGATGAAGCATTGCCCGAAGGGTTACAAACTTCTGGAAACTATGTTTGCTTTGCCTAATAAGAGGACTTTACATAGAATCTCGGAAATATTTTTAATGAAACCTGGAGTCAATCAACAGGTCTTTGCACATATCCGGAATACGGTCAAAAATTAGAGCCAACAACAAAAGTTATGCTCCATAGTATTTGACGAAGTTGCATTGACGCCATATTTAACATATGATGAAATTTATGGATTTGTAAATGTGGGTGGCGAAAGACAGATGAAATACTGTGATCATGCTCTTGTCTTTATGGTAAGAGGAATATGTTCTTCATGGCGCCAATTTTAATCGTACTACTTCTGTGAAGGAGCAACATCTACAGAGGAAATGAAAATCATTCTAAGGCAAATCGTGTCAGAAGTGGCTCAAACAGGCCTAGTACCTTTAGACTGATTGCTATAACAAATATTCGAGAGGAGACCGTACAAAACTGTAATGAAGCCGACGTTAAAGTTGGTAAATTTCGTATCAGTAATATTTTATGCCATCAAAACAAAACTTGTAAAAAAAAACAAGTCTCGCAACTCAGTTCTTCTACCGTAAAAAGTTGTGAGATCCATATAATACCAAGTAGGTTGATTTATTCAGTCCCTACTTATAGGACTTTCTGTCTTAAGTTATTACGTAATTAGCTAATCTAACAACATCTTATAGTGACAGCATTAATATTAAAAATCTTTTATGTTTAAATAAAATAGATTGACTTGGTCATCGCATGAAAACCAGATTAACATATTTATAGCATCTTTTAAGCATAGGGCTCATTCAAAAATCATGTGATCGTTTTTGGGGGGGGAGGGGGTCAAAGAAATATCACGATTGATCACGATGGGGGAGGGGGGAGTCCAAGACCACATCACGTGTACTTTTCTTCACACAGCATAATAAACCCAGAACAACGAAATTTCATAACAATCTATTTAACCAACATAAAAATCTCGCATCGGCGCCCATGGCCTTGACCTGCGTTGACCCCAGATCGCCGCTCGACTCGGGAACGCGGCGCGGCGCTCGCGGGAGCCAGTGTTTTCATTATTTTCGTAAGGAGTAGACATAGGTACGCTGTTAATTTGTTGCATGTGATCAGTTTTAATCATTCCATAAATGTCGAAGTTAGGAGATCTCTACAAAGACCTTTTTTATGAATTTAAAAAAGGTAAAAAGGGAGAAGAAGCTCAGAAACAATTTAACATGTTGTGGTCAGAAGCAAAGCAAAAGTACCCGGTAAAAGATGAGCTTGCAAAGTGGGCGTCAGATCTGTTACAAGAATACCGTAGAAAAAAGCAGACGAAGAAATCTTCAAATGTCCTGTTTTATTGTTCGAAAAAAAAAGGTACGTAATAAAACCCATATTTTTTATGACCTTATTATCTATACATATAATAAAGCTGAAGAGGGTCGAAAGTCTGTACATGGAAGATAATCGAAAAAAAGTTGGCTGGGGATACTTAGAATCGATAACAGAACACGTTACAACCGTTTTTAGAATTTTTGTCTGTTTGTCTGTTTATTTGACCGCGCATCACGTGAAAACGGCTGAACTGATTTTGATGAAATTTTGTATAGAGATAGTTTGAGTCCCGGGAAAGGATAATATATACTTTTAATCCCGAAAACCAACCCTGGTGGCGGTGAAAATGGCGTTGAAAGTTTGTATGGAGAATTTTTAACCGCTGAAACGATTTAGATAGAAATGAGTATGGAGATAATTTAAGTCTCGAGAAACGTCATAGGATAGTTTTCAAACCCTTGTGGGGGTGAAAAGGGGTTGGAAGTTGGTATGACGAATTTTTTACCGCTGAACTGATTTAGATGGAAATATGTGTATGGGTCTCGAGAAAGGACAAAGGATAGTTTTTACCCCAAAATCAACCCTAAAGGGGTGAAAAGGGAGTTGGAAATTTGTATAGGGAATTATTAACCGCAGAATCGATTTAGATAAAAATTTGGTATGGAGATAATTTGAGCTCTGGAAAAGGAAATAAAATAGTTTTATCTCGGAAATTATCCCTTAAGCGGATGCAAAATGGGTGGAAGTTTACATGGGGAAGAAACAACCAATAACCGCTGTACGTATTTAGATAAAATTTGGTATTGAAATAATTTGTAATTTTTTGGTCAAGGTGTTCATATTTATAACATACCCGTCGATGCTTTAAATTTACCTTTACCCGCTCTTAAGAAATATTTGAAAATGTCATGAATGTCAAAGGGTTATTCCAGGTTCGAGGACTATATATGACGGACAAAGATGCATGGCCCAAACCAAAAAAATACTACAAAATCATCTAACATTTATAGGACACCGTTTAGGTAGGAAAACATATCAAACGTTTTGTGAAGCAGTCAGATTAGGATTTATTTTTCTTTATAATTAAACAATGGGTACATTATCTGTCTCTCAAGCTGTTTTGATGTCTTCTTGAAGAACTACGCATTATTTTGTATCTTTAAGATCCAATAATGTATTTCTTACTGTTTTGAAAAAAATAAGTCCCGTCGAGTTTCTTTTCGGTCATAAATGTCATAATACTTCTTGGGCCAGAGGTGTAGGGTTAGAACCGGTGGTAGTTTTGGAACGAAGTTCCTTATCGGACGGGTCGCGGATGGGAGGCTAGGCGAAAAAAAGTCACGTGACCATCACGAAAAAGCGTCACGTCACGAAAACGCGACACCCATACGATTGAGAAACGTGTAAAATGGAATGAAATAAAAAATATATAAAATAGAATAAAGTGAAGTGAGGTGAATGAAGTGTAGTGAAAAGTTAAAGTGAGAAGTGACAAAGTGATAAAAGTGAAAAAACTGAAAAAAGTCGAGAACCTAAAGGGAAAAAATGGCAAAAATTTCAACAATTTCAAAAATTTCCGTAGTCAACTAGGAACCCTTATAGTTTCGCCATGTCCGTCCGTCTGTCCGCGGTCTAGCTCAGTTATCGTTCGCACTAGAAAGCTGAAATTTGGTAAGGCCTGATAAGAACTTTCAATAAAAAGTATATTGAATAAAATCGGTTCAGCCGTTTTTGAATTATCAGTCAAAAACGCATAGTGAAAGGAAGTACCGAATAGGAAAATGACGTAAGCGTCGCCAAATAATAAAGTGTTTATCTATGTATCTATCAAATATCCCTTAATAAACGACCTTTTGAACGGATGTTTTGTAACAGGGTGGCCTCTACGAAACTCTACACTGAGCATCGCCCGACATGCTCTTGGCCGGTTCTCATCTCATCATGCTCAAATTCAACGTCTAAAGGGGGGGCCACTACACTCGAGTTAAACTTGCATGGGTCATGGACCCCCCCTCCAAGTGCACCTCAAACAGAAAAAAATCATTTCTGCATTTGTGACCCCCCCCCCCCACCCCCACCCCAAATTTCAACCGCGCCTGTTCTTACCTTTCATGCTTTGACTGATTTGACGGGAGGATCGATTTGGATGATATTTGCCGTGGACATGAACGTATAAATACAAAAGTGGTCCTGTATATACACCTACTACTGTATGTCGTTTAAATCGTGCCAAAAAAAAAATATGATAAAAAAAGTATTCATTTTTGAGTGTAGTTTCATTAAGTGGTAATTGTAAAATATTTTATTAGGACTACTGTCCTCTAGCGTCATCTGTCAACTTTACTTCAAGTTCCGCCTCCAGGGTAGCGGGAGAGGAATTAGGGGTGAATTAGCCGCTTACTGACACAGACCGAATTCCACGCGGGCGGAGCCGCGGGCACAGCTAGTAAAAGGTTCTCCGGTTCTCATCTCATCATGCTCAAATTCAACGTCTAAAGGGGGGGCCACTACACTCGAGTTAAACTTGCATGGGTCATGGACCCCCCCTCCAAGTGCACCTCAAACAGAAAAAAATCATTTCTGCATTTGTGACCCCCCCCCCCCCACCCCCACCCCAAATTTCAACCGCGCCTGTTCTTACCTTTCATGCTTTGACTGATTTGACGGGAGGATCGATTTGGATGATATTTGCCGTGGACATGAACGTATAAATACAAAAGTGGTCCTGTATATACACCTACTACTGTATGTCGTTTAAATCGTGCCAAAAAAAAAATATGATAAAAAAAGTATTCATTTTTGAGTGTAGTTTCATTAAGTGGTAATTGTAAGCCGCCTCCAGGGTAGCGGGAGAGGAATTAGGGGTGAATTAGCCGCTTACTGACACAGACCGAATTCCACGCGGGCGGAGCCGCGGGCACAGCTAGTAAATTATAAATAGAACTAAATTGACTTTTTTTTTAAGTTTACAAAGTTCACCTCGCCGGAACACTGGATTGTACCTACAAGTTTAATATTAAACTTGCTGGCACTCCAACTGTGATAAAGGTATTTTAGTATAACAGAATGGTTTGGTTTGAGTAAAACTAAAATCATTGAATGGAATGGATTGATGACTTTATATGCATGGAAAGCCGTAATAAGACTAATAAGTTTGTAACGGTATGCTATAATATCTAACAAAATGTGTAAAATGCATAAATATAAGTATGTTTTTCATCCATGACAAATAAACATTACTTTTTTTTACGCACGCTACTCGTTTGCATAACTGTTTTGTGTCTAACATAGTTTTTAACGTGTGTTTGTGCAATATTTTTATTATAACTACTTATTTTTAATGGTGGATTTACTAACGTACTGGTGTACACCTTTATTTTATTGTACGGTGCGGCGATCAATGGCGTGGCGTCTATAGAATTGGATTATTTGAAGATAATAAACACGCTGTTGTTGCAGCTCTAATAAAATAGTTTAAGCTAAAAAATGTGTGTTTTGTACAAGATGATAGACGGCACGCCATCGACATTGATGGCCTATGCCTTATGCGTGTTTTCGAAATGCTTGAATAATGTGCTAATTTCATTGAAGGTATTCATTATTCGTTTTGTATATTTTAGAGTAATATGGATAGTGAAAAAACTAGTAGCAGTACATCAGCTGGTATTTTGCCAAAACCCTGTTCATCTTTGGAACTAAGTCCGATAGTAAAGGTGGAAGAAAGTGCCATTTCTACTAGCTTGTCAGGTACAAATTAATTTTATCAATATTTTACAAAAATCTGGTTATGAACCTACAGATTAAAAACAAATTGTTCGCTAAAATTTATACGACAGTGGCATAACTGGACTAAATGTTTCTTAGTATAAATCACTATAGTCCACAATACATTCACGAAGACCACACGTCTTTTTTTTTTTCAATATGGTAAATAAAATTATTTTTTCCTTTTAGAATTTCGAAAACGCAAGGCGTCAGACAGCGGCGAAGATACTGTTCCCACTACAGAGCACCCAGCTCGTCCTACGCCAGCACAGGACAAGCTGAAAAGTGACATAATCCTTTTACAATCGGAACTCGATTTAGCTCTTCGCCGTAGGGATGCACCAAGTGCGAGTGGAAGTGAACATCTGCAAATAAAAAAGATTCAAGATAAAATAGAAAAATATAAAAAAGAACTAAAAAAGAAAGAAAAGCACGTTCTGTCCTCGCAGACACATAGACGGACAGTAAAAGCTAAAATGGAACTAGTATGTCAAAAAAATCCCGATGTGGCAAGTTTGCTTAAAACTCGTTCTGTCGTAGGACGCCCCCGACTGGAAGTGGAGCAGCCGACATTATTAAGTACGATTGTCGATTTAGCAATGTTTGGGGCTTCGGCCGAAGAACGACGTCGTTGTGAGATTGTACGAACATGTCGCACGCTTGACGACCTGCACCAAAATTTAAAAGAACTCGGTTTTGACATCTCACGAGGTTCTACCTATTTGCGGCTGCTGCCGAGGAATTACGCAACCACAGAAGGTAAAAGACATGTGACCACTGTCCCAGTCAAATTGAGCCGTCCAGAAGCGGACCACCATCGAGCTCACCCGGACCAAAATTTCTGCGTCGCTACTATCCGATCATTAGAAACCATAGCTTCCATACTAGGGCCCGACGAAGTTTTCTTTCTGTCTCAAGATGACAAAGCTCGAGTACCGATAGGAATAACCGCAGCACACAAACAAGCTCCGCTACTGATGCACGTCGATTACAGAGTTTCTCTTCCTGATCATGACTGGGTTGTTGCAACAAAACATAAATTAATCCCCAGTGTATACACTGGATGCACCATCAAACCCAATGATATGGGCCGCAGTGAAGCAGTTTTATACTTGGGGCCAACCTACGTGGCAATTAGGAGTGGAAAGCATGGATCGTCAACAGCGTCCCATGCTAAAGACTTTAATACATTGACCACTCTTGATCCCTTCAAAGATATAATGAACAATTCACAGGGGCATCTAAAGCCAGTTGTTCTTATTTCATCAGACGGTGGCCCAGATGAAAACCCAAGATATGTAAAGGTTATATCTCATGCTGTGCATCACTTCATCACACATGATTTAGATGCCATATTTGTATTTACAAATGCACCCGGCAGAAGTGCGTTTAACCGCGTAGAGAGGAGGATGGCACCCTTAAGTCGGGAATTATCTGGTGTTATCCTTCCCCATGATTTTTATGGCTCGCATTTAGATGCACAAGGCAAGACGATAGATTCCTATTTAGAAATAAAGAACTTCAAAAAGGCTGGAGATGTGCTTGCTGAAATTTGGGGCAACACGATCATAGATGGCTACAAAGTCTTGGCAGAGTACGTCGAGCCCAATAATGATGATGACAGGCCAGATCTCCCTTCTCCAAAATGGTATAGCGAGCATGTTCGCGAAAGCCAATATCTGCTCCAGGTACTGTGATATTTATTTATATATTTTACTTAGCTTCGTTCACATTTACCTCTTATTTATTTATTGTGTTTAACATTTTTAGACTTAGACTACAATAAAATTATATAACTTACAAACAAAAAGCTATAAATATAATGATTTTATTATCTTACTTTCTAATGTTACTGAAATTATAATCTAACCATTACTATCCTAATAAATCACACAAAATACTACAACCGACATTTTAAACTAAAACTGAAATTTCTATGAAAGTAGTACTATAAATAAATTACAAATCAAATAAAAATGACTAAGTACTAATTAATTACATAAATATATTGAAATACTCAATTTTTTTAGGTAGTGAAGTGTGATGACCGTTCTTGCTGTGCAAAAATGCGAAGTTCTTTGAGAGTCGTACTGCCGGAACGCTTCCTTACACCTCCTTTTCCTGTAACGCAGTCTCAAGATGGGCTATGCGTCCCTAATCCCGAAGATCACGATGGGAAGTCTTTTGCTTCTTTTTTGCTGCGCCAATCATTGGTAATGACATCCAAACTTGGGGGATCATACCATAATTTAAAAAAAGTACCGTACTCGTATGATCTGTACTGCCCAAGTTCAAAATCCGACCAGCAAGTTAGTGGGAGGACGTGCCAGAACTGCGAAATCTACTTCTGCTCAAAAAAAATGTTGCCACTCATAAAAGTCTACACAAAGAGCCCAAAAATATAGTAATTGTACGTCCCAGACGTATTGTGACTCGGCGTATGGCAAGGGATGCTAGGGAAGTTCTCTGCATCATAAGAGACGAGGATTGTCCAGAGTGGCAATATAAAGAAGATGTGGAAGATGTTGGTGGCCCTAGAACGACCACAACCGAAGCCGACGTCTGTCCTGTCATCTCCATTGAGGAAATATACCAATCTCCGTGGACCGATGACAGCGGTCATTAAACAGGTCGCTTAGTTTATGGCGGACAATAACAGTATTGTTTTTACATTTTTTTTTCATTATAAAAATAGATTTACCGTATATGTAATGTTTATTTGAGCAATTCATATTCCTTATTCCTTTAGTTTGGTTAGTAGTACTGTTTTCCGTGTGATGTAACATAATTTCGTTGACTTTGTAGTGAAAAGTGTCGACTCAAAAATCACTCGAAAACTACACGTGATCTTGACTGGGGGGGGTGGGGGTAGCGTTAAGATCACCAAATATCACCAAGGGGAGGGGGGGGGGGGGTCAAAATAAGGCCAAAAACGATCACATGATTTTTGAATGAGCCCATACTTGACCCGCCACAACTTCTGAAAAATGGGAAGGAAAGGCAGCCTCATGGAAAGATATTAAATTCATATACGATATAGACAACAAATTGGGGCACACACGAGCGTTACCCACATTAACGGCACATCACGTTGAACGGCACATCAGCGAACCTGCTCAAGTTTTCAGTAGTCGGACGGTAGCCGTGTTAAACCACACTGCAGGTCTTAGTAAGTAGCTAGATTATAATAATACCTAACTACCTAGTTAATAGTAATTACCTCCCTAGACTAGCATAAAGCACCTCTTCATATTCATAATCACTACTTCAACAAGCAGTATGGAAGCAACAGCCGGAAATTTCGAATTTATGGTCACTTTGTTTGACAGTGACAATGTAGTCTGTTTTCTACTTAGTGGCAGTTGTAGCAGTAAAAAATACGGTTTTTCATGAACAAGAGATTTCCTTCGGCGTGATTATTCCTTAGGACCCAAGGATGGATTTGAGAAGTGGAGCCACCAAGATTTTTGATGACTCAACCTTATCTTGATAGAGTCTGGCTAATGAAAGTAGAGACTGAGATTTATTTAAAACTTTTGAAATGGCAACAATAGTGTAAATGTCAATTGCGTCAAACGTCACTTATCTGTCGTGTCAGTTGGAACAATTATTACGGTTTTCTTCTACGTTTTGGTGTTAATCATGAACAAAACTATTAAAAGTAATACGCGTCAGTTACTTTTTACCATGATTGGTAAATACAAAGAAAAACGAGACGAGCGGGAAGAGATTTCGGATGCGAAAGCAGCGTACTTACGTACGATATCGGATTTCTTAGGTTAGTATGCCATGGTCATTTTGATAGTTTGTTTGCAACATATCTAAGAAAGTAATTGTTTCCAAAATACTTATTGAACTGTTGTTGTTTTTCTTTCAGCGGCTAATATGGAGCTTGTAGAAGGCGTTGAGGAAATACAGAACGCTGTTCAAAGCTTGAAGGACCTGGAGCAACAGTCGCGTATAAGAAATCAAAATCAATATCTTGAAGAATTGGCATCTCTTACCGGTAATTATTTCGATGAACCAATATAATAAATATTTGGCAACAATCATGCAATTAAATGCCCTTATAGGGATTTAAACCAGGCAAGGTCACAACCTGCAAGTCTAAACAAGTTATTAAACATCAATTAATTAGATAATATCTATCAAATGAGACAATGTAAATACATAATTTTATTTTGTTTTGCAGAAGTTAGTGTCACTACCCTCAAGAGAATAAAACAAGAAGGTGGAATCAACAATGGTGTGTGGAATACTCCAGGCAAAAAGCGCCCCCATAAACCTGCAGTGTCGAATTTAGATACCTTTGATGTAGACGCTATAAAAAATAAGATTACTGAATTTTATACTGTTAAAAAAGAAGTCCCAACCCTGCGGAGCCTCCTGGCAGAGTTGCGAACTAGTATAAATTTTCTTGGCTGCAAAGAAACACTTCGGCAGATTTTGAAAGCAAATGGCTATGAGTTCCAAAAAAACCAGAATGAACGGTATGTTCTAATGGAACGCTACGACATTGCTGCATGGAGACATAGATTTCTTCGGGAAATTGCAGAAAAACGTGCTGCAGGAAAACAAATTGTGTATTTGGATGAAACCTATGTGCACAAAAACTACAAGCCTAAAAAATCATGGCGAGGGCCGGGAACAAGTGGTGCAGTTGAAAGCATTTCTTCTGGAAAAAGACACATTGTTGTGCATGCTGGGCATGAAAATGGTTTTGTCCCAAATGCTCTTCTAGTTTTTAGCACAAAATCCAAACTGGCTGATTACCACCATGACATGAACGCCAGAAACTTCAATAAATGGATAGAAGAAAAACTCATACCAAATTTAGACAAACCTAGTGTAATAGTTATGGACAATGCCAGTTACCACAGTGTTATAAAGAATAAAGCCCCAACAACTCAAACAAATAAACCCCAAATCAAAGAGTGGCTTACAGCGAATAATATTCACTTTGAAGAATATCACAAAAAAGATGAATTGTTAGTACTTGTTGATAAATACAAGCCAGAGCCAGTGTATGAAGCCGATCACATACTTCAGCAACATGGCCATGAAGTTTTACGACTGCCTCCATACCACTGCGATTTGAATCCGATAGAGCTAATATGGAGTCTAGCAAAAAGGAACATTGCCAAGAAGAACATAGGGTTATCTGCACAGGACACAGAAAAACTGATCCATGATTCTTTTTCGAGCATAACAGCAGATGATTGGAAAAAAATGATCAATCACACCATCAACGTTGAAAATAAGTATAAAGAAAGAGACAACATCAAAGAAGACATGATAGATAAATTTATTATTAATGTGGGAAGTAGCAGCTCGACCACTTCTGAGGATTCATTGGAAGTTGAGTTTTTGGAGAGTGATTTTAATTATTCCTCGTAAATATAAAGTAAATCAAAGTTGACGACTCTTATTTCTTATCGTGTACATCGCTTTAACCTCACAAAAAGGTGCAAATCGCATTAGATAATGCGAGATCCATGATGTAATCCTCACTTTCTGATAAGTGATCTTTTCATCCGTAATTATCGAAGGTGTTCTTTTTTACTTTTTTTTTACTTTTACGCTATTTTCCAGACACGCAGATTTGGTTCGTGACGGACTTGGCCTTGGCATGAGTAAGAGTGAGGTAGACATAATAGGTAGGTAGTGCTGTCTCACTCTTTCATATGGCGGAACGCTCCAAGGCCACGTTCGCCGCAACCAAATCTGCGTCTGGTAGTAGTATTAGATAGTTGACATCCCATTCAGAGTTTAGGTCATAAATTGTACTAGGATATTATCATACCATTTATATATATAACTTGTGAAATTTAGCAGGCAATTTTGAGACCTACTACTGCGACAAATCTGTATGTGGGTTGCTTACATTATTTTGCAGCAGCCTATGTATTAAATATGCAGTGTCATGAGGATATTGTTTATGATCTTAATACATAGGTATATACCATGGTAATCGGAATGACTTCATTTTTACGTATGAAGTAATCACGCACGTAGTTAACTTAATTACCGTCGCTTATGTGCTTTTACCTTTGTTAAGAAAATACACATTATTCCCATGGGAACCGTCCTTAGAAAATATTTTTTTGAGGATTTAAACTCCTGATTCAACAAAACATTTGTTATTTAAGCTTAGCCATAAAAACGAGACCGATTAGTTTCAGTTCCACATAATAAGTAAATATGTATTGAACTAAATGTGTCCGAAAGAAAAACCTTTAATTGTTGAAGTATCAATATTGTTTAATTGCTTTATACGCGGTGTTGCAACATGCTGTTTTTTTTATTTTGCCGCTATTTTTTAGTCTCTACTTTCATTAGCCAGACTCTATCTACATCATTTTTTCCATTTAAATTTTTAGCACCAGAAATTCTAGTGACGGCAGTAAAAAGTGGATCTATTGTAGCTCAACAAATTGTAAGTAAGTAATTATAACGTTATTGCGTAGGTACGTAAAATGGTATAAAAAATAAATAAATAAATATTATAGGACAATCTTACACCAATCCCCCGACCATAAAATCACAAAAATGACCCGAAAGTTACCTGGTACCGAATGCCTCTGGCATTACCACAAAATAAATATTTAAATATGTGGCATTAGGTTCGCCTATTGTTTAGTGCAATACATTTTTAAATACAAATAAATAAATACCGGGTAAGCTATTATGTAAAACGGTTGTGTGGGTGGGACATGAAATTACGTCATACATTATTACGACCATACTGTGCGTGTGTGCTGTGTATATAGGTATTAGGTACGGACGTGTTCCTCTCGGAAGTTCCTTATTTTTTGTACAGGCCATGGCCTGACTTATGCATGTAGATAGGTAAAATAGAAATAAAAAGCGCACGCGGCGGGGGGCGATGCGGGCGACCGCACGCTATTTACCTATTTATATAATATTTCCACATATGAATTTGTAAATGTGCATGCGTGTGTAGGTTATTTCTAATAAATAATGCTTGAAGGGCATTAAGCTATTTTGCCCGATTAATATGCATGAAGTCAGTTATTTGTTCAAGCTTTTAACATTGTTAACATAATGTATGTCCTAATTTCTAGGTAATGTGTGATACATATAATACTGGAAAATAACGATTTACCTGATTACAATCTTTGTTTACTTTGCCAAGATGTAACAAATGAAAACTAACTAATCCGGCTGCTAATGAAGAGATGAAGGGCTACAATACGCTTGCAAGTAATCTAGCTTTATTTCATGAGCTTGGGGAAATGCTGTTTTCGTTCAAATTGTCACTAACAGGGCTTGGAACCGGTACCAAAAATACCGGTTACATACCGGTATTTATAGGTTTTTTCATTTCGGTTCCAGAGTACCGGTAAAGAAAAAATACCGGTACTAGCAGTGAAAAATATCGGTTCTCTATAAAGGTTCCAGGCTTGAAACCGGTACCGAAGGTACCTGTTCCATATTTATGAGTTTTTTTCATTTCGGTTCCACAGAACCGCTATAGAAAAAATACCGGTTCTCTATAAAGGTTCTTCCACGTGTACGCGACGTTGTCGTTTAGTGCGGTACGCATATTCGGTGCGTAACATACCTACACAACAAACGAACGCGGCGTTGCGCTGCGCGTTGCCAGCATGCCAGGCGAATCAGCGATGCGCGGTGATTCAGTTCGAATTGAATACACGGCGGAAAGTGGAAGTTCATTGTTGTGTATTTATCAACCGACTTCAAGATTTCGAAGGAGGAGGTTCTCAATTCGTCGGGATCTTTGTTTTTTTTTGTATGTTCACCATTCGAAGATGGCTGGACCGATTTGAAAAATTATTTTTTTGTTTGAAAGAGTATACTTCAAATTTGGTCCCACTGTGACCACGTCAGGACCTGAAGATGGGAACCTGGGGGAATCGAGGGAACTCTTCAAATATTATAGGCACACCTATAGTGATTTAAATATTGTTTACAGTAGTTCGGGTATTTCCATTTCAACCGACTTCAAGATTTCGAAGGGGGAGGTTATCAATTCGTCGAGAAAATGATGTATATTTTGAAATCCAAGACCGCGGTCATACACTTTTTTGGCAAAAATCATCATGTTAGTCGTTTTCGATTAATTCAGGGGTGTAGATTTTGAAAAAAAGGACCGTTTTAAAATCAAAGATGGCGGCAACGGAAAAATTTGTCAAAATCGTCATGGTAGTCATTTCCGACTAATTCGGGTGTGCAGATTTCGAAAATAATGTCTATTTAGAAAGCAAAAATGGCACTCAAACACATTTTTGGTAAAAATCGTTATGGTAGTCATTTTCGATTAATTCAGGGAAGTAGATTTCGAAATCCAAGACCGCAGTTATACTCTTTTTTGGAAAAAATCATCATGTTAGTAGTTTTCGATTAATTCAGGGGTGTAGATTTCGAAAATAAGGACCGTTTTAAAATCAAAGATGGCGGAAACGGAAAATTTTGTCAAAATCGTCATGGTAGTCATTTTCGACTAATTAGGGTGTGCAGATTTCGAAAATGATGTCTATTTTGAAATCCAAGACCGCGGTCATACACTTTTTTGGTAAAAATCATCATGTTAGTCGTTTCCGATTAATTCAGGGGTGTAGATTTCGAAAATAAGGACTGTTTTAAAATCAAAGATGGCGGAAACGGGAAAAATTGTCAAAATCGTCATGGTAGTCATTTCCGACTAATTCGGGTGTGCTGATTTCGAAAATAATGTCTCTTTAGAAATCCAAGATGGCGGTCAAACACTTTTTTGGTAAAAATCGTTATGGTAGTCATTTTCGATTAATTCAGGGAAGTAAATTTCAAAAATAAAGACCGTTTTAAAATCCAAGATGGTGAAAATGGATAATTCTGTCAAAATCGTCATGGTAGTCGTTTTCGACTAATTCGGGTGTGCAGATTTCGAAAATAATGTCTATTTTTAAATCCAAGATAGCTCTCGCACACTTATTTGGTGAAAATCGAATGAATGTTATTTTAGATTAATTTGGGGATTTAAACTTCGAAAATAAATACCGTTTTAAAATTCAAGATGGCTGAAATGGACAATTTTATTAAAATCGTCATGATAGTCTTTTTTGTCTCATTTGGATGTGTACTGTGTAGATTTCGAAAATATTGCTTGTTTCAAAATCCAAGATGGCGGCCATACACATTTTACTTAAAAATCGTAATGGACGTCATTTTTGATTAATTCAGGGATGAAGACTTCGAAAATAAGGACCGTTTTAAAATCAAAGATGGCGGAAACGGAAAATTTTGTCAAAATCGTCATGGTTTTCATCGTCATTGTATGGCAGTTAACTGTCATTTCTGCCACTAGTCTTTTTGCAACTAATTCACGTTTGTAAAAATTGGTTAATCCAAAAAGAAAAACAACAAATGGATAAAGAAGTACCCTTGTCTTACTTACAACGAATATACTGTTCTCTAAATGTACGGTTCACTTAAAGCAACTAAAAAAATATTGAGTTGAAACTCACATAACGAGTAAAACACATTCACCTGAGTTTAAAGAGGTAAATAACGATAATAGTTTTTATCTAGATTTGATAATATATCTCGTTTGCAACATTCCATGGAAAAAAAAATTAATAATAATCCACATGTTATTCCGTAATGTTCATACGAAGTCTATTATTGTATGCTTATGGATTTGAGGTTTAGTTTTGTTAATAAATAAATAAAGACACGATAGGTAAATATAATTTCAGTTTATTCGATAGTCGATAAAATTCAACGTTCCAACTCTATTGACGTTTGATTTTTGCCATGAGCTATTCCGCCCTCTGGTCATAACAATTTGAGTTTGGTGGAAAATGACTACCATGACGATTTTTACAATAATTGTCCTTTAACACCCATCTTGGATCTCAAATCGGTCCTTATATCGAAATCTACGCCCCTCAATTAATCACAAGCGATTACCATAAAATTGTTTTCGAAAAAGCGTATGGCCGCCATCTTGGATTTTGAAACAAACAATTTTTTCGACATCTACACCCCCAAATTAGTCGAAGACGACTACCATGACGATTTTGACAAAATTTTCCGTTTCCGCCATCTTTGATTTTAAAACGGTCCTTATTTTCGAAGTCTTCATCCCTGAATTAATCAACACGACTCAGAGACGCAACGGGGGACCGGAGAGCTGGCAGTTACCTCGCTCAACGTATTAGTCTCGCGGTTCAGCGGGGTAACGCAGCCAGCATCTTTGATACCATGCCACAGGGGCCTTTTTTAGATTTAGTTTAGGATAGTTGTGTTATGTTTATGTTAAGTTATGTTTAAGGACTTGTGTATTTAGGTTAATAGTAGTTTTAAGTAAGTTAATTATTATGTTATGTATTGTTGTTGACATATTGTATTTTTTAATAAAATAATGTTGATACTTATCAAAAATGACGTCCATTACGATTTCTCAGTAAAATGTGTATGACCGCCATCTTGGATTTTGAAACAAACAATTTTTTCGAAATCTACCCCCCGAATTAGTCGAAGACGACTACCATAACGATTTTGACAAAATTTTCCATTTCCGCCATCTTGGATTTTAAAACGGTCTTCATTTTCGATTTAACGATTTTTACCAAAAAAAGTGTATGACCGCCAGCCATCTTGTATTTCAAAATGGACATTATTTTCGAAATCTGCACACCCAAATTAGTCGAAAATGACTAGTTGACTACCATGACGATTTTGACAAAATTGTCCATTTCCGCCATTTTTGATTTTAAAACGGATATTACTTTCGAAATCTACACCCCTGAATTATTCAAAAATGACGTCCATTACGATTTTTAAGTAAAATGTGTATGACCGCCATCTTGGATTTTGAAACAAACAATTTTTTCGAAATCTACACACCCAAATTAGTCGAAGACGACTACCATGACGATTTTGACAACATTTTCCATTTCCGGCATCTTGTATTTTAAAACGGCCTTTATTTTCGATTTAAAGATTTTTACCACAAAAGTGTATGACCGCCATCTTGGATTTCAAAATAGGCATTATTTTCGAAATCTGCACACCCGAATTAGTCGAAGTCGAAAAGCATGACGAGTTTGACAAAATTTTCCGTTTTCGCCATCTTTGATTTTAAAACGGTCCTTATTTTCGAAGTCTTCATCCCTGAATTAATCAAAAATGACGTCCATTACGATTTTTAAGTAAAATGTGTATGACCGCCGTCTTGGATTTTGAAACAAACAATTTTTTCGAAATCTACACCCCCAAATTAGTCGAAGACGACTACCATGACGATTTTGACAAAATTTTCCATTTCCGCCATCTTGTATTTTAAAACGGTCTTTATTTTCGATTTAAAGATTTTTACCACAAAAGTGTATGACCGCCATCTTGGATTTCAAAATAGGCATTATTTTCGAAATCTGCACACCCAAATTAGTTGGACATGACCACGACATGACTACCATGACCATTTTGACAAAATTTTCAATTTCCGCCATCTTCTTTGATTTTAAAACCGTCCTTCTTTCCGGAATCTACACCCATGAATGAATCTGAGATTTTTAAGTATAAAGTGTACGGACGCCATCTTGGATTTTAAAAAGCCCATTATTTTCGAAATCTACCTACACCTCCGAATTAGTCAAAGATGATTACCACGACCATTTTGAAAAAAAATTTCATTTTCGCCATCTTGGATTTTAAAACGGTCTTTATTTTCAATTTAACGATTTTTACCAAAAAAGTGTATGACCGCCCCTTGAATTTCAAAATAGACATTATTTTCGAAATCTGCACACCCAAATTAGTCCAAAATGACTACCATGACCAATTTGACAAAATTTTCCATTTCCGCCATATTTAATTATAAAACCGTCCTTATTTCCGGAATCTACACCCATGAATTAATCGGAAATGACTACCATTACGATTTTTAAGTAAAAAGTGTATGGCCGCCATCTTGGATTTTAAAACATCCATTATTTTCGAAGTCTACATCCCCGAATTAGTCGAAGACGACTACCATAACGATTTTGACAAAATTTTCAATTTTCGCCATCTTGGATTTTAAGACGGTCTTCATTTTCGATTTAACGATTTTTACCAAAAAAAGTGTATGACCGCCATCTTGTATTTCAAAATGGACTTTATTTTCGAAATCTGCACACCCAAATTAGTCGAAAATGACTTTGACGATTTTGGCAAAATTGTCCATTTCCGCCATCTTTGATTTTAAAACGGATATTACTTTCGAAATGTACACCCCTGAATTAATCGAAAATGACTACCATAACGATTTTTACCAAAAAGTGTTTGACCGCCATCTTGGATTTCTAAATGGACATTATTTTATATTATCAAAATATTGCATTGTCACTCGATATACATACATATGCGTAAAAAAAATTCAGCTCAATCGGAAATCGGGACGTTGGTCATTTGGACCATGGGCAACGGACAGGTGAAACTAAATAAAAACCTTTAAAAACATACTAATCCCTGTTATTTGGAGGGTCCAATGGGGAGTCCAGGTTTTCCGCACGTACAAATAAACATAAGTTCGATCACCAACTGACGAACGAAACAAATGAAAGCAGCGAGTGAGCGAGCGCCGAGCGGACAAAGCCGACGCCACGAGTCAGAGAGAGCGAACAAATCCTTTAATACGCGCCGACAAGTAATAGCGGTACCTATGCGTGCCTCGGAACCGGTACCAAGTCTAATACAGGTTTATGGTTCAAGGCCACAATACCAGTTCCCATTAAATACCTGTAATTCAAGCCCTGAATACCGGTACCGCGGAACCGGTACCAAGTCGTATACAGGTTTATGCTTCAAAGCCTCAATACCGGTTCCGGAAAATACCTGTAATTCGATCCCTGGATACCGGTACCACGGAACCGGTACCAAGTCAAATACCGGTTCCTGGTTCGAAGCCACGATACCGATTCCGAAAAATACCGGTATTTCAAGCCCTGGTCACTAATAGCACGCATTGATAACCTTGAGGCTATGTTCAAAGAAAATCGGGCAGTCTGGCATAAATCATGCTATAACATAACATAAATACTCTTTATTGCACACCTCAAATAATAGACACAAAGTATACACAAGTCACAAACAAAAAAGTGGAGGCAAAACAATTAAAAGTGTAATAAGACAAAGCTTATAAACGCCATCCACTTCGTGCAGTTGTGACAACATCTTGTAGCCAGGGTATGGAGTAGAGCTGAACTGGGTCTAAGTGGAGCGAAACTGGCGGAATTGGAGCGAAAGACAGTAACAGTGGTGGGAATTGCGTTAGAGCGGAAGTAAAGCGGAACTGGAAGTAGAGCTGTGATACTATTTTCCATCTGTATTTTATTACTTAACAGAACATAAATTTAAATATCATTTTACATTGCATTAGTTAATCGATATACAATGCTTTTACGACCATTGTTATAACTTCCACCTCATTAAACATATTAAAACAATAGTATATAAGCAGTGTTTTCTCGCTAAATGAACATTATTTTCTCGACTCTTGAGTTGTTATTAAAACCCCTTAACGCCGTACACTTCATGGCGACCCTGCCAGTCGGGCTGCTCGAGGCAGCCTCGGTCTAGCTACCAGCCAGCTCCACTGCGCCAGCCAGAGTCAGGAAGAACCAGCTCCACTGAAACCTAAAAAAGATATGGGGAGGTCAGTGCACCAAAGAAGACAAAATAGAAGAGGTGATTATTGCACAGAACGGGGCTTCCAACAACGCCAGCGCTAAAGAAGCAGACAACAACACAGTTGCAACATATATAACCACAGCTGTGCTGGTAATCGTATGCGTCATTCTTGCATACGCTATATGGAAGAGGATACATAAGTGCCTAACTAGAAAAATTTAGCAACAAGCAGTAGCGACGTCAGCGACGATGATGCCCAACACCAACAAGGCAGAGCAGAGCGTCTAGCAAGAGCACCAGCCTCCCGCCACTACCCAGCCCCTGCAGCGCGTCACCAGCACCAGAGCCGTCGCTAGTACCCCCCGCCAGTGCCCAACAGCGACCATAAGATGTTTAGAGGTACATTTTAAACATAACTGTGTGAAACCTATTTTATTTTATTTTTAAAATAGTGTGTATAATTTCGTACTATCTAAATTCATATGAATATTATGATCAATATTCAAAAGTTATATGAGCAATTAAAATCATTACAGGAAGATATTAGAAAATTAGGACCAAAACGAGACTAATTAATGGTCAAAGTAAACTCCAGCAAGTGAAAATAGAAAATATTATATAATCAGTACGAAGAATATATAGAGCAGTATAGTTCTAAATTAGAAAAATCTGAGATTTCTGTAAAGGACAGTGAGTTAATCCAGTCTTATTTTACAAAAGTAGAAGAAATTTATATAACTCGATACGATCAAGACAACAGGTTTTTGGAAAAGGGCAGAGTTCTGTCGGAGAGACAATTTGGCTTTAGGGTGAAGGGACTTTCGGGGGAGGTGTAATATGGCAATTAGCCACTTTCAGTGTTTAGCAGTAACACTTTGGTTTACTGCGACATAATGCATTTTGCTTGTCTAAGCACGGCCAACGTATGTATAAAAGATAGGTTCTAATTAATAAACGTGGATTCTATACCGAGCCTCAGTGTTTATCATTACCAACCTCATAACCCTCACCCTCTGAAGTCCACATGCTTCATGGCGACCCTGCCTCTGTAGAACCCTCAAGAATCTTCTGAAGAGCTCAAGAAACATTCAAGCGCAAATCAAGAAAGAAGAAACACAGAAATCAAGAAAGGAGAATAATCCCAGCAAAGAAAATGGCAACGATCACCATTGAAATCAACGGCGTGAAGATTCACTTGGTAGGCTACATAACAGGCCTCACCGTGACCATCAACGAGGACCAACGGACGGTCCACATTGAAAGTCCGGCCAGCGAGCCGACGCTGCCCGACACCAACACACCGGTTCCAGGACCCAGCACCGACAGCCCGAAACCAACCAACAAGCCAGAAGGGGTTGTCCAGCCCCACGTAAGAACATCACCACAGCCATCACAAAACAACATCAGCAGCGAACCTGCAGCGATGCGAACACAGCACCGCAGGACTGCGCCTACGCCATTACCAAGGCCACCGCACGAAGAGACTATACGGGACCTTCGCGAACGATGACGCTGGATATTGGGCATCGAGGAGCCATCTCCACCATTGCGTCAGCCGCACCTCTACCAAGGACGAGGACGAGGATGACGGCTCCGGCAAATAAAAGAATCATAAGGTACTACCCAGTAGGCACTGTAATAATTTTAGTAATTTTGGTTGTCAGTGTGTTAGTAATTTACTACTAAACTAACTAAGAAATAAGGCCGTCGCTCATATAAGTCATATACGATAAAAATAGATAAAATTACATATCAATTGGAAAATCTTAGTGTCGAATAGTGTCCTCATTTAATTATGTTGCAATTTCCGCCAGCCGCGCGATTTTGTGCGCGCGTTAGCAAAAAACTTAACGAGGTCGCGAGCCTTCGCCGCGATTCTATATAATTTTAATAAACAGTGAATGAAATTTAATACCACCGTGTACTTTAATGTTTTACTTGCTCGTAGTAATTATTTATACGTAAGTTATTTATTGGACTGATCATCTGATATTTAGTGGAAGTAAAAGTTGTTACTTTGTTTCAATGATAATTTTTAATGAATAATTTTTTTTTAAAGATAAAGCGCAGTAAGGTACAAAGTTAGGAATAGTTAAGGAGTTATAGGCACATTCGAATAATGTGACCTTATTGTTAGAACACTAGTCCTTCGTACTTGATCATAGTGTGATATACATTATCCTCCGTGAAAGTTGTAGGAGACTTTAAAATGTCTTAATGTATTTGTGTCTCTAGGTACAGGCAAGCAGAAGCGAGGCCTGATATGCCATTTTGGGTGGCCATGCCCATATTGATAGTGTGATATAGGGTGACCATGCCCTTGGGTAGCCAATCCCACGTTTAGTTTCGGGTACGCACGGGAGCGTAGCCCATGATATTGTGTATAGGGTGACCATGCCCTGGGTAACCATTCCCATTATTTTTAGGAGCTGTAGACTCCGACTAAAGGCATTAGTTTTATTTAATCGTACTAGGTTTATGAAAGGTACCGTACTAGGATTAGTAGTGATAAATAATAATGGTTTATTTTTAGATAGATTAAAGATACAACGCGCAATTATATAGCCAGATAGGGCGATGTTTAATAACGATTAACGATTTTAATTTTTTTTTAAGGACCGACACTAAGATTAGGAATAAATTGAAATTTGACACAGGTATTTTGAATTATATATATACAACGAGCGCTTTGAGGTATCATTAAAACAGATTTTGAAGAGTATTGTGTTTATATTATGTTTTTATTAATTGTTTTAATAACATTTCACGAAAAAATTGTAAGCAAGTAACATGCATTAAATTTTTTCTTCTGCCACCCCGGCGGTGAAGGGACTTTCGGGGGAGGTGTAATATGGCAATTAGCCACAATCAGTGTTTAGCAGTAACACTTTGGTTTACTGCGACATAATGCATTTTGCTTGTCTAAGCACGGCCAACGTATGTATAAAAGATAGGTTCTAATTAATAAACGTGGATTCTATACCGAGCCTCAGTGCCTATCATTACCAACCTCATAACCCTAACCCTCTGAAGTCCACATGCTTCAAGGGCACACAGGTCCAGGTCAACCTAATCTCTACCTACTTGGTTAATAACGTAAATTGTATCGGCGTCTTCTTGGACTTAGCTAAGGCCTTTGACACTGTGTCGAGACCAATACTGCTGCAAAAGCTTGAAAAAATGGGGATTCGAGGCGTGTCATTGGCCTGGTTTGACAGTTATCGATCTGACAGAAGGCAACTGGTTAAGGTGGATTGTCACAGGAGCGAGCTGGACCATGTGGGTTTCGGGGTACCGCAGGGGAGCGTGCTTGGCCCTACATTATTCCTAATCTACATGAATTAACAACTTATTAACGGTTAACTGGTAGAGAATGCCTTTTGGCATTAAGTTAGCCTTTTGTACTCTTTTTTTATTGTGCAATAAAGTTTAAATAAATAAATGATATTCATAACATTTCCCTTCCTGAAGCTGAGATAATCTGCTATGCCGATGACAGATTATATGCAAATTCAAAGTGTTTATGTTGGAAATTATAGTGTATTATATAAGAAAAGTAATATATTAAATCTACACTTGACGACTTGTTAGAACTGCTTTAAGCATCTACTATCGCTACTATAACTGTGTTAGCGGTAGTATAGCGATAGTAATCGCTATTGTAGAGCCTAAGGATCTGCTATAGCGATAGTAATCGCTATTTTAGAGGCTAAGAATCTACTATAGCTATAGTTATCGCTATTGTAGAGCCTTAGGATTTACAATATTACGGTAAAGTATATTAGCGATTCAGAAGAGGTTAAAAACTCCTTTACTCGTATAAGAGGGAATAATGCAGGCTATATTAAATAGGAGTCATTATTCCCAGATATACCACTTTAAGAGATAGTAAGGAGTTATAATACTCTACTACGGTAAAGGTGGTAAAGAGAATCTCAATATCTCTATTGTACAGCTTTAACCTACATATTATATGCGTTATATTATAACCTACATATATGGTATAACGCCGGCTTATAACTCTGTTGTAAAGCTTTAACCTTCTCTTCCCCTCTTATAGATCTTATAGAGTTATATGGGATCCTTATACCTCTCTTATGCAACTGATGCAGGTACAGTCGAGGACAAAGAGATGTATACACTTTTGGACCTTATTGCGTTGTAATAAGGTCCAAAAGTGTATACATCTCTTTGTCCTCGACTGTACAAAAGCTCTCTTATACCGTCAAAGCCGTTACTTTGACTATCGTATCGCGATTATACCACCTTAGCCTTTTTGAAGTTATTTATATCCCTTATATACAGCTTAAGGAGTATACAAACTCTATTAAACCGCTGTTGTACCACCTATAAGCGGTATAATGTCTGCTTATACCGCTAGTGTGCTACTTGGGTTATAGACGCCATAGAGTTGTACTCTACGATGATAAAAGATTCAGATTCACAATAATTGTGAATTTCGTTATTAAGACCCGATTAACTCAAAGTGCTAAAAGTATACCAATGTAAGCGATTAAGTTAATGAGATGAAACTCCATCTTTTACCTACCAAATCAGCAACCGCGATACAAATTAAGCTATTAACGACAAAACGGAAATAGAACAATCGAGCGATATGGACAAGAGTTAGAAGATCTATTCGTAAACCTCACAGTAACGCAGGCTAATGGAAAATCAGAGGCAAAATGGTGTCGCGTTCCGCTCACGCCACGCTCACAAAACGCGCGAGTCTGACCGAGCCTTTAGAAGGACCTATGTCTGTCTGTATTTCCGTCTATCTGCTTTTCAGTCTGTCCATCCATGCATTAGTAACTAAACTGGTCCACATATTTATCCAGTTTTAATTTTCAGACGATGACTTGAACTAACAAAATCCGGGACTGCTACTTCTGCTGCCGTTCCTGTTTCTAAGAGTTTACCAGATCAGCAACAAATGGAAGCTTTCAAAATGTCAAATACTGGACGCTTTCATATTTCGAGCAGATGTTTCTGAAGGTATCGAAATACAGCGTAATCACATAAAGCAAAAACATGTTAAATTAAACTGGGAATCAATCCTGCTGCAGCCATTTGTGGTGGATTGAAATAGTAC
The DNA here is from genome assembly GCA_947086415.1 of Pammene aurita. Taxonomy (NCBI): domain Eukaryota; kingdom Metazoa; phylum Arthropoda; class Insecta; order Lepidoptera; family Tortricidae; genus Pammene; species Pammene aurita. The sequence continues at coordinate 33,670,035 of OX352295.1, forward strand.
AGGCATGTATTGTTGTAGGTATGTAGGTGTAGAAGTTTGCTTCCAATTATTTCGTTATTTACATGTAAAATAAGAGTCCGGTTAAGTTTTTTTCGGCTTCGTCACACTCGAGCGCGATGCCGGCGGGGCGTTAGCGCGGCGAGACAGCGTTGTGCCTACAATGGCATACATTCAGACGAGTGCGTCGCACTCCGTTTACGTCAATCCGGCATCGTGCTCGAGAACTTTAAGCTATAGTTCGAAGATAAAAAAAATACTCGTACGTGTGTAAAGCTTAGACTCCTGTTAAAGAAGACGGAGAGGTGAAAGTAGTGTTTTTGCGGAGCCAGTGAACCGGAAGTCGGATTTTCGAGTTAGACCCATTAATGGATGAAGATGGTCTAATAAGGATGCGAGGAAGGATCAACGCAGCGTCCGTGCAAGGCCTAGAGATCGATTGATCAAGCTACTCATTGCTCGATCAGACAGGAAAGCTGGACACGCTAACAACGAACGGGTTGTGAATGATCTAAGTCGTCTCTACTGTATCATTCACCTACGGCCGACAGTGCGACAAGTGGCTAGCAAGTGCCGCTTGTGTATTCTTCGGAAAACGCAACCGAAAGTGCCAGGGATGGGATATTTGCCGCTGGCAAGGATCGAGCCGTACAATAGGCTGTTCACAAACACAGCCGTGGACTTATTCGGACATTTCGGACCACTGATGGTGACGAAGACATGAGAAAAGATGGGTCGCATTATTCACATGCCTAACGACGCGAGCCGTGCATTTGGAGATCGTCCACAGCCTATCTACGGATTCGGCGATTATGGCTCTGCGGCGTTTAGCAGCACGACGAGGATGGCCCGCGGTCATCTATAGTGATAATGCGACAAACTTCAGGGGATCGCGTACAAGGAATGGCTACCTGCACTTCAAACGTTCAGCGTGCAGAAGAATGTCACATTGAGATTTATCCCACCCGGTGCACCAAGGCGGAACCTGGGAGCGACTGGTGCGCTCTGTGAAGAATGCCCTGACAACGGCTCTACACACAAAGGCGCCGAAGGAAGAGTTGCTACTAATCGTGTTAGCCGAGGCAGAGAACAGTGTAAACGCGAGACCACTGACATCCTAAGGACGAAGAAGCGCTGACACCCGCGCACTTTCTACTGGGCGGGTCAACAGGGGTTCCACCGACAGGACCGAGGCCCGACTGAATGCGGTATATATCCGACACTAGGGTAAGGTTGCCGAAGATTACCGACCGAGGAAACGACTAAAGTCGCGGGGTTTGACCGAAGCAAGTACCGCGTAGATAATTTTAAATTTCTGCAAAATGCCGCACCCCACATAGGTCATACATACCTGAAAAGATAAATGTTTTTTATAAGTTATCTAGTGATAATAAATTTGTACTCGGACTTAGTATCCTGAAGTTAGAGCAAGTAGTAGCTCACTTCCATACAAAACCAACTTCTAGGAAATATCAACTTTTTAGTTTGAGAGTATTTTATAGAATTGTTAGCATGGATGGAAAGATCTTGCAAAGACCTTTCCAACAAGGTATTATTTATCAAAATCAGTCGTTCTCGAGATAAAGGCTAAAACATAAAGCGTGATCAGAAATATATGATTATTATCAAGAGGGCGCTATTATTCTCATTTATATGACATCTTGATTTGTCACTGATTTGTTTACCTGTCAGCTCTGATGTTAATTTGAAAATGTTTCACAGAGAAATAGTATCATTTCCCGAGCGTATTATTTACATCAGATTATTATATACACTATTTACAATGTTTCGCTCTTGAATATGGATAGTTTCAGGAATTTTTTGTGGTTTATTATTATTTAATATTCAACACTTTATTTTTATTCAAGTAAACCGTCTCAATGACACTTGACAACAGTGACAGCCTATCACATGCGCTTACACATGCATATCATTCTGTCATTAAAATTATTGTCAGTGTAAGAAATTAGTTCCAATGAAATTCCGCAACATGGCGCATGATCATATATTTCTGGTCAGGCTTTAGATAAATACGGTAAGATCCTAAGCCGAGTGCAAGAAAGAGATAGCAATGTACTTCTCTTATAAAGCTCCCAGTGTTCGAATGCAAGAAAAAGACGGAGATATTTTTTCTAAAACATCTAGATTTTTCTATGGTAAAGAAGGGATAGATATAGATCTCCCTCTCCAACTAAACAATCTAGAATTTTCCTTAATTTTCTAGTTATCTATTTGTAATTATATAAAAGCGGGTAAGCACCGTCGCTGAGTCAGTTCAATTCAGAGTTTAAATCAAGAAACAGTTCCAGAAAGGAAAAGTCAAAGAAAAGTGCAGTATCAGTATAAAGTAGTGCTTACCGGCTTAGTGTTCAAGTCTAGTGCTTAGTTTCAGTACCTAGTGTTTAACTTTTGTGCCTAAGAAATATACAAGTACTTTTAGAAACACTGAGTTTCTAAAAGTACTCAGTGTTTAGTTTTGGACCTAGACAGTGTTCAGTGTTATAGTACTTATAGGGTTAACGAACCTAGTCGCGGACCCGACCTTTAGAAGTGTTCAGTGTTGTTTCGGGCCTGGACAGTGTCTTAGTGGTCATAGGGTAAACGTGCCTGTTCGTTTTCAGTAAAAGCGCACATAGAGAGTGTAAATAAATACAAATCCGAAGCATAGCGAGTGTTTCTATAAAGAGTCCCATTCCACAGTGGGAGGAATTGAGTTCCGAACCAGTGAATGTAAAAATGTGATAATCAGGCGTCCATTGCAGCAAAAATTAGAAGTAAGTTGTCGCTGATGTACTGACGTCAGGGTGGACTATGGCGGCTATACAAAACCTGAAATACACAGAACCGCTGTAAACCGTTACTCGCAACAAAATCTTGAAGATCGCGCGACCGCAAAAGCATGATATGAAGAAAATAGCCGAAACTTCCCTCGCAACTTACGCGAAACCGAAAATCTTATCGGTACATATAAAGACGACGAACTGAATACGAAACCCATTTACTGTTTAAAGAAGATATCATTGTACGGGACTGACATCTACAGATTTCCCTATTTACTACAGTACGCGAACAGATTTGAGCTTTGATAACTCACAAGTGCGATTTTCTTTTTTTGTTAGAGAATATGATATGATTACTTGTAGTTAAATAGTATTTTTCGATACAAGTGCGAGAAGTATGTCATTTTGCACGAGTATCGAGGTTTACTTGACCCGAGCCTAAAGACTCGGGACGAGTGAAAACGTCACTTCCGCACGTATGTCGAACAACGTTTTTTAATACTATTGCGAAAAAACTACAATGAAATAAAGTTACATTTATATTCTTAAGAGCAATGTACGAAAGACAGCTTCGTTCAATCGCGCGTTGTTCAAGTAATACTATTGGGTCTCGCATAATACTCCTTTATGCCCTCTGGACCTCGCAGCACTCACTGGATTTTCTTCATCATCTGCTTTCCCACTACTACTACCCCAGGGAAGAAATGCATAGCTATATTCAGTGACATGTAGCCATACGATAAATAAATTAATTCCCAATCGCGCGTTGTTCAGATGGGTCATTTAGAAGCAGGTCTCGCATAATACTTCTTTATGCCCAATCGCGCGTTGTTCAGGTGGGTCATTTAGAACGGGTCTCGCATAATACTCAATTATTTAAAAAGTATCAATCAGATTACTTTTTAGCACTAGTGTATAAAATCAGACTTTACGCACGATAAGCTACATTAACTAAACTTTTTGAGCAATTGTATTAAAAAATATTTTCTAACAGTTTTAGAACATCGCGCTAGGTATTATATAGATTGTTTATAACAACAAAAAAAGATTATACTTCATATATTTTCCTTTACCATACTATTGCATTCAACTATTTCAACATCAACTGTAATTTTATAACAGTTTGGTCAATAGATTATGTGAGCATAATCGAAAACAATTTGTCAAAATATAAGTGACCTTGAATTCTGAACGATTTACAAATGGATAAGACGACATATGCTCTTGACAAAATCGTTATAAAATGTGAAGTTATGTTGCAATAGTAAAAAGCGATAGCCTGGTGGAGAAAAATAGAACTTACATAATCTTTTCTATGTGTAGCAAACAAATACATGTATTATACCTAGCGCAATGTTAACAATTATTAGAAAATATTATTTATTATTAGTACTTAACGTATTCTAACAGGTCAGAAAATAAAATCGGACTTCGGATTAGGAAAAAAATTAAGTAACACAATTCCAGCCACTCACTGAAGACTTTTACAAGAATCCAGACTTTAAACATTCGCGTGCGTATAATTATTTGTTCGCCGCCTTCAGCGCACTTGGGACCACTCATGGTTTCCAAAATCCAAATTCCGGTATAGCTTTTGTTAAAGTTCAAGGTCACATTTACCATCGCGTTTTTGATTTGGGCTATAACGAGACGACCAATCCGATTGGTCTGTATATTGAAGACCCCAGTGAGCGTGAAATAATCGCCACTGGACGAGGTCTTAATAGAGGTATTGTTAGATCGATATTGAACTTCATGCACGAAGTTCATCCGTACATCGAATGTTTCAAACGTTTGAGTCACGAAACATCGGATCAAGCCCATTGATTCTACCGCTTCGCGTCCACGCGACGGTATCATTTTGGGGGATTTGCAATGAAGTAGCTTCTGTAATTAACCATAGTAATGAACGATTTTATCCAAAACGGATTGCAATTTGGGCTGGGGAGCTCGCACAGCTCATCAAGTAGATATTTTGGAAGTGGATTGGATTACTATGAAACTTTCCAATATCCGCTATTATACCCCCACGGTTAACTGGAGTGGAAACATGGAAAGAAGGATAAATTTAATTTAGCGGAATTATCGCAGTGCAAGTACGTCCGATGCCTTTTGCTTTCAGAAACGCGTTTCACGGAACTCTCTCGAGTTTCCGAGGCGTGGATAGTAGATATGTTTTGTAGAATTTCAGAACAAAGATTAAGATAAGTGATAGCCAAGCAAACCAGCAAATATCACCCAAAAAACACTGGAGCACGAAGAGTTGCCCCGCTTGACGAGGTGGTTCAGACCATATACGGCGAAGGCGGTATTCTACCCGGTCGTATTTATTTACTTTGCTCATTTACAGGCGGTGAGAGGTACATAAAGCAAAAATATTTAGATGGGATTGCATTATTAAATATGTTCGGCTGTGCATAATTTTTCCTCACTATGACATGCAATCCCAAGAGTGTCCGGAAATACAACAATCAACACCTCCTGGCCAGAACCCCTCACCGACCGTACGCGCACGAGTCTTTCATTTAAAACTTGCGGAGCTTTTAAAAGACATTAGAAGTGGAAAGTATTTTGGTAAAATGGTGGCACACGAGGGTGAGGGTGAGGGTGGGTTTAGTAAATCACGTGTTGTTTGGCCGTCCCAAGAAAACCTCGTTAATACAGGATCAGCAGTTGATCAAGGACGTTCGGTATCGCAGATTTGTGAACACGAGCACTTACGCTGCCCAGTTGAATGTGTCTTCCCATACAATAAGACGTCGCTTGCATAATGCTAGCCTGCATCACTGAGTGCCTGCCAAAAAGCCACAACTAACAGAAAGACACAAAAGATTGAGGTTGAATTTTGCCAACAAGTATTTAAACTACGATTTTAATGATGTTTTGTTTGTCGACGAGAAAGTGTTTACGTCTGCTGCAGATGGCCGTCTTAGTTTATGGCGTGTCAACCATAGCTGATATGAAGAGTGCAATGTTCTCCCTAATCGCAGGAGCGGCCGTATTTCTGTCGGATATTGGGGTTGGATGGGTGCGAGTGGACCAGGAGAACTTGTTGAAATTACAGGTCGATTAAACAGTCAGACTTATAAAGATATATTAGAGCAAGTATTAGTTCCGACAGCAAATTTAGTTTACGGACGCAGACTTAAAGTACATTGTTGTAGAGGCTTGAAAGTAAGCTATAGGTGGATCGAGTTAGTTCGAAGATACGAGTCCACCTATAGCGCTTTCGACCGAGATATTACATAGTGCTTTTCACGACTACTGTGAGGAAATAAAAAAAACATTTGTCATAATATAAATGCTTTAAGTAATAGAATATCCAATTCAGTATTCCATTCCCGCCTTTTTACTTTTTTTTCACTTTCAAGAAGCGTTTTTCTGTTGTTTGCTTCAAACCGACTCATTACTTAGAGGCGTTTTTGATAGAACACCACAAACGGCTAAAAAGGGCCAAAAAAACCAGTGAACGACTGTGACAAAAGTACCCAAAACAAGCAGGTATTGGACGCGATTAAAAAATATCTTAGCTATGGATCAATTGCCAGTCTCATTTGCTACAAATGGGGAAGATATTAGGCCTTATCTTCAAGTTGGTGTGGGGAAACTTAAAATAATAGGATTATTAGATTCCGGAGCTTGCATTTCTCTGCTTGGAAATTCTTCTCACACTTACTTTGAAAAACTCGGATTTACCTTGGTTACAGAAAATCAAGTTTCTTGCACAGTTGCAGATGGATTTAAGCTAGATTTATTAGGAGTGATGTACAGGGTGGGCCAGTGATAAATGCATTTAAAAATAAATAAATAGTTGATGATCTTCCGTGTTTTATAATAAAAAGTACATTTACAATTAATAACATGAAAACAAATTTTACGTTTTAAAAATTAAATCATCAAAATGTCGTCCGTGGCGGTTGCGGCACTCTTCCAGTCTTGCTTGTATATTTTAAAAGACTTTCGTCAGAAGTTGCGGAGATATTGATTGGATTTCTTGGCGAATATACTCCTTTAATTCTGCTGTTGTTGCTGCCTTCGCAATGCCAGCCCAAACGGTCACTTTTGGAGAATGTAACGGCTTTTGGTGTTTCAACCGTGGGTTTTCTGGCCCCCAGTAATGGGCAGTTTTGACGATTGACAACCATTTAGGTGAAAATGGGCTTTATCTGAGAAGATGACCTTATTGAAATTAGAGAACGTGTCTAACATTTTAATTGCAAAATTGAACCTTGAATCAAAGTCAGATTCTTTCAACTCTTGCACAAGTTGAATTTTGTAAGGCTGTAGCTTAAGATCAAGCCGTAAAATGCGTCGTAATGTTGTTCTGGACAACTCCAGAGCCGTAGCTCGTTTACGCGTTGAGTTTCTTGCATTCGCTCTCACAGACGCTCTCATGCACCCGCTCGATGTTTTCCGTAGTACGCACAGACCGTGCACGTCCTTCACGCCGAGATTTTAGTGTCGATCCGGTAGCCTCAAATTTGACTAACCATTGTTCGATTTAATTTGTGCTTGGACACTCACGAATATTGCGTAATCTGAACTTAAGTCGAAAACGCCGACGAACAGTCGCATAAGAACGATTGTTTTCAAAAAAGGCTTGGATGCTAAACGCTCGCTGTTCTCCCGTGTAAGGGACCATTTTGAATAAAAAATTTCTTTTTTTTTTTTTAAATGACACCATTCTTATATGCCAATATTTGATAATTAACGAAAGAGGTCGAGACGAGAAGAGAATTTATCACTGGCCCACCCTGTATTTACCGGTCACCTTTAATAATATAACTCGCATAATTAAGTTTCATGTTGTACCATCAATAGTGTCGGATGTAATTTTACGTTATGACTTTTGGAAAGCGTTTAGGCTAGCGCCTGAAATTTTTAATAACATTGATAACAGGAATGCCCCTGACACATTTTACAGTTTTCAAATTAATGAAAAACAAATTCATACATTAACATCATTTGATAATCTAATGCCATTTGAAAGGGAATTAGCATTGTCAGTAATTGACAGGTTTGAGGACATCTCCACAGATCGAAAGGGTTTAGGTAGGACAACTTTAATTGAACACGTGATAGACACAGGCGATGCGTTACCAATTAAGGTCAAGCAGTATCCTCTTTCACCGGAAAAGAAAGTAGCATTAAATAAAGAATTGGATCGTATGCTTGAGTTTGATGTTGTAACTCCTAGTGAAAGTTATATTATAATACTAATATAATTAGATAAGATGTGTTGTACTATTTAAGTTAGGTCCCAGACATCGGCAACATTAATGCAATCCATTGCAATCATCATCCTGCCTGCCAGCAAGGTATTAAAACATATTTTCGTAGTTTGAAGGCTAGGAATTATTATTGCATCGCAATTGGGCCTTCGACTAGGAAAATATTTTTAATACCTTGCTTTGCTGGTAAGCGGAATGGTGATTGCAATGGATTTAGTTGTAAGTATTACATCAACATTATTAAAATTGTTTATTTTGTAATACTCGTGTCTTGGATTGGATTTACTAACATGGATTTGGTTCTATCAATGAATAATGTTACTTTGTAACATTCGAGTTTATTTGTTTTTGGTTAACATGGATTAAGTTCCATCAATTAATAATGTTTGTAACACTTGTTTTTATTTCTCAACAATAGCAATACCTGCAGCTTAGCTGCAGTTGCTGCTACTGTTGGGTAGCAGTACCAGCTACTGTTCGGTATGTAGTTGCTACTGTTCCAATACAGTAAGAGCTACTGTAGTAGAATAGTAGCAACTACATACCTAACAGTAGCTGGTACTGTTCCCAAACAGTAGTTGCAACAGTAACTAATCAGTAAGACCTACTGTTTTGGAACAGTAGCAACTACATACCTAACAGTAGTTTCTACTGATTCTGAACAGTTGTCGCAACTGTAGGTACTCAGTAAGATATACTGTTGTGGAACAGTAGCAACTACATACCTAACAGTAGCCGGTACTGTTCCAAAACAGTAGTATTAACCTTAACTAATCAGTAAGATCTACTGATTTGGAACAGTAGCAACTACATACCTAACAGTAGTTTCTACTGATTCTGAACAGTTGTCGCAACTGTAGGTAATCAGTAAGATCTACTGTTGTGGAACAGTAGCAACTACATACCTAACAGTAGCCGGTACTGTTCCCAAACAGTAGTAGTAACCGTAACTAATCAGTAAGATCTACTGTTTTGGAACAGTAGCAACTACATACCTAACAGTAGTTGCTACTGTTCCCGAACAGTTATAGCTACTGCAGGTAATCAGTAAGATCTACTGCTGTGAAACAGTAGCAACTACACAACTAACAGTAGTTGCTACTGTTCCCTAACAGTGGTAGCAACTGTAGCTAATCAGTAACATCTACTGTTTTGGAACAGTAGCAACTACACATATAACAGTAGTTGCTACTGTTTCCAAACAGTGATAGCAACTGTAGGTAATCAGTAACATCTACTGTTGTGGAACAGTAGCAACTACATACCTAACAGTAGCTGGTACTGTTCCCTAACAGTGGTAGCAACTGTAGGTAATCAGTAACATCTACTGGTGTGGAACAGTAGCAACTACATACCTTACAGTAGCTGGTACTGTTTCCAAACAGTAGTAGCCACTGTAGCCAATCAGTAAGATCTACTGTTGTGAAACAGTAGCAATTAATGTTTCCCTTAACTGTTTTCCTTAACTGTTTTCTTTAACTGTTTTCCTTTACTGATTTATTCAGTTAAATTCACTGTCTTAAGTTACTGTTTCGATTAACTGTTTTCTTTAACTGTTTTCCTCAACTATTTTATTTTTTTACTGTTTTCCTTAACTGACTTATTCGATTAAATGTACTGTTTTACCCTTACTGTTTTACTACAGTTAAAGTAACAGATTTTTACAGTTGGCTCCATTTTAACTGATTTTTTCAGTTAAGTTTACTGAAATTTCATTAAGATTCACTGATTATTTTTTTCAGTGCACCCGCTCGATGTTTTCCGTAGTACGCACAGACCGTGCACGTCCTTCACGCCGAGATTTTAGTGTCGATCCGGTAGCCTCAAATTTGACTAACCATTGTTCGATTTAATTTGTGCTTGGACACTCACGAATATTGCGTAATCTGAACTTAAGTCGAAAACGCCGACGAACAGTCGCATAAGAACGATTGTTTTCAAAAAAGGCTTGGATGCCAAACGCTCGCTGTTCTCCCGTGTAAGGGACCATTTTGAATAAAATTTTTTTTTTTTTTTTAAATGACACCATTCGTATATGCCAATATTTGATAATTAACGAAAGAGGTCGAGATGAGAAGAGAATTTATCACTGGCCCACCCTGTATTTACCGGTCACCTTTAATAATATAACTCGCATAATTAAGTTTCATGTTGTACCATCAATAGTGTCGGATGTAATTTTACGTTATGACTTTTGGAAAGCGTTTAGGCTAGCGCCTGTAATTTTTAATAACAATGATAACAGGAATGCCCCTGACACATTTTACAGTTTTCAAATTAATGAAAAACAAATTCATACATTAACATCATTTGATAATCTAATGCCATTTGAAAGGGAATTAGCATTGTCAGTAATTGACAGGTTTGAGGACATCTCCACAGATCGAAAGGGTTTAGGTAGGACAACTTTAATTGAACACGTGATAGACACAGGCGATGCGTTACCAATTAAGGTCAAGCAGTATCCTCTTTCACCGGAAAAGAAAGTAGCATTAAATAAAGAATTGGATCGTATGCTTGAGCTTGATGTTGTAACTCCTAGGTAAAGTCCTTGGAATAATCCGGTCATTTTAGTTAAGAAATCAAACGGTGATTGGAGATTTTGTTTGGATTCTCGGAAATTAAACTTGGTTACTAAGACTGATTCATATGCTATTCCGTATACACCACAAATTTTAGATAGCCTTAAGGAAACAAGATTCTTGACATCTTTAGATTTATCAGCAAGTTTATGGCAGATACCGTTGAATAAGGATTCTCAAGACAAAACTACTTTAATGTTATTGGGAGGGGAGCCTTCAAATTTAAGGTCATGCCTTTTGGAAATTGCGGAGCGACTGCTAGGCAGCAACGATTAATGGATATGCTGTTTCATCAAAATTTTTGTTCAGACGTAGAAAATGGCATGGTAATTTGTTACATTGATGATATCATAATTTGTTCATCAGATTTTAACACTCATGTGTTACTTTTAAATAGAGTCCTTGAAAAATTAAGGTCAGCTAGTTTAACTATAAATAGTAAGAAATGTAATTTTTTCCGAAGCTCATTGAGATATTTAGGTTACGTGATCGACGAACATGGGTTGCGGACCGATCCTGATGAGGTGGCATCTATCTTGAACTTTCGTACTCCGACTTCACAGCTCATGATGTTAAAGTCTTTCTCGGCACTTGCTCGTGGTACAGACGGTTTATCCGAAATTTTTCGACAATTGCTACCCCATTGAACAGATTAACGGTTAAAAAGGAAAAGCATGAGCCTAAATTTAGTTGGTCGGAAGAAGCGGAGCAATCGTTCAATTTGTTGAAGGATGCACTTATATCGGCCCCAATATTAGCCGTGCCGGACTTTGAAAAACAATTTGCAGTGCATTGTGATGCATTAGCTTATGGCCTTGGTGGAATGTTGTCGCAAGAAATCGAGGGTAAAGATCACCCTATAGCTTATGTCAGCAGGTCATTAAATAAAGCTGAGAGAAACAATAGCGCGACAGAAAGAGAAGCGTTAGCGGTGATTTTTGCAGTAGAGAAATTTCAGGCATATTTAGGCACAAGGTTATTTAAGGTGATCACGGATCATGCATCTTTAAAGTGGTTTCTGAAATTAGAAAATGCGTCAGGCAGATTAGCACGTACTTTACGATTACTGTAGATTGTCTCAATTTAACTTTGAGATAGAACATAGGAAGGGGACTGACAATGTAGTCCCCGATGCATTGTCAAGACTCTTGCCGGTTGATGTTATTTACACGATTCCACAGGAGACAGTGGAGGATGAGTGGTATGACAAAATATTTAAAACAGGTCAAGGACATTGAAACCATGAAAAATTGTACCGATACAGCAAAAGTAAATACAGCTTAACATCAGAGTTCGATTGGAAAGAAGTGGTAAGAAAAGATCACAGACGGAAAATAATCGAAGAATTTCATTCTATGCCAACCGCAGGACACCTAGGTGTATTTAAAACCCATAGAAGGATATGCTTACGGTTTTATTGGCCAAGAATGTTTAACGAAATTCAAGAATATATCAAGGACTGTACTACTTGCTCGGCTTATAAGCACTCCACTAAACGGACTATAGGGTTAATGGGGAAACCAAAAGTTTGTGGTAGACCTTTTCAGGTAGTTTCGGTTGATTTGGTTGGACCTTTACCAAGATCTCAATCTGGATATAAGTTTCTACTGGTAGTGACATGTTGCTTTTCAAAGTTCACACTCTTGTTTCCTTTGAGACGTGCTACGAGTGCAATTGTCGCCAGGAACTTCGAAAATCACGTTTTATTTGCACATGGACTCCCAGAAACCGTAATTGTGGATAATGGAGCACAATTTACGGGATCTGAGTTCCGGAAGCTTCTAGAACGTTACAATATTCCAAAACATCATTATACTCCTAGATACACACCACAAGTTAATCTTGTTGAGAGATACAATAAAACGATAATGACAGCAGTGGCGTCTTGTGTTCTAGACAATCATCGTTCTTGTGATAAGCACTTGTTTGAAATACAATTTGCCATAAACAGTGCGGTGAATGAGTCAACTGGATTTTCACCATTTTTTCTGGTCCATGCAAGAGGACCCGGAGTATGTCCTAAAACTACGGCCAAGACCACCGGGGGATGGGCAGCAGCATCCTCGGAGTGCGGTGGAGATACTGCGATCGCCAACCCGCATGCCAAGCGTGGCGATTACGGCATTCACCCCCCATGATAAGAACCAAAAAACCACGGCCCCGAGTGTCCGGCGACCCCCGGTGCCCTGGTTATTGTAGCGGCCAGGGTACTAGCGGGGTCAGGGGTGCTAAGAATCTCCGGCAAAGATCCGGCTACCACCACCGACGACTTCTGGCCCGCAGCGTGGGTAGACCCCCCGCAAGGTGGACTAATGACCTGGTGAAGGTCGCGGGAGTCCGCTGGATGCGGGTGGCGCAGGACCGGTTATAATGGCACTCTTTGGGGGAGGCCTATGTCCAGCAGTGGACGTCTTTCGGCTGATATGATGATGATGATGATGCAAGAGAACCTGTCATTAACGGAAATTTTTACAAGGATACTCAAGCAAATTATTCTCTTGACATACCAAGAGAGGAGTATGCTGGTGAATTTGGATGTTTAAAAGATGTATTTGAGGAGGTTAGAAAGCATTTATTAAATGGTCATGAAAAAAATGCTTCACATTATAACTTGAGGCGTAGACATGCTTGTTTTAAGGTGGGTGATATCGTCTAGAAAACGAATTATACACAGAGTAACGCACAAAAGTTTAAAATGGCGAAGTTAGCTCCAAAGTATGTGCAGTGTATATAAAAACACAAAATGAATTACAGTAACATATAGGTATATACATAAGTTAAAAAATAATAAAGAAGTAATTAATTCAAATTCTCCTAGAAGGGCTGGTAACACATGGAGTCTTATTACCAGTGATCGGAATAGGTAGTGCCATTTCACGAGAACTCGGTGCGTAAGCTTAGTATGGACATAGCTTTTAACCCCGGGATTTCATATGAAAAATTTTAAGTTTATGTTTAGTTCAGAAATGTTATAAATGTGTGATTTTTTTTTGGTTACTATATGTAGAATATGGCATCGACAAAATATAAAGTAGATACACTAACTTTGACATCCATGCAAACAAAGAAAATAAGCACGTCTTATCAGTTATCTTTTTGCATTTGCATGTTGTTTTTCTAAGTGCATTCTTAAATTATCTTTACCTGCTTCGACCTTGAGATAACTTTCTATTGCTTACCTCTATGAAGAGCTCGGGGCAGGGTGGGACAATAGCAACAGATGCCAATATTTGTCATGCTATCTCTTTTTAGATGAAAGATAATGTTTTAAACAAGGCAAGTATTTTAAGATTACTTATGTTCTTCTGTTCGTTAAGTTCGCACGTATTACTCATGGTTGGTTCAATTCGACTTTGACTTGTTTACCGGACTTTGTGATCGATCATCTTATTGTGACGACGTTGGCTATCCCTAATTGGACTCTGATTTACTTGTGATTGGACTAAGTGGAACTTCTTATCTAGCTAAACATGCCTCGGCGAGCTAAGGAAGAAACTATTCTGAGTTGGATTGAATCCTATCCCGACTTAGAGTTTGATTCAACAAGACATTTAATACATTGTACTAAACGTGACGTTAATATTGGATGCAGAAAGAGTACATTGAAGCGACACATCGAAGGACCTGTACACAAAGGATTACATCACCAACCAAATGAAAGTTTTTACTTTGATCTGATCGAGTTCCTCATACTTTGCAATATCCCATGGGTTCAAATCGAAAATCCAGCATTCACAACCTTCTTCCAGAAGTATTTTTGCTGCACTTGTACAAATCAGCCTCTACGTACTCTACCCAGTGAATCGGCAATAAGAAAAGTATACCTGGACAAGTTTTATCAAGCCAGAATAGCAGCTATACGCAGTGAAGTGGCAAATAAAAAGATTTGGATTTCGTTAGATGAAACGACAGACTTTCTAGGCAGATACGTGGTCCATTTCTTGGTGAAACCTTTGGATGCAACCGTTTCTCATAAAACTTATTTAATGGCGTGTAAAGTGCTCACGGTAGTGAATGGGGAGACTATTGCTAAGTTTGTTACAGACTGCTTAGAAAAAATGTGGGGAGAAGACTATGAAAATCAACTCGATAATGTGCTTCTCTTATGTACTGACAGCGTTGCGTATATGTTGAAGGCGGGGCAAATTTTAAAAAGTGTGTTACCGAATATGAAACACGTTACATGCTTAGCTCATGCTCTGCATCGTGTGGCAGAGCAAATAAGATGTCAATATCCGGACGTAGACACCCTGATAGCTAACTTGAAAAAAGTATTTTTAAAGTCTCCTAGTAGAGTGCAACTGTTAAAGGAAATTTATCCAAATTTGCCTTTACCTCCTAAGCCAGTAATTACAAGGTGGGGTACTCGGCTCGCTGCAGTATCTTACTACGTGAAGTATTTCACTGAAATAAATACGGTTTTGTCAAGATTAAGAACATCAGATGCTGTTTCAATTAAAAAGGCTAAATAAGTGCTGGAAAAACCCAACATAAAAAAAGAATTAGATTATATCCACGAAAATTTTAATATAATAGAGGTGGCCTTAACTCGTTTACAGGAACGAAATATGTCAATGGTCGATGCCTTAATCGATTTTGATCAAGTTAGGATGGTAATCAATTGGTCTAATAGTTTACCCATAGTAAACAAATTTGAAGCGGTTATGGCTCGAAACCCGGATTTAGATACTATAAGAGAATACGCAGGAGATATTTCAAAAGAAACCGCATCTGAACATATTTCCTTTTACTAATTTGCCCCGCTGACATCAGTAGAGGTTGAAAGATCGTTTTCCACATATAAATGGATATTAGACGTCAAGAGAAATAGACTGACAGTTGAGAACATTGAAAAAATAATCGTTTGCTATTACAATTTTAAAGAAAGCAAGGAATAAACGATGTAAAATAAAATCTGTAAAGTTTGACTGGAAGAGATCACTTATTGCTGATAAGACGCTTATTCTTTACCTCTATTTTTGTGTATAATTTATTGTATTGTATAATTTTAATTTGTATAGTAAAAAATAACGAATGTTTTAATAACGTTGATTTAATACATATGTGTACTAATGTTGATGTTTGACGATTTATTTTATGATTGTAATTTGTAACTGTTAACAGTTATGTTGAATAAATAATTGACGTATTTATAATGACAATTTTTTTTTATTTTGCATCTTCTTAATTTAGGTCAATAATATTCACTGTGAAAAAATACGAGTCCCGAAATCCCAAGGCTTATCCATGTTCTGTTTAATGTTTAAGGTCATTCACCCGAAATGGCACTACCTATTCCGATCACTGCTTATTACCATCCCTCCTTCATCGAAGGAGAGGTCATTTCAAAACAATTTTATCTAGTTATTAATTGTATAAATAGTCAGTATGTTGAATTGAATTGATGTATGTATTTATAAATTTAATAAATGGCTTTCTGATTCTGATTCTGATGTGCAGTGTAGAATGACCAAAGTTTTATCACTTTTGGTTTACGAGCTGGAGGCATTACATGGTCATCCGCTTGGCTCATGGCATGTCAAAGATTTTAAGGCTTGAACTGTCAACAAACAATTGAATTCTCTCCTTGCGTTTGCATAGTATAAATATGTAACCACAAAAGTGAAAGCTGTTACAGTAATATTTAAAAGGAAATATTACTGCTAGTAAGAAAGATGATTGTATGTAATAAGTGAAGTATAAAAAATTTATAAATAAGTTGTGTTGAAACAGTTTGGCCTGGGATTAATCTAACCAATTTTTTGTTATTTAGATTGTTGGTTAGATATTTTGTTCTCATTAAAGAATAGTTAAAACTTCCAAGTTTTACAATAAAAATTACTTATGGGTAAGAAGTTTGTCTTACTTTTAAGTAAAGCGATACAGAGATTTGGTTGTCGTTAACCTTTGGTTGCACTTAGGTCTAAGTTTGTATAAGATTCCACTTGGTAGTTGATAGTAGATTTAGTTTTTGGTTATATTTAACTACTGTCAAGTTGTATTGTTAATTAAGTTGTTTATGTAATTGGTTCGTCGATGATGGAGTTTGCCCAGCAAATTTTTTTTTATTACGACGGGTTTTCTTAATTGAATGTTGTTAACTATATTAGGTGATGGTTTTGCTTGATTTTGTCGTTACAGGATTCGATTTTTTTCAAATTAGTCATCAGCGTATACATTGGTAGGAATTAGGTTGACTTATCGTTAGTTTTAAGATTTATCGTGCCTGAGGACAGGCAAGTTCACTAATATATGTTGGTTTATATCAGTGAACCTTCTTGTTGGAAGGGGGGTATTGTCACGTAGCCCCGTCTAGTAAGAGCCGGTGGAACTATGTGATTAATTATTTTATTATATGATAGTATTAATTTGTAATTATTAAAGAACATTTTATTTCGATAGTATGTAAAATAAAATAATTATATTATTATTATATAATACAAAATCTCGTTCCGTTTTATTGTGTAATAAAACCTACATGTTTAGTTTGAAGCTAACTGGCAATTTGTCAACTAGCAAATGGCTGTTTCATCATTGGGTATAAAGTAGACAAGATGAGTGGACTAAATTACAAAGTTTATATAACTGGGAGACAAAATAAGATACATGGTGATTTGCAGCTTCCTTTTGGGTGTTTCTTGGATACTCTTATGTTTCTGATCCTCTTAATCTTGAAGATCTATACTATGTTGAGAGTGAGTCTGGAAGATCTTGGCTATGTCACCCTAGTGTGTTCTCATATCATCTTTACCAAACACCCTTGGTGATGTTAAGGGTCACATGACACAATGAGTTTTGTGCATGATCACGTTAAATGTGCAACAGACACTTGGAGAGATATATATTGTGTTTACCCAAGCTCATTCATCTCTAGTATTGATAGTCATTGTATGAGTGTGAATAGAGACAATTTGGGATTTACAATAACCAGAACTCAAGAGGGCCGCAGATGGACTAGCAATAACGAATACACTGTCAAGTTCTCTTGTGACACAGATCTCAAACTCAAGGGGTCTGAAACCAATTGTAATGATGCCAATCTTCAAGTTTGGGATATGGGAACCCTTGATGGTGAGATTTTGTTATCAGTAATGACTACACACAAACATGGAGATTCATACTATAAACTCCCATCATCTGTACATGCTGAATCCCATCTGTTCCCCTGTGATGGCCAAGTGTATCATACAATATTATTTGATATCATGTCATTAAATAGTTCAGGCTTACATTACACTTATCACAAGTTTTCTGATAAAATAGCTCCAGACAGTGGTAATCAGTCTGACATAGCCACTGAAGGAGATGCAGGATCCATAAGAGACTACTGGAATAGCTTACTAAGTCACTTGAATGGAGCATTTGGTGGCTCTATTATAGTTTTGATATTGATAATTATTGTCATGTGTATTTGTAAACGTTAATTAGTAGTTTATAACGATATTCTCTAATGTCATATTCCTTTCTCCTCACATGCATTTCAGCGAGATGCCATTCGCAGTGCCTATACCTCTCTTTTTGGCGTAGTTTAAGGACATACCCAAGTCCGGACGTAGTTTAAGGACATACCCCGGGTCCGAGTTATTCAAAAGGACCGTATGATACTTGGACTGACAACGTCTTTGAGAAATTACTTATTTGAATAAAAACACTTTTCAATCAGCCAATTAAAAAGTTGCTTCTTAAATTTACGTTTTGGTAAAGTAGTCTGGTATTTTTGTTATAATTATTATTTTATTGCCATCACGGAAACCTTCAAAACAAACCTGTGCTCATTAAAATCTATTTCAATTTCAGATCTCGTACTAGCACCACGCGTTCAAGCCCAAGACACGAAGAATGAAACGCCGCGAACTGTTAAATGGGTTTGTCGTACACGCCTTTTGTCAAACGTTGAGAACCTGTCACCAGAGTGCAAGGAGTTGTATAAGCACTATAAAAAAGCACAACACCAAGTAAACTACTTAAAACGAGCCAAGATGGCTTCGAAGCTGTCAAAGGAGGCCTCGTTTCAACAATTAGTGTCAGGAATGAATGAAGTGGCAAAGAAGTTTCTCTGGATGCAAATTAAACTGTGCACTAAGAAAAAACAAGGAAGGAGGTTTAGCCTGGAGGAAAAAGTTATTGCTTTGTCAATTATGAAACAAAGTCCAAAGTGTTATAGATTTCTCCAGATCCTTTCTCATAACCTCTCCTCTCTTTTCCTTCCCCATTTTCTTAATTTAGTCATTTGAATTTCGAATATTTTCGCTCCAATACATTGTTGCCAGCCAGTTAGATTTTATTACACAATAAAACGGAACGAGATTTTGTATTATATAATAATAACTAGCTGTGCCCGCGTGGAATTCGGTCTGTGTCAGTAAGCGGCTAATTCACCCCTAATTTCTCTCCCGCTACCCTGGAGGCGGAACTTGAAGTAAAGTTGACAGATGGATACGCTAGAGGACAGTAGTCCTAGTAATATATTTTACAATTACCACTAAATGAAACTACACTCAAAAATGAATACTTTTTTTATCTTATTAATTTTTATTGGCATGATTTAAACGACATAGAATAGTAGGTGTATATCGGACGATACAGGACCACTTTTGTATTTATACGTTCATGTCCACGGCAAATATCATCCAAATCGATCCTCCCGTCAAATCAGTCTAAGCTGAAAGGTAAGAACAGGCGCGGTTGAAATGGGGGGGGGGGGGGGGGGGGGGGGGTGTCACAACTGCAGAAATGATTTTTTTCTATTTGAGGAATTAGTAATTCTTAAGGGGTGATTTCCGGGATAACAATGCAAACAAAACCGGCCAAGAGCATGTCGGGCGATGCTCAGTCAGTGTAGAGTTTCGTAGATGCCGCCCTGTTACGAAACATCCGTTCAAACGGTCGTTTATTAATGGATATTTGGCGGCGCTTACGTCAGTGTACTATCTTTCTTTATTTACTTTCACTATGCGATTTTGACTGATAATTCAAAAACGGCTGAACCGATTTTATTCAATATAGTTTTTATTGAAAGTTCTTATCAGGCCTCACCAAATTTCAGCTTTCTAGTGCGAACAGTAACTGAGCTAGACCGTGGACAGACGGACGGACATGGCGAAACTATAAGGGTTCCTAGTTGACTACGGAACCCTAAAAAGAGATAAATAGTAGTTTATGTAAGTGTTACGTAATAAGGCCTAATTATGTACAGAAGCATACACTGCTTTACCTACACACATATTAAAAATCCACTGAAACTATGCGTGCCGGCGGACGGGGGGGAGTGGGGAGGGGCGGATTTTCATTACGTTACCAGATAATACACTGTCACAGATAATAAGTGTATTATGTTACGTTTGCAATAATTGTGGTACATACTTCAAGGTAAGAACATAATTATGCACTGTTAATGAACGTCAGAGAAAAATAAAATACGTGAGTGTCGTGGAACACTCTGTTGGAACGAAGTTATGTTATTTTATTTTATTTTATTTTTGACTTTTTCGTAAATTGTATGGTTTTAATTTTCTCTGTATTTTTTTGAAATTTTTAATTTTTTTGAAATTTTTGAAATTTGTGAAAATTTTGAAATTTTTGAATTTTTTAATTTTTTTTACTTTTCGGTTCTCTTTTATTTCATTCCATTTTATATGTTTCTCAATCGTATGGGTGTCGCGTTTTCGTGACGTAACGCTTTTTCGTGACGGTCACGTGACTTTTTTTCACCTAGCCCCCCATCCGCGAACCGTCCAATAAGGAACTTCGTTCCAAAACTACCACCGGTTCTAACCCTACACCTCTGGCCCAAGAAGTATTATGACCGAAAAGATACTCGACGGGGCTTATTTTTTTTCAAAACAGTAAAGGTTGAACACGCCAAAACTTGGGCACGCAAAATTTGTTTTTAAACCAGTTTGAAAATAAATAACTACATTATGAATACCACATTTAATGACAAATTTAATGAATTCTAAAACCACATTTTTAATTTTAATTAATGTTTACACAGTAAGCCATAAATCGAACTTTTCTACACACACGGCTCATAAGACTTTGCACCGTCTCTTTAGAAAAGATTTTTGTCGCCCAGGTCCATATTTTTTGTAGCTCAGGGACCGATTTTACTTCTCGGCCTTTCTTTTTTAGAATTCCTTTCATAATACTCCAGTATTCTTCAATGGGCCGCAGTTCTGGACTATTTGGCGGATTGCATATTTTGGGTACCACCATGATCCTGTTAGCGTTGTACCATTCCATAACTGATTTTGCGTATTGGGAACTGGCTAGATCTGGCCAAATCCGAGGTAGTGAGGCATGCTGTCTTATAAAATGCAGCGAACGCTTCTGTAAACAATCTTTCCGATAAATATCGCCGTCCCGGTGGCGATAAACGAGCGACTTCTTTTACCACAGCTACATATTGCCTTCCAAAGAAGGTATTTTTTTGGAAATTGCCCTCTTTTTTTAATTCAAAATCTTCAGGAGTATCTGTTCGAGATTTGTTAGTATAAAACTCTTGACCAGGTATTTGTTTAAAATCCAATTTTATGTACGTCTTGTCGTCCATCACCGCGCATTCAAATTTTGTAAGAAAATCTTCATAGAGTTGTCGCGACCGTATCTTTGCGGATAAGTTCTGTTTTGAGTTTCGATCTGGTGCGGCCTGGGCTTTATAACTCCTCCGTCCTGCCCTCTGTTTCGCTTTTTGGACATAGGACTGAGACATTTTCACTTTTTTAGCAACATCACGAGATGAAATCGTATGATTTGAGGCAAAAATCTTTAAAATACTCTTTCCTTTTTCTTATTCTTGACTCCCTGCAACCCACCACTTCCTGGCTGTCTATCTATTGTCAAGCGTTCATGGAAAGTTTTTAATACGTGACCAACCGTAGATTGTGGATGTTTCTGCCTTTTCGCGGTATCTATGTAGCTTAACATGGGATTTTTTACATGTTCGTGCAAAATGCGTTCACGTTTTTGATGTTCTACGCTCGACATTTTGCCAACGAATTAATAAAAGAAAATAAAACTATCATAATTTTATAGCCCAGTTCCTTCTGAGAAAATTGTTGTTTAAAAAGTTTGAATATCTCCATTTTTAGAATAACTATAGCTATTTTTACATGCCCAGGTTTTGGCGTGTTCAACCTTTAATACATTATTAGATCTTAAAGATACAAAATAATGCGTAATGTGTTCTTCAAGAAGACATATCAAAACAGCTTGAGAGACAGATAATGTACCTATTGTTTAATTATAAAGAAAAATAATTCCTAATCTGACTGCTTCACAAAACGTTTGATATGTTTTCCTACCTAAACGGTGTCCTATAAATGTTGTAGTAGTTTTTTGGTTTGGGCCATGCATCTTTGTCCGTCATGACATTTTCAAATATTTCTTAAGAGCGGGTAAAGGTAAATTTAAAGCATCGACGGGTAACATTTTATAAATATAGAACACCTTGACCAAAAAATTACAAATTATTTAAATACCAAATTTCATCTAAATACGTACAGCGGTTATTGGTTGTTTCTTCCCCATGTAAACTTTCACCCCTTTTGTTCTTATCAGGCCTTACCAAATTTCAGCTTTCTAGTGCGAACGGTAACTGAGTTAGACCGTGTACAGACGGACGGACATGGCGAAACTATAAGGGTTCCTAGTTGACTACGGAACCCTTAAAAGAGATAAATAGTAGTTTATGTAACTGTTACGTAATAAGGCCCAATTATGTACAGAAGCATACACTGCTTTACCTTCACACATATTAAAAATCCACTGAAACCATGCGTGCCGGCGGTCGGGGGGGGTTTGTATCCGCTTAAAGGATAATTTCCGAGATAAAACTATTTTATTTCCTTTTTTAATTACTTATCTCCATACCAAATTTTATCTAAATCGATTCTGCGGTTAATAATTCCCTATACAAATTTCCAACTCTCTTTTCACCCCTTTAGGGTTGATTTTCGGAGTGAAAACTATCTATACCAAATTTAATCTTTATCAGTTCAGCGGTAAAAAAATCGTCATACCAACTTCCAACCCCCTTTTCGGGCTGGAAGGGTTTATTTTCGGGATGAAAACTATTCTGTCGTTTCTCGGGACTCAAATTATCTGCATACTAATTTCTATTACAAATCTCCATACAAACTTTCAACCCCCTTTTCACCCCCTCCAGGGTTGATTTTCGGGATGAAAACTATTCTTTGTCCTTTCCCGGGACTCAATCTCTACACAAAATTTCATCAAAATCCATTCAACCGTTTTCACGTGATAGATGTATAGATAGATTGTTTTTATTGAAAGTACCTTTCAGGCTTCACTTCCATAATTTTTTTTTAATTTTTTGGACGTACGGTTCTAAAGTAAGATGGGGGGGGGGGGGCTTTTTTCAAGATGAAACTATCCTTTGTCCTTTCTCGAGACCCATACTATCTCTATACCAATTTTCATCTAAATCTGTTCAGCGGTAAAAAAATCCTCATACCAACTTCCAACCCCCTTGTCACCCCTACAAGGGTTTGAAAACTATCCTATGACGTTTCTCGAGACTCAAATGATCTCCATACTCATTTCTATCTTAATCGTTTCAGCTGTTAAAAATTCTCCATACAAACTTTCAACCCCATTTTCACCCCCACCAGGGTTGATGTTTGGGATTAAAACTATATATTATCCTTTCCCGGGACTCAAACTATCACTATACAAAATTTCAT
The DNA here is from genome assembly GCA_947086415.1 of Pammene aurita. Lineage (NCBI taxonomy): Eukaryota > Metazoa > Arthropoda > Insecta > Lepidoptera > Tortricidae > Pammene > Pammene aurita. The sequence continues at coordinate 33,693,329 of OX352295.1, forward strand.
CGAAATCCGTTCAGCCGTTTTCACGTGATGCGCGGTCAAATAAACAGACAAACAGATACAACCAGTGTTGGCCGAACGTTAGTGTAATTGAAAATTAAAAATTGAAGATTGAAACACGTTAGTTAAAATTGAACACTAATAGTTTAGTGCAAATTGATTTCAATTAGAATTGAAATTAATTGTAACTAACGTGTTAATCTTTTGCGAATAACTAATAATTGAAGATATTTAATTTTTAGTCTTTCTCAAAAATTGAAACATTAATTTAATTTTTAGTGTAGATTGAATTGGTAATTGACATTAATAATTTACCTCACTAAACGCGACTTTAGGTTAAGCTACGAGGTTTTGATTTTTGTTTCGATTTTGACTCTGGACTCGGGGGCTTGTATTAATAAGCAATGGGACCGGTATCCTAAGATGGAAGTCATGCTGGACCCTGGGGATCCCTACTGGATCTCGGGTTTGGTGCATCATAGACTCATGCTGATTGGGCTCATTCGACTTGTACTGATGAGCAGATGGTACCGGGATCAAAATCTGGAGCTCATGCTGGACCCTGGGGATCCCTACTGGATCTCGGGTTTGGCGCATCATAGACTCATGCTGTTTGGGCTCATTCGACTTGTACTGATGAGCAAATGGTACCGGGATCAAAATCTGGAGCTCATGCTGGACCCTGGGGATCCCTACTGGATCTCGGGTTTGGCGCATCATAGACTCATGCTGTTTGGGCTCATTCGACTTGTACTGATGAGCAGATGGTACCGGGATCAAAATCTGGAGCTCATGCTGGACCCTGGGGATCCCTACTGGATCTCGGGTTTGGCGCATCATAGACTCATGCTGTTTGGGCTCATTCCACTTGTACTGATGAGCAGATGGTACCGGTATCAAAATCTGGAGCTCATGCTGGACCCTGGGGATCCTTACTGGATCTCGGGTTTGGCGCATCATAGACTCATGCTATTTGGGCTCATGGGCAATGCAGTTTTAAAATTAATTATTAGTGTAAGACAGGATTAATTTAGTTACACTAACGTTAATCTAATTGACTGTAATTCTTATTAAATTTTCGAGACGTTAGTGTAACTAATAGGTTAATTCTAATTGACGGTTAGTGTAATTGACGACGTCACAAAATCAATGCGAACTAACCTTAGTAAAAATTGATGTTAGTGTAATTGATTAGTTACGGAATTAATCTTCAATCTTATTGATCAATTTTCAATTCTAATTGAAATTAACGGCCAACACTGGATACAACAGATAAACAGACAAAAATTCTAAAAAATGTTGGAACGTGTTCTGTTATCGATTCTAAGTATCCCCAGCCAACTTTTTTTCGATTATCTTCCATGTACAGACTTTCGACCCTCTTCAGCTTTATTATATGTATAGATATAATTATTTTATTTTACATACTATCGAAATAAAATGTTTTTCATAATTACAAATTAATACTATCATAAAATAATTAATCACATAGTTCCACCGGCTCTTACTAGACGGCGCTACGTGACAAAACGTCATTAACGTCATTATTACAACCACAACGGTAGCATACCGTAAAACTAGCCAACTTTGCCACTATGGGAAACTTTGCCCAAAAAGTCGATTTTGAACAAATCCGTTACTGTAGAAAAATTTTGCGCTATTCTGGCAACACTACTATTTTTGGTAGAAACTAGATTATATTTGTGGCAACACTGAGTATTTGACTTGCGGCTAACCTCATTTAGTAGCTTGTCGCAACTCGTCGCGTGCGCACGTGATTTTTCGGGCAAATTCTTTTCGAAGTTTGAGAGTGAATAATTCAAAATGGCGCCGCCGCAAGTAAGTAACAGTCATAATATGTAATAAAGTAGAACCTACGCAATGTTTTTATTCTATTTTTATGTTAAAATGTTAATTAAATAAGAAGTTACGGTGCTGGGCAATGTTACCCAGTGTTCTAGAAAGTGAGACAAGACTTCGTGAGAGAAAAAAAAGACGTAAGCTGGGTTCCAGAGCGTATAAAAATTACTCCAAGGAGATGCTAGATCTCGCATGTGAGTCAGTTTCCAGCAACCAAATATCATCCAGAGACGCGGAGCGCCAATTCGGGATACCGCGTCGCACCATTATGAATAAAATTAATAATGTGCACACGAATACCATTGGACGCCCCACAGTTTTGACAACTTCCGAAGAGAAAAGTATAGTAAGAGTTTTGCAAGCTTCAAGTGAATTTGGTTTACCACTCACAAAACTTGACCTAAAGCTATTAGTACATGAATATTTGAAAAAAAATGGTCGTGATCATTTGTTCAAAAAGAAAATCCCTGGTGAGTCGTGGGTGCAAAACTTTCTGGCACGGCATGCAGATGAATTATCCATCAGAATCACCCAAAATATTTCAAAAGCTAGAAGTGAAAAAGGAGCAGAAGAAATAGCCAACTATTTTGAAAATTTGAGAACTACTTTGGAAAACATACCCGCGGAAAATATAGTCAATTTCGACGAAACAAACCTATCGGACGATCCAGGATGTTCGCGGGGTATTTTCCGACGAGGAGTCAAATATCCTGAACGAGTGATTAATTCATCTAAAGGAAATATCTCTCTTATGTTCACTTCAACTGCGAGTGGTCAAATGCTGCCCATGTAGTTTACAAAGCTTCAAATTTGTACTCTGAATGGATTTCTGGTGGCCCTCCTAATACCAGATATAACTGCACAAAGTCAGGGTGGTTCGACAGCGCCATGTTTGAGGATTACTTTGAAAAAATTATAATCCCATGGGCACAAGACACACCAGGAACAAAAGTTGTCGTCTGCGACAACTTGTCTAGTCATTTGAGTGTCAAAGTGGTTGAGCTGTGTGACCAAAATGATATTAAATTGGTATTTATTCCCCCAAGAACAACACACCTCACCCAGCCTTTGGATGTAGCATTTTTTGCTCCATTGAAAAAAGCCTGGCGTCAAATTTTGTATGACTACAAAGTAAAAAATCCAAATCAAACATCAATCAATAAGAAACATTTCCCCAAATTGCTGTGCGAGCTGGCTGAAGCTATTAAGTATAAAGAAGAAATTAACATCAAGAGTGGATTTAGAGCGTCAGGTATATTTCCATTCAATCCACGAGAAGTGCTGAAAAAACTTCCGGAAATGCAAGAGGAAATACTCTCTTATAGTGTAGATCAAGCATTGATTGACTATTTAAAAGAAACAAGATCTCCAAAGCCCATGGCAGTTAAAAGGAATAAAAAGGTTAACTGTGAACCTGGTAAATCAATCACACTTTCTGATTTTAATGCCGCTACTATCCAAAAAAACCCTCTAGCCAACACAAAAACTACGTCGGGTAAGAAAACTATATCTAGAGAAAACCAAACAAAACAAACTAGAAAAGACCAGGGTGTAATGGAATTAGATGAACAAACCGGACTCTTTAAAATTACGGCACTGAATTCACGTTTTGACACACCTGAAAATTGCTCCTTTGAAGAAATCGACGATCGTTTCGAATATTATAATTAGATAATTATTAACAACACATCTATTGAAGATTTTATTGTGATGAACACAACAGAAAAGGCTAGTGATTCAATGACTACTCGGAATCCTCAAAGTTTACGCATGAAGTGCATAAATGTGATCAATCTTTCTATGATCCTCTATGATCGTGATTTAAGACTGCCAACACATGAACATCGTCACCTTGTAGAAGCAACTATTAGTGAAAATACCAATTCATCCAAGACTGATAACAATATATCCAAGAAGTCAGCCCCTGTGAAAATTACTATTCACTCCAATCAGCTTATTAAAGTTGGATCATCCAAAAGTGATGTCGCTTTATTGAACTCCGCTTCTAAGATGATGGAAAATACTCCATTTATGGCTACGTGTGAAAAAGACTTACCCGAATGCTTACAAATGACTAAAAATGACAAGTCGAAACAAAAAAGAATGGGAAATATGGACAATAAATGGATGTGTGTTAACGTCAAAGATAAATTACAACTTGGCTGTAAAAAAACAAAGCCAAAACAAAGTCATAGCAACTTAAATAAAAAGAATAATCAGTTTGGTGAGCCAAGTAATATTTCCTCTCATTTATTGCCCAATACTGATTCTCCAAAACACTTGCCACATAAAAAAACTAATAAAGTAAAGGAAGAAAAAGCAGATGTTCCTAAAAAAAAGAAGAATCAAAACAAAAAGGTTCAAAAAAACAAAAAGGTCCTAGGGAAATCCATAACTCGAGGTGTTCCAAAAATAAGCAAGAGGCGTTCTGAAAGTAGCTCTACGTCTTCAAACTCTGTAAGTTAATTGGCAATAGCGGATTCTGATAGTTCAGATTACGAATCCTTGAACGACTGCTTAATAGCGGAATGCTTGCGGGATCAAGAAGACAAAGAGAATTTTGAAAATAATAATATAATTTCGTTTGGGATGCAGGACATAGTATATTTCGTTGAAGACAACTACAAATTTAAAGAAAATGATTGGCATTTTGTAGGCAGAGTATTGTCTATAAACAAAGACATCCCGACGGTTAAGTTTACAAGAAAAGTAAAGGAGACTAAATGCGAAACTGGGACGACTTTCACTTACCCGAAAGTTGACGATATCTGTACAATATCTCACACGGAAGATATTATGACAGTGTTACCTGAACCCAACATAACTCGCCGCGGGTAATTTGTTTTTAACGCAGATTAAAAAAAATTTAACATTCAATAATCCTTTTATTCCCAAATTCTAAGCAGCCTGTAAAGAAGATGCAGCCTACAAAGGTGTATTTTTATTGGTACATTTATTTGGTTAATTAAAAAAACTGTTATACGTACATATATATGAAACCAATGACACGTTTTTTACATTAGGATATGCCTACACGAGAATAGAGACTGTACTAATGAGGTAAATCGCCAGTAACTGGTCACCTGCTGGCCAATTGGTGGCGACCTTATTTTAAAATTCATTCATTAAAATTAAAAATAAATCATTTCAGTGTATGTTTTCAATATGTGGCCGAACTTAAATAACTAGGCATCTCATACTAAAATTAATTCTGTTTGTAGGTGAGCAGCGTCCAATTTTAGTGGTCATGTACTGTCGATTTACCCTTTGTTCTATTGCTAATATCTTACTTATGATCTCATGATAACCCGCTAAAAATTGTTAAGTAGCTACTGTGATTTAATAATAACGTTTTTACACCACCGTGATAATAGCTATGTAAGACTTAAAAGTTATTGTTAACTTATAGCGCAACGCTACCTATATATACGTATGATTGTGTGTTATGATTATATTCATTCTGAATAATTATATTTTCGCACGCTGGGATGTGAACAAAGTTTAACAACCAACGTTTAGATAGTAATGTTAATAAGTTGAGATCAGTGTTTTAGTTGTTATGTATTAAGATATAAAAGTCTTTGCTTTTTGAACCGAAGTTGGACTTTTTTGTTTAAACTGCAGAAGCTCTGCAAATTTATGTTAAGTAAGATCTCAAAAGAAATTGCTGATTTCTCTGTCCGGGGTTTAAGTCTGCAAAAAAAACTATTAAAAACATCATTAATTATAATATAACCTACGTTTTGGGAGTCAGCAAAAAAGTAGTTATAGAGAAAGAAGATAGAAATATTTATAGCATTGTTGAAGATTACAAGCCCATATTGTTTGTAATAGTTTACTCGGAAGAAATGTTTCTGTTTTTATACAATTTATCTTAGAACAGAAGTTTTTTTTAAATTATGTTGCGTGGTGGCGACCATCCGAAGGCGAGCAAGGACCAAATATATTTTTAAGCAAACCTAGATGTTCTAAGAGTTTTCTGATTCGTTTCTGTATAATTTATCGCAAGGTGAAATATTTAATAATCGATCGAATTACGGTTATTTATAAAAATCCAAGTCGGATTTGCTAAAAACTAAACAATTGAAATGAGCAAATCAGAATATGATTATTGCTTAGTAATAATACGCCTGTTGTACTAAGACTGATTCGCCTAAATGACTAAGGGCCCTGGCTCACTCAACGTCTTTTAAGTGCCCTCGTCCGTGCAGCGCTAAGTACCTCGGCGTCAGGTGTCGATTGTCAGATCCCACACGCTCTTTTAAATACTTACCCTCATTTTGTGTCATTCGGTTATTATTTGTAAAATGCATACTGCTTTTCGTTATAAGCAGCTGATAAAGCTCCGGCTTGCCCAAACTTTAAATTTTTTATGTAACGTAAGTTGGTCGGTACACAAGTATTTTAAATTATGTAACTAATTTGTATACAATGTTTAATCCTATTCAAATAAAGGTTTTTAACCTACCTAATGAGTCATCTGACAGTGGCCACCTGACGTTAAGGCCACGCTGAGCTGGCGCCGCATCAGCGCTGCTTTGGCGTTAATAAGACTCTTACGTTGGAATTACGCTAAGTGAGCACGGGCCCTGTTTGTATGTTCGAATGCTGATTTTTGATTGATCTCAATAAAATAAAAAAATACTTACATAGATGTAAGTTTCTTTTTAATAAACCATTTTTTTGTTACACTTCGTATACTTTGTTTTATTTCAATCATTATACTTACAACAACAAAAAAACATAGGTCACATGAATTTAAGATAATTGGCCAAAAGTGACAACCCTAACAATTTTGAAATGCTAGAATACTACTTGTATGAAAACGAGCAAAAACGGGTAGGTAACATTGCCCAACCATATTATACGAAATATAACATACTTACGGCTAAGCTGATTGCAGGAAACGGTAAAATTGCCCAAAAACTAGTTATGATTCTTGTTTCAACGGCATACGACCCTTATTTCAGGGTCAAATCGAGGTGGGCAATGTTGGCCAAAACCCGAGATAACTTTACCCGCCCTAAAATTTGGGGAAAATGAGGTTAAAACGATGATTTAAAAAATTTTTCTTGAAAAATCCCGATGCTATTGTTCGCAACAGACGTGGTGAGCGAAAAAAGTCGTACTCTTCTATATATATTTTTTCCAATATTCGTGTTTTTTCAAAAAAAGCGGGCAAAGTTGGCTAGTTTTACGGTAGTAGATGAAAAATGTATAGTCTCTTTTCATTATGTTTTCATAAAATTGTAGCTAAGCTAAGCGATAACAAAGTACTTTCGTGGAACATGTTAAAAATTAAAATAGAAATTTTCCAGCTTCCTGTAACTACTACTATATTACGTGACATTTTCCTGGATATGCTCCTACAATTGCCAATGAAGGTCAACCTTGATGATGAAGACATAACATTTACGGGGGCATGCACTGACTGTGGCCAGAATGTTACTTTTGACAACAACGATGGTGATGACGACGATCAAATAAAAGTAATGTATTTGTTTTGTGAGCGATGTACCGGTCCCTGTTTTATTGAATGCCGTCATTCACCATGTCATTGTAATTGCGTTTATGAATATATGTACCCATAGATTCCACGAATAATATCCTCCTCCTTGTGTCGTATTCCTCAGTACAGAGGGTCGTGACCTGATGAAAAATGTATAGTCTCTTTTCATTATGTTTTCATAAAATTGTAGCTAAGCTAAGCGATAACAAAGTAATTTCGTGGAACATGTTAAAAACAAAAAAAATAGAAATTTTCCAGCTTCCTGTACCTACTACTATATTACGTGACATTTTCCTGGATATGCTCCTACAATTGCCAATGAAGGTCAACCTTGATGATGAAAACATAACATTTACGGGGGCATGCACTGACTGTGGCCAGAATGTTACTTTTGACAACAACGATGGTGATGACGATCAAATAAAAGTAATGTATTTGTTTTGTGAGCGATGTACCGGTCCCTGTTTTATTGAATGCCGTCATTCACCATGTCATTGTAATTGCGTTTATGAATATATATACCCATAGATTCCACGAATAATATCCTCCTCCTTGTGTCGTATTCCTCAGTACAGAGGGTCGTGACCTCCCTTCTGCATCACTTTTTGACGTGCGATCTTTCTCCACCTGTTTCTGTCACTGGCGGTGTGGATGGCGTGGTGCAAGGTCGAGTCGAGAGTGGTGCGGATCTGGTCAGACCAACGTATAGGGCTGCGTCCACGAGGTCTTTTCCCATCTACTTTGCCGGTCACGATGAGCTTCTCCAGGTTGCCACCATCTTTTCTTGCAACGTGACTGAAGTATTCTAGGACTCTGCGAAGACACTCGGATGATAGCCGCGAGGAGACTTTAAGTTCTCGCAATTTGGAGACGTTAGTCCGAAATGCTGTCCAGGGGATACGGAGCATCTTTCTCCAGAATCACATCTCAAAGGCGTCAATGCGTTTGCGGTCTGCAGCTTTCAGTGTCCAAGTCTCAGCGCCATACGAAAAGATCGAAAAGACTAGAGTCCGTACTAGCTTGGTCTTGGTTTTAACGGAAATGTTGCGATCTCTCCATATTTTTCCTAGCTGACATTGCGCTTTTAGCCATGCCAATTGTCCTGCGCACTTCCTTCTCGCATGAACCATCGTTATTGATGATGGAACCCAGGTATATAAAGCTGTCCACTGTTTCAAGGCCCAACGCACCAGTGAGTTCCAATTTCCCAGATCTATCTACCACCATGACCTTGGTTTTAGACCTGTTTATGGAAAGTCCCATCCCCTCACTAATCCGCTCAATTCGGTCTAGAAGTGCAACCATTTCCGACTCATTTGCTGCAAGAAGAGTTGTGTCGTCGGCGTAGCGTAGGTTGGTGATTTTGACGCCACCAACTGTGATGCCTCCCTCCCAATTCTCGCAGGCACGTCTCATAATGTGCTCTCCATAAGCGTTGAACAGAATGGGCGATAAAATGCATCCCTGGCGTACTCCTTGGTGAAATTTAAAGGGTTTGAGGTTGTTTTATCGACTCTTACGACTCCCTGGCTTGAGCCATACAGGGTGCGAAGTAGGACGATGAGATGATTTGGAACTCCAAGTTCTTGAAGGACTTTCCACAAGCAACCCCAGTTGACACAGTCGAAAGCTTTGCTGTAATCGACGAAACACATCATCACTGGCGTATCAAACTCGTATGCTTTCTCAACGAGCTGCCTGACATTGAGAATCTGGTCTCGAGTGCCCTTGCCCTTCACGAAACCCGCTTGCTCCTGCGGAATTTGCCAATCCAGGTAGTAGCGGATGCGATTGTTAAGAATATGGAGCAATATTTTGCTGGCATGCGAGATGAGGGACAAGGTTCGATAATTGCCGCAACTCTTGGTTGAACCTTTCTTGTGCAGCGGAAGAATTACGGATTCCGACCAGTCCTGCGGCCAATCACCGTTTTGCCAGACGTGTGAGCAGATCTTGAAAAGTGTCTCTACACCCAAGTCCCCCATAGCTTTAAGCACCTCTGCTGTTATTTGGTCGCCTCCTGGCGCCTTCTTCTTCTTGAGAGACTGTAGAGCAGTCAATATTTCGGAGCGAAGAATCATGGGTTCCAGTTCTAGATCCTTCCAGTGCGGGATAGCTCCGGGCATTGAAAGGGGATCTGCGTACAACTGCTCACAGTAGGCACGCCATCTCTCGGCAATGCGGTCGAGCTCGTGTAGTACGAATAATATAATTTCATTGTTTTATTATTTTGTTTCATTATCTTGGTACTACGTATACCAGCTCGTTGGCTGAGTTACAAAATATACCCTTAATCGCAAAGAGCGTGTAATATGGCGTTTACGCCCAATATTCAATGTATGTACTCTATGTTTACGCCCTTTAAGGCTAACGGTATAGATATGTATTATTATCAAGGCAATAAAGTTGTGTATACATATTTTTGGTAGTTTTTTCGTTTCTATATTTTTACCTTGACGTAAAAATATAATGACCTACTTTAAAGCAGCTTCAATGTTGTAAAATCTGTTAAACACGTAATTCCAACAACGAAGTGACAGGTCAAAACATGAGACAAACGTATACAATGACAAGTCTACACCGTTTTCGTGAATTGTCAAAACATTATATTCAAATTTGTTTCGTGTCACAAGACAGTAAAGTTGATTTTAGCACGTTTATATTTTGTATACATATTTCTGTACTAGTTACTGAATCTATATTTAATGACATAAATATAAGTACAATATATTGCATCATTTGCAGGATACTGATCATGTACTCGTAAGTTTCATGCTATACAAGTTTTTGAACTTGCCTTATGCATATTTATGTGGCCATTGAAGTTTCCATATTTATTACTATTTGTATGAGTATACAGGGTGTTTTGCAGAGGGTTGAACAAAAAAAAACAGTGAAGAGGTGGGGCCATATGCTACTTACTTAGCCCTATAAATTGGGCCTAGGCCCCAAGGTTTAGGAAAAAAACAATTTTTAGTTAACTTTCATAAAAATTCCGAAATGCATCACTTAAAGTCAAATAACTTATAAAAATGAAGATGTAAGTATCATTTATTATTATTATTATTTATTATTATTATTATTATTGAGTATCGTTATGTTGTATTGAAACGGATATTTGGTGTAAATTATTGTGAAAAAAAAACTGCAGCCCTTTAAAGTTTCTAAACGATGTAAAAAAATACCTAATGTCCAACTTTGAAATTGCATTAAAAAAAAACTAAAAGACATCGAGCAGTTCTAATTTCAGGACAACATCTCCAGCTTTTTCCCTTTCCAACGATGCTACATACATACATTTTTATTCAATAACGAGATTTTATTTGCTATCTCTAACTGAACACTCGCAAAAAATCTACACACGGACGACTAAGTAACACGGTTTATCTTCCGATACCCAAAGCAGGTAAAATTGTTGTCTCACTCTAACGTAATTGAAATGTCTATCTTTCTTTTCACTTACCGTCGTTTGCGAGAGACCGGTAATTTAAATTTGCGCGAGCCTCGTGTAAATGGCATACGACATAATGTTGCTATCGATGAAGAGATTCTTCAAATGTTTGATGAGGATCCTACCAGAAGTATTAGAGGTGTGGCTGCGATACTTGGATTAAGCATCTGGAGGGTGTGGTCAGTTCTCCGGGCAGATGGAAAGCATGCTTTTCACTACACTCCAGTTCAAGGTAATTTTTTGTACCATTTCGTTGTATCATCTTTTATCCCTTCTGTTCATCGACATATAATATCAAGACGAGTAAAGGAAAGCAAAGTTCATGTGAAAACACGACCCATTTTCGCGTTTACAAGACTAAAATGTCTTATGTCTTATTAACCACTCAAGTACTCATTCTTTAAGCATATTTTTTAGTGTTAACCTTAATTCCGCAAAGGTTTCATGCCATTTTACCAATAAGAAAAGTTGCCGTGTTGTGAGTGGTCAAAATCAATTTGACAATGAAGTTTAATTGGACAGGAGATACTCAAATGAAATAACTGAAATGTCAAGTTAACGTATATTTAATAAATACGCCTAAGTTTGACGTGGATTGGTTCACGTAATAAATAATAATGCAATCAATTAACAATTTATTTTCTAGTGGATTTTTCATTACTTATGTAATATACGTAAATTTAATCGTTCTTGGAATAATATGAATGCCTTCTATTCATTTTTCATTTATTTAATAAAAGTGCTTAACTACAATATAGGCACTTACATACTACAAAATAAGCATAAATTAACATAAAATAGTTGATTTTGAACTTTTTTACAATTTTATAAATCCGTTACATTAGGGAGACCCTCTTGGTCTCAAGCAACATAATGTTAAGCAATTAAGGTTGAGGTGAATTGTTTTACCTCTGATTATTCTGTTTGTAACTTGTATTTTATGTGTTTCTTTTTTTGAGGTGTGCAATAAAGAGTATTTATGTTATGTTATGGCAAAAGAAAACGATTATTTTTAACTTTATTTATGACCAGACTAGAAAATAATAGCATACCTTCTATATAAATAGTTAAAATTCTCTTTGCTTCCTCGTTTTTTAGAACTAAAATAAATAACGGATGAGTTCGTTTATGTGTACTATTTATTTTAGCAGGCTTAGGGAAATGCAAAGATAAATTTACATTTTGTATCCATTTTTAGGGTTCCGAACCTCGAAAGGAAAAAACGGAAACGGAACAAAAAGTAGAAATTTTTTGTAAAATCATACAAAAAAATATGTTTTTCAATTTTTAACTTACTACCTTTTTCCTCGGAAACGCGTGGGGTTATTAAATTGAAATTCATGTCAAATACTCAGGGCTATAGGACCTTTCAGATGTAGCAAAACCAAACTTTTATGTCAACGCAATCAAAAGAAATAGCAATTTAAGTCGCATATTTTGAAACTGAGTACTCGCAAGGAACTCAAAACCTAAAGGGTACTTCCCGTAAACACAGAAACTTGAAACTTGGCACGAAGAAACTTCATATAGCACAGATAAAGGAAAAATTAGGAAAAGTAGACATTTTTAGTAAAATCATACAAAAAATTTTTTTTTCTTAAATTTTAAACTTACTACCTTTTTCCTCGTAAACGCGTAGAGGTATTGAATTGAAATTCATATCAAATACTCAAGTCTATAATACCTTTAAGCTGTAACAAAATCAATTTTCTATGTCAATGCAATGGATGAACTTTTACTTATATACCTACAGGTTTGTACGGAACCCTCGGTGCGCGAGTCCGACTCGCACTTGGCCGGTTTTTTTTTAATACTACAACACTCACCTGATGGTAAGCAGCTACCGTAGCCTATGGACGCCTGTAACTCCAGAGGTGTCTCATGTGCGTTGCCGACGCTTTTATATTAAAGAGGATTCACTGTGTTGACAGCTAAAGGGACAAGAGGATCCCCCATCGTCAACACACTGCATCCTCTGAGCTCTCTGGCAACCTTACTCACCGGCGGGAACACAACACTATGAGTAAGGTCTAGTGCCAATTGGCTGTGATTTTCTGTAAGGTAGAGGTAGTTCCCCAGTCGGGCTCTGCTCTAGATTTGATAATTAAAGACTGCTATGAAGTTATGGCATTCATTATTAATGAAAAATAAGAGTCATACCTATGTACAGTACAGTCAGTTGTACTAGAAATGGCACGGCCAGAATGGTATAATTTTACCAGACTTACCAGAGTAAGTATAGTAGGTACTAATTCGAAGGGTTTTGTTTTGTCGATCTATTACTACTAGGTAATCTTATAAATGAACATTCATTATAATTTTCCTCAAATGAGTTATGTTTACTTTTCCAAAACTTATATTGCATAACATCGACCATGTCCGTAATGTATGAGAATATCTATGCGTGATTTACTTACCGATGAAAAGAAATATCACCATATTTGGCGCCTGTGTGGCTCCTGCACCAATGCACGGCACATGCCGGCATTTTAATACCGATATATTACCGAAATTTCATGGACCGAAAAAACTAATATTTTGACGACATGACAATTTCAAAATGTTTGACATGACATTAGGGCACCGCTGTCACAAGCCCCGCCCACTTTGGCACCAGGAAAGTGGAGCAGATTTTGAGCGTTGATTACGCTTCCTTACTTATTATTCTTCCAAGCTTCTGTTCCTATTACAACAGGCTCATCAACTTATGATTCCAATTCCAATTATGCCATTTTAAATGTCACTAAGAATTAATGATATGAGCCAATTGAATTCGATTGCAGCGTATTTGTCAGTCGCATTTCACTACTGATTTACCACTCTCACATTTTGCAAATAACCGGTATGCACTTAAGCCTATTTTGTTTGTTCCAGGTCTACCTAGTCGGTTACTAAGTTCTGTTACTATAGTTTTCACTAAATAAATAGGAATAGGTAGCAACATTTTAATTATACACGTACATAATTTAAAAGCTTATTTAATAGTCAATAGATTACAATATATTGAATTTTGTCGCAGATTCTCAGAATTCTTTATAACACTCGGGAAAAGGCGTGAAAAATATACGTCAAAATTACGCGCCTTGTTCATGTTGATTTTAAATCCTTTTTATTTTTATTCACGTTTTAGACGCATGAGTCTTAAACAATTCGGTAGCTATATTCTTTAGCTTCAATTTGGTATATGTATAGTTCATTTGGGTTTATCCGATAAAATACTAGACTATACGTTGCAAGTCTGCTTGTTCCATAGCAGTCTAAATCTATGTCTTTAGTGAAAATCTTCAAAATAGGCAATGTTTCTAATGGGAATATCCGTGGGATAAAATCGCAAGAAAATGAAATGGTGGTCACGCAATTACCTCTAATAAACAGGTTTCTTACAAACAAGCAATGGAACCTTCTAAACAAAGGTGCAATATTTATTTGATGCACTTTTGTAAAGTGTAATTTTCTTAAATTTACCGCGTGTTTGCGTCTTTAGGCAATCTTGTGCTTTACAAGGTTTTTCAATAAATTTCCCATCTGATTTGTATATTATTATACCATATTATGTTCATTAGAAATTAGGGTATTAAATAATTACTTTAATTTTTTATTTAAAACTTTATTTTATATTTTATCAGTCAGAAATCTGGCAAACAGAACTTAGTAACCAACTAGGTAGAGGAAACGGATTATGTGAACCGTATCCAATTTTGCCGCTAACTACTACACACCGATGTAGAAGATGGCAATTTTTTGCGGAGTATTCTGTAGACGGACGAGTCTAAATTTGACAGAGAAGGGATCGTGAACTATAATAATGAAGATGTAATGCACACCACTGGGCGCCGAAAGAGCAAAATCCACACCAAAAAAGACCACGAGCTTTTCAGCGAAGATTTAGTGCGAACGTTTGGGCAGGAGTTATAGGAAATAGGTTAATCGGACCGCACTTCTTACCCGATAACCTCAACGGTGACAATTACTTGGCATTCCTCCAAGATGATTTGTCGGAATTGTTAGCTGAGGTGTTTGACGAAGACAGACCCTTTGTTTTTCAACAAGACGGTTGCCCTGCACATTGGCGATTAACTGTCAGGGACCATTTAAATAATGCCTTCCGGGAACTCATGGATTGGTCGGGGTGGCCCCATTCCCTGGCCCCCACGATCGCCCGACCTAACACCGCTTGACTTTACGTCTGGGGACGGGCCAAGGAGTTAGTGTACGCCGTGGAAATTCCAAATAGGGAGTTTTAGTGGAGCGCATCAATATGGCGTTCGCCACGATGAGACAGGAGATGCTGCTGAGGACTACGACAGTGGAGATACGAAAACGATGCCGGGCATGCATACGGGCTGATGGGCAGCAGTTTGAACACCTTTTGTAATAAATGATAAAATGAATAAACGGGTTTTTATTTACTTTTCTTTTTGTCAATAGCTCTTACTTAAGTTTTTGATAAAAGTCTCCGGCTAAACAAAATTAGCAAATAAATCTCGTTATTGAATAAAAATGTATGCATGTAGCATATCGCTGGAAAGGGCACAAGCTGGGGATGTTGTCCTGAAATTAGAACTGCTCGATGTCTTAGTTTTTTTTTTAATGCAATTCAAAGTTGGACATTAGGTAATTTTTTACATCTTTCGGAAACTTTAAAGGGCTGCTGTTTTTTTTTTCACAATAATTTACACCAAATATCCATTTTAATACAACATAACGACACCTAAAAATAATAATAATAATAAAAAATGATACTTACATCTTCATTTTTATAAGTTATTTGACTTTAAGTGATGCATTTCCAAATTTTTATGAAAGTTAACTAAAAATTTTTTTTTTTCCTAAACCTTGGGGCCTAGGCCCAGATTCTAGGGCTATTTAAAAGTAGCATATGGCCCCACCTCTCCGCTGTTTTTTTTGTCCATTTCTCTGCAAAACACCCTGTATATCTTTTAAACTTAGTATGATTACCTGTTTTTTTCACATAACTTGCATATATATCTTTGCCCTTGACTGTACCAATGAACCCTCCATTACGCGTGGTCCGACACGTGGTTTTTTTCGTTACTTATTTCGCTGCCGAACGGCAACATAACATAAATGTTACTCATATGTCACTACATATATATATATACAGTGTGGAAGGATAAGTTCCGACTTATCCTCCCAGGGTCCGCCCTGGAGGGAAACTACCCTAAAACGTTGAGATAGCTCAATTCACTGAAAGGAAACATTCTTTAATTTTTTTAAAGGGACATAACAGCATTAACAATTTTTTGGAAAAGAGTACAGTTTACAAAAAACTATTTATTTTGTAATTTTTCCCATTAATAACTTTTATGACAATTGATGCCAATCGATCCTATTTCTAACAAGGATAAAAACTTCTTAATACCAACCACGTTTAGGGCACAAGAGAACCCATAATTAATTGTAAAAATATTATACAATGAATATGGAAAAAAGTGAAAATTAAGAAAAAAACTGAATGCAGTTTAGATTATAGGAAAAATAAAATAATGTTTCCTTTCAGCGAATTGAGCTATCGCAACGTTTTAAGGTAGTTTACCTCCAGGGCCCGACTTATCTTTCCACACTGTACGAGTATATAATATACTTGGCGTACATCACTTGACAAGATGTTGGTATGAGATCGACTATTGGTAAATTTCTCGCGTTTTTTTAACAAATTGCATTTACTTCGCGACTTCTGACGTTCTCGTACAAATATATTACGAGCCACTTTTATTATATCACATATACCGCTGCCGCTATCGGCAACTTAATACAAATGTTACTCATATAAATAAGCCACATATACCATATATATCAATTGTAGACTTGACAAAATCTTGGTATGAAAGCGTCTCTTGGTAACGTTTTCGCGTATTTAACATGTTGCATTGACACCGCGACTTCAGACGGTCTCGTACAAATATATTGCGAGTCGCTTTTGTTAAGTTACTTATACCACTGCCGAACAGCAACGTAACACAAATGTTACGTATATAAATAAGTCACATTTATACATACTTAACTTATACATCACTTGTAGACTTGACAATAAAATGGGTATGAGAGCGTCTATTGGTAAATTGTTCGCGTTTTAACACGTTGCATTAACATCGCGACTTCAGACGGTCTCGTATAAATATCTTGCGTGTCACTTTTATTTAATTACACAATTTAAACACACAATATGAGTTACATACACTGACCAAATAGGTAAATCACTTGAGAACTTGACTAGATGTTGGTATAAGAACATACAAAAATATAATACACTCAGTTTCACCTGTGTAATATATTGTCATGTCATATGTGTGATGTGTTGCTTTTGACATTATTTTGTTTAACTAAAAACTACAACCAAGTGCGTGTCGGACCACGCATAATGGAGGGTTCCGTACCTTCAATGAAATAATAACCAAAACGTCGTGGGTATCTGATGCCTATGGAAGAAGTTTTTTGAAGATAACTTAAAATGGCTGAACCGATTATGTTCAAAACAATTTTCGTAGTGTATGTGAAAAGGCGCATCTTTTCAAATTTTTTTGGGTTTCCAGTTCAAAAATGAAATTTAACTGCATGACTAAATAGCGGCATACAAAATACACCTTATGTTAAAATTTTATTAAGATAAGTTTTATTGTTTCCGAGTAAAATGGCTGTGACATACGGACACACGGACGTGGACATGGACATGGACATGACGAAACTATAAGGGTTCCGTTTTTGCCATTTTGGCTACGTAATATTATAATATTACCTATAAAAAAAATGTTTCTTTCAAAAATGTCCCGCAAGCAGGAATCGAATACCGTTACTTTTCTGATATCGGTTTCGATTACCGATATTAAACCGTTTATTAGAAACAACGTTTGTTAGCAAATGTCGATACTGTTGAACGAAATTTACTGGTTAATTTGAATTCGACGGAGATAGAATGAATCGTTCTGTTTCACTAAAAAATGGACTTGTGATGCGTATTCCGCAACCGGCCGCGGCGACGGTGTGCAAGCGTGACAGCGCTATAGACGTGCATAGCGCTATCTCGTTCACAGACCGCTGCTGCATGCGGAAATCACAGCAGTGAGAAAACCACCTAATTCGTGCGGCTGTCCTTGAAGGACAAAATTTCATTAATATTCTTTACTGTACATCACATAAAAAAGGAAAAGTATACAGCGATACAGTAATAAAAGCTAGGTAACAACAGGCGGTCTCATCGCTAAAAAGCGATCTCTACCAGAAAATCTCTGGTAGCAGGAAACATTGAACTCACAACAATGGTCAGTGCCGATATGATTCGAGTAAAGAAATACTATACTATAAAAGAATCCCCATTTGTCTTTTAGCACACCTCAAGCTACATCTGCTTATCGAGCCAAAGGGTTATCAAAAGAGAAAGTGGACCAGTTTAATGATATCTTGGAGGCCGAATTTCTCAAAATTAATTCCGACCGAACAAAAATCTACAAATTTGACGAGACAGGTGTGACTGTTGTTCAACATAAAATGGAGAAAGTTTTATGTCTAAAAGTTCAGAAGCGAATGGAAACTCTTCTTTGTTCTCTTGTTTTTCCGACTTGACTGATTTTTTTTGTGATAACACGAGGATTCCTTGTGCCCCCGTTTGCCACAAAATTCACATTTACCATTCGATTTATCACAATTTTTTTTATGATTTCCACCACATACATAATAGTTAGGGAGCTGGCGAGCAAAATTTCGATATGATCAGCACACAACGCAGACTTTATTAATAGTGATATTTATGCCCTAAGAAACATCAAGGACCTTGTCTGCCACCATGGTGGCGCTGCGTTGTAAATTCACAGCGTTTCAAAAATGTTTTAAAAAAAAGGTGTGCTATATTATGCGCACACGTCTGCTTCTGGGGCTGATGATCACAGTCATCCTGGAAACACAAAGAATCGAAAAGGGCTCTAACTTTTGTAGTATTCAATTTTTTAATTTATTTTTATGATTAAAAAACTGTATATGAAGTGTACACTTGGCAGATTTGAATTGTTCGATCAAAAACAATGAGAAGAACCACGGAAAAATAGTCTGCTAACATGTTGCCTCTGCGTTGTCTATTGACAGTGCTCCAAAAATGTAAAAAAAAGGTGTGCTATATTATGCGCACACGTCTGCCTCTTGGACTGATGTTTGAATTCCCTATGAAAACCAAGAAAATCGATGAGGCAGACGTTCAGGCCTCTGATATTCCAAAGGCAGACCATTTGATTTTTTTTTTAACCCGACGCTCGCGCCAAACCAAGCAGGTATAAATTGAATTGATCAAAATGCTAATTGGCAAGGTTTCTCGGATACCAGCGATGACGACGCTTGCTGAATAGTATCGTTTTTATTTTAAATTTTTCATTGCAAAAAAAAATGGAGTCTTGGTTAAAAATCTACGTATTTTACACAAATAAAACGTGATTAAAAAAAGTTAAAGACTGTTCCTATCCAGATCCTAATCCTATTCAGATTACATTCAAAGCATGCAATTTAAAAAAAATACTTTCTAATAAAAGTTCCATGCGCATTTCGTTTCTGGTTGGCATTGAGAACGAATATGATTGCATAGATTTCAGCTCCAGAAGTTTAATCGTTACCGTGAGTTTAGAGGATAATATTAAACAGAATTATAAGAATAAAACTAAAAAATTACAATAATCCCATGCAATACCCGCTGTCCCTTGATTACGTGAATTTCAAACAGTTATACAGCTGAAAATCAGTGAGCAGTCTGCCACATTTTTTTTCGAATCCACGGTGTCATAGTGAATCGAATGGGCGCAATGAGAACCGCGTGCAAATGACTTAGTAGAGCTTTTTTTTTATCATTTTTACAACTCCGTACAATGATAATGCAGAGTCCTGAATGTCTGCCTCTTCGATTTTCTTCGTTTCCAAGATGATTGTGACCATGAACTACAGAGGCATACATGTGCAAATGATTTAATACCCCGATTTTTTTAAGCAACTTCAATCCGCTGTAACGCGAAAACGCAGCGACATAGGACCTTAATTGATTGGACCAAATCAATTCGTAATGATGTAAACTGCAATCCACCTCGACGTGAAACGCGTGCAAATCATATACCGAAATGCTCGCCAGCTCCCTAACTATAACACTCAATTGGTTTTCGTTGAGTTTGGTTATTGTTAACCTGACTATTGTTAGACTGAGCGGTCTGACCAGAGCTAGGATTTGCAGATATTTTCGCAGAAGTGCTAGCCTGTCCACCGAACCTGCTATGTGCATCACGTATATTCGAACTGAATTGTTTTGAATTTCTCGACTTATAAGTACGTCCGTGAAGAAAACTAGCCAAACTATCGCACGTTGTAAAATTACAAGCTTCGATTGACGCTCCTATCCCTGAATCTCCGATATTACCGACAATTATTGATATTATATCCATTTCCGAGAAATTAAGAGACAAACGATCTAATTTACTTTTCTGCTCGAAATAAAACTCGTACAGTGATTGGTTGTCGCTCGGTTTCTTATCTATTACTTCCTTCAAAAGTTGAAACATATCGCGCCTTATTTGAAAGCTAGAAGCTTGTTCTGTACGCAATAAAGAGTCATACCAGGTCTTCGCGGACCCTCTTAACTTGTTAAAAGCTTGATATCTAACCAACTCATCTGACCATGCAAAAGTTTTAGCGTAAGACTGGATAATATTAAGCCAAGCACCTATATCGTCTCGTAAGGGGTCAAAGTCAGGTATGATGTTATTTAGCACAGTAGAAGCTTATTCCGTACTCACAGTTGAGGTTTGAGCCTTACGTGATACCTTTGCTTTCTTCTTTTCCTTTCGTTTTTGTTTCGGTGGAGGTGACGGGGTTCGCGTCCGACCACTGCTGTTACTTGATGTGGAAGTTGAACGCGCACGTGTCCGCTTCGCGCGTTTGCGTTTTCCCATGGTGGGCGTTGATTATCCCCAGTTCTGATTAAATCTACCAAACTAGAAGGGTGGTTTTCTTCAAATAGAAACAAGTATGACGTTTATAATTTTATTTAAAAGTAAATCAAGACGTTACAACTTCAATAAATTAGATTGGCGTAAACACGTATAAGCCTATCCTGCCTATGCTTAACCCACGAAATTCCAGCAAAGAAGAAGGCTCCGGTCCCTCCGTCGGCCATTTTATTAACAGCTAGTTCTACCCCTTCCTCTGCTAGTATACGTCATGATCATGAAGCATCCAATTGATGGCGCCTCGGAGTGGTGCGTGCCATACTTTATAGATCCAGCTCGGCCGCTAGGTGGCGCTGGTGCTGCACTGATTGCGAACACCACCTCTTTTATTTTCTAGGAGAACGACCCCCGACGCTGACGATGAAGCAATCAGACTCTGAGCGAGGACCCGAAGCCATCGAAGAACCTCTGCAAGATGCGGAAGGTATGTTTAATGTCACAATCTATTTTGCAATCCTCATTTCTCCTTGAGAAATGACACCACCTCTTTATTTTCCAAAACAAGTAGAATATGTACCGGGAGCCATCGCCACCGATGAACGTCAGCCAGGACCTTTTAAAGGACAACGGGTCATATAATTTTTGCATACTATAATTGGTAATATTAATAATATATGATCATTCATTATACCCGGCCCGGGGAACCTTGATCCCTATGACAGTTCATGTTAGTGTGGGTCGTGTCAATGCAACTTAACTTTTTTATAGGCAAAGGCGTGACTTGCAGCCACGTTGGAAAACATGTTTTAAAAAATATAATCTGCATTTCTAATGTTTGTTATGTTGTTGTTGTAATGATTTAAGTTTTTTGACATAGATTAAGTCAGTAAAACGAAAGTTTTCCAAAAATAAAAATGCACCCATTTCATTTTCTTGTCATATTTTTTTACCCGGTAAACACGCGTTCGTTATGGGAACCAGGTCATTTATATATTTTATCATGAAATAGGATAATTTAATGTGCCTGGAAAACTTATTTCATTATAAGTAAGTGTATCATGCAATACATGCGACTTATCGATTGTTAAAAGGACTTAGAATCAGTACACAAGAGAATCGCGCGGTTTTCCACGTGGAACCGTGGTAGACGTAACGTAACGTGACAGTTACAGGATTTAATAATACAGTATCATTCAGGCGACAGCGAAAAGCTCTTTCTCAGTCCCAGTACCTACCCACCTGTTGTGACAATGTAAACATCGAAGGCTCGTGGCATCTCAGGTAGCATAGTGATGCGACACAACGTTTTTCATGCGGTATTTTCGATACGATAAAATAACCAATGAGTAAGTTTTGTATTTCAACCTTCATAGTTATATTTATCAAATATCTGTGAAGTGGGCAATTATGAAAAACATCAATGTCAATTTGTAAATATGAAATATGTCATTGTCATTTATTCAATAATTATTAAAAGACGTGTCGCGAGTGTTGCGTTCGTGAAATATTTATCAAATAATGGAGGAAATCATGAAAAAACATCCAGAATTCGTGCTAGAAGGTGATAAAGTAAAATGCACCCGTTGTGATGTTTTTCTGGTCTGCAAAACACATAACGTAAACAAACATTTAAAATGTATGAAGCACAACAACGAATCCTTAGGCAACTCATCTTTAGAGGATTTTGTTTTAAATGTACCGGAGCTTGAGATAAGGGAAGATAAGTGTTTTTGTTTAACATGTCAAACGTATTTAAAAACAAAAAAGTATAATATACGGAAACATTTAGATTCGGACACTCACAAAAATAAAAACAAAGTAATGCAAAAAGAGTTTAATAAGGACCTTACAGAGTTTAGGATCACGTGTAATATTCCATGGTCACAAGCAAATAACCCGAACTTCAAAAAAATTATTGAAAGTTGTATTCATAATAAATATGGAAGCAATGTAGCTATGCCTACCGATACAACATTAAGAACGAATAGTCTACCTACATTGTTCAATGAGAAAAAAGAAAAAATTAAAAAAGAGTTAGAAAATGCATATATATATTTAAGTGTGGATGAAACAACTGATGGAAATGGTAATGATGTTCACAATGTTATAATTGGAAGCCTACAACAAACGTCATCAATGCCACATATTTTTGCATCAAGACATTTCGGGGCAACAAACAATCAAACAATTCAAAATTTAGTAAACGAAACATTAAAAGACTTGTGGGGTGAAAAATATGAAAACAACAAGAACAAGTTTCTTTTTTTTACTACTGATGCTGCCGCGTACATGGTCAAAGCGGGGAAAAAATTAAAAGAAATGTATCCTAATTTGACCCACTTGACATGTCTAACCCATGGATTGAACAGAGTTGCCGAAACGGTTCGCTTGATATATCCAAAAGTGAATGATCTAATAAACACTGTAAAAAAAGTTTTTGTCAAGGCTCCACGTCGAATCAAAATATTTAAAGAAAAGTTCCCCAACACACCCTTGCCACCTAAGCCCGTTATAACCAGATGGGGCACCTGGCTTGAGGCAGTCAAGTACTATGAAAATCATTTTGATAAAGTGAAGGAAATAATTTTGAGCTTAAACTCCACAGAAGCCAGTTCAATTAGAAATGCAAAGAGATTATTGACACTGGGTGGTTTACAAAATGATATAAGTTTTATCAATCAAAATTTTGGTATTTTGGCCACGTCAATTAATGAATTAGAACGTAGAAGCCTTAAGCTAAACGAGTCTTTGGAAATCGTTTTTAAAATTGAAAAAATATTTTCGTTACTTAGACTGCACCCAAAAGGTAAACTGGTTTACCAAAAACTAAAAATAGTGTTATCAAAAAATCCAGGATATCAAACAATAAAACATATCAATAACTTGTTACAAAACAAAGAAGTTGAAATCAAGGAAAACATTAACAAAAATACACTGCAACATTACAGAAGAATGTTTTTCTTACCCATTACGTCAGTCGAAGTTGAGAGATCATTTTCGTACACCAAGTGGATTTTTACAGATAGAAGACGTAGAACAACTTCTTACAATCTAGAACAAATATTAATTGTGTATCACGAATGTCACATATTAAATGGTTAAATTGAAAGCAATCTTTTTTTAAATTTGGGTCCTTTATCGACTTGGCTACATCACTAGTCTGTCATAAACGTCAAATGCTACCTAGATGCCACGAGCCTTCGATGTTTAAGTCAATATGCATTAGGGAATGTAGGAGGAAAAGGATTAAATCAGGAGTTCACGTTAAGAACAGGAAATTATATAACTCACAAGGCGTTTTGGTTGACATCAGTGACGCAGACAGAAAGTAACGAAACTGGAGGCCGGCTGCCAGCTCCGCGATGGGGCCGGACGACACAATATTACTATCTAACCGGCACAATCTATACTGCTTCGTGACTTGGTATACGAACGTATCACACCCAAAAAACGAATATAATGTACATATGGGAGTAGGTATAGTATAGGGGAACCAGCTCATTTTAGGTATTTATGTTTTGTGTGGATGCTTATATATATACTCGTATCACTCCCAACCGCAGTTCGAGCCTGCAATATTTGCGTAATCAGGTCATTTATTTCTAACAGATGTAAGTGATTCCATTTAACTAATAATTAATTGTATTCACTATTTTATAAACCAGTACAGAGGGTGGTTGTTTGTATTACGTGAAAAAAAAAATTGAATATGCAATTGAACTTTGCGTGAGTTTGTGGTTTGACAACCGAGGAATCACATACAATTACAAATGTATACTCGGATTTCTAATTAAATTCCAATGATTCTACTACTGTGTTGCCATTAAAATGACACGTCCCATAAATAGTACGAACAAAAGAATGCACGCATGAGTCGCATGTAGATAATAAAATACCAATTAAAAATACGATATTTTTACTCTAAGTTTACATAATCATGCTTGTAAAAAACGGTCCTTATAATTTAAATTTCATTAAAAGAATTTTGAGGTAGAAATGTTCGTATTGTAATGGCAATTATTCAGGTGTAACCAACCTTTTTAGTATTCCTTTTAAAACAATAACGTATTGTGTATATTAGTTTACCTTAAAATGAGAATGTGAAAACGACAAATGTAGGGCAGTGTCAATACGTCCTTATGGGCACCATAGTGGTTTATGGCGGCCATGACACTTGTCAAACGTCAGCTTGTGAGTCATGTCAGTTCAGAGTGTCACTTCATTTCATTCGGCATTCGGCATCTGACGTCTGTCTTGAGCGCTCGAATGTTTTCCTACCTCTCCGTGGTGTTTTCAATTGTTGAGTTTTTGTTTTTTGTTAAGTTTGTGTTGTTTTCTTTTGTTGGAACTGTGTTAAGTTTGTATCGTGAACGCGAGTTTTGCTTTCACGTAAACAAAATGGAACCTGTGCCAGGTCCGTCTCACATGAAGGAGAATGTCTCTCTTTCACCACCAAAGAAACGACCCAAGACTCATATGAGTGTTTCAGAAAAATGTATGGTGATAAATTGCTACAAACATACATGCAATACGTGGCCTGAGGACAAGTATGGATCACTTATGGAATATTCCAAGCAAGTGGCCGAAATATTGGGCATATCCGAGAGAACAGTGAGAAACATTGTCAAAGAACATAACACAAACAAAGAATTTACTCCGCCCAAGAAACCCGGCCCTAAATTGACAGTTTTAGAAAAGTTGGATGAGTTTACCTTTGCTGCAATTAGACGAACAGTTCATCAGTTTTTCCATCGCAACGAGCCACCTACAGTCCAGAAGGTATTTTTTTAACATAATTATGTTCTTGAAAATTGATTGCTCTTATATGTACTTCTTTAAAGCATGTTCAAAAAGAAAATAAGTGTATACTACATTTTGCAAATAAATACTGATTACCGGGTCACAAATACAAAAACAAAAAGATCATTAAACTCATAGCATGATCGGTAATAAAAAGATAATAATTTAATATATTTATTGTATATTTTGTCTTCAGGTGATGCAAGCTGTCAATGATGACCCGGACCTACCGGACTTGTCTGCATCTTCCATTCGACTGGTGCTCAAGCATCTTCAATTTAAATATGCAAGTCGCAAACGCCAAAGCTGTCTTATTGACAGAGCAGACATAATATTGTGGAGGAAACACTATTTGTTGAAAATAAAACAGTACCGCAGAGAGGGAATGCCAATATATTACCAAGATGAAACGTGGGTAAATGAAGGTAGTGTTTATATTTTCATATTTATTTATTATATTGAATCATAGTAAGACCAGGGATAGTAATTACTCAGTTTATATTTTGTTAGTTCACTTGTTTGTAACTGTTAGTATTACAGCATGGTTTGACTCTGTAGAGCTCTAGGTCATTTATGTTAGTCAGAAATTCCTGTTGGTAATACACATGCTCAGAGACAAAAAAAAATATGGACTGGCTTTTTAGTACTTTGTTTTATAAGCAGAAGGGCGGGGCAATCTCAACTGCAGGAAATAAAAAAAAAAATTAAACGCGTGCAGCGTGGCACTTATTTTATCATTAATACAATGTTAGGAATTATTTAGGATACCTGATTATAGTTTTTAACTTTTTATTATTTCTGTTACAGGTCATACAGTGAACAAAGTCTGGCAGGATACAAAAGTTTTGTCATCACGACAAGCTTTTTTAGATGGCCTAACTACAGGGTTGAAGGCTCCATCAGGCAAAGGAAGGCGGCTCATTATTAGCCACATTGGCAGTGACGAAGGGTTTTTGGAAGATGGACTCTTGTTATTTGAATCAAAAAAGAATACTGACGATTATCATAAAGAGATGAATTCTCAACATTTTGAAGAGTGGCTGACAGGTATACTGCCAAGGCTTAAACCAAACTCAGTTCTGGTTTTAGACAATGCTCCATACCATTCCAGAAAGTTGGAAACTGGCCCTACAAAGAGATGGAATAAGGGCCAAATTATTGAGTGGCTGCAACAGCATAACATTGCTTGTGACATGTCCATGGTTAGAGCACAATTATGGAACATGGTGGAAAAGGAGAAACCCAAAAGTGAGAAAAAAGCAGTAGATGTATTAGCGGCTGCTCACAATGTCACCATTTTAAGACTGCCCCCTTACCACTGCGAATTGAACCCAATAGAGTTAGTGTGGGCACAGGTGAAGGGGCATGTCGCAAGTAATAATAAAACTTTTAAGATGGCAGATGTCAAGTCACTCTTTTATGAAGGTTTAAACCTAGTTACACCGGAACGCTGGAGATCCTGCATCGAGCATGTTATTAAGGTGGAAGATAATATGTGTCAATTAGATTATTTAATAGATGATGTTGTGGAGCCCTTTATTATTAATACAGATGAAGATGAATTGAGTGACTCAGAAATAGAAGAATAAAACTTTATTAAAAGTATCTTGTTGTTTTTATTACTTATTGGAAATATTAAGTCAAATTTCTGCCATACCATTACTATTGATAGTCTCTTTAGCTTAGTCGGTTGTGACCCTGCCTGCGACGCAGAAAGTCCTGCCCTGGGTTCAAATCCCGGTACGGGTATTTATGTGTGTTGTATCACAAATACTCGTTCCTAAGTCATGCCTTTGTTGTTATATTACAGTACAGTACCCGTAGCTTACCTACTTTCTTCATAAGCACAAATTAGTCAATTTTTTGACGTAAATTATGTATTTCGATCTAAAAACATTATCTCATTATGGTCATTATATGCTTCATCTACTTACAATAAATAATCATATATTTTATTATTACAAAAAGGTTGGTGACATCTGGTACGTCAAACTGAAGTTGTCAAATGTCACTGTGACAGTGACGTTCATGGTAGATTCATCGGAATTTAATTAGAAATCCGAGTTTAGTGGGAATCTCAGCGAAGACAATTCTATATTTATTTCGAACGTTGAGGCGTTCGCCTCTGACATGGACGAGAATAAATGAAGTACTTAATGCACGAAAGGACTTGAAAAGCATCCTTATAGAGCAGCTGACGGGACATTCGGTGGCGGTGCTACACTCGGATTACCATCACCAAGGAATTTTAGAGGAGATTAAAAAAAAACACATAATTAGAACAATGCTTTCCGTTCGGTGTAAGCAGAGGACGGTCATATGGAAGGAGGGCAGTATTTGGTTTATGGAAGTTAAAAGCCCGTTAATTACCAAGAACTTGTACGGTGATAAAGTAACATTTCGAACATGATTATCATATACTGGTCCACGTATCGACGTGGTGCTGTTGCGCAACGACCGCACGGGTAAAGGCGGCGGCGGTGTCGCCATCTACCTACGTAGTGATATTTCATTTAGCTTTCTAGCCTCTTCGCCTTCTCAGTTTTCCAACGATATGGAGTACTTGGTTATTGAAGCAAATATCAAGGGGTTAAAGGTCGTTCTTGGCGTCGTTTATTGCCCTCCTACGGTCGACTACTTTTCAACGCTGGAATCGATGTTTATCTCTTTTATAACGGAAGGTGCACATCACATTATAATGGGTGACTTCAATACTGATCTCTTAAAAAATAATCTTCGATCTCGTAATCTCTTGTCAATAGTTGAATCTGCTGCTCTCTCTGTACTTCCACTTAAACCGACACACCATAACCTTGACACATCGGATTCCTGGTTGGACCTTATTCTTACATCTTCGGTCGACCACGTCAGGAAGGTAGGACAGCTTTCTGCTCCGGGGTTTTCACGACACGACCTTATCTTTTTATGCTACAGAGTTCGACCTCCGAAGCCTCAAGCTCTTTCTGTTCAATTACGTAGTTTTGCGAGGTTCCACTCTGATGCACTAATGAGGGATGCACGCGCGATTGACTGGGCACCTGCATTTTCGGCACCAACAGTTGACGAGGCAATAGCTATACTTAACACAGCGGTAGTAAAGCTGTTTGACACTCACGCGCCCGTTCGCAACGTCAAACTCAAACGACCGCCCGCACCTTGGATTACTCGAGCGGTCCGTACCGCAACGAGGAGACGTGATCGGGCGTTTCGCAAATATAAACGCGATCGTTGCGACGAGAACTGGAGTGGATTCAAAATTGCGAGAAATAGATGTAACAAGATGATTAGGGACGCAAAGCGAAAGTACATCCATGATAATGTTATTTCTAGCTCTCCAGCCGACACCTGGAAATTCCTTAAATCAATAGGGATAGGAAAATCTCCAAATCATTCAAACACATTTTCTGCCTTTTCTTTGAACGAATTAAATACGCATTTTTCAAAAGGTTCCACTCTGGATCCCTCAGCCCTTTCTAGAGGTATTTCGTACCTTCGCGCTCTCCCTTGTGCTTCTAAAACTGCATTTACTTTCACTTCGGCCTCTGATGATGAGATACTAAAAGTAATTGTATCCATAAAGTCTAATGCGTTAGGACATGACGAGTTAAGCAGAGTTATGATTTTGCACATCGTGGAATGCATTGTCCCTGTGATACCCTATATTGTTAACTTCTCTTTACGTTCAGGAATATTTCCCTCTTCGTGGCGCAGTGCCTTTGTTATCCCTCTGCCTAAAGTCCCTAACCCTTCATCGCTCAAAGAGTTCCGTCCTATTTCAATTCTCCCATTTTTGTCCAAAATCCTTGAAGCTATAGTTCATAAACAGTTAACTTCTTACATTTCTGCGAACCTAATCCTCTCTCCGTTTCAATCAGGTTTTCGTCGAGGACATAGCACGACAACAGCTCTTATTAAGGTCTTAGAAGACGTAAGGCAAGGCATTGAATCTTCTTTCGTCACTATACTGATCCTTATTGAACGGATTAACATAGACCTTAATCGTATTTCATCTTGGTCATCTGACTTTGGCATCGGCGTTAACCCATCTAAGTGTCAGGCTATATTACTTGGAGGTCCGCGCACTGCCTTGGCCTTCGATAACTCACTCCTTAAACCAACTCTCTTTGAGGGTAATGTAATACCGCTCTCGACGCAGGTAAGAAATCTAGGGCTGATCATTGACCGTGGTTTGACCTGGGAACCCCAGGTATCCGATGTGTGTCGTAGAGTACGAGTAACTAACACTCTGAGATCGTTATATAGGTTTAAGCACTTTCTGCCAGTAAGTACAAAGACTGCTTATTCAGGCTCTTGTCTTGCCTGTCATAGATTATGGTGATGTGTGCCTTACCAATATTTCACAAGGGCTTTTAAACAGGCTGGATAGGCTCCTCAATAGTTGTATTCGATTTATCTACGGTCTCCGGAAATACGACCACGTGTCTGCTTTTCGGCTGAAGCTAAGTTGGCTGCGTATTAGAGAACGCCGGTGTCTCAGGATCCTAACTACCCTCTACAGTACTAGCGCCCGAGTACTTGCGTTCTAAATTTCAGTTTGTTATGGCACAGCCAGGCCGTGAGCTTCGCACCTCCCGTAAATTGTTACTCACAGTCCCCTACCATCGTCCCGGTTCTATGTCCAATTCTTTCGTGAAACAGGCAGTTCGTCTCTGGAATAGTCTCCCTTTGGATATTCGGCAAGCTCAGACCAAACTCTCATTCAAGCGCAAGTTGCGCAAGCATCTTACAGAAAAGTCTCTTAACTAAGGCTCATAGTAGATTAGTAGCAGGTTATATAGTATATGTAGTAATGTGTAAAGTAAATATATATATATATGTATATATAATAATTGTATTTATGTAGAATAAATTTATATTTAGTTATACGTAATGTAATTTCGGATTTTAGTTTTCTGTTTGCTACCCGTTCCCCGCACTTTTGTTTTTATCTGTTTGGCCTGATGGTTGACTGGTAGAGAATGGCCTCTGGCATTAAGTCCGCCCTTTGTACTTTGTATTATTGTGCAATAAAGTTTAAATAAATAAATTAGCAGGTTCCCTTATACTAAACCTACTTATAGGGCAGTCAATTTTAGGTGCTTCTTTGAACTCGAGGCACGGGCTCACGTCTATTAACCCCAACAAAAATACATAACACCCAAACAAAATGGAAATGCAGTGCAATAAATTAAGTGCTTTCTTATTAATGCTTCCCAGTAGCCACCTCTTATGACCATTATGCATTAGAGCAGGGGTCGCCAAATGGCGGACCGCAGTCCGCATCCGGACCGCCGACCCATTTTGTGCGGACCGCGAGAACACATCAACGTTTGCACTACAGAGTATGTAATTTATAAAAATGTATCCCCCGCATTATCTTTGTTGACGTCAATTCGAAAACAGCCGGGCGAAGTCACGAGCTAACAAGCGAGATAGAGTTCGCGGATTGCAAAAGCGTTGATCGTCGCGAAGAGAAATCCTTAGCAGCATTTACTCTCTGCATCCTGATGGTGAATGGAGCAACGAAGCTGCACAAATGCAGCTTCAAACAAATTTTCGGGAGTGATAAAGCTACTCTGCAGATGGAAATGATCGATTTCCAAGAAAACACAGTTTTAAAACACAAACATGCGGAAGTTTCCAGTGAAGAGTTCTGGATAAAATTTGTTTATGTTAATAAATATCCAGAACTACAAAAAATAGCTTTGAAATGTCATACTTTGTTTGGGTTAACATATATTTGTGAAGCAGCATTTTCGAAGTGAACTTCATTAAGAATATCGATCGATCTCGACTTACTGATGAACATCTCCAGGATTTAATGTCAATAGCTTGCACCAATTTTAAGCCGGGTATTCATTAGGCAACATTTGTTAATAAACACTGTTTATAAGCTGTGTTGCACAATGTTGCATCATCTCTGTAAACATGTTTATTAACAAAGATGATGAAACATTGTCGCATAAACATGTTGCTGTGCTCCCCACTCTAGGTGGAGAGCAAGACGAAATATTCAGTTTATTAACAGGTGTCATCGAGTGTGGACGTGTGAGACGCAAGTTCAGAAACATGGAAATAGTGGTGTGGTCCAACAACCAAATTTCAATGCTCATCGAGCTATTTCAACAACGTGGTATGCTTTGGGACGCCTCTAAAAAAGATTATAAAGATATATTGAAAAAAAAAATGATGCCTGGGCCGACATTGCTGCAGAATTAAAAGGAGGTGGAAAATAAAATGCATATTCTACGCTCCCAATTTAGTCGTGAAAAGAAAAAACTCAAGTCATCAAAACAAACGGGATGCGGTGCCGAGCAAGTGATTAAAAGCAAGTGGCAGTGGTATGATCCGCTACAATTTTTATTACGTGGTGCAACGACGTCTGGGACATCGGATACAATGGGAACGGTGCGTAATTTTTTATACTTATATTTATTTGCTAAATTGATGAGATATCTATTGTAGATCAATAGATATGATCAGATCTTTTTTTTAGGTTTGGTGTCAATGTAAACAAAATACAACTCATGCTATCAGAACTTTATTAAAAAAAAAACCGGCCAAGAGCGTGTCGGGCCACGCTCAGTGTAGGGTTCCGTAGTTTTCCGTCCATCACAGTAAGTGTCCCCACTTAAGAGTTAAAAAAATGGGCCCATGGTTGGGTTATTTGAAAGCACGTCATTTCATTGTGATTTTGTAGAAATTACAGGTACAATAAACACCTGCTTATACGGTTAAATTACAAACTTAGTTCAGAAATTATTTTGTAATTTTTTTTCAAAAACTATTCAACCTATCAAGTTCAAAATAATTTTCCTAGAAAGTTTTTATAAAGTTCTACTTTTGAGATTTTTTTCATATTTTTAAATCTTATGGTTCAAAAGTTAGAGGGGGGGGGACACATTTTTTTTACCTTCTGGAGCGATTATTTCCGAAAATATTAACATTATCAAAAAATGATTTTAGTAAACCCCTATTCATTTTTAAATACCTATCCAACAATATATCACACGTTAGGGTTGATATGAAAAAACAAATCACTCCCCACTTTACGTATAGGGGAGGTACCCTAATAAAACATTTTTTTCCACTTTTTATTTGACTACTTTGTCGGCGTGATTGATATACATATTAGTACCAAATTTCAGCTTTCTAGTGCTAACGGTTACTGAGATTATCCGCGGACGGACGGACGGACGGACGGGCAGACATGGCGAAACTATAAGGGTTCCTAGTTGACTACGGAACCCTAAAAAACAGGTATTCAGTGGGTACTATTTCTTATGCGTGAGAATTTAGCCATGGCACACTGCCTTCTGGACTACTAAAATGTTCAGCGAAGTGATCTCTTACGACCGCAGCAGCTAGTGGTGGGTGTCTTGCAATAGGTTGTAAATTCAACATGCTATGAGGAGCAACTTCTCTTCGCCAAGAACCTTCTATAACGTTATATTCTGGGTCTTCATAATCGAATGTTCCTAGTGGAGTATATATAGCTCGGGCTGTTTATTACGCCTTAAAAAGTTATGCAAATATACACATGCCATTGTTACAATTTCACAAGTAGCAGGCTTAAGAGGCATGGCTTTTCTGAAAACGCGAAAGACAGCACATAATAAACCAAACACATTTTCTACAATCCTTCTTGATCTGGAAAGGCGGTAGTTGAAAATGCGTTTTGTAGTTCCACGGTTGTGAACGCCAGGATACGGTTTCATCATATTTTCAGATAAGGCAAATGCACTGTCCCCTACTATTACATAAGGTAGATTCGGACCATTTGGTAATATTGGTTGTGGCTGTGGAAAATTAAGCCGGTTTGCAGTCATTGCATCGTAAAATGAAGTTTCCTGAAATACTCCACGGTCGGAAGATCTGCCTTTAGCACCACAATTCGCATATATAAAGTTGTAATCTGCGTCAAATATTGCCAGTAGTATAATGCTGAATTGTTCTTTATAATTGAAAAAATCACTGCCAGAATTAAATGGTGCTTCAATAACAATATGTTTTCCATCAATGGAACCGATACAATGAAGGACATTCCATAATAACTCGAACTGGCGGGCCTTCTTTTTCCATTCTTGTTCAGTTTGTGGCATCTGAAATAAATAAAATTTATAGGAAGTGAAGTAGTTTCTTTATTTATAGGAAGGCAGTGCCGCAAAGCAGTCGACAAGTGCACCGCCGCCACCACCACCACCACCACAACCATCATCATCATCATCGTTATTACTGCCACCACCGCCGCCACCACCACCGCCGCCACCACCAACGCCGTCGCCAAACAACCCCAAAAAGAGGAAAGGTGACGAAACTCTCAACGAAGCGTACGAAATTATGAAAAGTGCAAAGAAGAAGATGGACGAGGTATCAAATAACGAGTTCGATATTTATGGCCAGTATGTGGCATCTGAATTGAAAAATGTCAAAGACCAAAGAGCACTTCTGCAGGCCAAGTATTACATAAATAATATATTGCTACAAGCAAGAATGGACAATTTCAATAGTGGTGGCTATGGAGATTGGTGGCACGGCTATGGCAGTGGATATCGCACCGCATCATCAGCATCAACATATGCCGATACTTCGACCCCAACAAGGACACCAGAACCCGGCGAAGCCCGTACTGCAAATAGTCAAGATGTCTTGCACTTCACTAATCTTGACGAATTAGTCTCCCAGTTGGAATATGATGATTCACAATAAAATTTTGTAATTTCATTTAAATAATTAATAAATAAGTATGTGATTTAAATTTATTTACGAGTCACCTGTTGCAATAAACCGTAAAGTTATAGCCAGTCGTCTTTGGGGCTCAATGGGATGCCGAAATTTCGTCTCCTGTCTTGTTATAGCAGGTCCAATCAATCTCAATAATATTTCAAAGTCAGATCGTGACATTCTGGTAAAATTGTGGAATGATCCATCAAAACCTCTAAGATCATCAAATACGTAAGTTCTATTCACGAGGTAATTTCTCATCCACCGCCTATTCGTTTTTTTCTTAGCTTTACACTTGTGTATTATTATATAAGCAGCACAGAGCATCACTACCTCACGACATCTTAGCAACAACTAAGCTAGTGTGGACTGCTATGTTTCAGAAACAGTGTTTACGGTAAACTTGTTGCGAAACAAGATGATGAAATTCATAAACAGTTTATCAACAAATGTTCCCTAATGAATACCCGGCTTTACTCCAAACTTCAGACAGATAGTCTGCAACAAAAAATGTCATTTTTCTCTTTGAAATGTAAAAAAAATACCTTTGTTATTTCTGTAATTACATTTTTTTAATAAATATTTTTTCTATAAAATGTTGTGCGGACCGCGATGGTCATTTTATTTCTTAAAACAGACCCCGAGCGAAACTAATTGGTGATCCCTGCATTAGAGGATGCAAGTGGAGGATTATCAGGAGGTTCATGTTAAAGACGGAAGACTGTACAACACACAAGGTGTTTTGGTTAACTAAAGTGACGCAGAACAACGTAGCTCGAAGCCGCCTTCGTGATTGGGACAGACTCAATTTTACTCTCAAATCTGCACAAACACATACCTTTATTTAGAGCCTAACGACTTGTTATACGAACCTTTTACAACGTCTATTACTTGGCTGCAGGAACCTGCCTTTATCATCATTATAGGACGACTACATATGCCTACTGCACTACTTTTACTTTACAAGAGTCAAGAAAGCTGAATCGAGCTGGTTGGTCGAGAGATCAACCGACGGTACCTACAACGAGCAGAAAACTGGTACCGGTATAGGGAGCAGAACAGCGGGCTGAACAGTCTACGGTCAGGATGTCACAGAGTAATTTTTTTTTTCATATTTGAGTAGTGCGAGTGGAATATTTTAGTGGAAAATTTATCATCCTGTCGCGATGAATTGTTCAACCACTTGCTGTAAGAAATGTTCAGTTGTTGAATTTGTTTACAGTAGTTTAGTTAAGATTATATTGTGTTTATAGTAGGTTAAGTAAGTTAAAAAAACCGGTCAAGTGCGAGTCGGACTCGCGCACCGAGGGTTCCGTACAAACCTGTAGGTATATAAGTAAAAGTTGACGTAGAAGTTTGATTTTGCTACAGCTGAAAGGTATTATAGACCTGAGTATTTGATATTAATTTCAATTTAATACCTCTACGCGTTTACGAGGAAAAAGGTAATAAGTTTAAAATTTAAAAAAATATTTTTTGTATGATTTTACTAAAAAAGTCTACTTTTCGTAATTTTTCCTTTGTCTGTGCTATATGACATTTCTTCGTGCCAAGTTTCGAGTTTCTGAGTTTACGGGAAGTACCCTTTAGGTTTTTAGTTTCTTGCAAGTACTCAGTTTCAAAATATGCAACATAAATTGCTATTTCTTTTGATTGCGTTGACATAAAAGTTTGGTTTTGCTACATCTGAAAAGTCCTATAGCCCTGAGTATTTGACATGAATTTCAATTTAATACCTCTACGCGTTTACGAGGAAAAAGGTAGTAAGTTTAAAATTTTAAAAAATATTTTTTGTATGATTTTACTAAAAATGTCTACTTTTCGTAATTTTTCCTTTGTCTGTGCTATATGACATTTCTTCGTGCCAAGTTTCAAGTTTCTGAGTTTACGGGAAGTACCCTTTAGGTTTTGAGTTTCTTGCAAGTAGGTACTCAGTTTCAAAATATGCAACTTAAATTGCTATTTCTTTTGATTGCGTTGACATAAAAGTTTGGTTTTGCTACATCTTAAAGGTCCTATAGCCCTGAGTATTTGACATGAATTTCAATTTATTACCTCCACGCGTTTACGAGGAAAAAGGTAGTAAGTTTAAAATTAAAAAAAATATTTTTTTGTATGATTTTACTAAAAATTTCTACTTTTTGTAATTTTTCCGTTGTCTATGCTATATGATGTTGCTTCGTGCCAAATTTCAAGTTTCTGAGTTCACGGGAAGTACCCCGTAGGTTTTGCGAGTGCCGAAAAACTCTTATATTTGCAGCATAAACAACTGTATCTTTTGATTGCGTTGGCTTTTAAGTTTGATTTTTTCACAGCTCCAAGGGACAATAGACCTGAGTATTTGATATAAATTTCAGCTTGATACCTCCACGCTTTCTTGAGAAAAATGGTCTTGACAGACAGACAGACAGACAGACAGACAGACAGACAGACAGACAGACAGACAGACAACAAAGTGATCCTATAAGGGTTCCGTTTTTTCCTTTCGAGGTGCGGAACCCTAAAAAGTTATTAATATTAAGTTGTTGTATTCACTGTTGTGGCAATAAATACATTTTCTTCCTTTTTTTTACAAAATAAAGACTTTTTAGTGAAGGTAGGCCCTAATTGGAGGCAAAACGAAAGTGTTTACGAAGCTTAAAGTATAATTACTAATAATAACGAGTCTTATTTTAAAAAACATTGTTTTAGTCAGGACATGTTATTGTTACTAGATAAAATAACTGGTGAAATAACATTATTATACACTGAGATAGTAAAATTTTGTAAGTAAAGTTTACCAGACAAATCAATCCCATCTACTTCAATCACAATGGAGCAATTTGAATTAAAAACTGCAGTAGCCTTGCTACCAATAATGGACAGCATAAACACTTGAAAGACCATCCTTGAAAAGATAGCACTTCAAGAATATGGTAGAATCGACAGAGTCCGGCAGTGAAAATAATAGTGCAAATAATCAATAGTAGTATTTAATAACTATAGACTATGAAAGCATATGTAGGGTGTAAGTAAAGATTTGAACAATTTAGTTAAGTGCATGAGCAGTGTAGTGTTACCACTTTGAATAGTGAACTCAAAATGTGGTGAAGTGTCATCTATCCAGAGGGAAAGGCATGTTGTATATTGAAATTTGGGCAGACATGGTAAATCAGTGGGTAAACCCAGTTCGGTTCCATCGAGGCAACACACATACATAACAAATTTTGAAAGCAATACGAGGAATAAAGAATAAGAATAAAAACATTGATATGTGACGCTAAACACAAATTAAAACAACAGTTATCCACACATACCAAATCTAACTAACAACCGACTATCTAAAGAATTCCAGAGAAGAATATATATTTAATCGACAAGAAAATTATTCAGGAAATGCAAGTACAATGATAAAGCCCACAACATTTAAAAAAATATATATCCTAAGCTAATTAAGTTTAAGCTAATGAAACAAATACACATTATTAAATTTAGGTTATTTTAAAAGATCTCATACAGTTAGCAACTACAATAATAAATTGGACATGGACACATCATGGGGTGCCCGGATGTAGTGTTGAAATAACTTGAACATTACGTACCTCTCCAAACATATCGTATCTCTAAATAATATGAAACAGACACCTGAAATCATTCAGAACACTGGTAGCATCCGTGGCAAATAAAATACCAATGAATAAATAAATCAAAGGAATGAGGCATTATAAAACTTGGAAATATTCATGAACAGTTTTCAGTTTCACTTTATATACTGGTATGGATAGAGCATTACCACTATTGAACTTGATTAAAGGGAAAACTAACAACAAGCTGTCAGAAAAAACATAAAATTGGTTTTGAGGGTCACAAAAGGTAATTACAGCTGAAGAGGACACACAACCTAACGTTCCTACAATACAATATCGACATTATCAACGTTACATCAAGTTGAATGAACTAAAAGTACTAAAACCACAAACACAGTGGAAATATGATTACTTCACACCAATGTGAAACTAACATACGGAGCAATTAAGTAGAACATTAACATGGTGCTGACGATATCATCACACTAAAAACTAAATTAACCTGGAGGCCTGGAGCCTAAATATAATTCTGCAGGAAATTATTTATCGACAGATGTAGAAAATAAGATCAAATGTCCGTGAATTTGCGAGCGTCGACTGAATGTGATGTGATGTCGGCAGTGTTGCCAGGTCTCATTTGCGAAAATCAGAAGAACACTAGCCAAAAAATCAGGAGATCGGAAAAAAAATCAGGAAATCAGTTTTTATGAATCAAAACTTACCTAAATGCCTTTTCATATTATTTTTCAGTTCATATAACCCCGTTTATGAGTTCTTACACATTGGATTTTAAAAGGCAAAGTAAGCATTTTTGTCCGATTTTGTATAAAGCCCCGTTTATGAGTTCTTACACATTGGATTTTAAAAGGCAAAGTAAGCATTTTTGTCCGATTTTGTATAAAGCGCAAAACACATTGGAGCGGAGTTCAGCTATTCTAGACAAATTTCCGCTTTTGTCTATGAATAGCTAAATAGAGCCCCTAAAGCACAAAACACACTTGAGCTAGTTGAGCTGAATTCGGCTGCCATGGACGGGAGTCGGCCGTAGTACGGAAAAATCCAACATCCGGCTGAATTTTGTCTATGGGCTCCATACAAAAAATTTAATACCATTGAATAATTTCCGACTTGTGGCTGCGCGCTGAATTCCACTCAAGTATGTTGTTCGCCTAATATTGCTGATTCAGGACGGCGAGGCAGAAGAAATGAAGATCGGCAACTATTAGAGTATAATTGTTACATCTCAGTTTGGTTTAAACTTTATAATGAGACATAAAATGTAATTTATTTTATTTTATTACGTTGCGTTTCACGAAAATGTTGTGATTAATATTAAAATAAAGAAATGTTTGTATCCAAAAATCGCAAGTTAAAAATTGTTAATGACGTTTATTGTATAGAGAGACTCTCAAGAGATTTTTTTAACTCTGTACTTTGACAGTAGCTTTTATTTAAACCCCTAAGATAGGTTAACATGACTGTTCAATTTATGTTCGTATCAAAATTACGGAAGTATTTGATGTCAGAAGTGAACTTCAAAAAATCAGGAGAATCTGTAGTAAAATCAGTAGATCAGGAGAAATCAGGAGATCTCCTGATAAATCAGGAGACCTGGCAACACTGGATGTCAGTGATGTGACAGACAGATCAGATGAGATGAGACAGACAGTTTTGTTCGACCACAGACTTGTGTCCTAACCAGCATTCTAATTATTATCCTAAAAGCCCTGTTTCACTTGTCCTGGTTAGCTTCCTAAATGTTTTAGTTTCTAAATTTAGTCAAGTCTAACCGCATTTAGCACTTAAATTTACTATTGAAAAAAGTTAGGATCCTAATTAGGATGCTAGTTAGGACACTAAAAAAAGGTAAAGTGTAACAGGGCTTTTAACAAATAGCAGCGTTGTTATCGTTGTTAAAACAGCTATTAGACATGGCAATTTGTAGGGCCCAACATGTTGTGTACCCTGCCTCTCCCTCATCCTCCTTCAGCTCCCTACGGGCCCAACCTCCTATTACACCTCCCAACACAACATGTTGGGCCCTACAAATTGCCAATGTCTAATAGCTGTTTAACAAATAGCCGTGGTCCGGTATGCTCGTCTGTAATGGCTATACATTGCGACACCGATATCATGTTGACCCCATATCATGGCACGTACATGTATAGACATATGCCCGGTTCCTATATCCAGTTAACGGATTGATTTGGCTACGAACGTCACTATTATAAACGACACGTGTGTAAAAACTGTTTCTATATCATACGAACTGTTGCGCATGCTAACCGGCGCCTGCGACTGACAGATGGGAGGGACAAGGGATGCGGTCCGTTAGCATTTTGTATGAAAAGGAGCGTGAATGGTGTTTCTATAATATTTTCTAAACGTCAAAGTGCTGTCAAAGTTACGACGCGTCAAACTTTCGGTTACTCTCCGATTTCGGGCGGTTTTCTCTATGTTTATTGCGTTTTTGCCTAATTTAACGCGTTTTATCAAATTATCAGTGAAAATGTCGAGTTCAGAGAGTGATAGTGAATTGTTAAACCTAGCATCGGAATCAAGTGATATAGATACAGGCGAAACTGGCGAAAGAGAATACAAACAAAGAGTTGACCATACTACACTCAATTCCTGTGAATTTCAAATACGTTTTCGTTTGGACATAGTTTGGACAAAGAATCCGTCCAGGAACTATTAAATGAAATAAATCCCCATTTAAGAGTAAAGGGGTCGACGTAAGTTAGTATTTTTCTTGCGATTTTTACAAGAATTACCTGAAAGAAATACATTGGCACTACATAACGTGTTCGATTTGTTTCAGGAATCATGGAATTTCGTCGTTACACCAGCTTTTACTGACACTGAGGTTTTATGCATTGGGAACTATGTTATTGTCAGTGGCAGATTTCATTGGTGTTTCAAAGGCATCAGCATGTCGTATTGTACATGATGTCAGTAATGCTATAGCAAAATTGTACACCAAGTATATTTATATGCATACTAATACATAAGACGATTTTTACCGCATCTCCCAATTCCCTCGTGTTCTTGGTGCAATAGATTGCATTCATGTTGAAATTCAATCACCATGTAAGTGTATAACTACCTATACCTAGTAAGTACCTATTATATATAAAAGCTACATAATAAATGATTATTATATAATTATTTTAGGTTCACAAATTGGAGAAGAATTCAGAAACCGAAAAGGTTATTTTTCATTAAATGTTCAAGCTGTGTGTGAAGCGAACCTACTATTTATGAATTTGGTAGTTCGCTGGCCTGGTTCAGCTCATGATGCTACTATATTTAACAATTCTTAATTATGTGGTATGTAACCTTGATATGACAAATTTGGTGATATGCACCTATTCATTTATGTATAAAACAAAATATTTTTTAATTTGTCTTTATTACAGCTCAATGTGAAACTGGGCTATATGAAAACAAATGGTTACTCCCTAGTAGTGGCTATCCCCTGATAGCGCTTATCCTTTAAAGACATATCTTTTAACTCCATTGTTAAACCCAGAAACACCGGGTTAACAGCTCTATAACGAATCACACATACGGACCAGAAACTGCATTGAAAGGTAAAATGAAAATAAGCTAAATATAGTTATATTAAAAAGTAAAAATATTAACATTATCTTGCTTTCAGGTGTTTTGGAGTTCGGAAAAGGAGATTTCCAGTTGTGGGTTTAGCATTACGCCTGAGTCTCCCACGAGCCCACACTGTAATTGTGGCCACAGCAATATTACACAACATTTGCCGTATAAAGAAATTAGATGAGGTACCGGGGAGGTTGAAATTCAGCAAAGCACTGAAGTACCTGTTCTTAATTATTCTGGGGATAATAGCGGTTCTGAAAGAGATCGCTTAATTAGGGATTACTTTGACAGGTAAATACATATCAATTATGTATATCATATAAAATTGTAAGTTACATATGAGAGGAAAGTTTTTATTATAAAATATTATTGTTGCCTTGTATAAATGGTCTGAATTAATATGAGTAGGTATTTATGCGAATTCAACTCATTGTTTACATCAGCATAGCCATAGCAGCACAGCGGTAACATATCAGCACCAAAAAAATAAATATGGGACAATCTTACACATATCATAATA
Organism: Pammene aurita; assembly: GCA_947086415.1. Classification (NCBI taxonomy): domain Eukaryota; kingdom Metazoa; phylum Arthropoda; class Insecta; order Lepidoptera; family Tortricidae; genus Pammene; species Pammene aurita. Next base: position 33,735,300 of record OX352295.1, read on the forward strand.
GCGGAGGCCATTAAATAAATAAATTATAGAATTTTTTTATTGATACAAATAATTTTGGTTTTGTTTTTCAGATTACACTGAATGCAGCCAAATATGTAGTATAGAGAAATATTATGGAATTGTAATTGGCATCTACATATAATTAAAAATAAATTTACTTTTTATTGATGTAACTTTTTTTTTTATACCACGACGGTGGCAAACAAGCATACGGCCCACCTGACGGTAAGCAGCTACCGTAACCTATGGATGCCTGCAACTCCAAAAGAGTCACATGCGCGTTGCCGACCCTTTACAAAAAGGAGGATTCACTGTGTTGACGGCTAAAGGAACAAGAAGGTCCCTCATCGTCAACACACTGGGTCCTCTTTGAGCTCTTTGGCAACCTTACTCACCAGCAGGAACACAACACTATGTACTCATAGTGTTGTGTTCCCCCCTACTGGGTCCAGCAGGAACACAACACTATGTACTCATAGTGTTGTGTTCCCCCCTAATAGGTCTAGTGCTATTTGGCTGTGGTTTTCTGTAAGGTGGAGGTACTTCCCCATTCGGGCTCTGCTCCAGATTTGAGCGAGATGACATTCGCTGAACGTGCCCTACCACACTTAGTGAGATGCCATTCGCAGTGCCCGTACCTCTTTTTGGCGTAGTTTAAGGACTTACGCAAGTCCGGATGTAGTTTAAGGACATACCCCGGGTCCGGGTCGGGGGGGTAACTGTTTTTAACTATTAATTGCATTGGCCAAATCCCAGTACTCAAATTAATTATAAGTATTATAACTCTTGATTTGAATTTTATTTAACAATAATCCCAAAAGCTCAACCATAGTTGACTGTGATCCAAAAACAAAATAAGAAATATTTTTAAAAAGGTATTAAATGACCTATAAGTAAGTCACAGTTGTACTTCTGGACTATAGAATTAGAGTTTACAGTGAGGTTTTGCACAAGTAAGCGTAATGAAGTACTTAATGACAATGAAAAGGGTATGGTATAGAAACTTAAAAGAAAGGGTTTCCTTTCCGCGCCAAATGCACATGTTCCGCAATTGAGCAAAACAGTTTTTATTATAACGTTTCGTTTACTCCATTATCGTGTATACGACCAGCAACAAAATGCAAATAAATTACAACCAAATAACATTATTTCACTTTTACAATTACATGATAAAAGTAAGTAAAATATTTTTTGTGTGATAATTTGCTTAAAATTAAATGTTTTGTTAATGTTTCATTTTTATTTTCCAACGGCGTCTTGCGTTAACGAAACGCAAAGAGGGCCAGCGCTCCCCCGTCGAGAATCCCGGAACGGACGGATGCATCTCGCAGGTAGCTCGGTCAAAAGGGATGTGAAACACTCATGTGCGAGACGACATGTGGTAGTAGAAAGCGGACGGTATTTTTTTCCTGTAACGTTTCGTGAAATATAGGAACCGGGCAATAGACGACATGAGACGCGTGCCAAGTTTTGAAATTATATAAAGCAGCAACACCTCACCTCAGCTTATGTCATTTTTCTTATGTTACGGTTTTTCTCTGGCGGGAAATAGAAAAAACTACACGTAAAATTTTCACTCAGAGTTCTAAATTTTTTTTTTTTTTTGTAATACCACGACGGTGGCAAACAAGCATACGGCCCGCCTGATGGTAAGCAGCTACCGTAACCTATGGACGCCTGCAACTCCAAAGGAGTCACATGCGCGTTGCCGACCCTTTACAAAAAGGAGGATTCACTGTGTTGACGACTAAAGAAACAAGAAGGTCCCTCATCGTCAACACACTGGGTCCTCTTTGAGCTCTTTGGCAACCTTACTCACCAGCAGGAACACAACACTATGAGTAGGGTCTAGTGCTATTTGGCTGTGGTTTTCTGTAAGGTGGAGGTACTTCCCCAGTCGGGCTCTGCTCCAGATTTGAGCGATGACATTCGCTGAACGTGCCCTACCACACTTAGCGAGATGCCATTCGCAGTGCCCATACCTCTCTTTATGGCGTAGTTTAAAGCAGGGATCGAGAACGGTTCCCAAAATACCGTTCGATATCGTTCGGAACCCGTTCTTAATTTCGTTCCCACTGTATACCGGTTTATTACAAGAAAGTTCTCTAAAAGAACAAAACCATTTCGGTTCCCGGTACTCAAGAACAACAAATTTTAAAACGTTCCGAAAGAACAAAATCATTTCGGTTACCGATATTGAAGTACGAAATTTGAAATGTTCCCAAAGAACAAAATCCTTTAGGAGCGGAATTCGAACCGTTCGCAAAGAACAAAATCATTCAGGAACGATATTTTAAACGTTCTCAAGAACTTTATAAACCGTTCTTAGCCGCGCGCCCTTCTCGATCGCAAGTCGGCCTTGCCAAGGCCAGCGTTTTCCTTTGTAGGCGCCGACGCATTGATACCGCGTCGCACCATACTATTAGTAAAGTTATTCTGTGCTCGCACTGTCTCTTTTCCATACGAAGACGGCTTATATTTCCATTTCAGAGAAGCTATACCAAAGAAAAATAGTGTCGCAAATTCGTGACAACCAGTGCGGTGGAGCGACGCGCGGGGCATTAAAGAGTACATTCTTTTTGCAACCAAAACATCGTAAGCGCCGCGACGTTTTGTGTAGTAACACACTGTTCTTATAGATTTTTACTGCAGAAGCGGCAGCTTTTTTACCTACGAACTACATTTGATTGAATCCATATTTTATTTCAAAATGTATTACAGATAATAGAGCATAATAAGGAGTGGTCCGGAAAAAAAGTAGCCGTGCCTTTTTTAAATTTATCTTTTTATTTTGTGCCGATTTAGAAGCAGTGTTTATATTTAAATAATCTCTAAATATAATCATACAAAACATAAATACAATCATACTTAAATAAAACAGCGTTTGGAAGTTTTCGCCTTTTGTATTCTATCATACACATCGTTTTTTGAACAGCGTCTTCTGACAGAATTTTTGAGGTGTTTCTCAAAAACATGTTTTTTCTTATAGTTTGATTTGATGAGCTATTTTATATCTTAATAAATTGTCTTTCTTCAATAGTAAACTTTTTTATCTGGCTTCATTTTAAGGTAGTTACAGTAATTTTTAATTAAATGTATTTGCCTTTTTTCATAGAAAATTATCTCCCATAGAAAAATCTTTGTCAGAGGTTAGATTAGAGAGTCTTCCTGACTATCCTAGCTAAAATACAGTTAATTAATGTAGCTTCTTGGTAAGATGAAATTCTGAAAAGCATAAAAGTGTCCATACAAAGTGACCCGTTTTCATAGTGCTTGGATGTAAGTAGTAGTTAAGTTAGGTAATGTAAGGAAATATATGTACAATGGGTGTATTCCATTCGCCAACAAACTGTTTCGCAGTTTGGCGAAGTTTTGTAGTAGTTTTAAGTATTTTTATTACTGAGCAATAAATAAAAAAAAAAAAAAAAAAACGGGTTGTGAAAATGGAAATACAATTGTGGCATTGTAGCGGATGTCGATTGAAGATTGTCAAATTATGTTGTTCAAAAGGTTACAAAGTATGTTGAATTAAAAACGCGAAAACATAAATATGCTCACATATTCTATTATGATTGTATTTTTTTTTTATTAGTATTGTATCTAAGGATTAATAAAATAAATATACTGCTTCAAAATTAGCACTAAATTAAAAAATACACAATTGTACACTGCTACTTTTTTTCCGGACCACTCCTTATTAAACGAACATTTGACGGGTCTCATGTGAATTAAGTCCTGAAAAAATTACCAGTGTAACCTGTGTCGAAACTCGAAACATCGAAACTCAAGGTAAATATAATTTAATTCGCGTTAAACCCATCTAATAATCGTTTAATATGTACTCCGATCTGAATCGGAATGCACAAAGGAACTATAAAAGTAATAATCCGCAATTAATTAGGGTAAACGCACCAGTGCTCAGCCATGCACCAGTGGTCAGCCTTTCTTACCTATTTTTGACTGTAATTAGTAAAGTTTTTCTAATTTTCATGTCAAAAATATGCAATATTATAAATTAATGAACTGTTAATTGAAAAATAGCTTAACTCTTAAAAAAATCTCTAGCATGAGCTACAATAATACTATTTCAAAGAAGTGGTGTCTTCTGACATGACGGCTTATGTTAAATGCGCCATTTTTTATGGAGTGTCACATGATATTTTGGTAAGATGATAGCAGCCGAATCGTGATTTCTTGTTGAAAGAATGTGGATGGCTGCACTTAATTATTACTTAAACTATCTGAAAAACGTAAAAAATATGTATAAATCCATATGAAAGTAACATTTTTAAGGCGGCTGACTATTGGGAACTACTTTATGTACAAAATCCAATAGCCAGCCTCCCCTGGCTGACTATTGGGTTTGAAGCAGTAATTTTAAAAAGGTCGTAAACCCAGAGGTCAGCCGGGGGAGGCTGACTATAGGATTTAAGACTTTTTTTTATCATCAAATGAAGTGTAAGTCGTTAAATCAAGCCCCTTTAAATATTTACGTTATTACGACTTTATTTGATTGAAATACATTAAATACCCAGTAGTCAGCCTGTGGCTGACCACTGGACAATAAGATCGCTCAACTCGAACCTAGTAATCAGCCGTTAAAATGGGATGGCTGGGCACTGGATTCTTAAAGGCTGTGTATTGGTACACAGAGGGCTGATTACTGGCAAAAATGCCCTTTCATTATATTTAATAAAATAATTTCAAAAGCAAGATTTAATTAAGTTTTATTCTTTACAAACATTAAACTAGATTAAATTATTGAACAATAGAAACATTGATAACTCTTATTGGTCAATAAGTGGGCAAATTATACGATCTTGAACATAGATATTTCGTTAAAAGGCTGACTACTGGTGCTTTTACCCTATTCATATCAAAAAGTTTTTTAACATGCCTGAAATAACGAAAATGCATTAAAAAAATCATATTTCACTAACGAGTCACAAAATTTTAGTACATCGACATGGTGGTACCCTACCTATAATTTTATTAAAGAAAATCACTAAACTTAATCGTTTTAAAAATTGGGTTTAGATTAAGTTTTTGTGTGTTTTTAATACATGACAACAGTGTTTGTTCCGCTATCTTATGATATTTATTAGAGCTTACATGAAATTTGTAAGTTTTTGTCATACATTTTGTCACGACGACTTTTTTGAAATTTGATGGAATGGAGGAAAACGGCTTGTTTGGAGAAAAGTCGTCGACATCTCTTCTAACTACCTAAAACTGGTATGGGGTATGGATATGTTCCTCATTGTCTCTAAAATAGGAAGTGACCGGTTTTATCTTATGGAGGGGGGATTAGTCGAAAAAAAGGGGGAGAGGAAAGATGGCGGCCGACCGTCATCGAAATTTGTTCATATCTCGAGTCCTATGGAACCGATCGGTGCGTGTGAGATTAAAATATTTGAAAAATATGTTTTTTTACTGTGCATGTTTGCGTAAGTACTGATAAAACATGCTTAGAACTCAATAAAGTATCACTTAACCGCAATGAATGTCATTATAAAATATACAGAAAATTTTATGTGCTTTCTAAAACATAAGTTTTATTTGTATATAATATTAAATAACCAAGTAATGGCGAATTTTGTTCAGCATGGGTCACTGCGCTTCGTCATATAAATGGTGGCCGACCGTCGTAGTATTTTGAGTATTTTCATTATTTCTCAGAATCTATGTAACGGATCAATTCGTGATAGGTATCATTTGAAAGCTACAATTTTTTTTTTATTTTTTTATAAAATATAAGATTTTTCCTAATAGACTGGAGGACACCGGCTTGGTTGGAGAAAAGTCCTCGATACCTAAAACTGGTATGAATGTGTTCCTGATTGTCTTCAGTGTACGAAGTGACCGGTTTTATTTCATGGAGGGGGCGACGGGTCGAAAAAAAAGCAGAGGGGAAAGTAATGATGTTTTGTTTAAGGTTGTTGTTGTTAATATGATAAGCTAGAAAACTAAGGCATTCAAAACGAAAGCCATTGGCGCCAGGAGCCCCTTAAGTATTTACATTAACAATAGTAAATAAATCATTTTTCATTTTCAGCTTTCATTTCCATTTTCCTTTTCATTTTCAATAGTTTCAAAATAATACATTTTAATCATTATATTTAGTCCCGTCGCGCTGGCAATATTTTGAGGGTAGGTAAAATTCTAAAGTCACTTAGTATTGAAGTTGGAAATACAGTGTGTACATGAGAAGCTTTCAGTGCGTTTTATAATATATTCAATTGTTGCTTTTTATTCAATAATTTGAGGTTAACTTTTTCAGCTTGCCATAACTTGAGTAAAATAATATTAGAGTTAAAAAATATAACCGTTTTTTATTTAAAACAGTTTTATTGTTGTACAAAACCAGTTTGTGTCATTTACGTCGAGTGCAATTTGATATAAGTATGACAACGCTAAAAAACTACGTATAAAAAATTTGAGTTCATAAAATAAGGATTATCTATATCAGCACCGGCAATCTACCGATTTTACTGTAATCAATAACACACTAGCTGCTGTACTGAACTGGTTTACTATTAACAATTTGCTACTTAATGCTAAGAAAACCAAATGTATTAGATTTGTTTTGCCAAACGTTGCACCGGTGGACACTAAGATTCTCCTGAATGGTGAATGTTTAGAGATAGTAGATAAAGCAGTGTTCCTTGGTTCGACGTTGGACAAAAATCTACAATGGAGTCCTCATATAAGAAAACTCGCTCTTCGATTAAGCTCGGCCGCTCATGACGTTAGGAGAATTAGACAATTAACGAATATTGAGACAGCTCGCTTAGTTTATCACAGTTATTTTCATAGTGTAATGTCATATGGTATTCTGGTTTGGGGCAAAGCAGCTGACATACAGACTATATTTGTTTTACAAAAAAGAGCCATCCGCTTTCTGTATAACTTAACGGCAGGTGCATCAGTTAGAGAACTATTTAAAGAAATTAATATTTTAACTGTTGCTTCCCAATATATCTATGACAATATTATTTTTGTTGTAAAGAATATACATACATTCAAAAAAATTCTGACATCCACAGCTATAACACTAAAAATAAAAACTAGCTTGCTATCAGAAGTAGTCGTATCCGCAAAGCATATAAGTAATTTTTTGGTCAAGGTATTCACATTTATAACAAGTTACCCGTCGATGCTTTAAATTTATCATTTCCCGCTCTTAAGAAATATTTGAAAAAAAGTTTAATGTCAAAGGGTTATTACAGGGTCGAGGACTATATGACGGACAAAGATGCATGGCCCAAACCAGAAAATACTACAAAATCATCTAACATTTAGAGGACACAGTTCAGATAGGAAAGCATATCAAACGTTTTGTGAAGCAATCAGATTTGGATTTTATTATTATTATTTTATTTTAATTAAATAATAAGTACATTGTATGTCTCTTAAGCTGTTTTGATATGCCTTCTTATAGAACTACGCATTATTGTGTATCTTTAAGATGTAATATTACTGTATTACTGTTTTGAAAAAATAAGTCCCGCCGAGTTTCTTGCCGGTCATAAATAATTCTTCTCGGGTCAGAGGTGTAGGGTTAGAACCGGAGGTAGTTTTTTTTTCTCTCTCTGACGTTCATAAGTGCATTGTAATGTGCCTAAATTCAAGAATAAATATCTTTTATCTTTTATCACCATAAAAAATGTGAATAAAATCAATATGTATCCAATGAAGCAATGAAAATTTAAGTTTCTTGGTAATTAAGTTTTTTTAGGCTGTTATCGTTTTAATAAATTATTAATGTCATCAGAGTTCACATTATAATAATCAAAAATGGATTTAAAAGTAGATATTTCAATTTGTGTCACTTTCTTCAATGATATTTCGTCAAAAATTAAACAGAAACAATATTTGCGTTCAGAGGAAATCCTCCTAACTACAGCGCGTGACCTTGATAGCCTATTCGGCGTACTTCTGTATGACCACTAGAAGTAGACCCCCGGCTCGTTTCTTAACCAGCTAAAACATAGGTCAACCAAGCGCTGGCATCTTAGTAGTTACGATGTAGGTGCTCGCTCACGGAGGCGCGCACGGGGTGATAAAGCTGACATACTCGACAAAGGAACTGAGCGGAGGAGCGGGGCGCGGGAAGCCGGCGAGTGGGGCAATGAACTTTTGCGTGTCTTGCCTCATCATCAGCCTATACTAGTCCACTGCTGGACATAGGCCTCCCCTAATGAGCGCCATAGCGCCCTGTCTTCAGCTTGCCGCATCCAGCATCTGCCAGCAGTCTTTCGCAGATCGTCATCCCACCTGGCCGGAGGGCGTCCTACACTACGTTTGCCGAGACGCTGTCTCCACTCAAGAACACGTTTACCCCAACGGTTGTCGGTTCTTCGCGAGATATGGCCGGCCCACTGCCACTTCAGCTTGCTAATTCTTTGAGCTATGTCGATAACTTTGATTCTCTGTCGGATGTATTCGTTACGAATCCTATCCTTCAGAGAAACTCCGAGCATAGTTCTTTCCATAGCTTGCTGAGCGACTTTGAACTGGTGGACCAGCCCTACCGTGAGTGCCCACGTCTCAGCTCCGTAGGTCATTACGGGTAGGACGCACTGATTGAAAACTTTCGTTTTCAAGCATTGCAGTATGGATGGATGACGAGAAGGCTCGGCGTAGTTTCCCAAATGCTGCCCAGCCTAGTTGGATCCTTCTCTTGGCCTCCTTCTCAAAATTGTTTTTACCTAACTGCAGGATCTGCCCAAGGTAGGTGTATTCAGAAACAATTTCAAGAAGATGGCCATGTACGACGACCGGTCCCGGATCAATGTGGCCATTGATCATGACTTTGGTTTTATCAAAATTCATGCCAAGACCGATGCGTCGCGAGGCTGAAGCTAGGCCGTCCAGCATCTGGGTCAGCTCCTCTAGCGACTCCGCCATTATGACTATGTCATCAGCGAATCGCAGGTGTGAGATGTAATCGCCGTTTATGCTTATGCCCTTACCTTTCCAGTCCAGCGTCCAGATACCGTCTGGACTATCCCCCCTTTGGAACGCCCCGGTAGTCCAACCCGCGCACTCGAGGACGACGAGAAAGCAGAATGTCTCGCCAATAGTTTAGAGTCTCAATGTTCGGCCAGCCTCCTGCCTGCCGATGAAGCCCATGTCGAGAGGGTAAATTCTGAGGTGGACAGGAGATCGCGTCTCCCCGTAACTTCACCTCTCGTACCGGTGTCGGTTAAGGAAGTCCACGATCGAGTAAGGTATCTTCGAGTAAGGAAGTCCCCGGGTGCGGATGGCATCTCCAACCGCATGCTGAGACTTCTGCCCGAACATCTCTTACTCATTCTGGTCGGCATCTTCAATGCCGCCCTGTCCAATAGTCACTTTCCAGCCGCGTGGAAACGTGCCACGGTCATCGGAATAGCGAAGCCCGGCAAACCCCGGGCCTCGCCAGCCTCTTACAGGCCCATCAGCTTACTCAGCTCGCTTGCTAAGCTGTATGAGCGAATCATCCTCGCTCGGATTCTCAGGTTCACGACTGAGAATTCAATTATCACGGACGAGCAGTTCGGTTTTCGTGCCGGACACTCGTGCGTCCAACAGGTGCACCGCATCACGGAGCACGTGCTGGACGGCTTCTCGCGTCGAACAGGGTTGAAGACGGGAGCGATCTTTCTTGACGTGGCGAAAGCCTTCGACAAGGTCTGGCATAATGGGTTGATATACAAGTTATATCAGATCGGTATGCCGGACAGACTCGTACTCATAATACGAGATTTCCTTACGGACAGAAGCTTTTGCTACCGACTGGAGGGAACGCTTCCACCTCCACATCCTATTAGGGCAGGAGTCCCGCAAGGCTCCGTCCTCTCGCCTACACTCTATTCGTTGTTCATGAACGATATTCCTAGGCCCCCGCGTGTCGAACTAGGGTTGTTCGCGGACGACACCGCGCTCTTCACGACGCACAATCGCTACATTCTTGTTCGGAAATACTTCCAAGAGGCAATCAATGGCCTAGGTCAATGGTTTCGTCTTTGGCGTATTGAAGTCAATCCGGACAAGAGCGCAGCGATTATCTTCCACCCTACTGCCATAGGTCCGACAGGCAGGAAGGTGGCTCCGGTCCGGCTTTTTGACCAGCCCATTCCGTGGGTTAATGAGGTCAAATATTTAGGCGTCACTCTCGACCGTCGTATGACTTTCAAAAGCCACATCCGTAGGGTACGCAACAGAGCGCTGTTCGTATTAGGAAGGCTAGCGCCGATGATTAACAAGTTTAGTAAAATGTCACTTGGAAATAAGCTGACACTCTACAAGACTTGTGTTCGTCCAATCATGGCATACTCAAGTGTGGTTTTTACCCACGTGGGTATGTCAAGTCTCGAGCCGCTTCAGACCTTTCAGAATCGTTTCCTCCGTAGGGCGACTGGTGCCCCGTGGTACCAGACAACCCTCAGTTTGCACCATGACGCGGGGCTTGACTCCCTTTATGGTTTCTTTAATGGCGTTATTTTGACAACGCTCCACACAGTAGTAATCCGTTAGTTAGGAAGGCTGCGAACTACATTCCCAACCCTCCCCCCCCGGACTCTTAACACGTAAGTCACTGATTAGGGGCCGCTCGCTTCGGAGGCCTAGACACTACGTCACGGACCAGGACGACGCACTCACAGCGGCCATTCATGAGAAATGGAACGCTGTGCGTGCGCCCTCCCCCACATGTACACTGCGTCCCCGCCGGCGGGGGCAGGCGGGGACGCCCACCTCGGAACAGTCGCGACCACATCGACACGTTCAGTCCCTTATCCACCCGGTACCGCCGCATACCGGATAGAGTCACCCCGACAGTCGTCGGGCCTAGCTGAGTTTCTTGCTGGAGTCTTCTCAGCTAGGCTAGGAATAGCAAACCAGCGACAAAACTCCCACTAGCTCGATCCCCCCCCCCCCCCACTCACCCAGATCAGGTTGAACTCGCTTCAACTGATCTCGCTGGAAGCGCAAGCTCGGTAGGAGCATTCCAGCGTAGCAACCACATCACGTCTGGTCGCGGAAGGGTCCTGGATTTTCCCCGGGCAACCATCCCACCGAACAGTCCGCCCGCTTTAGCACTTCAGAAGCATAAAGCCCAAGTCAGGTTCAAAAAAAAAAAAAGTCCAGCGTCTTAAACATGTCTTCCAATGCGCATGTGAACAGTTTCGGGGATATGACATCCACCTGCCTCACCCCTCGTGATGACATTGTTCCGAGTTCCGAGTAGCGTCGCGCGCGGTACGACGTGCGTTCAGTGAGCGCGTTGGTAGCCTACTGACTTTAGCTCCCTGCGCGGAGGCGCAAAACGTAGGTATATAACTCGTTCGCGCGGGCATGATTCATAGGCTGCCCCATCGCTGGTTTTTTTTTCGTAGTCCAAATTATATACAAGTTCAGAGTCCATTATCTGGGCCATTTTTGATTTTAGAAAAAAGTTTTTCGATTAAAAAACGCTTATTTTACCTTATTCTATACGAAAAAAAATCATAAAAAGTACATGTTATAATGACGTCCCGTCAATGTTTTTTTTCGAAATCTAAATTATATACAAGTTCAAAGTCCATTATCTCGGCCATTTTTGATTTAAGACCAAAGTTTTTCGAATAAAACACGCTTATTTTAGCATATTCTATACGACAAAAATCATAAAAAGTACACGTTATAATGACGTCCCGTCGATGGTTTTTTTTTTACAAGTTCCATGTCCAATAGGCCATTTTTGATCTAAGAGAAATGTTTTTCAAATAAAACACGCTTATTTTAATGTATTCTATACAGTAAAATCATAAAATATACTTTATGATGATACCCCATCGCTGGTTTTCTTTTTCGAAGTCCAAATTATATACAAGTTCAGAGTCCATTATCTCGGCCATTTATGATTTGAAGAGAAAAGTTTCTCAAATAATACACGCTTATTTTATCAATCTTAAAAGTACACGTTATATTGATGCCCCGTCACCATTTTATTTTTTAAGTCCAAATTTTACTACACGTAGTCAATCTTCAAAGTCCGGTTACTTCGAAGTTTTTGAGTAAAAAAAATGTTTTTAATAAAATTTGCTTATTTTAACACATTCTACTACACAGTAAAACAAAAAAAGTATGTGTCATAATGACACCATTCAACCAAAATAGTCTAAATTGTACTCAACCTTTAGAGCCCCATAACTTCGAAACTATTGAACTAAAAAAAAAGTGTTAAAGAAAGGTTGCTTATTTTTATGTGTTCTATACGATAAGTTATATAAAACATAGCCGTATTATGACATCACACTGATGAAAAATGTATTAAGTCCAGCCCCGTCCCTTTGCTAGTCCGACCGAGAGGCAGATAACGAAATTTCGATTTTCGCGTTTCACGATAGGCACTCTGTAAACAAACCGCCTTGGTGCATAAATTATACATTTATTAGTTTTAAATTGTCTGTGATAATTTGTCAAAATACTGTTTATATGGTACACTAAGTTTTCCGTGGCACACAAATCTGCCGTTGCAAACATTGTTTCGATACGCTTTTATAAAAATATTGACGCAAACTTTAATATTTTATTGTACTGTTAACAGGGTAATACAAGAAAAAAAATTAAATAAATAAATATCATTGATTAATATGGCACAAATTTATTTAAATAATAGATACCGATATTTTAGAAAGCACAGTGCCTAATCGATCAACTCTAATTTATATAGGCTTATAAAAGTCCACATATATGTGCTGATTGAACGTCAGTATTCCCGTTGACGATAGTGACACAAAACGCGTGCGTGCGTCAGTAACAACTTTGCTGTTACAGTGAAAAAAACAATTTTGATCTCTTATTTTCTACTTACCGAATAATGTTTAAAAAAAGAAATGTCTAAGTTTCTACCTAAGCAACAACCTAAGATGACACAAATTATTATTATTATTATTAGTAGTAGTAGTAAAACACTTTATAGCACAAAACAAATACATGACCAACAAAAATATTGTGAGTGTGTACAAAGGCGAAGTTATCCCTCTAAGGGATCTCTTCCACCTAACCTTTATTAGCTAAGTTGGATGGCTGAACTCTGTATGTGAATAATAAGCATCTTTAATTTTATCGAAACTTCATAACTTATCGGTACGGGTCTAATTTATCGTTTTTGTATGCACTCTAGCATACTAAAGGCCTTTTTCTACTAAAATTTGAAGCCACCTTTCACTAAAAAAACTTAACGTATGCGAGTGAAACTAAGCTAGATATAGATTTGTATCCCTATATTCTACTATTACGAAAAGAAGAAAAAAATGATGATTTTAAGTATTTCAGAAAATCTTTCATATTTCCGTAACTAGAAATTAGCATAACGGCCCTTCTCTAATGGAAAGCCACATATAATTTTAAGTTGATGAAAATTTAACTGGCGTAAATTCGTTGAAAAGCAGCAAATGGGTCAGTGTTTCTTAGTTAACTAGCACTTGTTTCTAAATCATTCCTAAATAGAAAAGACGTTTTGCAGTTTAATACGTAGAAAAAACGTATCGAGCCAGAAACGTCCTTTCTTCGGAGTTACAAGTGTTTTTTGGTATTTTTTATACTAAGAAGAAACATAAAATTTAATTTATCATTAACATAACATAAATAAATAAAAAATTCGCATCTTCAGCGCTATAGTTCATACGGTAGTGTTAATACACATTTTTGTATTTATAAAAATTACATATTTTCTCCGTTTCTCGCGGGGATTTTTTTAATTTTAATAACAAAACATTTATTTTTTCCATTTTTATGTTCATGTAGAAGTGCCTTTTTCCGTATGGCGGCAGTACGGCTTAAATATGTGCATTTCTGCCATGTTGGATTTTAACACTGACTTGAACAAATTCTTGACCGCTCCGCCTTTTTAAGTTTTATTAAACTTAATTTATACATATAATTTGGGCCGTATTCTAACTTTAAAACACGCTTAGACACGATCCAACGTCAATACAACTCCAATGTATTAACTACACAATATAGCTAGCGCCTAAATGTCTGAATGGAAAATATCAGAATTTGTTTGAAAATTATTCCAATGCATCTAACTCTAATACAACTTCAAATTGATTGATTGTTTGTTATGTGTTGGAGTGAAAAATACTCACCGTCGTAGAAGCGTATGCCGAACTCTTTTTTTGGTAGGTACTTATACCTACTACAACGTAGCGCACGCGGGCAGGGAACCGCCGTGTTTGGCGTTGGGCGCTGCGATAATAGTCCATATGCAGTTGACTTAAAAGCTAAAACAACTTGCTCGTATTTAATCAGCGCTTGAAGCGATAACCCTTGCCTGAGTTTTTGATATCGGTAAGCGCTAACCTAAATTAATTCAAATAAAGGGATTAGTTTATTCACCAGTAACCCAAAAGCTTACCGAAATGAAGCTGTTTTTGAAACCCAGCGTTAAAAAAACGCAGGTTTTAAACGGGTTAGAGTAAGCGGGTCCGGCTGGTCCCTGCATAAATACATACACAAAAATACAATGGTCTTGGAGCGACCATAGACGTGTAGGGCCTCTTCTCACGCACATATACCTACTCACTTCACGGATATTTTATGAAAGTACAAATACCTACTTACTTCAAACGGAAGAGCTTTCTCGACGCAGTGCAACACAAAAAGTACTTTGCAACCAATATAAAAGCAATCAAATCAACTCAACCAACCTCCACGCTATTCACGTCTAAGTTCGAACTAATGGACATCGCTGCTGAGTAAAAACGAAAATAGGTACTTAACACACTACGCTAAGGCATACACTGAAATAACTAATGGCCATTGGTTGGCGATGACGACTCATTTCTTATCCGTTGAATTCAAAAGAACCGGTTTATATTGTTCCTGCGAACGCTATCGAAAGAACCGCTCTTTTTACGTTCTTTTGGAACGATACGAGCTTGCAAACGTTCGTTCCCAAAACCATTGTAAATACCGGTAACCAGAACAGAACGCTATCGAAAGAACGGTTCATAACGTTCTTTATTGGGAACTGTTCTTTCGGGAAATGTTCTTTCCTAAAACCATTGTACAAACCGCTCACCGCAAACGAGAACGCTATAGAGAACGGTCTAGGTTATTGACCCGAGAACGTTTTGAAAATAGAACCGGTTTCCGATCCCTGGTTTAAAGACATACCCAGGTCCGGACGTAGTTTAAGGACATACCCCGGGTCCAGAAAAAATTGTAAAATAATTGTATAATCTAGTTTAATTTGTAAATATTAGTGATAAATTGTACATAATTATTTGGTATATAAGTTTTTAAAATGAATAATCCTGGGGGGGGGCGGGGGTAACCCGCCCACCTCACAAAAGCGCTCCAAAGCCAGCGGCGAAGATGTGATGGACAATGGCGGCGGCGGTGACCGTTCCAATGATCAATTCCTTCCTTTCTATAAACCGAACTATAAGAGACTATATCCTGAAAATTCTACCAAAACGGACTTTAAAGTGTTTGTTGAACATACAGACCCGAAAGACAGACTGGGTAATAAAAGCCCAATATTTCTAAATCATATATTTACCACAGACATTAAAGGTGTGATTACAATACAACGAGTTAACGCAAACAAAATTGCAGTAGTTTTCAAACAATACAACACGGCAAATAACTTTTTAAATAACTTTGCTTTTTTGGAAAAGTATAATATGATGGGCCATCATTGATGGCATACATACCGGCAACGCAAATTGAAAAAACTGGTATTATTAGATTTGTGCCAGCATAACATTCTTATCAAATGTATTACCGGACAATGTACAAAATGACCTATTTTCGTATAGAGTATTTGATTATATTCCTCCTCTACAACAATGTTTTAAGTGCTTTAAGTTCAATCACTCCGCTCGAGTTTGCAATGGCAAGCAAAAATGCTCTATATGTTCAGGTGAACACTTTTACAAAGAATGTGATAGACCAAATGAGATCTCCTGTGTCAATTGCAGTGGCCCTCATCTGGCTATATCCAGAGAATGCCCAATTAAGATGAAAAAACTATTAGAAAAGAAAAATAAAATTACTTATGCAAGTGTAGCACAAACTAAAATGCCTGAAAATATATTTCCGTCCTTGCCATTGCCAAAACACCAGAATTTGACGTTGCAAAAACCTGTACAATTTGTAAATACTAAACTTGTTAATAAAAATGTAAATTCTGTAAATAATAATACTGTAAATAAAAATAAGGCTGCTTTGGAGGTTGTACATACAAATTCCCAGCCTGTGGATCTCAAAGCCATGATCCTAGCTGACAATGAAGTACTTTCTGTTTTAGTACGAACACTGGTAGAGCTGGGCAACAACCCTGCCCCTGTACCCATCACAACAACATCCATACAAGATATGTTAAAAAAAAAACTGTATCCGTAATGGACTTAGGTTCTCCTGTAGAGTCCCAACTACGAATTGCGCAGTTTAACATTCAGAGTGCAAATAGTAAAAAACCTTATTTGATAAATTTTTTGAAACAAAAGAACATTGATATATGTTTACTCAATGAAACTTGGTTTAAAGAAAATCCTAATTTTAGAATTCCTGGTTATAATCTTCACTATAAAGTATCTAAAAATCCTCACAATGGTGTAGCAATATTAATAAAACCATATTTGAAATATAATACTCTAAATACATCCTTTTATGAAGACATACAAACTGTAGCTGTTTCTATATCTACTGAACGTGGTAATATAACTGTACTTTGTGTATACTGTCCTCCCTCTAGTGGGCACATAAGATTAAAAGGTTGTCTGGAAGAAATCGCTCATTAGCGATAAGACCGCCTGCTGTTACCTCTACCTAAATTTATCTAATTGTAAAATTTGTGCTTGTAACTGTATGAGGTGTGCAATAAAGAGTATTTATTATTATTATTAAATAGGCTGCGCAATACAATCAGAGACCTTCCTAAACCTATCTTTATTGGTGGTGATTTTAATGCACATCACATTGCATTTGGTTGCTTATCAACAAAGGGTCGTGGTAAAGATTTATATGATATTATAGATGAATGTGATTTGTGCATACTAAATGATGGTAGTTTTACTACAGTGAACCGTCCTAGAACTAACCCCTCGGCCATTGATGTCAGCTTTACCAGTGATTGCTTAGCACCTCTTTGTGAATGGTTTGTACATGACGATTGTATGGGAAGTTACCATTACCCCACTATAACCGTAATATCTTTGTCAGTTGACAAGTATCAAATTAATCCTCCTATAGATAAATTTTTATATAAAAAAACTGATTGGCTTAAATATAATGAACTTTCTAAAAGTACATTTGAGGATTTAACAGTTAATGGTGACGACCCCCTTTCCACGTATACAGAATTTTGTAGGCGTCTTGATGCCCTTATGCATAGAGTTATTCCTAAGTTTTCGAAATCTGCTTATTTTGCTAGCAGACCTCCAACACCTTGGTGGAATGAGATTTGTGAGCAAAGTGTTATTGCATCCTATAATGCTTTAAAACTTTACAGAAGTTATCCTACAATTGACAATTACATCAATTATAAAAAGCTTGATGCATTAAAAAAGAGAACCATTTATGAACAAAAGAAGAGTGGATGGAGTGACTTGTGTAATTAATTTAACAAAACTACACCTATTAGTAAGATTTGGAACATGATTAAGATGTTTAAGGGTGCTAAGTCCAATATTAGATCACACAGAGACGAATTCATTTCTCCTTTTTTAAATAAGTTATCGGATAATAGTAATTTAAAGGATATCAATAACTTAACATCCTATTTCAATAGTAATAATAATAACATAAATTCAATGTTTTTAATGAAACCATTTACTTGGAATGAATTTATATCTAGTCTACGTTCCAGACGTAACTCAACTCCAGGCTTAGATAACTTTCCATACATAGTAATTAAAGAACTCCATTTATCTGTCCAGCATTTGTTTTTTGATACTCTTAATATGTTATGGCTTAAATCAATTATTCCTGAGACATGGAAAACACAATGTGTTATCCCAATTCTCAAACCAGATAAATCTCCAGATCAGGCTAGTTCGTATCGTCCTATATCCTTGTCTTCATGTCTTGGAAAGTTATTTGAAAACATGATAAAAATCCGACTGGATTGGTTTGTGGAGGCGAATGCTGTCATTCCAGATGTACAGTTTGGCTTCTGTCGAGGTCGTAGCTGCGCTGACAGTTTTATTTCTCTCATCTCTGACCTGAAAATTGCAAATAATTCAAAGTTACACACTGTTTGTGTATTTCTTGATGTTCAGGGAGCTTTTGATAATGTTGATCCCGGGATCCTGGCCAATATTATGTCTGATGTAGGTATACCTGGAACTTTTTAAATAATAGAACATTGTATGTTAAATTTAATAATATTTTACACTGGCCTAGATCAACTTCAAAAGGTACTATGCAAGGTGCCACTTTATCACCAGTACTCTACAATTTGTACACCTGTGAAATCTGTAAATATGTAGATACCCGTGATGTAAATATTTTACAATTTGCTGATGATATAGTTCTGTATAGTGTAAATAGAAATTTGCATCTTGCCATAGATAACATTAACAGAGCCTTAGAACAGTTAAGTATATATTATGAAGGCAGACTAAATTTAAAAATAAATGCTTCAAAAAGCAGTTTAATGATATTTGGTGAAGATAATCCAACTAGTGATATTGTATACCTATAGTGGAGATACTATTAATAGAATAAGATCTAAAAAATTCTTGGGTGTTCTCATAGATCAAAAACTAACTTTTGAAGAACATGTAAAATACATTTCTAAAAATGCTTTGAAAGGCATAAATATATTAAGATGTTTAGCTGGTGTATCTTGGGGTGCAGACCCTAAAATTCTGTCTGTATTATATAAAGCTATAGTAAGAAGCCATTTTGATTATAGTGCTATGGCATACATTAACAGTACACATGCCCGTAAATTAGACAATTTGCAGAACAAAGCTTTGAGAATTATATCTGGAGCAATGTGCTCAACTCCCATAAGGGCCATGGAAGTCGAGACCAAAATTATGCCACTAACTTTGAGACGTCTCTATCTTGCCAAAAGATATTGTCTTAAATTATTGTACTCTAATAACACACAAATTATTAAAAAGATCTTACCTCACCATGTTAATGTAGTCGGTCCTTTGGCATCTGGAGAAGGTCTTCTTCTTGGTAACTCGCCAATGTTGTATCATATTTTTCTGGAAATACAAAACAATTGTAGTAAAATTAAAAAACAGCAACCATGGCCATGTTATTCTTCTAAGTATAAAAGTACTCTGCTTCCAATTAAAGTTTTAGATTCAGTCACTAATAATATTGATATGTTGCAATTCCTATCAGATCATGAGTACTATACTATATATAGATGGCAGTAAAGGTGAGGGCTATGTACGTTGTGCTGTATATGATCCTCAATCTAAATATTTTCAGAGCTTTCTTTTGCAAAATGAATGCACCATATTTACTGCTGAGGCTTATGCAGTCTATCAAGCACTGTTAAGAATTGTAAATGTAAATAATTGTAAATATTTTCTTATTATAACTGACTCTCTGAGCTTGGTTCAGGGTTTGTTGAACTTGAAAATGCACTTTAAAACAAATTTTATTCTGTATGCAATTAAAGAATTGTTATTTAAGTACTATCTCCAAGGTAAAGATGTTTCTTTTATGTGGGTACCTTCCCATAGGGGAATTTCTGGAAATGAAATTGTTGACAAAGTTGCTTTCAAGGGTGTAAATTCACTTGATGTTAGCGACACTATGTATGTACCATTGACTGACTATTTTTATTCTATAAAGTTAAATATTAAAATCTTATGGGAAGAAATGTGGAAGAAAGATCAAGAGCAAGATAAAGGACGATGGTATGGCAGTATTCAAGAAAACCTACCAGTTAGACCATGGTATGATAATCTTCAAAGAGCCAGTCGTGACTTTATTACCACACCACAATCAACCGATTACGCTATGGACACAATACAGCACCATCACACCTTGCTAGATTGAGAATTATCCAAAGTAATGTCTGTACTTTTTGTGAAACTGAAGAAGGAACCGTTGTTCATCTTCTATTTAACTGTCAGAAGTTTCTCCTTGACAGAGTAGTTCTTGCCAGTAGTCCCGTCCCACTGGCAATATTTTGAGGGTTAAGTTTCGAAAATTCTAAAGTCACTTATTATTGAAGTTGGAAATACAGTGTGTACATGAGAATCTTTCAGTGCGTTTTGTGTCATATTCAATTGGTGCTTTTTTTGTAATTCAATAATTTGAGGTTAACTTTTTTAGCTTGCCATAACTTGAGTAAAAGAATATTAGAGTTACAAAATATAACTGTTTTGTATTTAGAACAGTTTTATTGTTGCACAAAACCAGTTTGTGTCATTTACGTCGAGTGCAATTTGATATAGTATGACAACGCTAAAAAACTTCGTATAAAAAATTAGAGTTAATAAAATAAGGATTAACTATATCATCACCTTAAAATACGTCAATAAAATCGATATGTGTCAAATTAAGCAATGAAAATTTAAGTTTCTTGGTAAATTCGTTTTTTTAGGCTGTGATCGTTTCAATAAATTATTAAAGTCACCAGAGTTCACATTATAATAATCACATAGGGATTTTAAAGTAGATATTTCAATTTGTGTCACTTTCATCAATGATATTTCGACAAAAATTAAACAGAAACAATATTTGCGTTCAGACTAAGTCCTAACTATAGCGCGTGACCTTCATGGCAAGCCTGTTCGGCGTGCTTCTGTAGTGACTACTAGAAGTAGACCCCCGGCTCGCTTCTTAACAAGTTAAACCATGGGTCAACCAGGCGCTGGAATCTTAGCAGTTACGATGTAGGTACTTGCTCACGGAGGCGCGCGCGGGGTGATCTAGCTGACATACTCGACAAAGGAACTGAGCGGTGGAGCGGGGCGCGGGTAGCCGGGGAGTGGGGCAATGAACTCGTGCTTGTCTCGCCCCGACGTACCTTTTAAGCGGTAGCTTACTGTTTGTTTGTGTTTTGACTAGATTTTTGAGTACATTTTCGAAGATTTCAAGCATCGTGAAGTATGGGTAGAAAACGCAACGTATATTTTTTGTTTTAGTTTCGTTTTACTTTTGTTTTATTTTTGTTATTATTTTGTCTTTATTTTATTTTTATTTTGTTTTCATTTTGTTCTTATTGTTTTTATTTTGTTTTATTTTATTCTTTTTTTTATACCATGACGGTGGCAAACAAGCATACGGTCTGCCAGATAGTAAACCGTAGCCTATGGATGCCTACAACTCCAGAGGTGTCACATGCGCGTTGCCGACCCTTTACAAAAAGGAGGAGAATATCTCGGCCATTTTTGATTTTAGAGAAAAGTTTTTCAAATAAAACACGCTTATTTTAGCGTTTTCTATACGGGAAAATCATAAAAAGTACATGTTATAATGACGTCCCGTCGATGGTTTTTTTTTTCGAAAACCAAATTATACAGGGTGTTTGGTAATTCGACCTATTCCTTGAAAGGAATTATTCTAGAGGTCATTTACAATGTTTTTAGTCCAGTCAACCAGGGTTCTAAATTCAGTGGTTTTCTAGTTATTCGAGTTTTAATGTTTTTCAAAAAAACGCAATCTTCCGGCCTTAAAATGGCATTTGTATAAAAACTACATGAATAAGAATGGTTAATTATTTATTTTCTAGTAGCCAATGAACAAAAGGTTACTCCGAACAAAAAGAAACATGTCATAAAAATTAAGACTTAGAAATAAAAGGTAATAAATCA
Source organism: Pammene aurita (assembly GCA_947086415.1). NCBI lineage: Eukaryota > Metazoa > Arthropoda > Insecta > Lepidoptera > Tortricidae > Pammene > Pammene aurita. Next base: position 33,757,073 of record OX352295.1, read on the forward strand.
CAACCCGTCTTACGTTTTTTATTTTTTTTCAAAATCAAAGACGATTATCCTAAAAAAAGTGTATGACACTTCGCGTAAAAATAACAGAAATGGATTCCTCAATTCATAACCTTTCCGAAAACGTACAAATGTTGACACGATTTACTAAATTACTGAAAATAATAATAATAATAACAGAGCAGGTAGCGGGTGTACTGGAAGCGTACCAGACACGAAAGCAGTTTGTTTGTGTCACTTTTGTTTCTCTTTGTGTGCTTGGTTTACCTTATCTTTCATCTTATCTTGACTTTTATCTTTTGAGGGTCCAGGTCATAACAGGTTGCCCTTGGGAAGTATTCTGACGTGTTCGTGTGTTGTGAAAGATGATGAAATCAACACAAATAAAGTTAACCAGAAACCAGTTTGTTTTTGTCACTTTTGTTTCCCTGAGTCCTTTGTTTGCCTCCAGTAACCTATCTTATCTTTTGAAGGTCAAGGTCAGGACAGGTTGCCTTCGGTGAGTATTTGGACGTGTTCGTATGTTATGGTATTATTAATTTATGAAAGTAGTCATAATAAAGAATTCCTAACCAAAAACCGGTTTTTGTGTGTGTTTCATGACTTAAATTATGGATTTATAGTAGAGAGATTAAAGAAAGTAAAACAACCATTTTCTGAGTAAAATTAAATTTTAAAATAAATCATAATAAAATCTTAATAAAATTTTACTAAAAATTAATCTTAATAATAACAATGAACACCACACTAAAATCTTAAAAATAAACATAATAATTTACAAATCTTGTTCGAATTGCCTGCCCTCATTTCGAACGCAAGCACGAAGCCTTTTGCGTACATCGGTGATGGTTACTCGCGGCGACATGCCTTCTTTCATGTTTTCAGCAGCGGCTAAAATTCTTCCTCTCAAGCAGGGACCGGAAAACCCCTTCAATTGATTAATCGTTTCGATAGGGTAACCCTATTAAAGTCTTACCCTAATGATAGGGTTACCCTATCATTGGGTTACCCTATCGATATGGAAATCATTTTGAATAGGCTTAACCCTTTTCAATGTGGTTTCCGAGTCGAATGGGGTAAAGATAGCTTTAATATTTACCGCTTACCCTATCATAGGGCTACCCTTTTCCTGTCTCTTTTCCACGCAGGCAGGCGGTTCTATCTTTCTCATTTGAAATGGAACAGGAGAGGTGGCGGCGGAACAAATTGAGTAAATATAAGATTTGCTGTCGTTTATTCATTCTGCTAAAGTCACACTCACAGTCCAGTCCTCTGCTCACGTACACAACTTTAAATTAAAGAATTTCTGTTAAAGAAATGTGTCTTACCTTCAGTTTATTTTTGCATAGTTCGCACGTACTGATGAGATGGGCAATAATTATTTTGAATAAGAATAAAAACACAATTTTTATTCATATTCAAATCGATTTGACACAAACCAATATTCATCCTCCTAGAGTTTGTCCCGGCTTTTGCCACGGCTCAGTTGAGCCTGTGGTCCGCTTGGCAACCTAATCCTATGAATTGGCGTAGGGATTGGTAGTCGTTTTCAGCTAATTATGGGATATACGATTTTTTTAGCTCACATGGTCATTCACATTATAAATATTATTTGAAACGGGGTATTTACCATGTATTATGTATATTAGCGTTATTGGGCACCCGATATTTCGGGTGCGAGGTAAATCTAAATAGCCCGTTTCAAATAATTAATATTTATAATTAGGGGATGTAATTTCGAAAATTATTTCTGTTTTTTAATCCAAGATGGCGGATGGTTATATACTTTTTACTGAAAAATAGTCATGGTACTTATTTTCGGTTAATTATTCGGGGTGTATGGTTAAAATCTGTCGGGATACTCAGATTCACCGTGTATATATATAAAAAAAAATTTTTTTATTTTATATTTAAAGAAATTCAGTGTATTCATTTTTTTTGTTTTTCTTTCATTTTTTTTTTCATTTTTTTTTCGTTTCGTTTTCGTTTCGTTTTCGTTTCGTTTTCGTTTCGTTTTCGTTTCGTTTTCGTTTCGTTTTCGTTTCGTTTTCGTTTCGTTTTCGTATCGTTTTCGTTTCGTTTTCGTTTCGTTTTCGTTTCGTTTTCGTTTCGTTTTCGTTTCGTTTTCGTTTCGTTTTCGTTTCGTTTTCGTTTCGTTTTCGTTTCGTTTTCGTTTCGTTTTCGTTTCGTTTTCGTTTCGTTTTCGTTTCGTTTTCGTTTCGTTTTCGTTTCGTTTTCGTTTCGTTTTCGTTTCGTTTTCTTTTCGTTTTCGTTTCGTATTCGTTTCGTTTTCGTTTCGTTTACGTTTCGTTTTCGTTTCGTTTCGTTTTCGTTTCGTTTTCGTTTCGTTTTCGTTTCGTTTTCGTTTCGTTTTCGTTTCGTTTTCTTTTCGTTTTCGTTTCGTATTCGTTTCGTTTTCGTTTCGTTTACGTTTGTTTTCGTTTCGTTTCGTTTTCGTTTCGTTTTCGTTTCGTTTTCGTTTCGTTTTCGTTTCGTTTTCGTTTCGTCTTCATTTCGTTTTCGTTCCGTTTTCGTTCCGTTTTCGTTCCGTTTTCGTTTCGTTTTCGTGTCGTTTTCGTTTCGTTTTCGTTTCGTTTCGTTTACGTTTCGTTTTCGTTTTATTTTCATTTTTATTTAATTTTTATTTAATTTTATTTTATTTTATTTTTATTATATTATAATAGTAGATTGTACAACAACTGCATAAAACGTACGATTTTACGCGAGGCGTTTAAAAGTCGAGTGTAAAATGGGTTTTATGGACGAGGGTTACACTCTAATTTTCACTTCATTTGCGAGGAAATTATTTATCGGTAATCGTAAAACAATTTCAAGTTGTAACAAAAATATTACAATGAAAACAAATATGGTTCCAACCAATTAATTCTTTAATATATTTTTTTGAATTTTTAACATGTGAATTTAGACATTTTCTGCCAAGTCATCAAAACATTTCGGGGCATTTCTAAACTATTATCAACTCCTATTTTATTTGATTTCATTTATTTAATTATAGAAAACACGCAATTCAAATAATTATAGCAATACTCAGATAGAATTAGCGGAAAAATCATAAAAAGTACAGTCAATTCCTATTGGACAGGAAAAAATTTGTTTGTATAGGTCAAAGTGGCAGGGATTGATATAAATAAAATTTATAAGTGAATATTGGGCGCTAAGGTGCCAAAAAAATGGTAAAAACCAGTTTTTCGCTTCTAGAGGAAAAACTACGGGTCGGACAAAAAAATAGTTAAATATAACAAATGTGCGCAATTATAAAACAAAGAGAATGAGCCCCGGTAGAGCAAAATCGGTCCAGAGGATCGTCCGCAATTCGCAAAAAAACACATTTTTTTTGCAAATATTGTAAATTCAATAACTCGCGTTCCGGAAGTGCTGGAGAGCTGAAATTTGAATATGATGTCAGTTTTGTGATCCTCTAACTACAGTTAATTGTTCAAATTAAAATGTTGTAAACTTTTTGCAAACCGTCGACTTTTGCAAAAAGTGACCTTTTTAGGGTTCCGTAGTCAACTAGGAACCCTTATAGTTTCGCCATGTCTGCCCGTCCGTCCGTCCGTCCGTCCGCGGATAATCTCAGTGACCGTTAGCACTAGAAAGCTGAAATTTGGTATTAATATGTATATCAATCACGCCGACAAAGTGGTAAAATAAAAAGTGGATTTTTTTATTTTATTAGGGTAACCTCCCCTATACGTAAAGTGGGGAGTGATTTTTTTTTCATTTCAACCCTAACGTGCGATATATTGTTGGATAGGTATTTAAAAATGAATAGGGGTTTACTAAAATCATTTATTGATAATGTAAACATTTTCGGAAATAATCGCTCCAGAAGTAAAAAACTATGCGTTCCCCCCCCCTCTAACTTTTGAACCATAAGTTTTAAAAAATATGAAAAAAATCTCAAAAGTAGAACTTTATAAAAACTTTCTAGAAAAATTATTTTGAACTTGATAGAATGAATAGTTTTTGAAAAAAAATTACAAAATAATTTCTGAACTAAGTTTGTAATTTAACCGTATAAGCAGGTGTTTATTGTACCTGTAATTTCTACAAAATTACAATGAAATGACGTGCTTTCAAATAAAGTAAAAACGGTGAAAATCGGTTCATGCAATACAGAATTATTCCATAAAAATCATCTTCCATACTTTAAGCTCGCGCGCAATAGTTTACGTAATTTGCCGATAGATGTCGCTGTACGTGGAACTCTCATATCATATCCTACATGGCGGTATTATTAACTCTTAAGTGGGGACACTTACTGTGACGGACGGAAAACTACGGAACCCTACACTGAGCGTGGCCCGACACGCTCTTGGCCGGTTTTTTTTAAATCGATTGGGAGGGTATTTTAATTTTCGAAAAACGTTATAATTTCGGTTTCTATGCATTAAGGAGGAGTTGAACTACAAATTTCCAAATTTACAGATCATTTGACAAGGAATAAACTTGTTTAAATAATCTATGACCATCAGACACTTTTTGCGCGCGCGGCAGCGGCGCACTATGGCCGAAACGCCCGATCTAGCTGGACAAAATTATTTTACACTCATAGACTAAAATTGACTATTTTTATTATTATTTTGGTATAATTAATGGGGAAAAAAAAACAGTGTAAGTTGACCTTTGTGTAAGAATAATTACTAGGGCAGAAGAGGTCAGCTAAACATGGTTTTTAATTTTAAGAGAAATGAAGCATTATTGCAAATGGCACCTAAAATATAAGAATAGCAGAATTAAAATACTTAAATATAGTTTAAGTTAATTATTAATTTTTTTAGGTGCCATTTGTAATAATGCTTCATTTCTCTTAAAATTACATAACCAAGTTTAGCTGACCTCTTCTGCCCTAGTAATTATTCTTATACATAGGTCAACTTACACTGGCTATTCTTTTTTCACATGAATTATAGCAAAATAATAATAAAAATTGTAAATTTTAGTCTATAAGTGTAAAATAATTTTGTACAGCCTGATCGGGCGTTTGGGCCATAGTGCGTCGCCGCCGCGCGCGCAAAAAGTGCCTGAACTTATTGGGATTAGGTCCAGTTTCCACACGATGTTTTCTTACACCGAAAAACCCAGATACATTCTTATACGCGGAACATTATTTAGAATAAATAGCATGATTAAATGATTCTGTTAAGAATCAATTATTTTTATTACATTTTCTCGCATATATTAGTCCCGACGAAATTATTTTGAATCATTTTAACGGGAATACAATCAACATAAGTTTATTCTTACGATATTTTTTTCAAATAATCATGTTATTCTTGAGTGTCCAACAATGACTGATATTGATCGTTTCATTATACTAGAAGTATCGGTGAACGGCGTCACATTTTGCTGGAGCCATTGAAACAAAGTACTACCTATAACTAGAATAACACAAAATTATATATTTTAACACTTCACAATATGCATTTGATTTTGGTTCCTATAAGCCTGGGTCTAAGATTCAACCGACACGAGCCGTCACGCTCGAATGGCAAGAACAAAAACACCGGCACCACACAACGATCTTTTAGCGCACTAACAAGCAATAATAGCGTCTAGATCAAAGGCGTAAGTACGAAAACATACGCAAATAGATTCTTGTTTGTCTGTAGGCTCGCTCGTGCCGCCCGGCAGCGCTTAGCTCGTAGGGTCCTCGAATAATAAATAAGTCAAATGTATTGGTCACAGAGTTTAAAATAGCTTAATCGCATTTGAAAAACCCTATCTGATAGGGAAACCATATGCTGGGTTGTAACCACTTACCCGAATTAACTGTATTGACATGGTTAGCCTTTCGTTCGGGTAAGTCAAACGATACGCGTACCGAATTGATAGGGTTTTTAAAAACAACTCTATCAAATACCCAATCTAATACCCCTTTAATGGTTACCGGTTCCGGTCCCTGCTCTCAAGTCTTCTACTCATCGTATTGGCCTGTCGTAAACTAATGCCTTCATGTGACCCAAAATGTAAAAGTCACATGGAGTCAAATCTGGACTCCTTGCTGGCCAAGGAATCGGACCGCCTCGACCAATCCATCCACTGTCACACGCACCGGTACTAGTGAGCTGGGCAGCCATCGTGTTGGTAAATCATGGCCATCCTTGTACCAAGCGGCACATCCTCCAGCAGCGCGGTTATTATTATTTTCAATAATTTAGTGAATCATGTCAACATTTGTACTTTTTCGGAAAGGTTATGAATTGAGGAATCCATTTCAGTTATTTTTACGCGAAGTGTCATACACATTTTTTAGGGTCTTTGATTTATAATTTTTTTTAAAGTACGATAGCTATTGATTTATTACCCGTTATTTCTAAAGTCTTAATTGTTTGACATTATTTTTTTTAAATAACCTTCTGTTCACTGGCTACCAGTAAACAAATAATTAACCATCCTAATTCATGTAGTTTTTTTTTTAATTGCCATTTTAAGGCCGGAAGATGGCGATTTTTTGAAAAACACTAAAAACTCGAATAACTCGAAAACCACTGAATTTAGACCCCTGGTTGACTGGGCTAAAAACATTGTAAATAACCTCTAGAATAAACCTCTTTCCAGGAATAGGTCGAACTACCAGTCACCCTGTATACAAGTTCAGAGTCCATTATCTCGGCCATTTTTGATTTTTGAGAAAAGTTTTTCGAATAAAACAAGCTTAGTTTAGCGTATTCTATATGGAAAAATCATAAAAAGTACTCGAGTTTTAATGTTTTTCAAAAAAACGCAATCTTCCGGCCTTAAAATGGCATTTGTATAAAAACTACATGAATAAGAATGGTTAATTATTTATTTTCTAGTAGCCAATGAACAAAAGGTTACTCCGAACAAAAAAAAACATGTCATAAAAATTAAGACTTAGAAATAAAAGGTAATAAATCACAACCCGTCTTACGTTTTTTATTTTTTTTCAAAATCAAAGACGATTATCCTAAAAAAAGTGTATGACACTTCGCGTAAAAATAACAGAAATGGATTCCTCAATTCATAACCTTTCCGAAAACGTACAAATGTTGACACGATTTACTAAATTATTGAAAATAATAATAATAATAATAACAGAGCAGGTAGCGGGTGTACTGGAAGCGTACCAGACACGAAAGCAGTTTGTTTGTGTCACTTTTGTTTCTCTTTGTGTGCTTGGTTTACCTTATCTTTCATCTTATCTTGACTTTTATCTTTTGAGGGTCCAGGTCATAACAGGTTGCCCTTGGGAAGTATTCTGACGTGTTCGTGTGTTGTGAAAGATGATGAAATCAACACAAATAAAGTTAACCAGAAACCAGTTTGTTTTTGTCACTTTTGTTTCCCTGAGTCCTTTGTTTGCCTCCAGTAACCTATCTTATCTTTTGAAGGTCAAGGTCAGGACAGGTTGCCTTCGGTGAGTATTTGGACGTGTTCGTATGTTATGGTATTATTAATTTATGAAAGTAGTCATAATAAAGAATTCCTAACCAAAAACCGGTTTTTGTGTGTGTTTCATGACTTAAATTATGGATTTATAGTAGAGAGATTAAAGAAAGTAAAACAACCATTTTCTGAGTAAAATTAAATTTTAAAATAAATCATAATAAAATCTTAATAAAATTTTACTAAAAATTAATCTTAATAATAACAATGAACACCACACTAAAATCTTAAAAATAAACATAATAATTTACAAATCTTGTTCGAATTGCCTGCCCTCATTTCGAACGCAAGCACGAAGCCTTTTGCGTACATCGGTGATGGTTACTCGCGGCGACATGCCTTCTTTCATGTTTTCAGCAGCGGCTAAAATTCTTCCTCTCAAGTCTTCTACTCATCGTATTGGCCTGTCGTAAACTAATGCCTTCATGTGACCCAAAATGTAAAAGTCACATGGAGTCAAATCTGGACTCCTTGCTGGCCAAGGAATCGGACCGCCTCGACCAATCCATCCACTGTCACACGCACCGGTACTAGTGAGCTGGGCAGCCATCGTGTTGGTAAATCATGGCCATCCTTGTACCAAGCGGCACATCCTCCAGCAGCGCGGTTATTATTATTTTCAATAATTTAGTGAATCATGTCAACATTTGTACTTTTTCGGAAAGGTTATGAATTGAGGAATCCATTTCAGTTATTTTTACGCGAAGTGTCATACACATTTTTTAGGGTCTTTGATTTATAATTTTTTTTAAAGTACGATAGCTATTGATTTATTACCTGTTATTTCTAAAGTCTTAATTGTTTGACATTATTTTTTTTAAATAACCTTCTGTTCACTGGCTACCAGTAAACAAATAATTAACCATCCTAATTCATGTAGTTTTTTTTTTAATTGCCATTTTAAGGCCGGAAGATGGCGATTTTTTGAAAAACACTAAAAACTCGAATAACTCGAAAACCACTGAATTTAGACCCCTGGTTGACTGGGCTAAAAACATTGTAAATAACCTCTAGAATAAACCTCTTTCCAGGAATAGGTCGAACTACCAGTCACCCTGTATACAAGTTCAGAGTCCATTATCTCGGCCATTTTTGATTTTTGAGAAAAGTTTTTCGAATAAAACAAGCTTAGTTTAGCGTATTCTATATGGAAAAATCATAAAAAGTACATGTTATAATGACGTCCCGTCGATGGTTTTTTCTTTGAATTCCAAATTATATACAAGTTCAAAGTCCATTATCTAGGCCATTTTTGATTTTAGAGAAAAGTTTTTTGAATAAAACACGCTTAGTTTAGCATATTCTATACGGAATAATCATAAAAAGTACACGTTATAATGTAGTCCCGTCGATGGTTTTTTTTTCGAAGTCCAAATTATATACAAGTTCAGAGTCCATTATCTCAGCCATTTTTGATTTTAGAGAAAAGTTTCTCAAATAAAACACGCTTATTTTAGCGTATTCTCTACGGAAAAATCATAAAAAGTACTCGTTAAAATGATACCCCGTCGCCATTTTATTATTTAAGTCCAAATTTTACTCCATGTAGTCAATCTTCAAAGTAAGGTAACTTCAAAGTTTATGAGTTAAAAAATTGTTTCTAATAAAACTTGCTTATTTGAGTACATTATACACAAAAAGACAAAAAAAAGTATGTGTCATAATGACACCATTTCAACCAAAATAGTCCAAATTGTACTCAACCTTCAGGGCCCCATAACTTTCAAAACTATTGAGTTAAAAAAAATGTTTAAGAAAAGTTGCTTATTTGTATGTATTTTATACAATAAGTTAATAAAAACAGCGTTATTATGGCATCTGATGAAAAATTTATTAAGCCCAGCCCGGCTCTTTGCTAGTCCAACCGAGAGGCAGATAACGAAATTTCGATTTTCGCGTTTCACGATTGGCACTCTGTAAACAAACCGCCTTGATGCATAAATTACATATTTATTAGTTACAAATGATCTGTGACAATTTGTCAAAATACTGTTTCTAGGGTAAACTAGGTTAACCGTGGCACACAGATCCGCCGTTGCAGTCCGTTACGTACTACGGTGTAGTCATACGTTATATCACCATTAATTACTTAAGTTTTATATTACTGCTTTCTTTACTATGAAAAATAAAGAAGAGCAATTAAAAACTCGCTGTTTGTGTTTGTCGCACTTATTACTATATGTATGTATACAGTAATAATGTATAGAAAACAAACGAGCTGCTAGGCAGCCTGGCCGGTACATGCACCCCGCCCGTGCCTTACCCTTCCCTGCGCATGCCCTTTACGCAAAAAGAGTTTTTGTTTTGAAAAATAAAAAAAATCCATTGATTATATAACGACACAAATTTCAAACATGGTTTCGATACGCTTTTATAAAAATACTAACGCAAACATTAATAACTTTAATATTTTATTGTACTGTTAACAGGGTTCTACAAGAAAAAAATTTTAAATAAATAAATATCATTGATTAATATGGCACAAATTTATTCAAATACTAGATACCGATATTTTAGAAAGCACAGTACCTAATCAATCAACTCTAATTTTATATAGGCTTATAAAAGTCCACATGTTTGTGCTGATTGAATGTCAGTATTCCCATTGACGAAAGTGACACAAAACGCGTGCGTGCGTCAGTAACAACTTTGCTGTTGCAGTGAAAAAACAATTTTGATCTCTAATTTTATATTCACCGAATAATGTTTAAAAACAGAAATGTCTAAGTTTCTACCTAAGCAATAACCTAGGATGACACAAATTATTATTATTAGCTAAGTTGGATGCCCTGAATTCTGTATGTGAAAAATAAGCATCTTTAATATTATCGAAACTTCATAATTTATCGGTACGGGTCTACAGTGAATTAAGTGAAGTGTGTAAAAATTACAGTGACTTTTCTTCCCGCCCGCCGCCGATTAAAAAACTGTTAAAAGATAGTGAAACTTATATCCCAATTTATAAGTATATAAAAAATACGGTGTTAAAACTTTAATAACAATATGAAGTGCCGTGAAATCCCAAAAAATACTTGGCTTAAAGGTCTCGTAACCAGGCCATAAAAATCCACAAAAAAAAAAATATGTCATTTACGACAGCAAAGCAACTATCGCTAATATAATATCGCTATTCTATTTACCGTATTTAGACAGTATTTACTTATTAGTATTTATCTGGCAATAACATTTGCAGTTTGCGAAGAGGATTTCGTCAATTGAAAAATTTAACTATTTAAGATCGTTGTTACCTTGTTAAACGGAAATATTATTGTGGTCATTTCATCATCCTGGATTAGCATTCTCTGCTAAAATGATTTTGGTGATAAGTTTTTGTGCCATAAATTATCATAAAATCAAAATAGGTAATCTGATTGCTTCGCAGTTCATCTTCATTTTGTATTAGTTATCAGGTTGATGCAAAATGCTACAAAAAAGCAGAGTAAAACAACGTTACTTGAGTTTCTTGTGGTGTTTTATCTTTTTCGGTGGCTTGATCGTAGACAGTGGGTAGTAGATGATCTAGCCGTTTTAAAAACTAATGAAATATAATAAATCTCGTCACGTTTTTCCTCGCTTGACAGTCTTTACGTGTTCATGTGATCGTCTGAAATAAACTTTCTAGTGCATATATACTTACTGACATGCAAGTATTCCAGTGAACTTGCTAACCTGAATTTTAATTAATGTAGCATGTCCTATGGATCTAATGGCGCGTTGGTTACAGTATCTCATATTCCTGAACTGATTAGGTTTTTCTACCTACTGTCAGCAATGTCAGCATGTTCTATGGTTGGTATGGGTCTAACTAATGGTGTATTAGTTGCCGCATCTAGTGTTCATATATACATATTATCGATTGTGTAAGTACACAATCAAGTACTCCAAGTGGAGTTCAATAACTTGATAGGATTTCTTTAGCATGTTTAAATGCCTGCATGTCCTTCTTTAATTTCAGTAATATGATACTTGGTTTTGTTCACTCATACAGCAATCATTTTTCTGTAAAGTGGTTCATGTTTAAAAAATATATCAAAAAATTGAGGTATCCAAATTTATATAATTGTCTCATTGGATTTATTCAACCTGTAAAAAAATTTATTTATATTGTGAGCGGACTTGTGACTAAGTGACCCAAATGTGCTAGGAACTAGATAAATCTAAACATTGTGCGCTCTATGCCTGTTGTCAGATACTTCTTAGGAAGAATTTTATCTATCTCACTAAGCTGCAAACTAGCATTCCCCAATGAATTTTTAAATTAATATAATTTTCTTGAACATAGGTTTCATAAATATTTCCCCTTCACATGATACATCTAAATCTTAATCAAGTAACATGTTTGTAACCATTTTTAGAAAGTATTGATGTGGAAGATTTTTGGTGGTTTGTAAAGTGAAATTACCCCGGAGTTGGTATATACCTATTGTGATTATAATCAGTTTCTAATGCACCACTCTTACTAATTTTCCAAGGGTACTTTATTGTTCATTGTATACATAGGTATTTAATAGTTTTTTCAAACCTTATGATGTGCAGTTAGGGGGTTGGTTTGGTTGTCATTTAAATGTGACTTAGGTTGTAATTGACTATTGTTTTGAGTGACTTGATAAGATAATGGCGCTTAAAAACAGATTGTTTTTATTAAAAAAAAAACAAAATCACGTCCAGAGAGACATGCCTGAGATATCGGCAATTTCAAAAATGTCTTAATTTTTCTTTTCAATATTTATCTTTAGCTTTAGTTAGAAGTAGGTATAGTTCTTCTGGGTCCCATAGGACGGGGAGTTTGTCGAATCCTGTATAATTTTATTAACACAAATTTAAAGCACTTGTTTTATTTTAATGTCTAAAGCGGGGTCGTTGCGCAATCTTAAAATTGATAACTGGCAATCTGTGCTAGGCCAAGATTTTTCCGGAGCGTAGTGGAGACCTCTTGGTGTCTACGAATGATATCCAGACATGGACCGGAATGCCGTACCTACGCCGCAGTATCTCCCCGAGTTCTTTCAAGTTGTCGGATCAGGTACAATGGCCTGCATAAGTGCATGAACACAAGTGACCAGGGATTTGTAAGACGTTCACAAGAAGTGAAATAGATGGCGCTGTTTAACGAAACTAGGTAAATTAACTACTTCGAGTTCGCAGGTTACGGTTGTTGTTTTCTAAATGTCCGGTATATGATCAATATTTTGAGAGGACACAAACAAACAATAAATAAAGAAAAATTTACAGGCAACACAGAAAAAAAAAACAATAAAAAACAATTATGTGCACAAATCATATACCATATATATATATACATACATCTCTATACATATATATACACGGTGCCCGTGAGCATTGCGAGAGACTTTAACAGTGTATTCATTAGGGTGGAGCGTTATTTTTTTTTGTGGATTTTCAAAAAGGCGGGGTGCGGGAAAGTTGCATATTGGTATTAGGATTAAAATGTATTATGGGAGTAAACTCGTAAAATGGATGGAAGTATTGCCACCACGGCATTGAAATTCTGATAATTAGGAAAAACAATGGTTTATTAAAAAAAATTAAAAGTGCACTTCTAAGTATTTTTTCATGAAATTATAAAAACATAGTAATTAAATACAAGTGAAATAATTAAAATTAATCAATGTAACAGCGATATTCTGGTTTTTTTAAATGTAAATTAACATTTTAAAATCGACAATTTACTCAATTTTGTACTCTTTTTTCGTGTTGAATGAGGGCATTACTTGGAACGATTTTATTTTGTTTCTAATCCAGCCCTCTCTTCGATTTTGTCCACAAACAGCTGCACAAGATTCCGTTACTAATTTAATGCATCTTTCTGTTCCTTGAGTGTGACAAGGGATATCCTGAAAGACCTGCAATATTTCTGAGGTGTTTTTTTCGGGATCCATCAAGGCCGCAAGAATGACGTCGGTAGGGTAAATTTTGGTGAGAGGTGGTTCAGATGGCTTATCCCAGGCCACGAGTTCTGTAAAATCCTGTGCTTCGAAATTAAACTTTGGTACTTTAAAGACTCGCATAGGAGTACGACCAGTAGAACTATCGCGGCGTATTTTTAAAATCCTTCTCAGTGCAAGTTCTCTAATGTGCTTCCGGTCATCTGCTAACATCGCAATCAGGATATTTTCTGTATGGCCAAAATAGCCATTTCTCTGTATTACCGGATCTATCACCTTCTTAAGTTTGTCCGGAAGGTATCGTGAGAGTTGAATTGTATCAAATAGATGTTTGGCGCCATGAATGCAGCTCGGGTGAGTTTTAATGCGAAACCACATGGGGGCATAAACCTTAATTACGAACTCTGTCAGTATTTTCAGATTTTCAGCTGGGTTTTCAGTCGCAATGTAGAGTCGGAGGATACTGTTTGCCGTAGTAAGCCATCTTGAATGACATATTTTTCCAGGCCTGCGTTTTGCCAATCTCTCGTCGCACTCGCCTTTACTGATCGCTTGACACATTTCCAGCAGATACAATTGGTCTGTACTCAGATCATCGCGGCTCTTCGTTATATCTGGTAAGCAACACGTTATAGCGTTGAAGGATTTAACAGGAAGTAACTCACAATTGTTTAGTGACTTGCCAATCGGCCCACTAAAGCTTTTTGGACCCGTGGTAGAGCCGTCCAAGTTATCAAATAGATGTCGTAAAGCCAATTCGTTTGCGTGCAGTTGACATATTAGCCATTGAAGTGGCTGTTGTAGTTGGTTTTCAATCAGTTTTATAATTCCTGCCTTGTTGCCCGTGTTAACGACAGTCCCATCACAACCGATAGCCAGAATATTAGTCAGACTAATTGAATTTTCCGCAAAAAAGGAACATAAACTTGTAGCAATTTCTTTAGCTTTCCCGGACTTCAAAGATATATGGCCCAAGTATTTTGACCCCGGTTCCATCAACACAGTTATATGCTCTTCTACTATAACTCTTCTTCTACTGTCTTCTTGAACTAACGTCTTGTCCTTCCGGCCATCAAATGAAATGCAAATGTACTCTGGAATATCAGTGAAGCCTTGTTTCATAACTGTTTCTCTTGCTTTAGATCGCATTCTGCGAATTTTGGACCGATCAACAATGTTATCTGAGCTTTCCCTTGTTATTAAACCAATGTCTTGGAGGGTGGCAGAAACTAACGCAGCACCGGCTCTATCAGAAATCCCATAACGATCCAATGTTCTTGCAACTGTCGCATACGATACTGGTGGCACACTTGTGTTACGAGGAGCCTCACTCACAGATAGCAAGGGTTCCAAGCTGCTTTCATTATTTATCTCCCTAGAAAAACTCGATACATCTCTAGGTTTTGCGATATCAATCGCCTCAGTCTCGGTCAATAATTCTTGTTTTTCACATGGGTTTTTCTTAGCTTCTCTTTCAAGTTTTCTCTCAAATCGTTTCGTAGTTACCAAATCTATGGACCCAATCATCATTTTTCTCTCATTCCTCTGATCAATCATAAAATCTCTTTCTTGTATCGGTATTTTTCGACGTTTTTCGCACAAACATGAAATGAAGCACGAACATTTGCAAGAAGCTATGTCGAATAACTTTTTGCTGTCTGTTTTGAACTGCTGTAGCTTTTGCAAATAATTATCATTACTTTTCCTTTTTTGGTAAGGTTTTAATATAAAGCGGTACTTATCGTGGTATGCTTTTATACGAGCTACAATGGTGCGATGTTCTATAAAGGGAATGGAAGCCCTCGTCCAAATCTTTTCGATTTCAGTAGCAACGGTTTCCGCCGTTATTTTGACGCGATCTTGGCGTTGTTGTATATTTTGTGTAACAAGTAAGTAGTACCTGATAACATCCTCGTAAGTAGGTAGTACGTTTTGAGGTAATTCCTGTCCATTAACAAATATTGGACACTTCTTTCCACTGCGTAAACTCATTATATGCAGCGCGCGCTCCCGCCGTGATTTATGTTCGCTAAACTCTTCAGAAATTAAAGCAAAACAGGCGTGCGATCAGTTAGAATTGACAAATCACACTAAATTACACTTGCTAGTTTAAGGTCAAACCACCCCGCCCCTCGCCCCTGACCTGCGCGGGGGCGAAGTGCATCTCCCGAATTCCCCCATCGCGCGATTTGCAGACGAAAATGGCAAGTGTTTTAAAATTATTTTGCAATAAAATATGTCATTTTTCAATTTTTTTTTATTGTATTTATGTTATTAATAACTCGAATAATAGAAATCTTTTAAGTAAACTTTATTAGTTAAGTATATTATAGCCTATCAGAAATATCGAGAAATTTGATATTTTCTGAAAGTTTGGGAGCCTGGTGGCAATACTTCCCGGGGATTAATTTAAATAAGATTTTGTATACATTATATTAAGGCTAATTGGCCACTTTCAAGAACCCCGCAAAATCGAATTTCCCATAAAAAAAAATTTTCATACAATGAGCGCTCCACGCTAGTATTCATTATCATATTTAGAGAACAAAATGTCCTTTAATCTTTTTCGAAATTCGCCATAGTTTCAGAGTAAATACTACTTACAAAAAATTGCATTTTGAATTGTTTCTCAGTGTAAAATGATTTTTTGATGGCGATCACACCGGTATGGGGCATAGTCTAGACATCTCTTATTGACTGATATCAAAGACCTAAGAAACACTTTGCATGGACTAGTTTTTACGAGAAAAAATGTAGCAATTTACTTTTTCCGTTACTTTTTTCTAATGACATTTACTTTTTATGTAGAACAGCATTCAAAAAAAGTGAAAAAAAAAGTAAAAAAAAAATTTTTTTTTGGCGTTTTACAACAAAAGTCATATAATGTTTTTTCATTCTTTTGACCTCAGAAATGCGTGGTTAAAATCTCTCGCAATGCTCACGGGCACCGTGTATATAAGAGATGAGATTTTAAAAAAACAAGTTATAGATCTCGAATTTGCCCTGCAGTGAACTGCCCTCCTAACGTAAAGTGCAATAACTAGGTTCGAACTACTTTCGAGAAAACGCGGTTAAAGATTTTAATGTTGTTTAGATGATTATCTCCATTATTACGCATCCTATTGACTTGAAACTTGGACCAATAATAGATAATATTATTGAGCTTATATGAACGTATTTAATTATTATTTATTTATTTGTTAATATTAAAAAAATTGAGCGAACGCACTTATGCTTAGGATAGTCCAAAACATGCATGATATCATTACAAGGCATAACTGCAATAAGTAGTCTACTTATTATAGTATGGTGCTGTACTGTATGCTTGGATCTTAAATACAATAACTAGTTTACTTATTGCAGTTTTAATTAGTAAGACATAGATTTTTTTTATTAAGCTAGTTGCTAAAGTGTATTTTATGAAATAAGTTAAGAATAAAAAAAGGAATTAGAAAAAAAACATTTAGTAGTTTTGGAAATACTTAATTTAAAAAAAATGAATAGTCTTCAAAATCACATTTTATAACCTAATGTTCACTAACTTAATTGTAATACTTGACTCGGAGTCAAAATATCAAAGGTATCTTCTAAATCACATTTTAATTAAGAAAAGTTTTAACATCACATTTATAACCTAACTAGACGTGCCCGCAGCTCCGCTCGCGTAACTGAAATACATACGACTCATCTGTCATTATTAACCTTCAGCATTAAACCCTGCCAGGTCTCATAACTGTGATACTTCTTATTTGTAACATTTTTATACCTACCTTTGTAACTTAGTTTACAAATTTATCAATAATGACTGATATTGAAAAATAAAAGATTGTATTTTTATTGATCCACATATTATTTAAAACGGGTGCGCTTTTACTCACATAACTTTTTAACTCCTAATATCGGAAGTCCGAAAATGGCTCTCATACAATTGTATATCATAATGATCACTCTTCATAATTTTTATTATAATAAAATATTGAAACTCCTAATCATTCGGCTTCATAATGTTAATGTTCATACATTTGTTTATACTAATTTTTGTTTTCATATATTTCTTTATCATAAGTGTTATTTATCCTGTACATTGAAGTTCATACTGTCAATAATCATACATCTCTTTTATAATATTTTTTTTTTCATACAATTAAACTATCATACGATTAATTATAGATAGAAACAGATTTTTAAGTCGTCGAAAATAGGTAAGGTTTTATATAAATGAAACTATACAAATTATTTTTGATTTATTGTAATACAAATTATTTTTGATTTTTTGTAATAGGTAATTGAAAAAATACCTTTCATTGACTTAATATCGTGCACGATAAACATTTAAATTAACTTGATATTGGAGGCTATTGCTTTTAAATAATCACTTTTATCACCGTATTCGGCCTTTTTCTTGAGTACGTTTTCTGTTCGATCAGATTTCTTCGTATATTTTCTTTTTTTGGGGGCAGGTGGAGCCCCATTCATATGCTTTTCGATTTCGGCTGTTTGATGTTTTATTTCAAGCACAATTTTTTTTGATAAGAAGTAGAAATCCGCATGGTGCTGTCCAACCAGATTTTGAAAGCGATTATGCCAAGATTCTGCACTATTTTGAGTGCGTGGTATGTTTTGCTCATTGAGTTCAGACGTACTCCATAACTTTGGATCATATTTCGGTGGTGAAGTGGCAGTGCCCCATATATAGTTTTCATTAAACCACTCTGCGATTATTTTAGCGTTAGAAGAGATATTTGGCATCCATGCATCAAAATAAATAGGTATCTCATCAGGCGACAGGTAGGCAAGTGCTAAAATACATTTAATTTCAGACGAAAAACATTCATCTGTTCCATATAATTTCTGAAACCCTTTATCCTGCACTTGTCTGTATATAATTTGTCCGAGGTGAAAATAGCAACCTTTAATGATAGTATTTTCAAAAACAGTTTTTGCGCTTAATTGCGAGGCCTTTTCAAAATCCATCAATATGTACTTAGGTGATAAACTCAAATTTAATGATTCGCAATGTTCAATTAAAGTTGAAAATAATGTATGGTATGTCGTTTTGTCTTTATTTGTACATAATGTGATTACCATAGGAAATGTTTTTGAATTCACACAACCGTGTATAGCATATATTTGTTGAAATATTGCTGGGGCAACCTTAAATGTACCATCCATTATTAAATAAGCGGATGAACACAACAATGTGAGCAATTTCTTGGATGTATACATTATTATTCTCTTACCATGGAACATTTTATCAATTAATATGTGGTCATCCTCGTCTATTTGGAATAAATTGCGATTTATTTCAAAATCAATTGAGTCAGGCTCTTTTACTTTATTTTGCATCTTTCTTTGACGGTAGATTATTTGCCTTAAGTTCAAGTTTGTTGGCAAACTAGACAGTACGCTGGACGATGTGCTGGCTACACAGTTTTCTATTACATGTATTGGTTTTTTTTGCAAGTTATTTAAAGCGTCCTCCTTCATTGTGTTTATACTGTTGTGTACCTGCAATTGCAAAATACAAATACATTATCTTTTACGTATGTTGGATAGAACTACTCATAGAACTAAAATGCTTCCAGAAGGTGGGTTAGGTTAGGTTAGAACTGCGACCCTCACAGAACCGAAATGCTGCCAGAAAGGTGGGTTAGGTTAGGTTAGAACTGCGACCCTCACAGAACCGAAATGCTGCCAGAAAGGTGGGTTAGGTTAGGTTAGAACTGCGACCCTCACAGAACCGAAATGCTGCCAGAAAGGTGGGTTAGGTTAGGTTAGAACTGCGACCTTCACTGAACCAAAATGCTGCCAGAAAGGTGGGTTAGGTTAGGTTAGAACTGCGACCCTCACAGAACCGAAATGCTGCCAGAAAGGTGGGTTAGGTTAGGTTAGAACTGCGACCCTCACAGAACCGAAATGCTGCCAGAAAGGTGGGTTAGGTTAGGTTAGAACTGCGACCTTCACTGAACCAAAATGCTGCCAGGAAGGTGGGTTAGGTTAGGTTAGAACTGCGACCCTCACAGAACCGAAATGCTGCCAGAAAGTTGGGTTAGGTTAGGTTAGAACTGCGACCCTCACAGAACCGAAATGCTGCCAGAAAGGTGGGTTAGGTTAGGTTAGAACTGCGACCCTCACAGAACTGAAATGCTGCCAGAAAGGTGGGTTAGGTTAGGTTAGAACTGTGACCCCCACAGAACCTAAATGCTGCCAGAAAGTTTGGGTTTAGTTAGAAATATAATTCTTACATAACCTTAGTTATAAATAAATAAACCTTTATACCTTCTTAATTGAATAAATAAACCATTAAAAAAACCCCCAACGCTAAAAAAGCAAACATCTAAAAAGTCAGAAATAAAATCTATCGTTGAGCCATCAAAGATCGAGTAACTGCTAGATATATGTCGCGTCGGGGTATCACTTAAGTGAATCGAACCCGAACTTCCCTCAAATTTTAAACTTAGCGGTACCCCGATGCGACATATATCTAGGAGTTACTCGATCTTCACACTCCCGACAGTCCCGACTAATTCACCTTTCAAACAAAAAAACCAAAATCAAAATAGGTTCAGCCGTTCGGGAGCTACGATGCCACAGACAGACACACACACACACACACACACACATACACACATACACAAACACAGACACGTCAAAATTATAACACCCCGTCGTTTTTGCGTCGGCGGTTACAGATATATATACTGCTCATAACCACTTATTTAGACCTAGAAACAAATGTAAACAAACCTTTTCCTTTAATGAATCCGGATCATGGTTGTGTTCACAGGTTGATTTATTGATTAATTTATATATTTTCTTTTCCTCATCATACACAGTTGTTATTCTTGAGTTGCATTTATATTTTTCACTGCTTCGTAATTCACAGACCCAGTATTGTTTTTCTATAGTCACTCTGTTTTTCTCATATATGAAACCATCCCAATTTAACTTCACTCCTCCACGACTTGTCTTAAAACAATTTATATATGTATCGTCCATTGCTACCAAAATAAAGCCACATAAATAATGATACTCGTTGAATGACACGAATTACGTACGACCACAAAACGCCTACTACCTAATACTGTTCCAAGCGTACCCGCATTTTTATCACTACAAATAATTTCAACATTTACAAACATACCTACATTTTAAACAAAAATGCAACACTTAAATCTTATTTGAGATAACATTATATACACAAATAATATGAAAATAGTCTCTTATGAAGAAAAGTATTATGAATTAAAAAAGGATGACTCAAACACGTTCTTAATTGATACATTATGAAATAAAAAATTATGACGACTATGTGTTATGAGTTCCGATCATAGGAATTAAAATGTATGAACATAAAATGTATGAAGAAAAAAATTATGAAGAGTGATTATTATGAACTCCAATCCGTAGTAAAATCGTAAATAGGAATACAAATTTTATGAGAGCCGATATGGACCCATTTAAAACTTTACATTAATGCCATAATGATTACTTTTAATGGAAAAGTAACGTTCATGAACGTTTGTGCGACCCAACCATTAATAAATATCCACTCACATGCTTTATTTAGCCGTAGCTACATGTCATCGTTCTTATTTCACATAGTAGAGTACAACTGGAAATCCGAAGCACGTGAGTGGATATTGAGCTATAGTCGGATATTTAAGTAAGTAATCATAGGTTGAAAGCATTTGAGTAAGTAATAAAATAACAATAACATTTGCTAACCAAAATTATATTTATGTAAAATGCCTCCTATAAAGATATTTTGTGAAAAAAAAGTGACAACTTATGCCATTTAATTAAATATCAATCATTACAACTACGAACGAAGTTAAATTATAATAAAAATTCTTCGAAATCATTGATTCACTTCTACAGCAAACTATCCATTAGGTGCAAAACTGAGTCAACATCATATTACCACCTTGGTAGATCATGAATAAGTTTCTGATAATTAAGGTACCTATCGAAATAATCATTAACACTTTAGCAACCAAGAACCCGACTACCGGGCGCTCTGCTCGTAGGCGCGTAGCCGATTACTTGGTTTTTCCGCTCTGTAGAGGAAACTCCGTAGCGCTACGTAGACCTTGGTTGCGAAAGTGTTAAATGTCGCTACAACTACTTTTCACAGTTTCGCCAGTAAGTGCAAAAGTATGGCTGATTTAAATAATTGCCTACTAATAAAGATACTGAATTTTCTTATTTTTGTCGTTTTCCTTATTTGGGATTGCCAGAGAGAGTTAAATTTACCTACTTACTTAAAAAATATTAAGTGCAATGGTGGTTTTGCATTAAAATTACAAAAAAAAACTATAAATGAGAGGAAAATTATTTGTTACTTTTTATTGTCCTAAGCTTATTTGCAATCTACTAAAGGTGTTAATATAATTTTTTTCAATTTTGTACACTCAGCGTCATATAGTTAGTTGTAGCAGTCTAAATGGTCAAATATATCGTAACACATCCTTGCTGCCAATGCCATACAAATAAAGATCTATACCGATATATTTGGCTACTTTGGTTGCTTCTAACTATTTGACGCTGAATGTACTTAGGTACATTCAGCACCACTTAATAATTAATATAATTATAAACATTTTACTTTGGAAGAAAATGCAGTCAAAGAATTACTTACATACTAAATATCTCAGCGTAAACCACATTTTTGGCAAAAACTATATCACATTTTTTTAGCAAATTTCCTTGCTCATTACAATTATTAACTTTTATTTTTATTCTGGCTTTGGATACAGCCCTTGATAACGCTACATACAGCTGCCCATGGGTAAAAACTGGCTGTGATAAAAACAGACCACAATACTGAAATGATTGTCCCTGGGCTTTATTTACGGTCATAGCAAACGCGACTCTAATAGGAAACTGTCGTCTACGCAATACAAACGGAAGGTTAGGATCTGATGGAGCAAGGTCAATTCGAGGAATTAAAATAACATTTCCCTTGTGACTGCCAGTTATTATCTCAGCAACCAAAACATTATCTTTCATTTCATTTATAATTTATAATTAACCGAGTACCGTTACATAATCCTACTTTAGTATTCAAATTCCTCAACAACATAATTATTGCACCTACTTTCAACCTAAGCTCATATAATGGCATTCCTGACGGTGTTAAGGAATTCAAAAACTCTGTTGGGAAATCACCTACCTCTGACTCATCATCACACTCAATTGTATCTATAGAATAGTACACTTTTTCTTGGCCTTCGAGTCGTGACAAAACTTGATTATTTATTTCATAAGTATCTTCATTTCTGGGACAAAGTATGATCCTTTCTCCAAATGATCTGACGTCTGTAGCTGAAAACGACGTCCCAAAAATTTCAGACACTAAACAGGTTGTAGTTATTAATTCCTTTGGAATTTCTACCAAATCAGGTTCTAATCCATTGTTATTCATTTTTTTACCCTCTCCGATATCAAGAAGCCATTGAGCAAAATCCTTTTCAGGTGTGCGCATATTTTCTGTCAAAAAGAAACTCTTTACATGTCTCCATAGAGGGCTGCTTTTTACACAGGTTTCTAAAATCTCAATTTTGCCTCCTCGATGTACCACAGGTAAAATTTGTCGAAAGTCACCACCAAATAAGACAGTTTTACCACCAAAACTCATATTCTTATCGCAAATATCCTTTAAGAGCCTATCGACAGCAGCCAGCGCGTATCTAGGTGTCATGCTCACTTCATCCCATATAATAATAGATGATTCTTTAATCTGATTAGCTTGTATTGACTGTAACTTAATATTTGAGACGGATGTTTCATTAAGTGGGATTGGTAGTTTAAATTTTGAGTGATAAGTCGTGCCACCATTCAAAAGAGTAGCTGCTATCCCGGTTGAAGCTACGGGAATAATACGTTTTCCATTTTGAATACAATAGGAAATTAAGACATTGTATAAAAACGTTTTTCCTGTACCTCCTGGGCCATCAACGAAAAATAAATGTTCACTGGTTTCATTGTTAATAGAGCGTACTACAGCGTCAAAAACATGTTTCTGTTCTTCATTTAATTTCGCATAAAGAGACTCCCATTCGTCGCCTGAAATAGTACTGATGTTATAATTATTTAAAACTAAACTATTATCGGGAGGGTCATCAATATTAAAATCTGAGCATTTCTTCCCATATGTTAATAAATGAGCTTGAATTTCTTGCAGGGCTTTTAAATAGTGATTCGGATTTCCAGCACGAAAGTAATCCTCGGATAAGCCGTCCTTACACTTTGTCCACAATTAGGGTTTGCAAGTCGGATATTTCGAATAGTAATTTGTATGGAATTATCCGGATAATATTCGTATTATTCGGATAATATCCGGATAATTGCAAACCCTATCCACAATGATATCCGCATATTAGTAGCATTTCCAAATATGCATATAAAAACAAATAACATCCGCATCTGACTCGGCATGTCTGTAAACTCTGATTGAGATAAAGCTTTGTCCCACTCTTGATCATTTAAAATCAGGTTTCTGGAGATCGCAGCTTCTTTAAATGATTCGTATATTGAACCATCGAACGTTCTAAGTTCAATAAACGACTGTGCACCCTTAACATGTAACAATAACAATCGCAAAAAATATCTTTCATTATCGCCAGGGGCGACAGTATACATTCTTGAGATAATTTGAAGATGTTTTTTTCGGGGTTGCCACGTTTTATTTGGTGAAAATACGTAGTGATATGGTATGTCACTGTACAAATACTGTCTAGCAGAACTTTGACTTTGATTAAGTTTGAACCAAGCAGTCAATGTTGAATCTTTGCACCGATCTAACGCTTGATTTTCTTCTCCTTCTAGAAAATATACTGACTGCATGTCAGGTAGATGAACGGCTAATCTTATAATGCTATGAGAATGGTTATGCATTTTATATCCGTTAAGACGCCACATTGCTTCTGGTGCACTAATGTAACGTGAATCAATAAACTGTTTTATTTCGTCTCTATCCTGAACACCGCTGATTTCTATATTAGCACTGTCATAGCCTTTATAAATGTATTTATATATGTACTTAATAGACTTGACCGAGGAGCAAATTTCAACATTAATGTGACAGTTATACTTCTGCAAAAGATATGGATTATAAGGGACCACCCATTTATTATCTATAACTTTGTTATTATAGACAACAGAACCTTGGTTTCTTCTTTGGTAAACAGGATAGCCAGAAGTAACTGTTGTGTTACTTGCATAATTTTTAGGAAAGCTTTTAGAGCACTTTCCGTCGACCATGCAAGGCGATTTCGGGTAAAGAATGCCACAAGGGCCATGTATCATATGCTTTAGTACAATATTATGTAAATCGGGGTATTTGTCTTTATCGGGTATTTCAGCCCATACTAACTGATCAATTTCTTCTTGCCCGTTGAGTTTATTCTGTGGACTTAATATAATTAAGATATGAGCATGAGGTAAGCCCCGTTTTTGAAATTCGATTGTATACATGTAAGCAATAACATTTCCGAATATACTATTTTTGATAATGTCTCTAAGTAGCTCAGATAATTTTAAATTAAAAACTTTTGCTGTAAGGTCCGGTCTGTTTTCGGAAGATTCTCCATTTAGGTTTTCACTGATTTCCGCCCACTTGGGATTACAGGTCATTGTCAGGAAAATATCAGGCTTACCATACCTGCGAACGATACTCATTGCATCTTGATAATTTTGTTGCATGTTTCGGGGACACCCTTGAAACGTTGACGGCAATATAACTCTTTTACCAACTTTAGACGGAGAATCCTCATCATCGTTTTGAAGGTGATCTTGTAATCCCGAATAACTTTCGACGCGTAATTTACGTTGATTTAAGCGTAAAAAGTTAAGACGGTTACCTTCAGTTTTTAAATATGCATCTACTATAAATTGTTGACTTAGTTTGCCAGCAGCTAAATACTGATTGAAATCATCACGAATAGCTAGATGGTAGCCATAGTACTGCATCTGAGTAACTTTTTTATTAGAATTTAGAGAACGTAATCCGGGATGCCAACTGTCACTTCCGTATGGCAACAAAATGGGGTAAACAAAAGCTTCTAGCTTCGGATTTAACATCGAAATCTGTTGAGTTTCATTGGTTGACTTGCAATAAACTTGTATATCCCTGTTAAGTGGCGGAGCACCATCGTCTCCTTCAAAAACAAATGCTATTTCATTTGAAGCTGGAACATTATAACGTCTTTGGTCACTACCTGGTAATGTTTTAAAAATAAGGGTCAGCGGAATCACAGGGTTACCTGTTGATATGTATTGTTTTTCAACCTCGTGTATCATTTTATAACATTTTGCTAAAACATTATGTTGTAAAAAAAATTCTGACAGAGTTGTCATTGTAGATGTGAGACAGTTACAGTTACCGGAATTATTCATTCTCTCAGCAACGGCATCACGTACATCTAAAATATACAACTGGGCGTACTTGGGTTGTGATGATGGTTCAGGGTACAGACCTTTCGACGTAATGTGGTATACTTGTCCATGTATTTTAAAACAATAAGGCCCCTTAACTGACACCGGAGCAAGCTGTGCTCCCATAGATGCAAATGCTAATGAGCTATTATAAGATCTAATGTTAGTTTTAAAGTTTATTGCAACAGGGTCGGTGTTGGTTAAAAGATTTTTTAATATTTCAGGATATGGAGGCCGCTCCAATTTAATTTGACCTTTGTGGCAGCAATAAGTGCCAGCATTGTTATTGCCTAATTCTGACTTAAAATTAAGTGAATTGCACATTTTACATTTAACATTCATTGATCCTAAATAAAACTCGAGTACCCAAATGTTTGAATTTTTCGGTACTCGAGCTTTAAATTTGCTTACGTTTGTATTGTTTACATTATTACTTATATTATTCTGGGAAACAGACTGGACAGACACAGCTTTTACCTTTCTTCTGTTTTTGTTTATCGATCTGAGAGACCGTGGCATCGTGTTATTAAGGCACTATTAATTAAACAAACTTTTCGCATATCAGGATCTTCTACCCGGTCCCCGAGGCTGGGCCGGCTTCATGCTGCATCCTCTGTAAACATTACAATAACTACTATGAATTGAAAGATTAGGATGAAACCAAACAGATATGAAGTTGAGGGATATCACATAAATATATGTGTAACATAAAAATCTGGCTAGAATTTAGCTTTTTAGCCCAAAAAAGGTAACAGACTTTAAGACAAATTAATAATTCGTAATATTTAATTAGTTGTAGATGCATCAATTTATTTGATGACAGCTACTCATTCAAATAAAACAGAAACACAAACATATAAAAACTAAAACCAAAATTATATAAATCTGCCAGCTTTAGGGATGACTCACAGTGACTCCATACCGTATCCGTTCCGTGGCTTCCGTACAGGCGTTTGACAGGAGTTACGTGCAATAAAGAATATTTACATTTACATTTACGTGATCTTTTCCCCTATATGGATGCCCGGAACGGATACGGTATGGTGCACTGAGAATCATTCTTTACTCACTTGTGTTTAGTCACCACGCCCGACATGTTTGGGAGAGCTTAGGTCTCCATCTTCAAGCAACACTTGTTTTGTAACAGGCTCCATCGCATCCTGTTGTTTAGGGTCCTCTGTAAACATACAAACACTCATATACTATTTGCAGATTAAACAAAGTATTGGAGATTTCCGAGTGGATAAATAAAAGCACCATATTAAATAGTTCCTAAAAATATATTATGCACTCGTGTGCTGAAAGGCAAGGAATAGGATACAGAGTGACACCGACGTCTTGAAAAATTTAAACCGAAACAGCCAGTTTGTATTGGTACATATGGGAACTCTATGCTATAGGTAGTTCCAACAAAAAGTAATAAGTTTTAACCATGAAACTCATTGTGTAGCCGGCAACTATTGCTGTCTGATTCTTAATATTTTCTGAAGGTGGCTAAAAATGAATAACAAAAGTAAAAAGTACTAACCATTAAGCTTTGATTGTTCCATAGTAGCTGCGACCGTATCCTGCTGTTTATTCGGGTCCTCTGTAAATGGTCAAATATGAATTAAGGTACAGTATAAAATATTGGGCGTGATCGGGCTTCTAGATAGGCTATATTTTTAGTCAAATGTGTAGCCGGCAACTATTGCTGTCTGATTCTTAATAGTTTTTGAAGGTGGATAAAAATGAATAACAAAAGTAAAAAATATTAACCATTAATCTCTGCCTGTTTTATAGCAGCCGCGACGATATCCTGCTGCTTGTTCAGATCCTCTGTAAACATTCAAACATTAAATTATGTACAATACACCTTCTATAATATGGAGATTAAAATAAAATAAAATTGGTTAGCAATCAACAAAAATATCCCGTAATGGGACTTAAGATGGGCTATAGTCCTATGTGTAGCCGGCCACTAATGTGGTCTGATTCTTATCATGAAAGCTAGACTAAAACTCCTATCGTTGCCGGTCTATATTTAAACAAAACCAAAAATATTAACCATTAATGGGTAGTGCCGTTTCACACACAGAGAATTCTTCGAGAAAAGAATCCTCTGAAAAAATAGAACAGTCTAACTCCTCTTGTGAAGTCTGCTGTGACTGCTGTGAGACAGGTTTCTTTTTAGCTTTTGCAGATAATTCCTTAGCCTTTTTAATTTTCTGTTGTCTTTTTAAGCCATTAGCAGTTTCAAGACCACAAAGTTCACAAAACATAAATAAATCTGTAATAATAGTTTAAATTATTATCCACACAAAAAACTATCTATGCTGATTTATTCGCTAATATAGCCGCGTTAGCGTAGGTACCTACTCACCTAATACGACGGCATCACATTCGATGCATCGCGATGCGTAACAATGTAAGTGTTGTCTTGCAATAATTAATTGGTGGCATGATGGACATGTGCCTACAAAAAATCGAAAAGTTACAGCAGATTTGACAAAACAAATTTTTAAATTATAAAATTTTACGCCATCTTACTTTCTTTCCGAAGTGCCCTTCGCGGCATCCAAGTGCCACATGAATGGCAGTGCTTTCCGTAGCCGTGAAAATCTATCTGAAAATAAACTTATACTTATTTAAATAAAACTCAATCACAAATTTAACACACAAAATACTCACAATTCTAGGCATCACCATTGAATTTTATTGTGTTCAAATACAGAATGAAACTGCACTGTCATAAGTCACCTGTAGTCACTTTTTTTTCTATGGGCATCGACTGTAGTTGACAGCACTTTCCGATACAACGACAACGAAATGTTTTTTTTTTCACTTCAAATGAATTAAACACCGATATAATTGGAGTTGTACCAATATAACAAAAACATAAGACATGGATACTCGTTAGCTGCTCTGTCAAATTGGTACTCTGAGTCTCGAACGAACCGAGAGTTGCCGAGTGTTTGCCGAAGATTACCGAAAGCGAGAATTGAAAAATTTTATGAAAATTTCTTTAGCTGATTGTGAATTAAATACAAAACGAAAACGATAAATTTTATACTCTTGTTCTATTCTCTTGCCTGGACAATAGATTTGAATACTTTTTTCTTTAGATACGTGCGTTGTATTCGAGAAACGTGTCAAGAAAGTTCTTAAAATTTGGTAAGGCGCCATCTCGTTTTTTCCCTCATTTTTTTCCTTTTCTGGCATTTTCAATTTTATTATATAGATGAGCAAGGTTTTCTATTAATAACTTAACTGAAATACTTGACTCACAGCCGTAACAACAGTATCTTCTAAGTATACGAGTATCACATTTTACTTAAAATATTAAATAAAAGTTTTCTTCTACAAATTACACAAAATATTTTGAAAAGCATTATAACAATGTTATACTTATAAATAATAGGGCACTTAATGAGATCTTAGAGATCAGTTAAGGTACATTTTAGAGATCAGTTTTATTAATTTAACTAAAGTTTAATCTATGTTTGTTGCTTGAGTAGTTTCTGGCAAGTTTATCCAGAAATGCCGCCTAGTCTTAGGCATCAAAGGCACTAACTTTTTTATTATATTTTGTTTCCGGTCTATTCTTATTCCTCTTTGTGTAGTTCTGACAGCAGGATTTGGAAAACATTTCGTTTTTTTTATTTTTATTTGTACAAAATCCAGCTCTTTCCAATCGTTATCCATATGGTTTTTTTTATATTTCATATTGAATTCCCCTCTTTCGGCCTTTACTGACATAATGTCGTGTAGATACACTCTTGTCATATTTCTTAGTTTATGCTGATAATAGAAAAAATCTGTTACCGGCATTATTTTAACAGTGTTTTTTTTTAATTGGACATCTTTACGGCATCTACGAAGTCACCCATGTCATACACCTTCCCCTTTTTTTTTGGCCATTTCCACCCGATGGTGGAAATGGTCTGCCGACATGAATGTATGTCCCGGCTCGAAAAACTTCATTGTTATGGAATTTGCAGCCACAAGATCGCTGTTTACTATGTTTATAAGGAAAGACATTAGTGCCCAATTTTTGTTTTGGGCCGAAGTTATCAGCCCACAGAACAAAGTGTTTGACATCACGATGATGAGTGAAAAACGACCTATATGCGGATATTATATCTTCTTGGCGTCGTCCAGAGACTGTTTCATTCCAAAGTACAGCATATGGTACATTTGGACCACTGCTGCTACTGCCAAGTGGAACGAAGCTTTCGTTAAACGCTATTATACGAGGGCAAAAGATGGCTGACTTAAATTGGTCCATTCTAGGAAGCTGTATCACTTTTTCCAAATCCACAGAAACGTAAATGCACTGTACGTCGGTAGAAGCTTGATCCTTATCTTTATGGTATTCTTGACGGGATTCGGTGTATCGTAGTTTATGTAAATCATAATCAATCATTTCATCGCATATTTTGCAGTCTTCCTCAGAACACCCTTGATGTGATTTGAATAGAGCACAATCTTCACACTCTTCATTACCGAGGTGAGCAAATGAAATATTCATATCATTAACGACTTTGCGATACGTCTCCAATGATACAGTTATTTCAGGATTGATTTTCATGAAACATTGATGCATTAGCGTTATATTTAGATCGCTAGGCAGATATAGCCTTTTGGGAGCATGTTCACGACGGTAATGAGAAATCACTGGATTGAAACTCTCGATATGTTCTTTGATAATCTCTTTGTTGATGGCATTTGTGCGTTGATAGCTTCCTCTTTTATCTTTCTGATCATCAATTTCTTTGCCGAGTGCGGTATAAATGTGCCTGGTATTTTGAGCATTGTATCCCAGTGTCGTCAAAAAAAATGGTCTACATACTTCAATTTTTTCACGACTATCGGTGTAAAGATAATAATAGTAAGAGACATCTCGGTTCTTTTTCTTTTCGTCGTTCTATGTTGGCCGTTTTATAAACAGTCCCCTTGATTCCCATGACAAATTTATATATCTATCGTGTATTTGTTTTCTCATATCTTCTGTAAATTTTGTTCTGCACTTTTTACGACACTTCTCATTACATGGTGGTTTTAATGATAACTTTTCATCAGCAGTTTCTTTTTTTTGCTTTTTTCGTTCAGAAAGTGGCTCATCAAACATACGCCTCTTCCTTGGGAAACCCGATTTAGTCAATCCTTTTTCACTCACAGGTAAAATAGATGATGTATCCATATTATCTTTTTCACCAGCAGACTCCACAAAATCAGTATCCTCCAATTGAATCTGTGTACTTTGAAACTCTTTATTTTCCATTTCAATTATATCATCTGTTTCTATCACATTATGTCTATTCATTATTTCGTTAACTCGACTTTGCACTAACTGAACATCACCAGTTACATTAGACGTTTCTCTTCTCTCTCTCTCTTCATGTATCTCAGCACTAACTATTATACTACATTGTCTTGTTTCATTGCAATTGTATGATGAATTTGAGTCAGTTTCTACATGGTCAGGGTTATGCTCTTGCATCTCTTCAACTTTATCGCCAGCTTCATTAAAAGTTTATTAAAGGTGTTATTATGTATATCAGCATGAACTGTGACAGTAATAGGTACTGTTTCATTACAGTCGTACGATGAATCTGAGTCATAATCTGGAGATTTAGGGTCATAATCCTTATCTCTAACACTATCGTCAGAGGTTTCAAATAAATAAGGAGAGTCGTCTCTGTCATCGTCAGAGGATGGAAGGTTCTCGTAACATATCAAAGATTGACGAGTAGATGGAAATGTGTCTTCATGAACATCGTTATTAAATGATGACTGATCAAAGTTTTGAACTATTTCAAATGAGTTGCAGTATTCATTTTTACTTTCAAATACTGTTGGGATTTTTTTATAATCAAGAGGGCGTGACCAAATTTCATTAATATCGGTTAGGATTGGACTTTTTTTGAGTAGCTCGTTTATCAACCAAATGACTTGAAGAATTCTGAATTACGGTTGTCGAATTAGCCGGTTTCACACGAGTAATTAGTGACTCTGAAGTTTTTGTATTTGAAATAGCTAAAGCCAATTTTTTTTCTTTTCTCGACATTTTGCTGTTAACCTGAAAACAAAACTCCAGGTTAATTTGCAACTATTATTATACTAACGGGAAAACATATATATCTTTAGTCTATACCAAAGAGATAAATATTATAAGAATGGGATAGAGGATGCTATTGACACTGAAATGGTATAATTAAGATTAAACCCGAGAGTCAAGCTATTAATATAACGAGTCTCAAAATACTTAACCTACCAAGCGAATTATATATTTATAAAAGATAATGTCTCAATACCTTATATATTTAACTAGCCTTTTCCCGCGGCTTCGCCCGCGTACTATAAGTACTCAAAAAGGATACGATACCCATGTTGATTTTCAGACTTTGTGACCACATTTGCCCCTTTTAGGGGTTGAATTTTCAAAAAACCTGAAATGCGTGTTTACTCATTTATCGTTAGGAATACTCCTGTGAAGTTTCGAATAAAATAGTCTAACAAATCTTGATTCGCCATACAAATTTTGGACCCCCATTTTACCCCCTTAGGGGGTGAATTTTGAAAAATCCTCTCTTAGTGCACCCCTAGACCTTATAAGGAACCTACGTGCCAAATTTCGAATCTCTAGAACCAGCGGTTTGGGCTGTGCGTTGATATGTCAGTCAGTCAGTCAGTTTCTTCTTTTATATATTTAGATTTTAAAAAAACCGACACTATAAACTATCAAATAAGGTTTGCTCCCGGTACTCGTTTTCTATACAAATCCAGTACCGGAACCGGGAATTCCCGGTTCTTGCCATACAAAATCAGAACCGGGAGCATTTCCTACTATCAAACAAGAAGGATTATAATTTCCGTAACTGTGAACGTTGCCGTAATGCAGTAACCTAAGCTAAATTTATCTTAGCCAAATCACGTTTTAAGTATTCTGACATAAACAATTTAACCTTTTCTCAGATCGCATAAACCTGGGAAAGAAGGTTTACTAAACACAAAGTGAAGCTTAATAAATAAAACTTACCGCGCCAAATTTGTCGCGAAACACATGGAATCGACCGGCTCTATGGCACCGCCGCCCGCGACTGATTGGTCCTCGCGGCACAAAATGTCAACTTACTCCATACGCCTCACCCCGCAGTGAGACATTTACTACGCATAAATGCGATAACTTGAAATCATGTTGCATCGTGTTTGGTATAACTATACTGTCTGTGCCCTATCCTCCTAATCATAAATGCAATAACTTTGTTTTATCGCATTTTTATTAAGTTAACTTGTCATAACAATTACGACAATCCTTAACATGTGTAACAACTTCACTTATTGCGTTTATAACTAGTCATTGGGCATAAGTTTGTAATAAATTCTACTAAGCATACGAGCGATAACTATACTTATTACACTTTTAACTTGTAATCTGCTAATACAAATAACAGACCCCACCAATCATAATCGTAATAACTATACTTATTGCAGTTTTTGTAAGTAAATGATAACAAAATATTTTATGAATCCTACTTATTAAAAATGTAATATCAGTACTTATTGCAGAAATTGTTAGTAATGTTACTTAAAAGTATTACCAATCCAAGTATAACTAGAGTTATATCATTCTTTATAAGTAAATCATAAGCCATTGCCTTAGATATTGCAGTTTTGATTAATAAAAAACATGTTTACGCAATAGATACCTTAAAACTGTCTAAGAAGAAAATATAGAACTCGCTGTGCTCTTAACGAATATGTATATAACTCAATTTGACCCAAAATTCGAGTTATTGCACTTTACGTTAGGAGGGCAGTGAACCACTCCTTCACAATACTCAACCAGTGTATCGGGCAGTTATCTTGCACGAACGTTATGCACGGCACTTCTTCTGGATACACATTTCTAACAGTGGGCAATATGGTCTCCTCTAGCAAATCGGCATAATTAGTACTGTTCGCTCGGCTGGGTCTCCTGATAAGTTCACCCGGGTTAGCTGCACTCATCTACCCCCACGTTGACGTTTATGCGACCAGATTCCATGTTGGGCACTACGTGGGCATTATCGTATCGCGTTTTGTTTCTGCGCCAAACTAAGTCGTCAATGTTGGCTGGATTTAAACGTCTTTTCATCAGTAAAGATGACATTGCTCCAGTCGTCATTTAAGTGCTCCCAAGCGAATGCCAATCTTACTGTTTTGTGACGCTGCGTGAGCAAAGGATTTACAGCATGTCTACGACAATGCAGCCCTTCACTATGAAGAGCACGACGGACTGTGTCAACACTTGTTTCTGACGAAAATTTTATGTCCGTTGCGCAAACATCGGTCCTTGGTGTGCCAAAGTCTAGATTATATTTTGTATTAAATATATGTCGAAAATAGGATTTTTTACTTTCAGGTCATTGGGAGCTCCTAAATTATACAGCTTCCATAATTTGTTTATTGATAATTCAGATGGCAAATAATACCTCTTCGTATTCCCTCGACAGTAATGAGGCTCTTGACACGCGATTTTATTTATAAAGTTCATAACAGCTTCTCTATTATTGGCATATTTCATAGAAACACGGTCACCTCCTCTCTTTTCAGTCAATAGTTTTCCGGTCTCATAATATTCTTTCATCAAGGCTTGCACTTTGTATTTCTTTGTTTGTAACACTGTTAAGAAATAACGTTGACATACCTACTTGTACGTTCTTTTTTTCATATTGACAGTAATTTTTTTTAATTTTTTAATTTATTTATTCCAAGAGAAAAACTTAAGTGGTAGACAGTGCCGTAAATAGCCTTTTCTGCGCCCTTTGCGAGTTTCTATAACTGTGCCCTTTTTTTTTGATATTATAGGTACCCTAGAGCAATGCTATACATAGCCCTACTTTATTTCATTCAGGGTCATAAAATTTTCGTTGTCAAATCGTTACCGGACTCTTAAAGTATGAATTGGTGAAAAAACGTTTATTCGAAAGTATTTGCAAGATTATTCTCCACTACACAAATGAATGAGACCACAAATGAATGAGTTCAGATAGTAAGGATTTATAAAAGCAAGCCCTAAACTTTTTTAAAGATTTACTTTTCGCGCTTTCTTCATTGGGAAATCGTTGATAACCTTTGGCACCGTCCTATGTTGCGTTCAATCCACAAAATCGCTAAGCCGGTCAACCTTTTTTGGCCAATCGTCGAGCGCAAATACGGTTTTATTAATTTGAGCTTACTGAATGATCTTTCGCAGGAAGTCACTGGTAAAATGAGCGTGATACTTTGTCTAATTTAATAGACGTTTTTGATGATACTGGCATGTAGGAATATTCAGAGCCCGGATGGCTCGCGGTATTTAAGCTCCCGAAATGATTAGGAGCCGCTCTGTGCAACCCGAACGGACCGAACTTGGACTGGGGCAGAAATAGAGGGGAGGGCGGGAGCAAAAATTGTTTTCTCAAACATGCACGGAAATGGTCGCATTTTGTTCGTAAATTGAAGACGCAAAGTGCTCAATTTTAGTCTTTTCAAATTTTAAAAGTAAAAACGCAGCGAAGAAAAATGAGTTTCCATAGAATCATTTTACTCCTAGGAGTAAAATGACTGTATGAAAATCCATTTTTATCCGCTGCGTTAACTTTTTAAATCCTACGATTGCAAATAAATGACTAAGGAAATGTTGCATTCAGCCAAGTGAAACCTTCGTTCAACCAGACAAATGTCAAAATAATTGCAAACACGTTGTCGCGATTCGAGATGCGCGCGCATTGGAGCATGCGCGTATCGGACGATTATTTGTCTGTGGTAATAGATTTGAAAAAAAAATATGCAAAATAATTTTTTTTTGTATAGTACTATGTCACTTAACCCTTATTAAAAACTTATTACTTATAGTTGAAATTTAATTTGTTTGATTTCCTTTACTTTCTTTGATTTACATTATTTTTTTGAGAAAAGCACTATGTATACCTCAATGGAAACAGGCATTTTCCGACTCGGACCTTTGCCACGCCTCGGCAAGCCTCGCGGCCTGGCATCTAGGTACCTCGTCAGGAAATGCCTTTCTTTCCATCCCTCGGTAACAAAGTACTATTTTATCGCGAGGCAACTGATTGAAACAGCGATTGCCTGAAAGAATGTACGTTGGTTATATAACAAAATTTTAATGCCACCCCTCCTGGTTGGACTGGCGCCCTGTAATTACAAGGAAGAAAAAAAACTGCCAGGCAACCGCTTAAAAATTTGCATGTTTGTTCTTCATCACATACATATACCGGAAACAAATTGCCATCCGCCCAGGCCGGGCAGTTATCGAATCATCAGAGTTGGAAGACGGACGCAAGGTGAATTTTTAGATCGGTGGAGGAGAACTTAGGAAAAACTCACTTACAATCAATGAATGGCATTTGCTTTTTCAGTTTTGTACGATGTGGAAAACTATATGCCTAAACGCCATCCCTCTCCTATGACATTTCATCCCTGTTTTTTTTCTTCGCTCTCGTACAGCCATCCGGTTGCCTCGCGGTGTGAATGAATGCAAAGTTCGTAGACGGTTTCGCTCATAAAAGATATGAGATCTAAGTGGAAACCAAGTTCTTTCAAAGCCACTTAAATCAATGTGTCTGTCATACATACATAACGTTTTTCATTTGCTTAAAGTGAATTTTGTATTTTTTCTATTTTTACTCATCCAAGTCATTCCAATTTATATGTAAACAGAATTTTTTTTAGTATAAGGTTTTTAGGTAAGGTAGCTAATACTAATTTATTAATGTGCAGTAATTACTGGCCACCCTTCAATAACTGAATAGTTATTGATGATTTATCCTACATTACAAAATTTTCCTATTGGTTAGACACAATTGCCAAGCTGGATGGAAAAAAATAACTTTCTCTAGGTCATCTCGAAGTAAATAGTCAAAAGGTTTTGATGAGTGAGTCAGTCAGTCAGTGGTAGAAATAGCGTTTTTCAGAGGTCAATATCTCGTGAATGGTTAAAGATTTTCGAACGAGCGTAAGCGAAGTGAAGTTCTTTCAAACAACCTCGCCTACCTAGACGTCTGTGCATTTCGATGGCTTTTTTATTTTGAATAGTTGTCGTGCGATAACTTTAGTAACGTTCTTCTGATCTATATGTTTTTTTTGGAGTTGTAGTAGATCTCAATACAATTTGAGAGTTCGTATATGAGCAGGATCCATCAAGGGGTTGTGGAGCTCAAATTCAGTATTCTGTAAAAAGTAGTAGTGGATAGTCTTACCAGATTCATATTATTCGAAGTGTAAAGGTCAAATAGGTTTAAAGTTATTGGGGGGTCAAAAGTGGCCCCAAATGGTTAGTGTAAATATACCCACTGCTCCTGTGTCGCCTCTGCTCTGCGAACTTGGCTGAAATACTGTCGTGTGTCTAAATAAAAAAGGGCCCTGAAAGCGGCCGGTACTTACGCCTTTAGGTATTGCTTAAAAATTATATTGAATCTGTACGAACAACGTAAACGCCTGTCGCTATAAGGACCCTTTTGATTTGGATTATATATTAGTAATATAATACAATATTAGATTAATAATATAATAAAATTTTATATATGTATATACTTCATGTCCTAGTAAAAGAAGGAGAACTGTATGTTTGTTTGCCACTATTGCTCCATAATAAAGTAACAAACAAATTATCCAAACCACTAACCAAGTAATTATGTTAGGTAAGCGTTAAACACACCTTGACAAAGCCTTATTCCTTTTATAATGAATAAATGTGTTTTATATCGATCATAGTTAACATATGGGAATATTTAATAAGCAAAATAAAAATAAAATGCTTAACCACAATGCACGCTCTTATTTCTACTAAAATATTAAATTACCTACAAACATTTGCAGATGGATCTCGTACTACAAAATACAAAATTTGATGCCGGTGTTTGCTTTGCTTTTATACCTACTGTACATTAAACATTATTATCGAAGTAAAGTGAAGTTCTTTCAAACAACTTCGCCTACCTAGACGTCTGTGCATTTCGATGGCTTTTTGATTTTGAATAGTTGTCGCGCGATAACTTTAGTAACGTTCTTCTGATCTATATGAAATTTGTTGGGGTTGTAGTAGAGCTCAGTACAATTTGAGAGTTCGTATATGAGCAGGATCGATCAAGGGGTTGTGGAGCTAGACGGCGAAAAAAAAAATCTTCAGAAGGGTCTTGTTATATTGGTACTCTCGTTTGCAAGTAAATCGCGAGTTCTTAGTTCGAGGCGGACTAGTAGTTATTATTGATTAAAGAAAGCAACCGGTTTTTATTTTGTATGAGAAAACCGGTTACTTTTCATACAAAATAAAAATCGGATGCATTCCATATCATTATTAGATAATAAATTATGTAGGTATAAGCTTTCAATTAAAGTCCACTCAAGGTACGTCTTATTTATTTATCAAACAATTTAGGCATTCTGTCATGGAAATATAGGTTAATGAAAATGTTAACAACATTAAAAATAAAGTAAGTAGTTACTTCCCTAACTGTTATTTTCATACAATAACACCTACACATTCACACAACAGTATACTGCACAGAAGTATGTCTTTTATTTCATATATTAAACGTTTGTTCAGTAAGCGGATCTCCGTAGATAGATACCATACCTAAGTAAAGTACCTACCCGACCCTACCGATACTGAGTAGGTATACATACAGCAGGTAGGTAACTCAAACAACACAAATGAATCGGTTTGTAATATACAACATGTTAAATCAAAGCTCACACACGTTATATTTACCTCACCTAATGTGAATGTCGTATTCATTATTTATGACATTGACATTAGGTCCAATTTTGCCTACCTAGTGGGAACTAAACTTGGACATACTGGCGTGACCTTGACGGCGCACTCCCGTTGTCGGCGTCAAAACTCCCGTCGCGTGTAGCAAAGGAAATTGATCCTAAAGGCTAGGAATCAATGTTGAATTTTGTAAGTTGAATTATTAATTTTGATTAAATTGTACTTATTCTTAACCCAATGCCATTGTTTTGCGTGATTTGTTAGTTAGTCTTCATTTATACGAGATAACAACAAAGTCTGAAATAAATTGATTCTATAATCAATTTATCTTACGTTTTACCGTCGTAAATTACTATGCATAAAATACTAATATTTTTTTGTAGGAGTCGGAGGTAAATAGCTTCATGAAGTAGTTTTATAATAATTTAATCAAACTCTTGGCTATTAATTATTGTTTTTATCAACTTGGGGCACATTTCACTGAAGCCCAGTGCCTTGTTAATTAAGTTGCTTTACGTGTAAATATTTAGTTTGATTTCACTGGTTATTCATAAATTGCAAAAAAAATGATAAGTTTACAAAATAAAAACATGATTACTATTTAAAGTAAAAAAAAAGGGCGTTTTTTTGACACTTAATTTTTGTACCTTCTTCCGGGAGGAAAGTTAGTAGGATTCAAAAATATAGTATCTTAGAATGTCACAAAAAGCATAAGAAAAAAAATTTAAGCTATTATAAATTAATGTTTTGCGCGGCCGTATCTTGACTGGACTACATATAGCTGAGAGAAGCAGGATTCTTTGAGGTTGATGCCACAATATTTCAAAGTTTGCCCTTGCGCTTTGTTAATTGTAAAACTAAAGGCTAATTTAATTGGAAACTGCAATCTTTTAAATTGAAATGGCAATTCAGAAGAGATCAGTGGTATTCTAGGTATAAATACTGTGTGTCCTTTGTTCTTTCCAGGCATAAGTTCAGCTTCAATGACATTATTCGATAGCTGTTTTACGATCATCCTCGTTCCATTACATAGTTTTGGGGAGTTGAGATTTCTGAGTAGTATGATTGGAGATCCAATTTTCAGACGAAGGCAGTGTAATGGCATTCCTGGTACTTGTAAAGAGTTTAGAAATTCAGTAGGAAAGTTGACACTTTCTTCAATGGATACCAACGTGTCGATCGATTTATATACTTTCTCTTCACCAGGTATTTTCTTTAGAATATTAAAATTGATATCGTCAACAATATTATTTTTAGTGGCCAAAATTGCTCTTTGAAATAACCACTCTACGTTGGTATAGTTCTGAATAATATTTGGATACATTTTGTCGATTAGTTCGTTTTCAGTAGTGGCTATGTTACAGAAATCACTATTGAGTTCAATGAGGCCGGTCGTTTGGTCAGTAGGATATGTACCTTCGCCTATTTGTAAAAGTATTTTAGCAAAATGTGCTGTTGTTTCATCTTATGATAATTCAACCCTCATGTTTTTTGTTAATTGCAGTATTTGTACTTGCGGCCAGAGATGTGACTTTTTTAAGCATGCATTGATCTCGTCTGCTGGTGTTGATTTGGGAATAACTGGAAGTGTTTGTCGAAAATCTCCTGAGAGTATGAGTAGAGCTCCTCCCATCATTTCAGAGTTTTTTCGCAATTCTTGTAATGTTCTGTCCATGGCTTCTAGTGATTTTTTATGGGCCATGGTGCATTCATCCCAGAATATAATTTTAGCATGTTTTAGAAGTTGACCCCATCCAGATGTTCCTGAGATTTTACATACCGGGAATTGTTGTTCGGCTATATTCAACGGTAGTTGTAAGGCAGAATGGGCAGTTCGTCCTCCTTCCATAAGTGTGGCTGCAATGCCGGATGATGCTAGTGCCAGTGCGATGTGTTTTTCAGCACGTATTTCCGCCAGTATTAGATTTATTAGAAACGTTTTACCGGTGCCTCCTGGTGCGTCCAAGTAAATAATTCCACCAGTGTTGTTATTTATTCGGTTCATTATAACGTTGTAAATTTTTTTTTGATTGTCATTGAGGAGTGGTTTGTTGTGAGCAATGTATTCAAGTAGTTCATTGACGTTGTAGCTTTTTTCCTTTGTAATTTCGTAGTTTAGCACACTGAAAGTATTTCTTTGTGGTGCTGGCATTCCAATTTCTACTAAGGTCTGGTTATTTATTGCTAAACATTTATCTTCTAAGCGAAATTCGAAAGCGTCATTGAATTCTATAGTCAGTTCTGGATTAGCTTATCGGATTTGGTACAATATATCATCACTCATATTCCTTTTGAAAGGGTCCCATAGCTGTTTTGGGTTTGATGGGTTACATGTTGTTAGAATTATGGCGAATAACTCTCGAATTTGTTCAGCTGAAGCTGTGAGTGTGGCTTCTTGTAGTGTTAATTCCCAGTGGTCATCGTTTTCCAATAATCCTAAACGTTGACCTGCTTCTCTGTAAGTCTGGCATATGTAGCCGTCAATAGTCCTGAGATCTGTGAAACTTGTTGGTCCCCGTATTTCGTGTAACAGCA
This sequence comes from Pammene aurita, assembly GCA_947086415.1. Lineage (NCBI taxonomy): Eukaryota > Metazoa > Arthropoda > Insecta > Lepidoptera > Tortricidae > Pammene > Pammene aurita. The sequence continues at coordinate 33,798,122 of OX352295.1, forward strand.
TTCGGAGATAGAAACATTCGGCATTGTTTGGATGTACAGTGTATACTCGACCTATTGCGTTAGTTTTCATTATTTCTGGATGACCCTCTTCTGGCATTCCTTGTTTTCGTCGTTGAAAAATTTTCCTTGTTTTGTCCCACGTATAATAAATAGGGACGTCGACATACAGTAACGCCTTTGCGAATGGATCCGTTTGGCAAAGTTGGAAAAAAGCTGTTAATGTTGTGTTCTGAGGTGGTTCGCTTGCAATTTTTCTAGCCGAGTCTTTTGTGAAGTAAACTCTGTCCATTCTCCAAATGTACTGCTAGATGTTGCACAGCTGGTTCGCGTTCGTGTATGGGAAAACTAAAAATCCTCCACGCTGCTTCGTTACTTTTGATGTATCTTCCCATTTGGTACATGAGGATTTCATCATTTCTATTATTTTGTTCGCTATTTTGGACTATTTGAAATACTGCCATATCACTACCTTTGTTTACGTACTTACATATATATTTAATAGATTTTACTGAATTGCAATATTCAACGTTTATGTGTGCTTGGAACATTTTGGAAAGTAGTGGGTTATATGGTACTACCCATTGATTATCTATTTCCAGTTCGTCTCTGCCTTGTATTCGTATTTTTGCTGTGAAGCCACCGTTTTTCGGTGATCGTCTTCTATATTTGGGATAGCCGTCATCTTCAGTTTTTGTATCGTCCAAGTATGGTTTTGGATATTTTTTTGTACATTTTCCATCACTCATGCATGGCGCATTGAAGTTTAATGGTCCACATGGTCCGTGAATCATGTTTTTCACTACTATGTTGTATAGTTCCGGATCATTTTGTGGATTGGGAAATTCAGCTTGGATGATTTTGTCGATATCCGTGGGATAAATTTTATCGTGTAGCCATATGAGATTGTGTGAGCGAGGTAATCCTCGTTTTTGCCACTCGATTGTATACATCCAGCATCTAACGGTTCCAAAGATGTGGTATTTTGTGATGACTTCAATAAATCTTATTTGTTTTTGTCGAAAAACTCGGGCTATCATGTCGTGTCGATCCATGGAGGTTTGTCCGTATTTTAGTTGTTCTTTGATTTCTGGCCATGATGAGTTGCATGTAAATGTTATGAAGAGATCAGGTCGTCCATATTTTCTTACGTAGGTCATGGCATCTTGAGTATATTCGTGCATATGTCTTGGACTTCCTATGTATGATGAGGGTAAGATTACCATTGTTCCAATATCGTCAATATTGCCGTCATTTATGATCGCATCTCGAAGGTGGATGTATTCTTCTGTGCGTAGTTTCTTCTGATTCAGTCTTATGTAAAGCATCCGTTCTGCTTCTATTTTTGCGTACATATCTACCAGAAATTGTTGGAATAAACGGCGAGTGTTGAGAATGTGATTGTATATTTCATTGTCTCTGATCATTAAGCGGTAAGCATAGAACTCCTTGGAAGTGACTTTTTTGTTTGTTTCTATGCCTGTTTTAGGATGAATTTGTTTTATATTGAAATGATAACCATCCTCTCCGTGCAGAAATATTAACGGATATTGAAGAGCATCATATGAACGGTGTGTCTCTGCAATGCGTTGTAGTCCTTTTCTTCTTCGTTGTACAATTATGTCACGGCTTGTATTTTCATTGTCCACAATTACGATGGCGACTTCATCTATCTGAGGTGCATTAAATCTACGTTCGTGTTCTCCACGTGGTCTTTTATCGGCTCGAATTACAATTTTATAGTCATCAGAAATCATGCGGTCTAGTGTTGTTTTGAATATGTAAATCAGTTGATTGTATTTGTGTAAGATCCTCTGTACATCTTGGATTATTTCGCGTTTCAATCCAATAAAATTTGTACATCGTTGATCAATTTCGTTTTCTTCATTTCCGATGAAATATACTTGCAGAAATTTATAGTCATCGTTAGGCATTGGTAGTAACGATCCAATTTTGTGATAAATTTGCCCTTGAATTGAAAATACATATTCAAATTTGTCTCTATTAGTGTCAGTCGAAGTAACACCGAAAGAAGTCATTTGAAAGCAGGAGTTGTATGATCTTATATTTTGAAGAAAGTGTTTTGATTCTGGTGTTTCCCCGGTCACGTAATGTAGAAATTCCTGTGGAGGTGCTTCCAGTGGTGGTAATCGAATTTTTCCATTCATGCAACAGAGACCTGGTGTTTCTTTACTGAATTTTTTCGCGTGGCAAAATTGGCAAATGTTATTCATTTTTCCGATCACAACATATTTATGATCGTAATATTTCTTCGTCGGTTCGTAGTGGAATGCTTCCTTTGTTAGATTATCTTTTAAAATGCTCGATTCTTCAATACTTTTATTTTCTTTTCTTTCTTCGCTTTTTCCGCTTCTCAGGGTGCTCATTCTGGTTCGTTGATTTTGTAAACGTGCTTCGCGCTCTTCTTCCGTTTCATTTCTTCAATTTTCTTTTTGTTTCCGCCGTTTCGCTGCAGAACTGGCAAGATCTCCACCTCTTTTACGTCTAGGCATTGTATTCTGTAAAATATAAATTAAATGAACATTTTATAGACAAATATATTGTTACGTGATATGCGGATCGTCGACGATCCCAAACTCACGAGCGATATTGAACCTTTGAGTCTTAGGAGGGACTTTGCCTCCTTATGCGTGTTCTATCGCTTGTACAATGGGTTGTGCTCTGAAGAACTGTTTGATATGATGCCCACGGCAGCTTTTTATCACCGCACCGCTCGCCGCCGGCAGGGTGTTCATCCCCACACCCTGGAGCCCAATGGGTCGCGCACAGTACGATTTAAGAGGAATTTCCTCCCACGAACGCTGCGGCTGTGGAATGAACTCCCTGCCGAGGTTTTCCCAGTGGGCTACAGTATGAGGTTCTTCAAAAAAGGAGTGTATAGGTTCCTAAAGGGTAGGCAACGCGCATGTAAATCCTCTGGGGTTGCAGGCGTCCATAGGCTACGGTAACTGCTTACCACCAGGCGGGCCGTATGCTTGTTTGCCACCGTCGTGGTATTAAAAAAAAAAAAAAACGTAAACGTGGAGCACGTTGAGACAAAGAAAAAAAAATTATTTAATCTTCAAGCGGTCGCGCGATATTTTGTTTACGGCCAAAGTATATAGAAGGCATCGATTCAACGCCGCGCGACTACTTGAAAGTTAAGGAAATGACAATTAAAAGAAAATAAAAAAAAAACCATTAGAATTAATTAAATACACTATTAAAAATACTCACATTTGATATTTCACAATAAAGGCTCACAGATAACTTTTTTCTTCTTCGCTTCGAAATCGAGAATTAATTAAACACACTATTAAAAATACTCACACGTGATACTTCAAAATAAAGGCTCACACACAGATAATTTCTTTCTTTTTCGTTTCGAAATCGCTTGTTTCGCTGTTCAAATCAAACTAACTCTGGCGGGTGACACCGGGCTCTTATATATTCAGAAAGCTAGGCTCTAGGATATTCGAGAAAGTTGGCGCTAGGATATTCGAGAAAGTTTGGGAATAATCGTTCGTTTAAGTCCATATTGTGTACAATGAATGAAATTCAACTATTCGACAACAGATGGCGCCACTTTGGACAATGAATGAAGTTCAACTACTCGACAACAGATGGCGCCACTACACTTACTTTCCGAGTTGAAGGGTTGGAAAAGCCCTTATATCTTTAAAGACACACCCTTTAGGTTAAAACGGGAACTTTCTTGTTCGAGGGGGAATAAAGGGCTATCACACTATATAAGTCCCTTTATCGTGCTGGGACTCCTTTTTAAGTTTTATCGGCACGCACATTTTCTCAACTTAGTTTTATTATATATAATGATGAATAGTTAACTTATTTCGAACTTAAGGACCGTATAAACTCTTATATACGTTCACCGAGCAACTTGTCGCATTATATGATGCTTTGAGCTGTTTAACGGTTGTATAATGGCATATCTAAATGCTTTTGTAAAGCCTTTAGCTTTAGTGCAGCAAACCACAACGCAACTGTAGAGCTTTCGACTGTTTAAAAGCACTTAAGTGCTTCAGGTTCTACAATAGCATTATATAATGCTTTAAGCTGTATAACGGTTGTATAATGGCATGTATAAATACTTTTTTAAAGCCTTTAGTTTTAGTGCAGCGAACCAAAATGCAACTGTACAGCTGAATGCTGTACAGTTGCGGTTTGGTTTGCTACACTAATGCTTCGGTGTGGTTTAGTGCCTTAGGTTCTACAATAGCATAAATAAATGCTTAATGCTGTTTATGAGCATGAATATTAGCCATTGTAATGCCACGTAAATCCGTTATATACCTTTCAGCTGTTTTAGTGCTTTAGGTTCTACAATAGCATTTTATGATGCTTTACGCTGTATAACGGTTGTATAATGGCATATGTAAATGCCTTTGTTTAGCCATTAGTTTTAGTGCAGCGAACAACATGCAACTGTACAGCTGAATGCTGTACAGTTGCGTTTTGGTTTGCTACACTAATGCTTCGGTTTGGTTTAGTGCCTTAGGTTCTACAATAGCATAAATAAATGCTTAATGCTGTTTAAGAGCATGAATATTAGCCATTATAATGCCACGTAAATTCGCTATACAGCTTTCAGCTATTTTTAATGCCTTAGGGTGTACAATAGCATTTATAAGTAGGTAATACGTTCCTAATGCAGTATAATAGCAATAATATAAACCATTATAAAGACAAGTAATTCACTATAAGGGGCTGTTCATAAATTACGTCATTTCATGGTAGCATGACGTAGGAGGGGGGGGGGGCGGTCATTCCGAAGATCACATCATCAATGTGTAAAAAAGGAATGAAAGTCGTGTTTCTATAAACTTTTAATGCTATAAAATATTATCTACTAAATAGTTTTTTATTTTACCATGAAGCTTAAAACGCATTTTTTTTAATGACGTCACTTTATTTGGCAGGGGGAGGGTTGGATGATTTTAGGGGTGGGGGGGGGGGGGGGGGTAAAATCATCCAAAATTGATGACGTAATTTATGAACAGCCCCTATACAGCTTTTAGCGGTTTTAGTGCCTTAGGTTCTACAATAGCATAAATAAATGCTTAATGTTGTTTAATAGCATAATTATTCACGTGTAATGCTGTAGGCATAAATAAGGCATTTTTTAAGAGTCACTGAGCTGCTATTGGACTAAGAGCTAGCCACGTCAGATATGACACAATAATGAGAGCAACAAAACCCGTCTGGTTAGATTGCTATACTATTCTTATTGCTAGATCCTGGCATCTGGCAGCTTTTAATGGGTGGAGGTCACAGTGACAGACTAGCAAAATGTTTTAATTGGAAAATAGTAATACCAAACTAGGTAAAAATTGCCGAAGTTGTCTCAGTTATAAAGGACAGGGCCTATATTTTAAGGGGCTCCCTGGCGCCAACGACCTTAGATCTGATTCCCTTAGTTTTCTAATGATTTATATAGCTTATCATATTATCAGTAACGGCTTTAAACAATATAAGTATCCTATATTTACTTCTATATTCATTGTCTTCGAGATATTTGACATCAAAGTCGAACCGATTTAGGCTAAAAAAGTGGTCTTATGGTCATAAATTTAAAACAAAATTTATGACCATAAGACCACTTATGGTCATAAATAATATTAGTTAAAAATTAAAATCTCTCTACAGTTTTACAGTACAGTAACTTACTACAGTAAGATTCACCATTCGTAGTTACACCATTCGAATATCGATAAGTGTTTTTTTAGACCATATTTTATAAATATCATAAAAAAATAACGGCTCATTTATTTCAAGATCCGGCTCTACAGAATGGAGATAAAAGATTCAAAAACCGATAGTCGTTTGCCTTATAATTCTATCTATAGTGAATATGTTGGAATATCGACTCAAAACTGGTCAACTCATTAGGTAGAAACGTGCTAGAGTACATTCTGTATTTTAAGTTAATACCTACTCTTTGGCTAATGTCAAACATGTCCGCACCGAAAACCCCGATGTATGATTATTACGGAAACAAAAACAGTAGGCGACAAACTATGAACTATATTTTATTATAAAAAAAAAATAAAAAAATAAAAATAAAAATCATTTATTTCAGACTTAAAAGTCCATATATGGTTAGTAAACATTAAAATCTTAATACTAGTGTTAGTACGACATGCTACTCTAAAATCCTAACTAAAACTAAAAACTAAACGGCGACTGCATGCAGTCTCTGCCAACGGTTGAGCGTGGGGCCATTTTCGCGCTCCATAAATACGCTCAGAATGCTGTTGGAGCTGCCGCGCAGGCGACGCATCAGTGAAGCGCACCTCTTGCGCATTATCGCTGCAAAGCTGTCAATTTGTGCCTCCGCAAACATACCAGAGGCACTACAAAATCGCGGCAGCCCCATCAACACCCGGAACGCGTTATTATATTGGACACGTAGGCCGTTGTATGCCCTCTGCGTATAGTTGGTCCACAGACTGCATGTGTAAAATGACTGACAGTACGCTTTGAAAAGTGTAGTCTTTACTTGTACAGTACATTTTGCGAACCTGCGGGCCAACATGTTACATCGGACAGCCAACGACCTACGCTCTCGCTCAATGTCCAAATCATCACTCAGGTCGTCTGTTACCCAGTGACCCAGCCTTGAGTCAAATGTCCTCGCTAACAATGCGAGTTAGTAACAGAGTTTTACATTTCCAGTGTTGCTTTTAAAACGATTGTGAATATGAATATTTATTTAGTTGATATTGCATTATCAAGTGGAGAGTACCTCTATACAATACGCTAACGGGAAAAAGATGTATGAAGCTTCACCAATTACAAGTAATATTTATCTTGGTGGATATGATGGAGACTTGTTGTCCATGCGAGCTTTCATAAAAAGATATGGAATACAAAGTGTATTGACTGTGTGGGAGGATGATGCGCTACCAGGATTAGTTCCTGATTCTACCAATCACATGCTTGTGAGATGTTACGACTCTCCTTCAACCAATATTGAAGAGCACTTTGAAGAGACATATCAGTTTATTCGAGAACAAGTCGAGGTCAAAGGTCACCGCTTGTTGGTGCACTGCTACGGGGGTCGCTCCAGGTCCGCTACCATTTTACTGTACTATTTGATGCGACGACACCGGTGGAGCTTCGAAGAAGCGTTTAGCGTGGTATCTGCTCACCGCGGCATTGCACCTAATTACGCTTTTGTTAGGAAATTGGAACAATGTACATTTAATAAATAAAACATACATCATCATCATCATCATCATCATCAGCCTATTTTAGTCCACTGCTGGACATAGGCCTCCCCCAATGAGCGCCATAGCGCCCTGTCTTCAGCTTGCCGCATCCAGCATCTGCCTGCAGTCTTTCGCAGATCGTCATCCCACCTTGCCAGAGGGCGTCCTACACTACGTTTGCCGAGTCGCGGTCTCCACTCAAGAACACGTTTACCCCAGCGGTTGTCGGTTCTTCGCGAGATATGGCCGGCCCACTGCCACTTCAGCTTGCTAATTCTTTGAGCTATGTCGATAACTTTGGTTCTCTGTCGGATGTATTCGTTACGAATCTTATCCTTCAGAGAAACTCCGAGCATAGCTCTTTCCATAGCTCGCTGAGCGACTTTGAACTGGTGGACCAGCCCTACCGTGAGTGTCCACGTCTCAGCTCCGTAGGTCATTACGGGTAGGACGCACTGATTAAAAACTTTCGTTTTCAAGCATTGCGGTATGGATGACGAGAAGACTCGGCGTAGTTTCCCAAATGCTGCCCAGCCTAGCTGGATCCTCCTTTTGGCCTCCTTCTCGAAATTGTTTTTACCTAACTGCAGGATCTGCCCAAGGTAGGTGTACTCAGAAACAATTTCAAGAAGGTGGCCATGTACGACGACCGGTCCTGGATCAATGTGGCCATTGATCATGACTTTGGTTTTATCCAAATTCATGCCAAGACCGATGCGTCGCGAGGCTGAAGCTAGGCCGTCCAGCATCCGGGTCAGCTCCTCTAGCGACTCCGCCATTACGACTATGTCATCAGCGAATCGCAGGTGTGAGATGTAATCGCCGTTTATGTTTATGCCCTTACCTTTCCAGTCCAGCGTCTTAAACATGTCTTCCAATGCGCTTGTGAACAGTTTCGGGGATATGACATCCCCCTGTCTCACCCCTCTGCGCAATTGGATGGGTTTAGACTGCTGGCCCTGTACCTGGACACTCATAGTGGCGGCTTCGGAGAGACATCTCAGCACCTTGATATAACGATAGTCTACTTGGCATCGCTGTAAGGATTCCAGAACAGCCCAAGTTTCCACGGAGTCAAAGGCCTTCTCATAGTCCACAAAAGCGAGACACAGGGGCTGATTATACTCTTCGGACTTCTGTATAATCTTCCTCACTGTGTGAATGTGGTCTATGGTGCCATATCCTCCGCGGAATCCAGCCTGTTCCGGTGGCTGGAACTCGTCGAGTCTTCTGGCGAGACGATTCGTGACCACTCGTGAGAAAAGCTTATAGACGTGGCTCAGAAGTGTGATGGGTCTGTAGTTTTTAAGGAGGGTTTTATCACCCTTCTTAAAAAAGAGCACCACCAAACTCCCGCTCCACGCCTTAGGAGTTCTCCCACTGTGAAGGACGGTATTGAAGAGGTTCTGCAGCTCCTGTATAACAGGAGCTCCTCCTGCCTTCAGAAGCTCTGAAGTAATACCATCCTCACCGGGGGCTTTTCCATTTTTAAGCTGCCTCAGAGCTAACACGATCTCGTCTTGACTGATGTCTGGCAGTTCGTCGGTATAGTGGCGTGTCAGGGTGGCTCTTGAATCATGGTCGTCTCGTCGGGAGTGGGGGGCATGTGCAGAGTACAGCCGGCCATAAAAATCCTCTATCTCGGCGGAGATCTCCGGCTTCGACAACACGGTCCTCCCGTCGTGCGTTTTTAGCTTCGTCAGGTGGCTCCTGCTAAGCTGCTGAGTGAATACTTTGGACCCTCGGTTTCGCTCTATCGTCTCTTCAATAAGGCGTGTGTTGGAGCTCCGAAGGTCGCGCCGTACCATCTTCGCAATTCGCTTATTCAGGTCTGACCTCTCTGACGAAGTCGCTTGGGTAGTCTCCCGTCTTCTTGTCATCAGCCCCAGAGTCTCATCCGAGAGTTTGGACTTCTTGCCAGTACGCTGTTTTCTGCAGAACTTGATACCCTCGTCCCTCAGCGTTTCGACCAGATTGTGTAGGGTCTCGTCGGCGTCATCAGTGGGTTCCAAGGCAACAAATCTATTCCCGAGAAGCTGCTGAAACTCCTCGGTGCCCGCGACGATTTGGATTTGGTTAGGCCGGAGCGTGGACTTCATCAGACGGTTTCTTTCAAGCTTCAAGTTGATATTCAGAGAGCCTCGGAGCAGTCGGTGATCAGATCCGGTATTGAACCTGTTGATCACTGAGACATCTCTGAATATGTGTTTGCTATCCGTCAAGATGAAGTCGATCTCATTTTTTGTCACAGTGTCGGGGCTCTGCCATGTCCACTTCCTTTGAGGCTGTTTCTTAAAGAAGGAGTTCATTAAGAATAGCTCCTCTTTCTCAAGGAAGTTGACAAGCATTTGCCCCCTGTGATTCCTGACTCCATAACCATGCGGGCCTATTCGGGATTCGTTGCCAGTCCGGATTCCCACCTTGCCGTTAAAGTCCCCCATAACAACGTTGAAGTGAGCCTTTGTGGTGTTGTGCAAGGCTTTGGATATGTCTTCATACATATCCTCCACTTCATCATCCGAGTGTGCCGAGGTCGGTGCGTAAACCTGAACTACCTTCACGCTATACCGCTTGGAAAGCCGAAGGATCAGGTACGCTACCCTGTTCGACACACTGGAGATTTCTTGAACGTTGCTAGAGAGGGCCTTATTGACGAGAAAACCTACGCCACCCTGGGATGTTTTATCACCCTCGCGAAAGTAGAGAAGATGGCCTGAGTCTAGGGTTACGGTGTCCTGTCCCTCTCTACGGACTTCACATAACCCAAGAACATGCCATTTAATGTTCTCTAACTCCACTTCCAACTGCGCTAGATGATGGTCAAGCCTCAGAGTGCGTCCGTTGAACGTAGCCAGGGTCAATTTAGGAAGTGTGTGGTAGCCTGTTGTAGCCCGGGGATTCCTAGCACCCCCTGCCCCGCCGTTACCGTGGCCGCTACCATGGCCAGGAATAGCGAGGCGGCCGGGAACTGGGGGCCATTTCTTGGCTGAACTTATCATAAAGGGGTAATGCCCATAATCCCCACGCTGGGCATGCGGGTTGGGGATCGCAGTTTGGTGGTGGGATTTTTCTGCAGGGGCGCTGCTGCCCGCCCCCCGGTATGTCCCTTAGTCGCCTCTTACGACACCCACGGGAAGAGTTGGGGTGGAGCAATTCTAAGCCGGCACCACACGGCACAAAACATACATTTTTTTTAAATAATCGTTTTTATTTACCAATTATTAGTTATTTTACAATGACCCCATGCTAGGGTTTTAATACCATCATCTAAAATAAACCCTTTTTCGTCCTTTCCACAGAGAATTTTTTTTCTTTTAATTTGAGTGTACATGTTATGCTTATCACTAATCAAGTTATACAGATCATCATATAGTGGTTTATTACTTAAATCTAAACATTTATAGTATTTATTAAAATTTAATCGCCTAACGGCAGCAGCGTTTACACCTTTATTTTTTTTAATACACTTTCTATTATTACCCTTATCGTATTCATCTAATATATAAGCATACATTTTAGATCTTAATGCTACAAATTCTCTCACAATTACACCATTGTTTTCATCTTTCATCATGCCCACAACTTTTTTATTCACCTGTGGTAAACCATAGACATTATTTTTGAGGAAGTCTGAAGTGTCAAATCTATTTTGCAAGTCAGGTTTAATGTTTTCGTAAAAGTTATTTGTTTTTATATTATAAACAAAAGAATCAGTGTCTGTATATAACAATCTCACATTTTCACCATACTTAGGTAGCATATAATCATAATGAAAATTGTACATTAAACATTTACTTAATTCTAGTACGGTAAAACCAACATAAATGGGTTTATAATAGACAATTTTGGATTTCCTTAACTGGACTGCCACTAGCTCGTTGGAGAAAATAGAAGCGCTATGGAAATTTGGTCTTGAAATATAACGTTCAAGGCCATATTTACATTTTTTTTTGTGTTTTTACATCATTCCATCGATTACACAATATGACATCAACCCTTTTCTCGACATTTTCAATTGTCTTTCCAAATATAGAGTTATTCATGAGTTTGAAAAAATCCTTTTCAAAAGTGTTTTTCGCTTCAACTCTCATTCGTGAATTCAAACCAATGTAAGATTTTAACCAAGGTGATTGATTGAAAGTGAGAATTCTATGAATTTTCTTACATATCAAACCTTTTTCAATACACTGTTTAAGGTTAGCATAATGTATGACATAGCTGGTTTTGTTATCTAATGTTAGTAATAACTTTTTAATTTTACCGCCAAATGGTACTTTCGTTTCGGCACAGAATGGATAATCATTGTGATAATCATGAAAGATAAGGGGGTACTCCAAATCGACTTCTAATATAAATCCAACATCAGATTCAATCTGTTGTGATTGAATATCAAACTGTTTAATCTCTTCTTCACTCATCCACCTGAAGTTATTGATTGGAAGCGGACGTCGCATAGCATCACCGTAAAGATTGTTTATGTCTAAATAGATGATAAAACTACTGTCTTGATTAATGTCATAGTCTTCCATAAATACATTATTGGCTTTAGCATAACGATTTGACGCTTGGCTAACACCACCTCTAATACCTTTCTTTATAAATTGAATCATTTCATAGTCAGTTAGCAATTCAAGAAACACATTAGTATGCTTTAACATAGCATCCCAACTCAAACCGGGTGCTGTGAAATATTGACATGGATCTAGTTCGTAAGCGTCTATACACACCTGACGAAAGTTTTCAAATACTTCAGCCAAAAGAAGGACATCTGTTTTTAGGTACAAAACACTATATTCCCCCATGTTTTTAATGTTGAAAACGTTCCATACCTCTTGAGCATGTTGATAATCCTCATCAGAGATTTTATCTCCGGTGAGATTGCTATAGAAGGCGGTTTGGTTAGGTAATAATGTCTCCTCAAACCGCTTCCAATCATCTAGATACTCGTAAGGGAAAACCCCTTTACGAGTTAACAGTTTCATGTGTTTATCTTGTTCGCTTTGATCTTGAGACGATAAGAAATTTGGTAGTATTTTGAATTGCTCGCGTGAAAGGTTTTTAACTAATTTGTCTAGGCTACTTGGCATAAATCTATATGAGTCAATAAATCTTAGAGTATAATCACCAATTTGCTTATCAATTGAAATGTATTTTTCCTTGTTGATGGGAATACAATTCAAGTTTCCTTTGGTCTTGGCTAATTCTTTAATAAATAGGTGACAATCATAGCCGCTCAGATTGTGAAAAATGACTGGTATAAACTTTGCTAATTTAAAATTTAAATTACATGAGTTATGTGCTTTTCCTCTTACATTACCTGTTAAATGACAATGATCAATCACGTTGTAACGATGCAAAAATCGTACGTAAACTTAATTATAGTTCTGCGCGCGATTGTACATTGCGCATAACAACAGCGTCAGCAGTTTTGACGCGAGTACATTGGTGAGTGCGTTGGCGCACCGCTCTGCGCCCCACTCTGCGTCTGACCGTCTTGAGCGACGGACCCGCGCCGGCGTTCACGGGCTCCGCGCCGTGTCTTCCAACGCGCCGCGCGCGGGCAGTTTTATATTATAATGTTATAATCGGCAGTCTAATAAATAGGTATTATGTGATACCAGTCTTAGCCGTAATTTACATACCGTCTTGCACCCCAGACAAGGGTAAGTGTTGAAACGTTACTTAGTGATAGGAAGTGCTACTTATTTTAATTGTGTTATATGTTTTTTATTGTGTTCAGTGTGCCTTCTCACATGCCTAGCAATATGCATTACACGGTCTTAACTAGTTATTGCACGTGGACGCTGCGCCGTGGCGGCAAAAGTCCCGTTATAAAATGGCTGCCCATACATTTGGCCAGCGAGTTATTCGAACTCATTTCATAAAATGTCTGCATTACTGAGCTTTGTTTTAATTAATGTGATAATTTAATAAATGTAAATTCACTCCACCGTACTTTTATAATCTTGCCGTCTCTGCTTTTGCATTCTTCTCTCCGCCTCTTATTTTGTAACTCCGTTCTGGTTATGAACACCCACCAACTACTTTCCGCTACTCCCTTGCTGCTAGCTTAGCGACATCATTGGGGTCGCGCGCGGGCAGTTTTATATTATAATGTTATAATCGGCAGTGTAATAAATTTGGCGCCCTTTAACGTGGTCAAAGTCTGGTTTCGCTGCGTAGAAGTAGTTGGTGTTTGTGTTGTTTTTTATGTTTGTGAAACGTTTTTTTTTTTGGTTGCAGCAACTAATGTGTACATTTTATTTTAAATCAGTGATTATTGTATCAAATTTTAATTAATTCAGTCATTTTTGACATTTTTATTTTATTATTGCCGATTTATTTTAAATTATTTTTCTATATTGCAATTATTATTTTAATCATTAATTTTGTTATAATTTATTGTTTTCAACAAATTTACATGTTAATTGGCGCGTTCATATTGCAATTATTGCAATATTCTGAATTGTTCAATACTCTGTGTTGTTTTCTTCGCTTGTACAATAAGCAACACAAGTGTTATAATTTTAGTAATAGATCTGTGATATTTTTTTCAGGATTATTATTTTAATTTAATATATTTAAATTATTTATTGCTGTAGAACTCTAGTACAGTCGAGTCACACAAGCGTTATTATTTTGTTTTGTTATTACGAATTTTTTTATTGTGAATAGTACACATTAGTTGCGATTTTTATTTATTTGCGCTGCTTCTTTCTTTTCTCTAGTGGCGTTGTTTTTTATTGTTTTTGCTAAGCCTATCATTGATTTCCAAACAATATTATCAACCATAACGTTACCATTATCTGATTTTGTGACAGAACGGAGTAGTTTTAAGTTCTGTAGCGCTCAACACTTACCCCTTCACGGTTTGCTTAGTTTTTTTTTATAGACGCCTCAATACTTAACCATTCGCATTTAGTTATTTTCCTCTTCATCATCTTGTATTTAGGTGTGTGAAAGTAGCTTGCGGGTTTTTGGTCGTTACAGTTAGTGCTCATTCGTGTGAGTTATTTTCCTCTTCATCATCTGTATTAGGTGTGTGAAAATAACTTACGGGTTATTTTGTTCGTTGCAGTTAGTACTCATTCACGTTTAGTTATTTTCCTCTTCATCATCTGTGTTAGGTGTGTGAAAGTAACTTACGGGTATTGTAGTAGTTGCAATTGGTTCTGCAATTTATTTCAGTCACGCGGATAAAAGGGTATAAACATTATTGGTTAGAAGTGTCACATTTTCCATCTGTCAAGATTAGTATTCGTCTGGGTGTCAGTCTTGCTTATCGACTGAACACCTTATTTATTGGTAGAGTGCGTCAATATTCTCATAAATGGTTTATTGATGCTTAACTAATTGCGTGAGGTATGAATGTAATGAACGGTTATGAAAGTGTAAGCGAATACGTAACTTGATTAGCGGATTTTATTATTTCAGAATAATAAAATCCTTCGGTGGCAAGCGGGGTAATGTAAAGATGCAAAAATCGTACGTAAACTTAATTATAGTTCTGCGCGCGATTGTACATTGCGCATAACAACAGCGTAAGCAGTTTTGACGCGAGTACATTGGTGAGTGCGTTGGCGCACCGCTCTGCGCCCCACTCTGCGTCTGACCGTCTTGAGCGACGGACCCGCGCCGGCGTTGATGTAAATACCAATATTTAAACAGAGCTATCACTTCCCTAGGTACACTTGTCTCATTTCTTAACTTGGCCCATAAAATGTCATATGATACAAGGTCGAATGCCTTTGATAAATCCAGGAACACACCATATACCGGTGTATTCCTACTGGTGTAGTACTGAACGGTATTCTTGAGGGCCAAGATAGCACTTTCTGTGGACAGCCCACTCCGAAAGCCGAATTGGGCGTCATTTAACTGGATATGCTGATCTAGTTGGGCATCAAGTAGACCGTCCAGCACCTTGGCAATGGCGGTGGCCAAGGATATCGGCCTATAGTTAGACAAGTCTGAGGCGTCACCTGTTTTATTTTTAACGATTGGGACTACAACAGTCTGCATTAATTCATCGGGCAGATAACAATGGTTCAGACAGAGCGTAAAAAACATTGCAAGTACTCTGGGCAGATGTTTTCCAGCGTGCTTCAGGTGCTCAACGCTGAGTCCATCATGCCCCGGCGATTTACCCCGGACCATATTATTGATCACTGATGACACTTGTTTAGCGGTGAATGATACACTCAGCTCGGGGGGGAAGTCCTCAGCGCTAAACACCTGTGACGCTTGACCCGGTGTAGAAAAGTGGCCCACGTTATAGTCGTTGCGACATATCAATACGCCGGGGTCTTCCTTCACAAATAATCTAATTTACGAGATTCATCCATTTGCCGGGACTGAAAATAAACGCGACACTGATTAGTATGACACCTACCAACAATAACCCACTAACAAAATCACTGAAATAACTCACTCAAAGGGTCGATAAAACCCGCCGATACAAAATAAGGCACCACGTCGTGGGCCTGCGATCAATCGAAATGAAAATCTCCGGACCTCCATTCTCGAGCCGAGAAACCGCCGTGACAGTAACAGAATGTTGCCAACGCAAAAACCCGTAACCAGAAACGCTTAACAATTTACTAATGATAATTCGCAATTTAGTCCAATTTATTTTCGAAACAATATTATTTAATCTAGGAAGTAGGGAGGATATGACAGTTTTGGACCACTTTAGGTATATAGTGACATGAGACAATTCTGGACCACTTTAGGTATATAGTGATTGTATAGGTATTTCTGTGGTTGCTCTTATCAGTAAATGCATGTGACCTAGATACATGCAAATGCTGCTGAAGCGGTGGTAACGCACTCGTTACCCCTATGATACATCATTTAGCCTTGAGTCAAATGTCCTCGTTAACAATGCGAGTTAGTAACAGAGTTTTACATTTCCAGTGTTGCTTTTAAAACTATTGTGAATATGAATATTTATTTAGTTGATATTGCATTATCAAGTGGAGAGTACCTCTATACAATACGCTAACGGGAAAAAGATGTATGAAGCTTCACCAATTACAAGTAATATTTATCTTGGTGGATATGATGGAGACTTGTTGTCCATGCGAGCTTTCATAAAAAGATATGGAATACAAAGTGTATTGACTGTGTGGGAGGATGATGCGCTACCAGGATTAGTTCCTGATTCTACCAATCACATGCTTGTGAGATGTTACGACTCTCCTTCAACCAATATTGAAGAGCACTTTGAAGAGACATATCAGTTTATTCGAGAACAAGTCGAGGTCAAAGGTCACCGCTTGTTGGTGCACTGCTACGGGGGTCGCTCCAGGTCCGCTACCATTTTACTGTACTATTTGATGCGACGACACCGGTGGAGCTTCGAAGAAGCGTTTAGCGTGGTATCTGCTCACCGCGGCATTGCACCTAATTACGCTTTTGTTAGGAAATTGGAACAATGTACATTTAATAAATAAAACATACATTTTTTTTAAATAATCGTTTTTATTTACCAATTATTAGTTATTTTACAATGACCCCATGCTAGGGTTTTAATACCATCATCTAAAATAAACCTTTTTCGTCCTTTCCACAGAGAATTTTTTTTCTTTTAATTTGAGTGTACATGTTATGCTTATCACTAATCAAGTTATACAGATCATCATATAGTGGTTTATTACTTAAATCTAAACATTTATAGTATTTATTAAAATTTTATCGCCTAACGGCAGCAGCGTTTACACCTTTATTTTTTTTAATACACTTTCTATTATTACCCTTATCGTATTCATCTAATATATAAGCATACATTTTAGATCTTAATGCTACAAATTCTCTCACAATTACACCATTGTTTTCATCTTTCATCATGCCCACAACTTTTTTATTCACCTGTGGTAAACCATAGACATTATTTTTGAGGAAGTCTGAAGTGTCAAATCTATTTTGCAAGTCAGGTTTAATGTTTTCGTAAAAGTTATTTGTTTTTATATTATAAACAAAAGAATCAGTGTCTGTATATAACAATCTCACATTTTCACCATACTTAGGTAGCATATAATCATAATGAAAATTGTACATTAAACATTTACTTAATTCTAGTACGGTAAAACCAACATAAATGGGTTTATAATAGACAATTTTGGATTTCCTTAACTGGACTGCCATTAGCTCGTTGGAGAAAATAGAAGCGCTATGGAAATTTGGTCTTGAAATATAACGTTCAAGGCCATATTTACATTTTTTTTTGTGTTTTTACATCATTCCATCGATTACACAATATGACATCAACCCTTTTCTCGACATTTTCAATTGTCTTTCCAAATATAGAGTTATTCATGAGTTTGAAAAAATTCTTTTCAAAAGTGTTTTTCGCTTCAACTCTCATTCGTGAATTCAAACCAATGTAAGATTTTAACCAAGGTGATTGATTGAAAGTGAGAATTCTATGAATTTTCTTACATATCAAACCTTTTTCAATACACTGTTTAAGGTTAGCATAATGTATGACATAGCTGGTTTTGTTATCTAATGTTAGTAATAACTTTTTAATTTTACCGCCAAATGGTACTTTCGTTTCGGCACAGAATGGATAATCATTGTGATAATCATGAAAGATAAGGGGGTACTCCAAATCGACTTCTAATATAAATCCAACATCAGATTCAATCTGTTGTGATTGAATATCAAACTGTTTAATCTCTTCTTCACTCATCCACCTGAAGTTATTGATTGGAAGCGGACGTCGCATAGCATCACCGTAAAGATTGTTTATGTCTAAATAGATGATAAAACTACTGTCTTGATTAATGTCATAGTCTTCCATAAATACATTATTGGCTTTAGCATAACGATTTGACGCTTGGCTAACACCACCTCTAATACCTTTCTTTATAAATTGAATCATTTCATAGTCAGTTAGCAATTCAAGAAACACATTAGTATGCTTTAACATAGCATCCCAACTCAAACCGGGTGCTGTGAAATATTGACATGGATCTAGTTCGTAAGCGTCTATACACACCTGACGAAAGTTTTCAAATACTTCAGCCAAAAGAAGGACATCTGTTTTTAGGTACAAAACACTATATTCCCCCATGTTTTTAATGTTGAAAACGTTCCATACCTCTTGAGCATGTTGATAATCCTCATCAGAGATTTTATCTCCGGTGAGATTGCTATAGAAGGCGGTTTGGTTAGGTAATAATGTCTCCTCAAACCGCTTCCAATCATCTAGATACTCGTAAGGGAAAACCCCTTTACGAGTTAACAGTTTCATGTGTTTATCTTGTTCGCTTTGATCTTGAGACGATAAGAAATTTGGTAGTATTTTGAATTGCTCGCGTGAAAGGTTTTTAACTAATTTGTCTAGGCTACTTGGCATAAATCTATATGAGTCAATAAATCTTAGAGTATAATCACCAATTTGCTTATCAATTGAAATGTATTTTTCCTTGTTGATGGGAATACAATTCAAGTTTCCTTTGGTCTTGGCTAATTCTTTAATAAATAGGTGACAATCATAGCCGCTCAGATTGTGAAAAATGACTGGTATAAACTTTGCTAATTTAAAATTTAAATTACATGAGTTATGTGCTTTTCCTCTTACATTACCTGTTAAATGACAATTTGTTGTAACGATGCAAAAATCGTACGTAAACTTAATTATAGTTCTGCGCGCGATTGTACATTGCGCATAACAACAGCGTCAGCAGTTTTGACGCGAGTACATTGGTGAGTGCGTTGGCGCACCGCTCTGCGCCCCACTCTGCGTCTGACCGTCTTGAGCGACGGACCCGCGCCGGCGTTCACGGGCTCCGCGCCGTGTCTTCCAACGCGCCGCGCGCGGGCAGTTTTATATTATAATGTTATAATCGGCAGTCTAATAAATAGGTATTATGTGATACCAGTCTTAGCCGTAATTTACATACCGTCTTGCACCCCAGACAAGGGTAAGTGTTGAAACGTTACTTAGTGATAGGAAGTGCTACTTATTTTAATTGTGTTATATGTTTTTTATTGTGTTCAGTGTGCCTTCTCACATGCCTAGCAATATGCATTACACGGTCTTAACTAGTTATTGCACGTGGACGCTGCGCCGTGGCGGCAAAAGTCCCGTTATAAAATGGCTGCCCGTACATTTGGCCAGCGAGTTATTCGAACTCATTTCATAAAATGTCTGCATTACTGAGCTTTGTTTTAATTAATGTGATAATTTAATAAAAGTAAATTCACTCCACCGTACTTTTATAATCTTGCCGTCTCTGCTTTTGCATTCTTCTCTCCGCCTCTTATTTTGTAACTCCGTTCTGGTTATGAACACCCACCAACTACTTTCCGCTACTCCCTTGCTGCTAGCTTAGCGACATCATTGGGGTCGCGCGCGGGCAGTTTTATATTATAATGTTATAATCGGCAGTGTAATAAATTTGGCGCCCTTTAACGTGGTCAAAGTCTGGTTTCGCTGCGTAGAAGTAGTTGGTGTTTGTGTTGTTTTTTATGTTTGTGAAACGTTTTTTTTTTTGGTTGCAGCAACTAATGTGTACATTTTATTTTAAATCAGTGATTATTGTATCAAATTTTAATTAATTCAGTCATTTTTGACATTTTTATTTTATTATTGCCGATTTATTTTAAATTATTTTTCTATATTGCAATTATTATTTTAATCGTTAATTTTGTTATAATTTATTGTTTTCAACAAATTTACATGTTAATTGGCGCGTTCATATTGCAATTATTGCAATATTCTGAATTGTTCAATACTCTGTGTTGTTTTCTTCGCTTGTACAATAAGCAACACAAGTGTTATAGTTTTAGTAATAGATCTGTGATATTTTTTTAAGGATTATTATTTTAATTTAATATATTTAAATTATTTATTGCTGTAGAACTCTAGTACAGTCGAGTCACACAAGCGTTATTATTTTGTTTTGTTATTACGAATTTTTTTATTGTGAATAGTACACATTAGTTGCGATTTTTATTTATTTGCGCTGCTTCTTTCTTTTCTCTAGTGGCGTTGTTTTTTATTGTTTTTGCTAAGCCTATCATTGATTTCCAAACAATATTATCAACCATAACGTTACCATTATCTGATTTTGTGACAGAACGGAGTAGTTTTAAGTTCTGTAGCGCTCAACACTTACCCCTTCACGGTTTGCTTAGTTTTTTTTTATAGACGCCTCAATACTTAACCATTCGCATTTAGTTATTTTCCTCTTCATCATCTTGTATTTAGGTGTGTGAAAGTAGCTTGCGGGTTTTTGGTCGTTACAGTTAGTGCTCATTCGTGTGAGTTATTTTCCTCTTCATCATCTGTATTAGGTGTGTGAAAATAACTTACGGGTTATTTTGTTCGTTGCAGTTAGTACTCATTCACGTTTAGTTATTTTCGTCTTCATCATCTGTGTTAGGTGTGTGAAAGTAACTTACGGGTATTGTAGTAGTTGCAATTGGTTCTGCAATTTATTTCAGTCACGCGGATAAAAGGGTATAAACATTATTGGTTAGAAGTGTCACATTTTCCATCTGTCAAGATTAGTATTCGTCTGGGTGTCAGTCTTGCTTATCGACTGAACACCTTATTTATTGGTAGAGTGCGTCAATATTCTCATAAATGGTTTATTGATGCTTAACTAATTGCGTGAGGTATGAATGTAATGAACGGTTATGAAAGTGTAAGCGAATACGTAACTTGATTAGCGGATTTTATTATTTCAGAATAATAAAATCCTTCGGTGGCAAGCGGGGTAATGTAAAGATGCAAAAATCGTACGTAAACTTAATTATAGTTCTGCGCGCGATTGTACATTGCGCATAACAACAGCGTAAGCAGTTTTGACGCGAGTACATTGGTGAGTGCGTTGGCGCACCGCTCTGCGCCCCACTCTGCGTCTGACCGTCTTGAGCGACGGACCCGCGCCGGCGTTGATGTAAATACCAATATTTAAACAGAGCTATCACTTCCCTAGGTACACTTGTCTCATTTCGTAACTTGGCCCATAAAATGTCATATGATACAAGGTCGAATGCCTTTGATAAATCCAGGAACACACCATATACCGGTGTATTCCTACTGGTGTAGTACTGAACGGTATTCTTGAGGGCCAAGATAGCACTTTCTGTGGACAGCCCACTCCGAAAGCCGAATTGGGCGTCATTTAACTGGATATGCTGATCTAGTTGGGCATCAAGTAGACCGTCCAGCACCTTGGCAATGGCGGTGGCCAAGGATATCGGCCTATAGTTAGACAAGTCTGAGGCGTCACCTGTTTTATTTTTAACGATTGGGACTACAACAGTCTGCATTAATTCATCGGGCAGATAACAATGGTTCAGACAGAGCGTAAAAAACATTGCAAGTACTCTGGGCAGATGTTTTCCAGCGTGCTTCAGGTGCTCAACGCTGAGTCCATCATGCCCCGGCGATTTACCCCGGACCATATTATTGATCACTGATGACACTTGTTTAGCGGTGAATGATACACTCAGCTCGGGGGGGAAGTCCTCAGCGCTAAACACCTGTGACGCTTGACCCGGTGTAGAAAAGTGGCCCACGTTATAGTCGTTGCGACATATCAATACGCCGGGGTCTTCCTTCACAAATAATCTAATTTACGAGATTCATCCATTTGCCGGGACTGAAAATAAACGCGACACTGATTAGTATGACACCTACCAACAATAACCCACTAACAAAATCACTGAAATAACTCACTCAAAGGGTCGATAAAACCCGCCGATACAAAATAAGGCACCACGTCGTGGGCCTGCGATCAATCGAAATGAAAATCTCCGGACCTCCATTCTCGAGCCGAGAAACCGCCGTGACAGTAACAGAATGTTGCCAACGCAAAAACCCGTAACCAGAAACGCTTAACAATTTACTAATGATAATTCGCAATTTAGTCCAATTTATTTTCGAAACAATATTATTTAATCTAGGAAGTAGGGAGGATATGACAGTTTTGGACCACTTTAGGTATATAGTGACATGAGACAATTCTGGACCACTTTAGGTATATAGTGATTGTATAGGTATTTCTGTGGTTGCTCTTATCAGTAAATGCATGTGACCTAGATACATGCAAATGCTGCTGAAGCGGTGGTAACGCACTCGTTACCCCTATGATACATCATTTAGCCTTGAGTCAAATGTCCTCGTTAACAATGCGAGTTAGTAACAGAGTTTTACATTTCCAGTGTTGCTTTTAAAACTATTGTGAATATGAATATTTATTTAGTTGATATTGCATTATCAAGTGGAGAGTACCTCTATACAATACGCTAACGGGAAAAAGATGTATGAAGCTTCACCAATTACAAGTAATATTTATCTTGGTGGATATGATGGAGACTTGTTGTCCATGCGAGCTTTCATAAAAAGATATGGAATACAAAGTGTATTGACTGTGTGGGAGGATGATGCGCTACCAGGATTAGTTCCTGATTCTACCAATCACATGCTTGTGAGATGTTACGACTCTCCTTCAACCAATATTGAAGAGCACTTTGAAGAGACATATCAGTTTATTCGAGAACAAGTCGAGGTCAAAGGTCACCGCTTGTTGGTGCACTGCTACGGGGGTCGCTCCAGGTCCGCTACCATTTTACTGTACTATTTGATGCGACGACACCGGTGGAGCTTCGAAGAAGCGTTTAGCGTGGTATCTGCTCACCGCGGCATTGCACCTAATTACGCTTTTGTTAGGAAATTGGAACAATGTACATTTAATAAATAAAACATAAATTTTTTTTAAATAATCGTTTTTATTTACCAATTATTAGTTATTTTACAATGACCCCATGCTAGGGTTTTAATACCATCATCTAAAATAAACCTTTTTCGTCCTTTCCACAGAGAATTTTTTTTCTTTTAATTTGAGTGTACATGTTATGCTTATCACTAATCAAGTTATACAGATCATCATATAGTGGTTTATTACTTAAATCTAAACATTTATAGTATTTATTAAAATTTTATCGCCTAACGGCAGCAGCGTTTACACCTTTATTTTTTTTAATACACTTTCTATTATTACCCTTATCGTATTCATCTAATATATAAGCATACATTTTAGATCTTAATGCTACAAATTCTCTCACAATTACACCATTGTTTTCATCTTTCATCATGCCCACAACTTTTTTATTCACCTGTGGTAAACCATAGACATTATTTTTGAGGAAGTCTGAAGTGTCAAATCTATTTTGCAAGTCAGGTTTAATGTTTTCGTAAAAGTTATTTGTTTTTATATTATAAACAAAAGAATCAGTGTCTGTATATAACAATCTCACATTTTCACCATACTTAGGTAGCATATAATCATAATGAAAATTGTACATTAAACATTTACTTAATTCTAGTACGGTAAAACCAACATAAATGGGTTTATAATAGACAATTTTGGATTTCCTTAACTGGACTGCCACTAGCTCGTTGGAGAAAATAGAAGCGCTATGGAAATTTGGTCTTGAAATATAACGTTCAAGGCCATATTTACATTTTTTTTTGTGTTTTTACATCATTCCATCGATTACACAATATGACATCAACCCTTTTCTCGACATTTTCAATTGTCTTTCCAAATATAGAGTTATTCATGAGTTTGAAAAAATCCTTTTCAAAAGTGTTTTTCGCTTCAACTCTCATTCGTGAATTCAAACCAATGTAAGATTTTAACCAAGGTGATTGATTGAAAGTGAGAATTCTATGAATTTTCTTACATATCAAACCTTTTTCAATACACTGTTTAAGGTTAGCATAATGTATGACATAGCTGGTTTTGTTATCTAATGTTAGTAATAACTTTTTAATTTTACCGCCAAATGGTACTTTCGTTTCGGCACAGAATGGATAATCATTGTGATAATCATGAAAGATAAGGGGGTACTCCAAATCGACTTCTAATATAAATCCAACATCAGATTCAATCTGTTGTGATTGAATATCAAACTGTTTAATCTCTTCTTCACTCATCCACCTGAAGTTATTGATTGGAAGCGGACGTCGCATAGCATCACCGTAAAGATTGTTTATGTCTAAATAGATGATAAAACTACTGTCTTGATTAATGTCATAGTCTTCCATAAATACATTATTGGCTTTAGCATAACGATTTGACGCTTGGCTAACACCACCTCTAATACCTTTCTTTATAAATTGAATCATTTCATAGTCAGTTAGCAATTCAAGAAACACATTAGTATGCTTTAACATAGCATCCCAACTCAAACCGGGTGCTGTGAAATATTGACATGGATCTAGTTCGTAAGCGTCTATACACACCTGACGAAAGTTTTCAAATACTTCAGCCAAAAGAAGGACATCTGTTTTTAGGTACAAAACACTATATTCCCCCATGTTTTTAATGTTGAAAACGTTCCATACCTCTTGAGCATGTTGATAATCCTCATCAGAGATTTTATCTCCGGTGAGATTGCTATAGAAGGCGGTTTGGTTAGGTAATAATGTCTCCTCAAACCGCTTCCAATCATCTAGATACTCGTAAGGGAAAACCCCTTTACGAGTTAACAGTTTCATGTGTTTATCTTGTTCGCTTTGATCTTGAGACGATAAGAAATTTGGTAGTATTTTGAATTGCTCGCGTGAAAGGTTTTTAACTAATTTGTCTAGGCTACTTGGCATAAATCTATATGAGTCAATAAATCTTAGAGTATAATCACCAATTTGCTTATCAATTGAAATGTATTTTTCCTTGTTGATGGGAATACAATTCAAGTTTCCTTTGGTCTTGGCTAATTCTTTAATAAATAGGTGACAATCATAGCCGCTCAGATTGTTAAAAATGACTGGTATAAACTTTGCTAATTTAAAATTTAAATTACATGAGTTATGTGCTTTTCCTCTTACATTACCTGTTAAATGACAATGATCAATCACGTTGTAACGATGCAAAAATCGTACGTAAACTTAATTATAGTTCTGCGCGCGATTGTACATTGCGCATAACAACAGCGTCAGCAGTTTTGACGCGAGTACATTGGTGAGTGCGTTGGCGCACCGCTCTGCGCCCCACTCTGCGTCTGACCGTCTTGAGCGACGGACCCGCGCCGGCGTTCACGGGCTCCGCGCCGTGTCTTCCAACGCGCCGCGCGCGGGCAGTTTTATATTATAATGTTATAATCGGCAGTCTAATAAATAGGTATTATGTGATACCAGTCTTAGCCGTAATTTACATACCGTCTTGCACCCCAGACAAGGGTAAGTGTTGAAACGTTACTTAGTGATAGGAAGTGCTACTTATTTTAATTGTGTTATATGTTTTTTATTGTGTTCAGTGTGCCTTCTCACATGCCTAGCAATATGCATTACACGGTCTTAACTAGTTATTGCACGTGGACGCTGCGCCGTGGCGGCAAAAGTCCCGTTATAAAATGGCTGCCCGTACATTTGGCCAGCGAGTTATTCGAACTCATTTCATAAAATGTCTGCATTACTGAGCTTTGTTTTAATTAATGTGATAATTTAATAAATGTAAATTCACTCCACCGTACTTTTATAATCTTGCCGTCTCTGCTTTTGCATTCTTCTCTCCGCCTCTTATTTTGTAACTCCGTTCTGGTTATGAACACCCACCAACTACTTTCCGCTACTCCCTTGCTGCTAGCTTAGCGACATCATTGGGGTCGCGCGCGGGCAGTTTTATATTATAATGTTATAATCGGCAGTGTAATAAATTTGGCGCCCTTTAACGTGGTCAAAGTCTGGTTTCGCTGCGTAGAAGTAGTTGGTGTTTGTGTTGTTTTTTATGTTTGTGAAACGTTTTTTTTTTGGTTGCAGCAACTAATGTGTACATTTTATTTTAAATCAGTGATTATTGTATCAAATTTTAATTAATTCAGTCATTTTTGACATTTTTATTTTATTATTGCCGATTTATTTTAAATTATTTTCTATATTGCAATTATTATTTTAATCATTAATTTTGTTATAATTTATTGTTTTCAACAAATTTACATGTTAATTGGCGCGTTCATATTGCAATTATTGCAATATTCTGAATTGTTCAATACTCTGTGTTGTTTTCTTCGCTTGTACAATAAGCAACACAAGTGTTATAGTTTTAGTAATAGATCTGTGATATTTTTTTAAGGATTATTATTTTAATTTAATATATTTAAATTATTTATTGCTGTAGAACTCTAGTACAGTCGAGTCACACAAGCGTTATTATTTTGTTTTGTTATTACGAATTTTTTTATTGTGAATAGTACACATTAGTTGCGATTTTTATTTATTTGCGCTGCTTCTTTCTTTTCTCTAGTGGCGTTGTTTTTTATTGTTTTTGCTAAGCCTATCATTGATTTCCAAACAATATTATCAACCATAACGTTACCATTATCTGATTTTGTGACAGAACGGAGTAGTTTTAAGTTCTGTAGCGCTCAACACTTACCCCTTCACGGTTTGCTTAGTTTTTTTTATAGACACCTCAATACTTAACCATTCGCATTTAGTTATTTTCCTCTTCATCATCTTGTATTTAGGTGTGTGAAAGTAGCTTGCGGGTTTTTGGTCGTTACAGTTAGTGCTCATTCGTGTGAGTTATTTTCCTCTTCATCATCTGTATTAGGTGTGTGAAAATAACTTACGGGTTATTTTGTTCGTTGCAGTTAGTACTCATTCACGTTTAGTTATTTTCGTCTTCATCATCTGTGTTAGGTGTGTGAAAGTAACTTACGGGTATTGTAGTAGTTGCAATTGGTTCTGCAATTTATTTCAGTCACGCGGATAAAAGGGTATAAACATTATTGGTTAGAAGTGTCACATTTTCCATCTGTCAAGATTAGTATTCGTCTGGGTGTCAGTCTTGCTTATCGACTGAACACCTTATTTATTGGTAGAGTGCGTCAATATTCTCATAAATGGTTTATTGATGCTTAACTAATTGCGTGAGGTATGAATGTAATGAACGGTTATGAAAGTGTAAGCGAATACGTAACTTGATTAGCGGATTTTATTATTTCAGAATAATAAAATCCTTCGGTGGCAAGCGGGGTAATGTAAAGATGCAAAAATCGTACGTAAACTTAATTATAGTTCTGCGCGCGATTGTACATTGCGCATAACAACAGCGTAAGCAGTTTTGACGCGAGTACATTGGTGAGTGCGTTGGCGCACCGCTCTGCGCCCCACTCTGCGTCTGACCGTCTTGAGCGACGGACCCGCGCCGGCGTTCACGGGCTCCGCGCCGTGTCTTCCAACGCGCCGCGCGCGGGCAGTTTTATATAATAATGTTATAATCGGCAGTCTAATAAATAGGTATTATGTGATACCAGTCTTAGCCGTAATTTACATACCGTCTTGCACCCCAGACAAGGGTAAGTGTTGAAACGTTACTTAGTGATAGGAAGTGCTACTTATTTTAATTGTGTTATATGTTTTTTTATTGTGTTCAGTGTGCCTTCTCACATGCCTAGCAATATGCATTACACGGTCTTAACTAGTTATTGCACGTGGACGCTGCGCCGTGGCGGCAAAAGTCCCGTTATAAAATGGCTGCCCATACATTTGGCCAGCGAGTTATTCGAACTCATTTCATAAAATGTCTGCATTACTGAGCTTTGTTTTAATTAATGTGATAATTTAATAAATGTAAATTCACTCCACCGTACTTTTATAATCTTGCCGTCTCTGCTTTTGCATTCTTTTCTCCGCCTCTTATTTTGTAACTCCGTTCTGGTTATGAACACCCACCAACTACTTTCCGCTACTCCCTTGCTGCTAGCTTAGCGACATCATTGGGGTTCATACCGAGCGGCTAATTAATACGTGGACCTAAAGGTGGACATGTCAATTCCAGGGTGCAAGATCCGGTTTTAAATCCTCGGCGGTGAGGAGCTCTCCCGTCCCAGCCTGGCCGCAGGGTAGGGTGGACAACAGAGGCCTCTGTCCCCGGCACCAACTGACACGTCGCTCCCCGAGTCGCTCTCGTCCCGGACCCCGGACCGCACCACCACCTGCCAACTGCCAGGGGAGTACATACCTGCGACAGTGGAACCAGACAGGCTTATTTCTTTTTTTTTAATTTCACGGACCACTACCACGACCCTCGCTCGGTTATTTTTTTTAATAAAGTTTTATTTTTATTTTGAAAGCGACTGGGTGTTTTATTGACCACCCAGCCCTACACGCTTCAACGTAAGCTCCATTTTCTATTATTTTACTGCAAATGTGACAAATGTTAGCAGCACAAGCATAGCTACAGCTATCACTCTTTATTGGTAAGACTTTTTGCAAGATGGTGATAATTTTTTCTACGTCTTCACAAATGCTTTGTATGAATTTCTGTACGCAATCTTCACCGCGATAAATAACAAATTTTGATAAATCATTATTATAATCACAATGAATATAATAAGAAAAACTACATGGCACATGCTTGTGAGTGTTATAAGTAGTGGTATTACGTCCATCTCTTTCTAAAGGGACTAAAATCGATTCAAAGTCACCATTAATTACGAATGGTACTTTCATCTTATTCTTAAAGTTTTTAAAGTACAAGAAATTCCCATCTTTTTTAGGTAGCTCTATGTGTGTATGCCCACAACCAATAGTGCGGTGAAGTTCAAGTTTTTTTTCACTCGGAAAGTGTTGTAAACACCCACGACATAACCATATTCTACCATCATGTTTACTGATTTGCTTGCTTACCAAACGAGATAAGTTCTTAATCCAACAATAATGGGAGAGTGTCCCCTTCTCATTATACAATAAATCCACAAACCGATCGTAAGGTACTACCGAAATTCGTAAGGGTACAATTGTTAATTTTTCACTGTCCTTTTCAGCATTCTTTTTCTTAATGTCAATACCATACACATTAACACTGATTTTATTTAACCGTTCAAACTTTTTAATATCTAAATGGCAAACCGGAAGTTCTATATCGTTCACTTTAAAAACATCCTTATAACACAGGTACGATGAAGGGCGGTCATTATGTTTGTCAGCGGGGTAGAGGGCGCTAACAACTGCCCAAAAAAAGCACGCATTATCACGATTTTTAACACTCACACATGCCTTCTTCACAAGCACCGCTTTTGGGAGCGGTATATATGTAGATCCTCTCAACGGTGTATACTTGTTTATATTCACTTCAAAAAACTCAATTTTTTCAAGCGCCCACCCGCTGTCACGCTCTTGAAAGTCTTCACATTTTTTTAAAATGCTTGAAGTCATATTTTCGAAGAATGACGGAAAATCCACATCGTCTTTATGTAAACATACATTTTTGGTGTTAAATGATTTCAAATCACGTGTTATTTCCCCTTCAGCGTTAGTCTTCACAAAGGTACAAAATAGTTCCATATTTACTTTTATGCGTTTATGAATTTGTACTTCGATATCAATTAGTTTTTCAATATTTTCTCCAATTCGTAACATAAAAATTTTGGGATCTAATATTTTAGAGCTCCCATTAATCCGATAGCTTACAATTCTACATTTGAATGCATTATTCACAATGTATACTGCATAATCATTAGATTTTTCTTGAGTGCAAAGTAACTTATGACGTTTGGTTCTTGAATGAGTTATCAAACAGTTTGATAATACATTGTCATTACAAAAGTCGCAATGATATGTGGACGTCATTATGATGTTGGTGACGTGTGGTTGAAACGAAGGTTAGTTTATATATGAGCATGAATCCACACACCACCTAGCTTTTTACAGGACCATGCGGGGCAACGATATTATAATGCTAATATATGCATAACAACTTGTAACGTTTTGTTTTAGAATGTGCGATAATGCAGTAACTGATGGTGAATAATATGAACACTGCTATTAATATACCTGGTGTGGTTAAGTATATGCGAGCGATAGGGGTAATGAAGGTTGTTATTGTCATGGAAAATTAATAAACTCGGTTAAGTTCAATGAATCTTTTATTTTTAATTAAACAAAGATGTGTTAAACAGAATGTCAATTGTACAACACTTGAGTTCACAATCTACAATCGAGTTTTGATCACACACACAATCAATGAAGAAGAACGCTTGAGCGACTGTCGTCGGTCGTTTAGCTTTCAAATATTTCTTGAAGAAATTGAATCGATTCTCGTAGGTAGCCTTGAATTGGTTCAAATATTTTAAATGAGCGCTCACGCAGGTCATAATTCTTTCAATGTTCCACCAGTCAGAACGATCAATGAGGACAGCATGTTCATCATCACGGAGAATCAGTTGAGCGCCTTGTGTTTCTGTTGTAGTTGCAATCGGCTCTGTTGTAGTTGTAATCGACCCTGTTGCTGATGCCCATGAAGATGAAGCTGTTGCTGATGCCCTTGTGGTTAGACTCATCACAACAGGTAGCAGACGTTTATTATTGGTGAGCTGTTCGGCATTCAATGTGGTGGGTGGGGTCAGAAAGTTTCTCACTGCGGCAAGTTTTATCGAGTCTTCGATAAACTCAAACCAGTCTTCGTCGCTGATCGTTATCTTGTTCCCAAAGCTCACAAAAGGTTTAAACACAACTTGTGATCCCAAAGCTTCCAGTCTCAAAAACACATGGATGTCTGAAATTGCTGATGACGTAGTTCCTTCAATGTGATTCACGCTGTGGAGGCTGTGAGCCAATCGACAGCTTGTATTAACTAAAGACGCCGTGTAGGTGGGGTAGTAATAACAGTAATCCATTTTTTTTTTGTTGATAAATGAATGGACACATCCAATTTGAACAAGCGATGAAATGAAACTGATTAATTGGCTTTAACCACTCTACCGGTGAGGGCGCTGTATTCAAACAGTGAATCATGTATGATAAGACAGTAAGCTGTGGTGTTGCCAGGCAAACCTTTTTTAAAGTCCATCTCCAAACGTATATCCACAGAGCCAGAATTGTAGGTATCCAATTGGCGAGAG
The DNA here is from genome assembly GCA_947086415.1 of Pammene aurita. Classification (NCBI taxonomy): domain Eukaryota; kingdom Metazoa; phylum Arthropoda; class Insecta; order Lepidoptera; family Tortricidae; genus Pammene; species Pammene aurita. The sequence continues at coordinate 33,829,219 of OX352295.1, forward strand.
GTGTCAATAATAAATAGAGGAGTCTTGGTTTTAAAATGTCCCAATGTCACTGTTGGACTGGTAATTTGCTTTCCATAGTAGGCGAGTTGGAAATTGACAAACGCATCATACAATAGAGTGTAAGAACTCTTTTCAAAGTCCGCATCGAAGGAGTTGTATGGATAACTGTGAGAGTTTAGGTACACCTTACAATTTTGCAAATTACAATGATCAAACTGACTCATGTCTTTTACCCCATCATTTTTACGAGCCGTCTGCAGCCCAATTATGATGTAGCGCGGCTTCTCCAATTGACTGCTCGTTTTAATAGACCAAATATGTTTTTGAGCGTTGGCCGGTAGTAATGGATATTCATAAAGGTCCCACGTGCGAAAAGCGATATGAAGGGGTATATCATTTTCAATGTATCCCATTAAACGAAGTTTTTCCTTACCAGACACTTTAACTACCGGCATATGCCAAACGATGCGATTAATTTTGATATCTACATGTTTACTAGCATCTTTAGTCATAGCACAATTCACATCAGTGTTTGTTCGATTCAGTATCAACTCGTGTTTTGCATTAATTATCACCTTTTTATAGTCCTCGGCAAAACCCAAGAGGTGTGCTAGTGGAATGGTAAAGCTAAAGTCTCCATCGGTGATTTCTTTGTATGAGCCCATATTCCAAGAGCTACTTTCCAACGCATGTTCACATTCCTTTGCAAATGAAGCTAAACCTTTCATTGTAGTGGTAATTCCAGTTTTTAGTTCTATCAATTTCCACACCATTCAACTCGTAGCGTATGTCTTGAAACAAATATGCCATTGCATTGTTTATCAATGAACAGTCCTTATTGATGGTACCCTCAATTAACAAGCAGCTTTGATGTGGTAGTACTATTAAATCTTGTCTGTTGATTGCAATTCTAACTTCATCATTGTTTTTGAATGAATTGTTAAATGGGTTGTATGGATGTATTTCAATGCTTTCTATACTATCATCTATCACCGCCTTTTCCCCCACATTTAAGATTGTATCTGACGCTGACATACTTTATAGCCTAATCGATGAAGGAAGATGGCGTTAGGTTTGGTTAATTTTATGTTTTCAGTCTGTCCACCAATTGCTCGGGAGGTTAAGTAGGAAGGTGACCGATGATGATGATGACGTGTAGGAAGTGTGGCTGTTGTCTCACCAGAGAATTGATTCAGACTAATGGTGTTTGATGCGTGGTTTTGAGTTTTATAGATAATCATTTTGCTTTTCTGATATGTAATCTGATTGAAATATTTTCCTTTCTAAACTTGACTAATTTATTATGCTCGTTCACTATTCGCACTTCAATCCTTTGTATGGTATTCTCACGTTTCAGTGGAAGATAAATAATATTGGTGGGGCACTCTATAATCTGATATCCGGGCGGAACGTTGGGTGAGAATTCGTGAAGCACATGCGATGGTTTATTGTTGACAAATGATCCTTCAATGATGTTACATTCCATTCTTATAGAATTTGTGATGAGTATGTCTATAGGTTTATCGGACAAGTGAATACCCGGCCCCGCTTTGAGAACCTTGGACGAAAACCCGAAAAGCGAACCGATGGTGCGAGGTTTATCAAAATGTACATCGAGTTTTGGTGAAGTAATCAAACACTTTGATGTATTTGTATTCAATTCAATATCCACAATATTTGACACATCATCACCACACAATAACCTCATTTGCTTTTTTAAATATCTTATGATGTCAGCCAACTCGTAAGCCCCTTCGGGTATCTCTATAGTCTTATTACCATATTGAAACAAGTTGTTACTCTCATCAACATTTGGTATTTGGTTGAATGTTTTAAAATAAACTAAAGCACATTCGTAGAGTGTGTCTTCAAGCTCTATGGCGGGAAAAAGTCAGCTGAGAGCTCAGATTTATAATCATTCAAACTGATTGAAAAGGATGACATTGTCACGTGCCTAAAGTTGAAAACGATATGCGAGCATGTTTACAATGTCATCTTGTTTTATTTATAACCCGCGCAGCTGAGAATAGCACGCGAACATCTGTACAATGTTAGCTTGTTTTATTTATAACTCACACAGCTGAGAACTAGGTCACAACTGTTGACAATGTACATGCATGTAAACAAAACATTCGATAAGGATAAATAAATTGTAAAACAATCGTTCCGGATAGACAGTTTATTGTAAAAACATTGTTTTAACGGCGTCATAAAGAAATTTCAAACATAGGTGACCGCAATGATGGGTATTGTCCTTTTGCAACCTGTTGTAATTGTATTCAATGCGCACTGCCGGTTTTTTTAAAAGGGACATGCTGCTGTTGACGTAATCGTAACCTTTATTCATGTATTGAATAAACTCTTTTGGAGGCCTCAAGTCACCATAACTGTCAAAGTATAGGCAATTTCTTCCTTTTTAGGGTTCCGTAGTCAACTAGGAACCCTTATAGTTTCGCCATGTCTGCCCGTCCGTCCGTCCGTCCGTCCGTCCGCGGATAATCTCAGTGACCGTTAGCACTAGAAAGCTGAAATTTCGTACTAATATGTATATCAATCACGCCGACAAAGTGGTAAAATAAAAAGTGAATTTTTTTTTTTATTAGGGTACCTCCCCTATACGTAAAGTGGGGAGTGATTTTTTTTTTCATTTCAACCCTAACGTGTGATATATTATTGGATAGGTATTTAAAAATGAATTGGGGTTTCCTAAAATCATTTTTCGATAATGTAAATATTTTCGGAAATAATCGCTCCAGAAGTAAAAAAATATGCGTCCCCCCCCCCTCTAACTTTTGAACCATAAGTTTTAAAAATATGAAAAAAATCTCAAAAGTAGAACTTTATAAAAACTTTCTTGGAAAATTATTTTGAACTTGATAGGATGAATAGTTTTTGAAAAAAAAATACAAAATAATTTCTGAACTAAGTTTGTAATTTAACCGTATAAGCCGGTGTTTATTGTACCTGTAATTTCTACAAAATTACAATGAAATGACGTGCTTTCAAATAAAGTAAAAACGTATTTAATTGAATAACATACTAAAGTAAAAACGGTGAAAATCGGTTCACGCAATAAAGAATTATCCCATAAAAATCATCTTCCATACTTTATGCTCGCGCGTAATAGTTTACTCAATTTGCCGATAGATGTCGCTGTACATGGAACTCTCATATCATATCCTACATGGCGGTATTATTAACTCTTAAGTGGGGACACTTACTGTGACGGACGGAAAACTACGGAACCCTACAGTGAGCGTGGCCTGACACGCTCTTGGCCGATTTTTTCACATATGCCGTCCAGTGAGTTCCTTCACCAATGTCCAAATTCAAAATTCCAGTTTCATTAACATATGGACCGGAAGTGGGTAGGGTGTTTCTCATGAAGATACCTCTAAAGTGAGGTATTTTCCTTCTTTTTATGCATTTCATTATATCAACATCCGTTAGAGGGCGCTTTGGTAGATTTAGTTTTTTTTTTTTTGATATGATGAAAGGTACAGCCCCATTCCTGACTTGTAAGGTTTGAGATATAAACCCTTTCCAATTGAGGTTGTTTCGCCACGATTCCTCTTGACCATCTCGTAAATATTTTTTGCTGCTGTCGTTACACCTCCCGCAAGCGTGCCGGTCGCGGCTAACGCCCCCAACAGGGGAATTAGCGGTAAAAACCCCCCTCTCTTCGGTAAAGGAATCACACGTGGTGTTTTTACCACCTTACCCTTGACATATTTTTTTGCAGCCTTGATAGCCGTAAGAGCTAAAGCCTCTACCGATGGTACCTTACTATTTTTCACACGCTTTTTTCCGGCACCTCCCATTCGTTTTTTGACAACATCACGACTGGTTTTAATAACCTTTGAAAGGGGCACACCCATTCCACGCTTAACCTTGAATTTCATGATTTTATTTACACCGAGAGCGGCTAAGCGTTCGGGAAAGTCTCGTGATTCATAAAAACGCTTTTCAGCAGCGTCTGCCAATAGCAAATCGGCTTTATGTCTAGATTCTAAAGATCCGTTTTCTTTGTAAGCAATGTCATGTAGTTTACAAGCTTCATCCAAACCATTCACACCCTTATCACCACGAACCAATCTCTTGTCTAATTTAGTACCGGGTCCACAGTAATTGTATCCAGGTAAGTGAAGTTCGAAGGGTAACTCGTTGATTATATTGTTTATTAGACCTTGACCGCTTGCTTTCGTGACTTTTCGTGGCATACTGACTCTGATTGTGTAATACATGTTCTTAAGTAGATATCATGATTAGTAGAAAACTAATCTAATTTATACCACAATCACATTTACAATCAAGTTTAGTGCATTCCGCTTCCTTCATCTCGACCTCATCAGAGTTGGTAGCATCATCATCATCATCATCATCATCACCCTTGTTTACATCTACATCCATAAAACTATGTGACTGACAGTATGGACACTCGGCTTGAATGAAAGCGGGTTAATCTAGTTGTGAATAGCAGGCATCATCAGGGTGTTGATTGACAGGGTGTTGTCTACAGTAAAAATACTTTTTTAAATCAGGGTCGTTTTTTAAATGTTCCGGTAATTTATCCTCACAAGAACGTATATTTTCCTTGAAAATTTTTAAAAGAACATTTTTAGACACATTTTGTAAATCTTCCAATGTGATGGTTTGTTCAATATTATTAGTATTGGAGTTACCCATGATAATAATTTAAAAAATATAAATATAAAACAAACGTCCTTGCTTTAATACTGATCACACTAGAATGAAACTTAGAAAACAAAACACGTCTTTATAAATAGACTCATGGGACTTCCATGATAACACTATCAATCATCATAAACACAGCGCTTTACTACCAAACAGTATCCGGTGTTTGATCAGTGGACCGTCTGGGTGTGGTTAAAACTAATGTTTTGCTATCACTGCTGCTTGAGCCGAACGGATTAAAATTTTTAAATGTGTATCTATACTCAAAATCCCTTCAACAACCGAAATATGTGTTTTTAAATGAAATACTCAGTAAGGTGGATGGTTTGTCATTTTTCCCCTTTAATGATAAGAGTGATGTTGTACCGCCGGAAGAGGCGGGGGAGAATAGTGTGGTTATATTTGATGACGTTGCCTTACAAGGTCAAGATACAATACGTCAGTACTTTGCGATGGGACGTCACAGAGAACTGGATTGTTTCTATTTATGTCAAACGTACAGCAAGATACCTAAACAGCTGGTGAGAGATAACGCTAATTTGATACTACTGTTTAAGCAGGATGAATTAAATTTACGTCATGCTTACAACGATCATGTCAATACCGACATGAGTTGGGAACAATTCAAAAAGGTGTGTGAAACGTGTTGGCATGATAAATATTCATTCATTACCATTGATAAGGAAAAAAGTATCGACAAGGGTCGTTATCGCAAATGTTTTGATTACGTAATACACGTTTAAACTTTCAAGTGTATATATGGTAACAATGTCATCTTTTTCATATCATTTCAAACATGGACTCGGTCGATGTCAATGCTGTTTTTGGTGATAAACACTTGAAAAGAAAATTAGTAAAATCAGTGGATTCTTTAAAAAAGAAATTAAAAACGCTCCAATCACACAAGTCTGCCCTAACCACTTCTCTTGAGGAAACGTTTGAACCAATCACAAAGCCGCTAAACGTTTTAATATCTAAAACGAAACATGATAAGGATGTAAATATGGTAAAAACTGAACTGATTCCTCCTACATCCATATCAATACCGCATACTAAACAAGAGGAATCATTGAAAAAGCCCTACTCAACAAAACTAGAAAAAAATGTGATTGAATCAGAAAATGAAGACACTGAGGATGATGATGATGATGATGATGAGGGTGGATATGAAAGCAGTGTAGATACTCAGTTAAATATAGATTCTTCAAATAAATATGTATCTCGCTTGTTAGAAGCTGTTAAAGTGCCTTTTGGCGCATACCTAAAAGAAGACAACACTATATTCGTTGGAGACAGTCAGCTAAAGATTGATAACAACAAAAAACTGATAAGGGTGAAAGAAGAAAACTACCATCTCACCCCTGGATTAATGGAACTGTTGTTTAAAAAAACACCTATTGATGAATTAATTACCACAAGTAATCTTGATATATAATTACAAACACGAATGCACATCGTCGTAATTTTACACCCTATGACCAAATACAGGGTGATAAGAGTGATAAATATAACAAGTACATTAAACCCTTTATAGTGAAACAAAAACAGCCAAAAGTAGGTGGACGTCTCCCTTCACACCAAACTCATATACTCAAAACCAAACAATACTTTCCCGATACTGATATTGTTTACTGGAATGACCCGAATGAATTAGTCGATCGATTACGTTTGTTGATTGCATCACAGAGCGCAGGAAATACAAATCATACTAATGAAATAAACTCCATCTTAGAAGAGCTTATGGAAGCAGGAATCATAATAAAGTAAGCATGCAAAGTTAAAATAAAAATAGAATACTCATTAGTAATTAATCATTCTCACCATGCCCATCAACAAGTTTGGTCAGTATTTGAATGAAAACAACCGCTCGTCTCCTTTCGGTGATAAGCTTGAAGGTGACGTCATCGATTGTTTGGGGAAAAGAATAACACGTGTCCAGGACGGCTTTTATAAGAGTGATTGTATTACCAAAGGACAATTGGACAGTATAAATATAACATGTTTGAAAAAAATAAAAGATAATTCAAAAAATATAACTGGACTACTATTGAGAATCCAATCTTTAGAAGGACGTTTTACAAAGCCGCTGACAGTTACATCATCATCATCATCAACACCACCACCACCTATCGCTAACCCATCTACAACCACCACCGAGAAAAAACATGTTCCGTTAACAACCGTTGAGAAAAAAATGACATCAAAACCCACCCCTGTTAAGACACCACTGGAGAAAAGAAAACGTGTTTAAACATGAGTAAAGCGGATGTAGTGAAAGAAATACACAAATATGCTAGAAAAACATTTCCCAGGAGAAGGTTCATACAAAAAGGATTGGATGATACGTGGCAAATTGATCTTATCGATTTACAGAAGTACTCTCGAGATAATACGGATTATAAATATATTTAGGTGTGTATTGATACATTTTCAAAGTATTTATGGATGCAACCGTTAAAGTCTAAAAATAAAACTGATGTATGCAATGCAATGATGCAAATACTTAAGGGTAGTAGACATCCAAAAAATTTACAATCTGATGCTGGTAAAGAGTTTTACAACAAAGATTTTTCTAATCTCATGAAGAGATTTAATATAAATCATTACTCTACCTTTACCATATTGAAAGCATCGATCGTTGAACGTGTGATAAGAACTATAAAACATTGGATGTGGCAGATGTTTAGCTTTAATGGATCCTACAATTGGATGAGGCATTTGACAAGTCTCACCGAACGATATAATACAAAGGTTCACTCTACCATTAAAATGCCGCCTTCAAAAGTTAATAAAACCAACTCTACGGCTCTGCTTCATAAGGTTTATAATTATTTGAAGATAAAGTCACCATCCAAGCTTAGAGCGGGTGATTACGTCAGAATATCTAAATATAAATCAATTTTTGCAAAGGGCTATACGGCAAATTGGACCGCTGAAATATTTCAAATTGTAAAGGTGAATACTACTCAACCTACCACTTATCTATTGCAAGATTCTAGCGAAGAGCCTATATCTGGATGTTTTTACGAGCAAGAACTGCAAAAAGTTAAGAATCCTGACATTTACCTTGTAGAGAAGGTTTTGAAGCGAAAGGGAAATAAAGTTTACGTTAAATGGATGGGTCTAAACGAAAAAACTTGGATCGATAAGAGTAATGTTATCAATTGATCTTTTGTATTATCACTTGTGAAAAAATAAAATTATAGTTGATATTATCTGCAATTTCATTTACAACCCAAACATCGCACATGTAAAATAAAACAAATAATTTACACACATAACACAAAATAAAATTTTATTAAAATCGAAAAAGCCAAAATTAATGAAATACACAGACAAAAAAGTTAAATTAATCAAATTAAAATACTAAAGATATGTATATAATCATTTAAAAATATATATATTGATATCTTCAGTATTAGGTCAAAACAACTAAAAATACATTATTCAATCATGAAATTAGGCATATGTTCTTGACATTGAAACATGTTTCGCTAAGCGTTAAAGTATAGATACTCGTAGTAGACAATTTTTGACCTAGATACATTAATTATTAGATTATCAACAAAACAAATGCAAATCGTTTACAATATGAAATAGTTACTACTCTGATTCAATATCTAAAAATAAACATATTAAAGTGATAACGTTTTTTACCATTATATCATCAAAATAATAAATATATATCTATAACAATCTGGTGGTTTTTTTTTTCAAAAGGAACATGAAAGTAATATAATCTGTATTTATTTCTCAAACAGATTCTTCAAAATATGATGTAATACTATCCCACATACACATAAGTACATGAAACAATTATAATTGTTATAATACATTGTGAAAAGTTAATGACGTAATTTATATTTCATTGAATTTAATTACCCGATAGCATCTCATTTACCCGATAATGAAGAAATTAATTGTCATTTAATTGTTCAATCAAATTTTGGTTTAAATTCATGTCATTTTATTTGAAAATAAACAGAAAGCAATAATGTAAATTAGCTCCTAAGTACCTCCACTTTAACTTTATCAAATCATTTCACATCACTTTACTGAAATGCAATCTCAAAGGTACGCCCCACGGCACCTTTTACAATCATGTAAATACTGCCACTATTTAAGTTGTCCAAAACTTTGTCGTCCAGGTCGCTGAATCGTTCCGGTAGAGAGACGCTCCCAATGTCTTTTATCACCACTACGACGTGGAACTTATCGGTGTCAAATATAGATTTCATTCGGATACATGATTCTATTAATAGAGGCACGTTATGGGGTAGGTCCTTGACTTTAACCCAGGTTCTTGTAGCCCCGGTTGGGTTTAACAGGTCCAGAGAAGACATGATTAAGTAGGAAATACTAAGTTGCAACTTACAAAATTTGCAAACCGCACGCGCACTGTTTATAAGTCGTTGAGTTTATGTGTATGAATAAAATTAGATTACTAGCTTATATAGCTCAACTAACGGGGCGCGGGGGAAGAATAATTATCAACAAGTATGTATATGCTTAATTACATGACTGAAAATAAAACTAAACGTAGTAATATAAGTTGTGGTTGAATAAAGATTTTATTCAAGGCTAAATTATGTATCATAAGGGTAACGAGTGCGTTACCACCGCTTCAGCAGCATTGGCATGTATCTAGGTCACATGCATTTACTGATAAGAGCAACCACAGAAATACCTATACAATCACTATATACCTACCATGAGCGAGAATTGTCTCATGTCACTATATACCTAAAGTGGTCCAAAACTGTCATATCCTCCCTACTCTAGGAATTCCGGATTTAGTCCATTTGTGAAGAATTAAAAATTAACCAACTCTGAATGACATTAAAAAGTCTATAGCGATACCGAGTTATTTAAGCTAGCAACTGCATACCACAGATAGCGGAGCAGAGGGTGTTTTTAATTACTCATTCCGACAATTAAGGTAAAGAACGGAAAACTACTTAGTTTATGTTATTAATGAATCAAAAACCTGCTTTTCTTGAAATAAATTCCCAAACAATAGAACAAAACCAAAACGATGCGAATGGTCTCACTAGCGCCATCTAGTCTCAACTTGTGACAACTCGTGACTTCAGAGGACCGTATCAAGATAACTATTTGCGTAGAATGTCGATACGATCGCCTGAACGAATCGATAGGTGGCGCTATGCACCCTAAATTATAACATTAACGAATACTACCTAATCTTTAGAAACCTACAAGGGGAGGCAATTTTATCTACGTAACAGTGCTTCCCAACCCAAGTAAAATTTTGACCAAGACAAAATTTTGAGCTGGCCTCCAGCTCGCAAAGCCCATCAACAAATATTAGAAAACACATGAAAGAAAAAAAGCAACGAAATCGAACCCACGCAATATTAAAACTGTCACTTAGCAACTATCTTCTAACAACGTATTATTTAAGGAACAAAACTTTTAACATGCTGGATGTGCCAGGACCCTAAATTCTTACCACTATTCAAATCTTCCAACTCGTATACCAAATTCGAAAGTTTACGAACTACTCTGCATTTAACAAACTTAGGAGCAAGCTTAGCCATGAAAAACTTACTTTGAAACGTCTTTTTCATTACAACATCACCCACACTGAACTCTACCGACTGCCTACCTCTATTGTAATAACGAGCACTTCTGTCATGGGCCTTAACTAGCGACAATTTAACCCGCTCGAATACATCCTGTAGACCCCCTATAGACTCTGCATACCCGTCGGGAGAGGCGATGGACAAGTCTAATTTAGAGGTTTGGCAGTCCCCATAAACTTTACCGCAGGCAACGGCTTCTCGACCATGAACCAAGAAGAACGGAGAATACCGAGTCGTCTCACTAGTAGTGGAATTCATGGCGAACTGAACCTTAGGTAAAGCCAGGTCCCATGCTCGGTGATCATTTTGGACCATGATCGACACCGTAGTCATCAAGGTTTTATGGTAACGCTCTACCGAGTTAACCTGAGGGCAGTAACGTGGAGTATAATGAATCTGAGGGATGAAATACTTCTGAAACAAAGCTTTAAGCTCGTTTCCCGTGAATTGCGTCGCATTATCCGCAATCACGGTGCGCGGTACGCCATGCTTGAGAAACACTTCATCCTCGAGACGTTGGACGATAGCCTTACCGACGGCTCGTCGCAAAGGGAAAAACATCACGTATTTCGAGAAACAACATAAAACCGATAAAATGTAGATATAACCAGCTCGCGAGCGAGGTAATGGACCTACTAAGTCTATGCTAAGCGTGTCGAACGGACGCGAACAACCCTTAGGGTCGCCCATCGTACCAGTAGGAGGCTTCTGCGAGTTTTTATATTTAGCGCAAACCTCGCAACCTCGAATGAAGTTAACTACATCCTGGTACATGGACGGCCAAAAATAATGTAAAGATAACCGTTTGTAGGTCTTAAATATCCCTAAATGTGAGAGCTCTTCGCCATGACAAGTCCCAATCAACTCGTTACGTTGATCGGACGGAATTACTTCTTTCCAGTCAAACTCATCCGAGAAATTAAACTGACTTTTAGAATAGCGCACGAGTTTATTATTATGTATCGTGTAATTCGGACAAGAAGCCGGAGATTCCTGACATTTTTGAAAAAGCTTGTTATACCATTCACACGAACGGATTTCCATAACTTGTACACTACGAGATAAAGCGTCTGGCACCACGTGTTCTTTGCCCTTACGGTGCACAATTTCGAAATCGTAAGGCAACCGACAATCCCAGCGAGCCAATCTTCCCGTCGGATTAGTTAAATTGAAAAACCACTTTAAACTCGAATGATCGGTAATTACTTTGAAGCGGAGTCCGCCTTCCAAATAGGGTCGAAAATGCTCTATGCTAAAGACTACGGCCAGAGCTTCGCGTTCCGTGGCAGAGTAATTACGCTCAGCGGGGTTCAATGAGCGGCTGGCGTACGCAAGCGGGTGCTCCAATCCGTCGGACATCACCTGAGTCAGGGTGCCCGCTACGCCATACCCGGATGCATCACAATGCACAATAAACGCTTTCGAAAAGTCAGGACATGAAAGTATAGGAGCAGAAATCAACGCGAACTTTAACTTTCTGAACGCCTTATCGGCTTCCTCCGACCAAGAGAAGGGGGGAGCGTTTTTGCGAGTGCTCGTTAGTGCGTGCAAAGGAGCAGCTATGGCACTAAAATTTTTAATGAACCTACGGTAATACGAAGCGGTACCAAGAAATCTTTTTACCTCTTTCCGGTTAGTAGGAGAAGGGTATTCTTCTATAACATTGATTTTAGAGCGGTCGGTGTGCAACCCTCGCTCGTCAACTACGTACCCTAGGTATTTAAGTTCACTACGGAAGAATTGAGACTTCTGGTAATTAATAGTTAAATTCGCGGCAGATAAACGATCTAGAACGCGAGATAACAATGAAATGTGTTCCTCGAAGGTCTGAGTCACAATTATAATATCGTCTAAGTACACGAACAGCCTATCATTAAATTCAGGTCCAAATAGCCTATCCATTAAGCGCTGTTGGATTGCCGGAGCCCCAGTCAACCCAAAACACATGACCTTGAATTGGAACAAGCCGCGTTTTGACACCGTGAAAGCCGTACGTTCACGCGAGGCTTCGACTAAAGGGATTTGCCAGAACGCGCTTTTCAAATCTATAGAAGATAAAAATCTCGCATCTCGTAACTGATCCAAGATACGTATCTTGGATGCTATAAAGGTAAGGGATACGCATCACGCTTGCTCACTGAATTGAGCTTGCGGCTGTCTAAACAAAAACGTAGTTCATCGTTGGCCTTAGCGGTAAAAAGAGTTGGATTGTTCCACGCACTGGTACTAGGTTCAACTACGTCCTGTTCCAACATTTGGTAGACCAAATTAACGGTTAAGCTCAACTAAGCGGTGGGGAGAAATAGGATAGTAACGCTGTTTAATCGGAGGACTATCACCCGTATCTATTGTATGAGTGAGCAAGTGTGTACGGCCCGAGCCTTTTTTCTCAAATGAAATTTCTTCAAAACCACGAATAATTCCGTCAGCGGTCGACCGTTGTTCCGCCGTTAGCTCCTGGAAGGAGTGAAGATGCTTCTCGGGCACGACCTCGTTCACGGTAGTGTTCGGCACCTGGTTACCATACAGGCGGAACAATTGCGGTGCTATGTTGAACGCTTTCCAGAAGTTAACTCCGAGAATCATACGACTACCCACGTCGGGTATCACGTAGAATTTAATTTGGCGCCTCATTTTTTTAGCAGTTACAGTTAAATAAATACAGCCAATTATCCTCGATCGAGTTTTATTAGCTACCGTAATGTGAGTACCATCGGTAGCCGATACTAACTTAGCTCCAAGAGACAAAAACTCCTCATGCGAGTTCGAACCTAAAATACTAATCCCAGCCCCCGAATCCAGGATACCACGAAAGGAACGAGCGAAAATCTCCACAGGCATGTGAGGACGCTCGTCATTATTAATAAATCGACACCGAACCACCGAAACGGGAAGAGACATTAAAGTATTTACTATAAGAGGGTAATCAGGAGAATTGATACTAACTCCTATATTATCTTCCCCAAAATAGACCATATTGCAAGAGTGCCCACGTTCACAATCGTAAGGGACTCGAGACTCGGCGGTCCGGGTTAACTAGTTTTTTGAGACACCAGGTTTAGCACCAGTATCTGCAGAGGTAGAAGTAGAAGCGCGAGGAGAGCACTTCGGACAATCCGGATAAAACACGCCTGCCTTACCGCATTTAAAACAAACCACACGTTTAGAGTTACACTCCCTTAAACTGTGAGTATCCACTCGACAACGAACACAATACGGTTTCTCCATCGGATTAACTGCCTCTACCTTAGAACGAGAAGAGGGTTTACAACTCAGGTCTGCGGCCAAGGTCGACATCGAAGGTTTAGGAGGCTCTACGAATGCATTAGCCCGCTGCCAGCTATCCTCCAGCACACGACACACCCTCTTCAGATCCTTTAAGTTTGAAACCGACTGAATTGCCAAAGGCACAATGTACTCCGGTCGTACGTTAATCGAAACAATATCGAATTTATCCTGATCCGACAATTCACTATTCAGCCTACAGAAATAGTTCTGCATAACGCTAATGTACGTTGAAATATTTTCATGGGAACCCTAAGTACGATTCCTAATTTCTTTAAGTAAACGCCTGTCGTAATCGAATGGCAAGAACTCGTCAATCAAGGCGGTCTTCAATTGATCCCACGTAGATACCTCGGCGCGTATACCGCGGTACCATAACAATGCGTCCCCATCAAATAATTCTACCGCGGAAGCCAATAACCGGGCCTCCGTGATACGACGCGAGGCGGCCAACTCCTCCACCCTATGTAAGTCCGACCAGTAAACTTAAGATTTAAGGAGCTAACTGTTTGATATTTATTATAGCACGACAAAGAAGAACCCCCGGATGCATCCTCAGTCTGACCTGAATTCGCTGAACCATCCCTCGCATCCTCCAAACCAGCGTTGGAATGAGTCGACACAAATACCGAGAGCATATTGTCTATTTTGGACAGGATGCGGGTAAGTCGGTCCAACAACCCTGAATGTGAAGCGGTATCCGTAGAGTCCTCAGGGACAATCCGTGTCAGTCGATGATACAAGTTTTGAGAGCACTTCCTTAACTGCCACTGCCAGTGTCCGAATCCTTGGCGTCGACATTTCGAGTGAAGTCCAGTTCCGCGGCCATTTAGAGGGTAAGGCCAAGTTGGCCTCAAAAAAGCTCGATGTGCTCAACAGATCGAGGCAGTATTTCACTCCGGCCCACCGCCTCCAGCTTTACAAGGCACAAGTACGCCCACATATGGAATACTGTTCTCATCTGTGGGCGGGAGCGCCCCAGTACCAACTTCTCCCTCTTGACCGCATCCAACGGAGAGCGACTCGAATTGTCGGCTGCCGGGATTTTACGGATCGGCTTGACTCCTTGGCGCTGCGTAGAGATGTAGCCTCGCTCTGCATCTTCTATCGCCTCTATCACGGAGAGTGCTCCGAGGAATTGTTCGGATTAATCCCTGCCGCCTCTTTCCGCCATCGTCCTACGCGACAGCATTACCATCATCACCACTTAGATGGTTGGCAGTCCTCAACTGTGCGTTTCTCGAGAAACTTCCTGCCTCGCACAACAAAACTGTGGAATGAACTGTCGTCTGCGGTATTTCCGGACCGATACGACCTTCAAACCTTCAAGAAAAGAGCGTATTCCCATCTTAAAGGCCGGCAACGCGCTTGTGACCCCTCTGGTGTTGCAGGCGTCCATGGGCGGCGTTAATTGCTTACCATCAGGCGATTCGTCTGCTCGTTTGCCTCCTATTTCATAAAATAAAAAAAGTGGTTTCCTAACGCTTGAACCCTATTAAGGGACTTAAGAGTAATTGGAGTTTTAGCGGCAGTGATCAATTTTTCCAATTCGACAACTTTCTTTCGAATAACCGTTAATTCTGGTGAAATTTCTCCTTCAAATTCCTCTATGTCATCGGACGGTAGTTCCTTAGCTAACTTCCTAATTTGCTCCCTTAAACCCTTTACATCTTTAGCTGGGACAGCGTCCCTTACTGACACTTCATACTCCAACTCATACTTATGCAATAAATTAAAATTAATTAGATGGTCTTCCATATTAATAATAATAATAAATACTCTTTATTGCACACCTCATACAGTTACAAGCACAAATTTTAATTAGATAAATTTAGGTAGAGGTAACAACAGGCGGTCTTATCGCTAATGAGCGATTTCTTCCAGACAACCTTTGGGTAGTGGAGACTAGAGAAAAACAATAAGCAGTAGGTGGTGCATAGAACCAAAAGAGACGAAATAGATAACACAGCACATTCATATGAATATACATACTTAAATAAATACAAAATAAACATACATATACGTACATATATACATATATAATACACACAATAAGAAACAACAGTGTCAACTTAAAAACCTAAGGAAGAGATAAATAGTATTCCTTAAGTTGCGATTTAAAGCTACCAATAGATTGCGCGCGTTTAATGTTGAGAGGGAGAGAATTCCACAAACGAACGGCCTGGAACGTAAATGAGCAATTATAAAATTTGGAAGATGAAGATGGCACTTTTAGGAGCAATTTTTGAGAGGATCTAATAGAATTAAGATAAGAGAAACGCTCTTTGAGGTAGCCGGGAGTTGCAGGGTTAAAAAGTATAGAAAAGAGTAAAGTTAAATACAGTTCCACTATTTTAAACTTAAGTAGGTACAGTTAAGCCCTTGCTTAACTTAAGGAAATTGAAACTTTTAAACTAATTTGTAAATTTTTTTAAACTTAATTATTTTGCCCCGACTATCTGACAAACCAAGTAAAATTATTAAAAATGACCAATTATCTTAATTTTATATAATATTTTGTTTAGGTGGTTAAACGCCACTTACTATTAAATTTATAGGAAACACTACACTTTATAGCTAAGTACTTATAACATGTGCTATCTTAACCTCCAAACATTACCACAAATCTCAATTATTTATTCCTCATATAAGACTCCTAAGTGAGTGTTCTTAGAGGTGTGTGCGACTAGCTGACTAATTGGTATTTACTAATGTACACGCCCTTGCCCTAATCCCGTTCAATTGAGACACCTGTCTATGTATCGCGTTGTAACTGGTAGTGCCTTGGCCTGTAAGGTGATAGTTTGTACTCCCACTGTTTAAACTCATATTGTGTAACTGTCTATCATATTCATACAGAACATCAGTCGTTAGTGTACTGATTTTACATGGGCGTTGACGACTAGAGTTTGTCTAATGAAAGCTGAATCTAAAAAGAGCGGCAAATTAAAAAAAAAAATTTCATATGATTACCGACCAAAATAGGAATTAACGATTTTGATACTTTCTGATTTTGTTTATTTTAGTGGGTGCTAAGGGAAAGTCGCACTTTTTCACAATACTAGGGCTCGTATATTAATTTAATAAACTACATTCAAGTCTAATACCACTCTCAAGTGTCTGTTATCCATACTTAAGACCACACTTTAGTTGTGGTTAAAGATATTTATTTGTCTTAAAAGATTTTTTTTTGCATCATAATTTGAGTACAGTTTATTAATATACAAGCCTACAAATACGTATGTTGCGGTACTCTGTGTCAATTTATAAAAACCGATGAGAAATAAATGCAAAACACCGCTTTCTTATTTGTGAGTTCCTTATAGTAAAAAACACTAGAATAAAAAGTCACGAATTATAATTAAAAAGGTTTTATTTATTATAAGGAACTATAATCAAAATCCGTTTCCAGGTACTCTACTTCCAATGATTCATCTAAACTACTGCCAGAGTCATCACGCACACTGATAATAAATGATTCGAGGTTTTCGGTAATTCCATCCTTGGTTTTGTATTGAGCTTCTATATTAAGTATATGATCTATCATTTTCTTCCAATGATCTGGTGTTATGCTGTTCAAAAGCCTCTTTAATAATATTTTCGACCTCAGCTACTGATACAGCAATATTTTTGCTTACGACATTTCTCTTTGCCGAACTCCATATAAGTTCTATGGGGTTGAGGTCCCAATGATAATGCGGAAGCCTTAAAACCTCATGACCATGCGCCTTTAGAATTTCGTCTGCTTCGTATACTGGGTCCGGTTTGTGTTTTTGTACCAATACAAAAAAAACCATGTATGACTTTTTGTTATGGAGGAGCGTAGCTTCCTGATGCAGGTATTTTTTACTTAATAGGAAGTTTCCACCTTGATGTCATTATGTCAAACAAATTTAAGGATATAAAATATTTTTCATTTTCATTTTTCTTACAAGAAGTTCTGCAACGGTATGATATTGTTCATAATGAACTTTATTGGCACGAAACCACTCTTGTATTTCAGCTTTGCGGCAGTTGGTATTAGGTGCCTTATTAATTTGCACCGTGTGATAGCTTGCATTGTTCATGACAATGACGCTTGGTTCAGTCAAATTGGTAATAAGCTTCTCACGTAACCACTTATTGAAATTTGTGGCATTCATATCACGGTGGTAGTCAGCTTTTATTGATTTTGTGCTAAATGTTAATAAAGCATTAGGCACAAAACCATTTTCTGATCCAGCGTGGACGATAATAAATCTTTTCCCAGATGAGATATTGTTAACTACTCCTTGAGTGGAAGGCCCCTGCCACAACCTTTTGTTTTGTACTTCTGGTGAGCATAAGTCTCATAGAAGTATATATTTTTTTTACCTTCAGCTCGTTTTGATGCAATAGTTCTTAAGTAACCATGTCGCCAAGCAGAAGCAGTGATGAATTAAGAAGTGAATTTCTTACACCACCGAATACAGATAAGTGGGAATCTGTGGCAAGTGAATTTCAAGCCAGAGCAACTTTCCTAACTGCTTAGGTGCCGCGGATGGGAAACACATTGAGATACGGATTGAGAACTTTTCCTCTGCCGGGTCTATGAATTATAATTATAAAGGCTATTATTCAATAGTGCTTCTAGCAGTGGCCGATTCTAACTACAAATTTGTGTTTGTCGATATAGGAGCTTATATAAAAGACTGACTCGGCCATTTTGCAGCGTACAATGTTTTTAATAAGCTACTGACTGAAGAAAGATTACAAGTACCTAATCCAACTCCTCTACATCCTTCTCTAAGCAACAGAATGCCATACGTTTTAGTGGGCGTCAAAGCTTTTCAACTTAATAACAATTTGTTACGACCGTATGGTGGAAAACATCTTTATATAAAAAAAAACGAACATTTAACTTATAACGGGCTGGGGTGGGTGTGAACAGGAATTTAAATTATAAAAATGGCTGAGGAACTAATTTCCCCCAAACCTCAGAAAGATGGTTCACGATCCCCAATTTCTAACTACTGCAAAAATATTCATCAAAATGTGCTCACGGCTTAAGTTAGACTAATAAGGTCGCGGGTAGGCCTCCCCTGAGGCAAGGCTTCTAGATCTAGTATTTAAAGTTAGGACGCCCTAGATCTTAGACCCTCGACAATCGTAAGACATGTTCAAATGAAAAGCAAATCATTACACAACTTATTTTTATTTCTTATACTCACACAGTATGTAACACCGTACTTATGGATCCATACGTTTAAACACCCATCTCTCTTAAATCAATATAAACACCTTTCAAGTATCTGGGCTTTAACCCCAAAATGATCAACGGCTATATCCGTGTTATAAATTCTAAGTGTATGGGATTAAGTTACTTAATTTACAACATAAAAAGGTAGCGCTCCTCCACTCTTCTTATTAAATCTTATTCCTTTACGTTATGGAGGCAGGCGTTACCTCAACTACATACCAGTCCATCTTCATATCATCAAAGGATACATTTTACACGGTGTGTTCTCAAAGGGAACACAGCTTTTAAACAAGGACGGTTCGTTTATAATCTCTACTACTAAAATTAACTCACAGTTTTCCTGCTATAAAGCGATGGCTATTTCAACTAAGTTGTCTTAAAACAAAGAGTGTTCAAGGAACCAGGGGTGTTCTTAAAAGGCTGGGGTGTGTCCTGCCATTAGAGTGTAACCCGCAATTGTGCCAATCCCGGAACTAGGGTGTGGGATAGGATAGAGTGGGGTTAAATCCGGAACTAGAAACCCTAGAATTAAAATATTCCAGTTAAAAAGTCTTTCAAGCATTTATTAATTTTTAATTTCTTCTAAAAGAAAACCTAAGGTAAGCAAGATATCTCTTATTCAACTTACCAGAATTAACTGGGTTTTCTTTCCATTACTCCTGCCGTGCGGCATGACCAGTAGAGGTTAAGCTTCAAAGAGTACAACGACATGTCCCGAGATTGCTGTATATGACAAATGAGATATTTTAGGTTATGGAAATACGAAGAAAGCCACTCTCTACCCAATCCTTTACTTATAAATCACGAAAGTAACTTACCAAATATATTGCTTTGGTATTTTGATTTGTGGATGAATATCAAAATGTATTAATTTATATTTAATATTCTAATTAATGGGCAGGATCATATATTCCGTACATACCAGACGGTTATTATTAGCTACACGAATTATAATAGGGTTTTGATGCTTTTGAATAGCAATACCACCCGTAGCAAATACCAGACGGCTACCTTTACCTATACTAGAAAACTTGTGCTGGCACCTGAATTCAACATAGCCCTAAAATTTAGACTTAGTATATTTTAACTCTGTCATCTCCCTCTGGAGGATTAAAGAAAATTGTCTTTTCTGCGTGGAAGGGAGCAGAAGGTTTATAGTAATTTTTATTAGAAAAGACAAAATTATTTAGATTTTTGAAACGGGGTTACATTTTGAACATTCAGGAGTACGAACTCCTTTTTCCCCGCATTTATAAGAAACGATCTCTTGAGAGACCCTACAAGTTTTAGTGCAATGGTTGACCCTACCACAACGGAAACATTTCAAATTGGAAGGGCTTTGAGCTGCGGCAGCTACAAAAGCCTTAGAAGAGTTAGGTGAGCGCAAGGGATAAGACCCCCGTCGATATTCTACCTTATTTGAGGAATACTCGAATAAGAACCTCCTGACTTGTTAGGTAAAACGGGTTTACGAAATTGCTGAGCCTTAATTTGGGCCAGCTCTATGCGCTTGCAGAGTGTTTTAATTTTATATAAAAATAACATACATCTTGTAAAAGTACCTTAAAAAAACCTAAAGGTCCCAGTTATTTCCAAAAATCTTAAGGAGTACCCTCCTTATTCCGGACAACAAAAAATATTTTTATTTTTATTTTGCTGCACATATCACACGACTAAACAGACTGATAAAATCAGTCTGAGCATCAAGTGCGGTCTGAACAGAGGTGCTATATAAGACGGCGCATCATTTCATCTTGCCAGAAGTAAAAAATGTCCCCGCAAAGGGCGTAAATTTGAATCGTACGATTTTAGCCGGTGTCCGATATTGGCCGAACTCACCTTACTTTCCATGCCTGCACCGTTTTAGGCCCGTGTTTGCGGAGTACCTACGCGTGCATTCCACTGCGCTTCATAATTTGTGCTTCCTAG
Organism: Pammene aurita; assembly: GCA_947086415.1. Classification (NCBI taxonomy): domain Eukaryota; kingdom Metazoa; phylum Arthropoda; class Insecta; order Lepidoptera; family Tortricidae; genus Pammene; species Pammene aurita. The sequence goes on from OX352295.1 coordinate 33,849,949, forward strand.
AGGCCCGTTATACTCGCCGTTTGCGAAGTTTGTGTGCTGCGCCATGTACTCGGCCAGCATCCTTTTTTGAACGCCCATCGACTGAAAAACATGTTCATCCATCACATTAAAAAACTATCTAGTATATATTATCTAGTATATATGTTACCATACTACCCAACTACTTTTACAATTGTATATTTTTTCCAGTCATTTTCAGGATTCATTAGTAAATTTATAGACTTTCAAACTCAAACATTTATCTCTTGCTTTTTGGCCACATACAGGTTTTTCATTCTCGCCGATCCATTTATTAGGAGCAGCCGATATATATATTCATCGTTTTCGGATATAAATATGATCACTGCATAAATAAGCTGAAATATATAGTCCACCAAATCGTCCCTTGGCTGCAAAAACCGCTTAACTGCATGACATGTAGTTTCGAGGAGAAAAACGCATATAAAGATTTGCATTTTAATATTTCTATGAAGGGCCAATAATGGCTAAAGAATGTTCGTGTTTTTAACTTTTTATATGAACAGATATATAATAAACGATAAGTTTATTATGACTATTTGACTATATTTCCCTTTTGTTTAGGATAAGAGGATAAAATTTAGGGTTTACCGTAAAAAGTGCTGCAGTTAAGCGGTTTTTCCTGAAGACACCTTTTTTTTGTATCTCCTTTAAAATAATAACCTTAGATCGGAATTTTCGATTTATTATACTTTCTGATTTAAAATAATAAACGTTTGACCGGAATAAAGTCTTCAAACGATTTCAGATCCTATACCAAATCTTTTTTTTTGCTGCGCTGATTGGCAGGGGATTTTGATACAGTTGTTGCAACGTGGGAAGTTGGAATTCTTCTTCTGCCACTGATTCCACAGAGCAAGGATTGGACCTACGATTGCTTTTTCTCGGCCGTGGGCTAGGTTGAACAGGTCTGGGGTCGAAGCTCTTTAAGTCCTCAGATATATCGTAATTGAAGTACACGTTCTTGTCCCCTTTCACATACTTTATGCGTTTAATTTTCAACAATTGGTTACCTTGTCTGTCTTTTGCTTTATTTCGTAACACAGTTTCTGCTAACATTTTCAGGTCAAAAAAATCATTATACTTGAATTGTTTTACCTGGTAAGGTGGCTTTATCACCTTTTTATTAGAGTTTGGTGGGTAAAAGAATGCCTTAGTTCTGGCTTTTTTGAAAATATTTTTCCAGTCTGTGATTGAGAATACATCAGTGCCTTTTAGCATTTTCAATTGCACTGTGCATCGGAAAAAATAATGTCATCGCCCTCGTGCCATGCTTCCGTTAATCCATGATTATTTTGTTTCTTGTAGGCGAATATAGCTGCTAATTCTAAATAACTATGTTAAATAATAATCTAATTCATAAATACATAACCGTATTGTACCTATATATAAATAATATACATAAACAAATAAATAAATTGTTACAACTATTTTGGAAAGGTGCTTAAAAGAAACCAGGAAAATATCAGGTAAATATTTTACTCGTCCACAAACTCTCCCTCGTACAATCTCCCGCCGGCTAGCTCAACACTTAAGGTAATACAATTCGTGGTTTTATTTCTTAACAACTATTTCAAGGCTTCAGGGAGAAATCGTGGGTTAGCGAACTACTTACAGTTAGGTGCATAACTGAGTCAAAATTAGTACCTTAGTAAAATGTAAATAATTTGATAACAATCAAAGTTACATAAAAGTTCTAAACGTAAAATATTAATCCTTGGGTACCGCTACAAAACTGCTTCACAAATTATTTTCTTCCGACTTATACATTTTTCTCAATTTCATACCGAAAACTGTGAAATTTCACCTAATTTATTTTTCCCATTATTTCATTTTTTCTTAGGCATTCCCAATTCAGTAACTCATTTAAAGTAAGGAATTCCACGACCATTATTTTAGTTATCAAACATTTAAATCAGGCTTATTTTTGTAATTAGTTACTGGCAATGTATTGTCAGGTGCAAAACTGAGTCAAGGCAAATGGCCGAACAACTTTCTCGTTAGTTAATTTTTGTAGCGGACTTCATTCTGAGATAACCATAAAAATACGTGAGTGATATAAAAGTCATACACCTCATTTTAAAGAGCATATAATGTACTATTTCAACTAATGTATACTGCTCGGGTCGTAACCACTGCCAGAGGCAAGGATGATATAGACATGGATGGACAATACCCATAGAAAATCGCGTTCTCTTTTCAGGTTAAAGCACTAACGTCATCTATCGGTCACACCAGACACTAAATCCTAGTTTCTAATACTTTGTTCGTCGCTTAACGCTGACAGAATAACTCGACTCCAGACTCGACAGATGGCGCTGTGGCACTGTGTACCGAAAACAGACGTATAGCCTGAACGCGATTTTGTTTAGGCATTGTCAATCCATGTCTTAATCATCCTTGATGCCTATACAAAATCGCGTTCGTCGAACCTTCAGGCTATATATACGTCTGTTTTCGGTACGAAGTGCCACAGCGCCATCTGTCGAGTTGGAGTCGAGTTATTCTGTAAGCGTTAAGCGACGAACAAAGTATTAGAAACTAGGATTTAGTGTCTAGTGTAACCGATAGATGACGCTAGTGCTTTAACCTGAAATAAAAGGAACGCGATTTTGTATGGATATTGTCCATCCATGTCTATATCATTCTTGGCCAGAGGCTACTATTAATTTTCTAACTTTTATATTATCTGACTATCTTAAGAGGGCGCCAGCTCGACGCTTCAGTCGAACGAGTAGATAACGAACGTACAAAAGGAAACCTCTGACCTCAAAAGTGAGTTTGGAATACTCGTAAACCCTAGCTGCCGGATGCGCGATGATGGCCAGGCCGCGCACACCACGGTTCAGCAACAGCGCTCGCCAACGTCGCTCCGTCGGAAGGGTCACGGAGGTGCGAGGAACGCCGCGTTGGATGGCTTGTGTACTACTTAACCTCTAAGTTGAAGACCCTGTAAACCATCACAAACTATAAGTATGGATTCAACCTATTCCTATACGGGTTGAAAAGGATTAAATAAAGCGAACGAACTTACCCGGTGTAGAAAAGTGGCTCACTTGAAGTCTTTTGCGATATATCAATACACAACGGGGTCTTCACATGCAACTTAAACTGCTATTTCAGTCATCAGCATATGCCGGGACTGGAAAATAAACACGACACAGATTAGTGTGGCGCATACTTGCGATAAACCACTAACAAAATCACCCATAAAACTCACTCAAAAGGTCGATTCGACCCGTTTTTACGAGAACAGGTGCCTCTGCGCTCGTCTTTTGGGAAACCACAATCAGTCCTGTTCCCCTCCATGACGACGGAACAAGACGAGTGACAGAAGTCAATGTTGCCTTTGTCAAAACCACAGTCCGGAAACGCTAGAACGAATTACGAATGACAGTTCTCAACTTACCTACTGTAATTTTTTTTTTAAAACCATACTATTCGAACGCGAAATTTCGGATGTAGTCAGATTGTAAAGAATTATAATTAACCAACGTCGAAATACGAGAAAATCCTATGTTAAGTCACTTTATTTAAAAGTGGCAACACGCCTGCCATAAACTGCAAACCAGAATTGCGTTTTATTTACTTGTTCTATTAAATATGGTATTTGGAAAATAAGTATTTGGTTTGATTCATTTTCTATTAAAATTTACTTTTCCTAAAATAAAATGCTACTAGAACGACACTAATTACAAAACTAGGCAAAGGCGCATACTAGTCGATAGGAATAATCGATAGGGGGCGCTAAGGGTCCGTTATCGAACCAATAACTAGAACAGAATGATAATTTAAGGACTATCCAGTGAGGGCAATTTATTTTTGTTACAAAATAAATAATATCTTGTGACACTTCTTATACTCTTACATCGAACCACTATAACGGTATGTAGAGTGTTGTACTCTTACATAGACCCACTATAACGGCTTTATGGTGGCTGGTGAATCTCAAATTTAATATTTCTAGTTTAAGGTAGTTTTTTCTTAATAATTAAGATGTAGGTACTTGTGAAATGCTCCGAACCTATCCATATCTTCCTTCCTTTGCCAATGCGCACTATTTACGTATAGCCGTCTCGCTTACGGTTAACTATGAGCCGCCATATTTGATCGGCCAGTTCCTATATCGATGTCGTCTCAATCACATCGACTCGCACGAATAATCCTAAAAACCACAATTTGAAAAGTTTCATACAAAGGAAAAAGTGAACGCGCGCGCGTGTGATCAGCTTGTGAATGGACAGTCAAAACGACCGAAGAAGAAAGTGTTTTAGTTAAGCTGGCCAGCTTTCACGTGCTCCCAAGGACTTCAGGTGAGTGCGCTTGGCTTTAAAACCCTCCTTCTTGACCATTTTGAGCTGACACAAGTGCATATACCCATACAGTCCATTACAGTCGTAAATTATTGTTATCTTTTTTAATCTCCTTGTGATGCCTTGAGGAGCCGTTTCGCACCTATATAATTTTTAAACCGCTTTTTTAATGATAATGGTTGAAGGCATTACCATTATTTTTGGTCCTTCGAACCGGATAGTGAGCTATTTGTCATAAATATTCCGCTAATTACATGGTCATTGTGCTAAGTAACTGAGATAGTCTGTCGAATATCTTTTTTAATCTCCCGCATCGGCAGCTATTTCGTTTTATTTCCGCTACGTGTTGCTAAGTACGGTAGATCGTTGGTTATTTCCAAAATTATTTCATTTTTGTGACAAATTATTCATACACGTGTTTCCACTTTTCCTGTGTTGAAATATCATATTTGTTCGCCATATTGAAAATAGATAAAAATTATTTAAACGCGTTCGTGGACTTTCGGGTTCGTTCGGCTTACTTCGTTTTCATTTCGTTCGTGTCGCTCTTATACGATTGCGCAGCCGCGACAACATCGCTTAGTTTAAATATTTCGGGTAGCAATATATTCCGAACGCATACCGCTTATTATTCGCAGCTGTGTTCGTTAGGTATTTTATAAAAAGGAACTCATTTATTTTACCGCTTATTTATATTTAATTTCCCGCTCATCATTTTATTTTTAACCGCATTTGTTAAAATAAATTTACCTTTTCCTAGCACTACTTACAAGTTTGTTCACAAATTTAATTGACAATCTTACATATACCTACTTAATAGGGTGAAATCAAAAGGCAGAAAAGGCAGCGAGGGTTTTATTAGCGAGAACTACGACACTAATAAAAGCCAGCTCGCTTTATACTCAGTTCGTCGCGATGTCATATACAAACGCGTCGAAAATATTTTGGAACTTGCTTATAAGGCGGAAACCGATCCAACTCAATATAGGGCATTTCATACGAGCACATTAAACTTAGATAAATTGCACGATGATTACCAAACCGTTTTAGAGTCATATAACGTTTTGCACTTACAAATGCACCCTGACTCTGAAGTCGATTACGAGTCCTGGACGACCTTCGAGGAAATGTATTGTTACATTAAGCAAGTTTTAATTGATAACGAAGCCAAGGTTTCTCCGGAACCGGCATCTCCTTCTAAACCAAAATGCCGCCTGCCTAAACTAGAGTTAGTTTCTTTTGACGGAGATGTCAAAAACTGGCCATTGTTTTACCAACAATTTAAAAGTATTATTCACGAAAACGCATCGCTAACTGATAGCGAAAAAGTGTACTATTTAGTTGGCAAATTAACTGGTAACGCCGCGAGTGTTTGCTCCGGCTTACCTACCACCGCTGAAAATTATTCCATTATTTGGAAGCATTAATACAAAAGTACGATGATCCACGTTCGTTAGCATCGGCTTATCTTAATCAGCTGCTTAATTTTAAACAGTTAACCGCAACCAATGCCGCCGGCTTGGATTAATTCATAAATAAATTCAATTCGTCAGTCGAAGCTCTTAAGCAGTTGAATTTGGATGATTTGACGGATTTTATGTTCTTGCATTTAGCGCTGCAAAAGCTAGATGCCGACACAATTAAATTGTTTGAAATTACCTACCGCAAAGAAAAAATCCCTACATATCAAAATTTAATTGAATTCGTCAAAGAACAAAACAAAGTGTTATCTCGCTCTCCGAATGCAACTACTAGCAAACCAGTTGATAGTGTTGTTAAAGGTAAGCGTCCACTTGTCGGTATCGTACGCATCGGACGGATCGCATCAAACGGATAAATTTTTCACAGTGCGTCCACTATTCGGCAGCGTACGGATTGACGATGCCAGTTCATTCGGATTTTCGTAGTGAGCGCACGTGTGGACACTGTGAGAATGGAGGAAAGCGATTTTGTCGTTGTAGCTTGTTTGTTAGCAGAAGAGGAAGAATTGGAAAAAAAAGCTAAAAAAAGAAAACATAGTATCTGGATACACAATATATTCAAGAAGAGATCGGAACATGGAGAATATCACACCCTATTTCCTGATTTGTTAAACGATGACACAAAGTTCTTCCAATATTTTCGTATGTCGCAAGATAAATTCAATTATCTTGTTGACATCCTGAAACCACACTTACAGAAACAAAATACTAAATACAGGGAGGCTATAGGACCAGAAGAAAGGCTTGCTGTATGTTTAAGGTATTTATTGAAAAAACATCGGATGCACTATTTCTTATTAAAATGTAAATATTGGCCGAGAATCTGCGTATTTTGATCCACTGCATGTAATTCCGTATAGTTCACATTGTCTTGGGAGGACATCATGCGCAGATTTTCGCTATTGGCACGTGAAATTGTTTCATCCATGGGTGAAGGCGGCATTTCGTAAGGTGTAGATGAACGAGAAAACATTGCCGGAGACAAATTGTGCAGAGTTTCGTCCATGGCAGGTGGAGGAGGAGGAGACGTCATATATAGAGCATTATTCACAGATGGTGTCGAAGCGATGGTTGTAATTTTGTTCATAGCAGGCGAAGTAAACATCGTCGTATTTGAACGAGTAGGTGCCGGAACGATTACATTTGAAACGATTCTCACTCTCTCTCTTTCATTTGAATTAGATGCCATAAGATTAGAATCAGGATTGATTGGAGTCGTCGCAAGCCTCATCTCCACGTTGTTAACCATTTGAAACAATTGAGATTTAATTAGAATTTGGTCTTGTAAAGGAAAAGTCTTTACTGTTTTAGCCATATTGATGAAAAAATCCAGTAGAGGATCACTCAGATTTCTGTTTTGTTCCGTTCTTGTTAAGTATTGTTGTAGAACGTTGGCTGCAGTTGAACCTTGTGAAGTTTGTGAAGCTGCGTAGGTCGATTTCCTACCGACAGTTCGAACGGATTCTATGGATTGTTGACTTCCTGTATCGCTTGTATCTAGATTAGAATCAGACAGTGCTTCAAGCTGTGTTTCGTTGTTATTGTTCACAATTCTAGGTGACAGGCTTGACCGCCGTTCTTCCTCATCGTTTAGGTATGGTACTAGGAAAGAAAGTTCTTGGAAGAATTTGGGAGGTTTTAGTTTCGATGCTGCTTGGCCGCTTTTGGTCTTACGCAAATTCAAAGCCTTCCTATGGTTGTCTCTGATTCTGGTCCATCGATCCTTGCATACATTGCCTGTAACAATTTAAAAAAATGTTTCATTTATTTCAGGTACTTAGCCACTGGGAATTCTTTTCGATCACTGGCATTTTCCTTCAGGATTGGCGAACGTACAGTGCGAAGAATTGTGTATTCGACCTGCGAAGCCATCATTGAAGTCCTACAGCCCATAGTGATGCCAAAACCTTCTGAAGATACGTGGATTGAATCAGAAAAAGGTTTTTACGAGAAATGGAATTTTGCCAATGCGATCGCTGCCATTGATGGAAAACACGTGCTTATTCAAGCTCCACCGCACAGTGGTTCAAATTACTTTTGTTATAAAAAACACTTTAGTTTGGTACTGCTAGCCTTAGTCGACGCAGATAAAAAATTCATCGTCGTAGATGTCGGTGCTTTTGGTAAGAACTCTGATGCTAGTATTTTAAGAAATTCGAGTTTAGGCAAAGGTTTACAGGATGGCACTCTAAACATACCTCCACGAAGAATACCACCAGGAGGCACTGAACCACTACCTCATGTCATCATCGGTGACGAAGCTTTTCCACTGTGCACGTATTTAATGCGACCATACTCTCGAGACGATGCCCAAAGAAATGAAGAAAAAAAAGTGTTTAACTATCGGCTCAGTCGTGCGAGAAATACTGTGGAAAATACATTTGGAATATTGGCAAGAAAATTTAGAATTTTCGAACGAAGATTGTCTATGCGCGAAGAGCACATTGTAACTGTTGTAATGGCTACATGCTGTTTGCACAACTTTCTAAGAAATGACACATGTCACTGGACAGAAAACGATAACACATCTATGAGAGGACTGCAAAACCTAAGGAATGTAGGTGGTAATTCACGCACAGATGCTTTAGCAGTCAGGGATAGCTTTAAAAGTTATTTTAACTCGGAAGCAGGGTCGGTAGATTGGCAATTGAGGAGAGTTCGGGCTGGAAGGCGCGATGTATAAGTACCTAATTAAATAAAAATTTACACACTTACCATTTTGATTTAACCTTTTCCCAATTTCCTCCCAGATATTGTCTCTTCTTTGCTGGTTAGAATAGTTAGGGTTTTTTAAATTATATATTTCTTCGTACTCTTGTACAATTGCGATTAGTCTTGACGCGTCCATGCTACAAAAACAACGCGTGTTGACACGACAAACGTCAAAATGCAAATGGCCGACGGCCCGACGATGCCGAGCGAGCGCGCGGGGTGCGTCCACTAGTCGGCATTCCGTATGACGTCATCGGCACGCATCGCAAAAGTTGCCTCTCGGAGCAACGGTGTCGGCATTGCCGATGTGCGATGCGTACGGTGCGGACAGGTGGACGCACTTATATGACTTTCTATACAAAGAAAACTACGATCCGTTGCGTGCGATCCGTCCGATGCGTACGATACCGACAAGTGGACGCTTACCTTAAATCGCGCGTTTCGCATCAGTCGCATTTTAAACCGAAAACATTCGTAAGCGCAGATGTGGCCAACGGCACAAGCGCCAGCGATAAATGCTCATTATGTAGTAGTAAACAACACGATTATTTATATTCTTGTCAATCTTTTATGAAAATGACGCCGCACGATAGGTTTAATTTCATTAAACTAAACTCTTATTGCAACAACTGCTTAAGTGTAAAACATAAAATGCTTAATTGTACTTCCAAACGCAATTGTTCGCATTGTTCTTTACGACACCATTCGTTACTGCATTTTAACGCGAAAGAGAAATCTCAATGCAATGTTAGCGCAGTAGTGTCCACGCCCGCTATTAATAATAATTCTCCCGCTGCAACAAATAATTTTGTTACTCCCGCACCCGCTACCGCTCATGGTTCGACCAGCGCCTGCCTTGACGCTCAGGCCGATAATCCCGCTCAAGCTAATATCGACTCTGCGACTACTGTAGTTACGGTCGAAAATAGCTTACCGCCTGTCTGCACTATTGCATGCACATGTGCAGATAGTGATAACTGCTATCACACAACCGCTTTACTCGCCACCGCTCAAATAAGGGGTTTTAGGGTAGGCAAAGAAAACAGCTAACACATCATCTTAAGTGAAAATTTATTTTTAATTATATCTATAAAGATTTAGGCACTTATAAAAAAATTAAATTAATGTCTAGTTGATACTGACACCTACCAGCAGTTCACTTTCACAATTCCATAAGGCGAATTAATTATAACCTCACTCCAACAAATCAACCCGCTGTGACATAATGGACGGTGTGAAGAAATCCATGGCAGAGATGTCCATACTCTTCAATAAGCAGATGGCAGAGTTCCAGACACGGATTGAAAAAGCCACGCCCACCAACCCTACAGTGTCATCCTTGGCTGCTGACTTCAACTCCTTCCGGGCATTTATGCTCAAGTCTGTGGAGACACTGCAGCGGCAAGTGGAATTCCTAGCCCAGCAAGTGGACAACCAGGAGATGCGGAGTCGGCGAAAGATATTACTTTTTCATGGTGTGTCCGAGGCTGCGGGGGAAGTCGCTTCTGCGCGGATAGTGGATGTAGTCAAGTCTTATATGAAGAGTGAAGTAACTGTCAGCAGCATAGCTCGGAGTTATCGTTTGGGCCGGCCTCGAAGTAACCTAACCAGATGCATCCTTGTTGAATTCCAGAACATTTCGGATCGTGATATAGTCTGGTTTGGTAAGACAGGTTTGAAGGGATCCGGGGTAATCATCTCCGAGTTTTTAACAAAGCCCCGTCACGACGTATTTATGGCGGCCAGGCAGCACTTCGGAGTCCGCAATTGCTATACGCGAGACGGCAGCGTGTATGTCCTGGGCAAGAACGGCGAGCGCCGCTGCGTGACCTCCCGCGCTGACTTTGACCAGATTCAAGCCGAGTTGCCGCCGGGTCCTGCTGCGGAGTCTGATAGTGTAGCCGGACCGCCTGCTAGTCAAGAGGCTAGGAATAGCCAGCAGGGAAGAACGAAGAGGCAGGCTGTTGCAGTTAATAGGTTTTAGTATTTGCCCACTCGTTTATCTCTCTTCTGTATTTAGTTGCATTACCTTCGTAGTAGCATACCCTCTTCTTTTTTTGTTATGCTTCGTGTAATTTTGTTGGATAATTGTTTACGTCCCAGGCGCACTGGCATATTGTCACTTTGACAGTTTTGACACTGACGTACTTAACAGTGGTTGACAGTTACAGTGTTGCCGCAACAAAAATAGCGTCCCGTTTCACCTAATGTGACATAATATTGTGTTGTAATAGTAAACATCTTTGTCTGTACTGCTGGCCGGTAGTAAGGAAGTTATATTTCGTATTTTTTTTTGTTAGACATATTTGTTATTATTTATTTAGTATATATAGATTATTTTTATATATTATTACATTGGCAATGAGCAATCTTATAGATGAAGACAGTCTTAGTGATATGTATCTCTCAGTTTCTTCAGATGATGACAGTTTTCATAGTCTCCCTCCCTCTCTACATGACACACTTAACGAACAACTTGCTGACATTCCGAAAAACTTTAACTTAGTCCATTTAAACGCGCAAAGTATTCCTGCCCACTACACAGATTTTTTAATTACTCTAGACCTGAACAATTTAGACGCTATTCTGGTGTCCGAGTCGTGGCTTAAACCATGTCTGCCATCTACATCGTTTTCTCTGCCTGGTTTTCGCCTGATTCGGAATGACTGCTGTGGTAGGGGAGGTGGTGGGGTTGCAATATATCTTCGGTCTCACATCCAGTTCTCTGTCTTAAGCTTTTCGCCTCAATCACCTATTTCAGATACTGCAGAGTACTTGTTTCTAGAGGTAAACTTATCTCACTCTAAATTTCTTCTTGGTGTTTTTTATTCGCCCTCTCTCCATGTCAACTATTTTACTTCTTTTGAAAAGCTTCTCGAGGATCTTATGCCTTCCTATAACCATCACATTATTATGGGTGATTTCAACACCTGCCTGCTCAAAAATGATTCCAGATCAAAATCTCTAAAAGCGCTTGTTGAAGCTTGTAACTTGTCTATTCTTCCTTCAGGCCCGACCCACTATTTTCCAAACTGTTCCCCATCTCTTCTTGATCTTACACTTGTCAGTTCATCTGACCATGTTGCGAGATATAACCAATACTCTGCTGATGCTTTTTCTTATCACCATTTGTTATTCTTGTCTTACAAAGTCCGTCCCCCAAAAGCTAAGCCCAAAGTTTTTCTCCAGCGCAATTTTGGTCGGATGAATGCTAAAAAACTTCGTGAGGATGCCCTAAAGTTAGATTGGCAAAAAGTTATTGGGGCTGATACCGTAGATGAGAAAGTTTCTCTTTTTAACTCCACCTTGTCTCAACTCTACGACATTCATGCTCCAGTACGCCCAATTAAAATTAAGCATCTTCCTGCTCCCTGGCTTACTGAGGACATAAGGGCACTAATAGTCAAAAAGAATCTGGCCAAATCAAAATATAAAGGGAAATCTACTGAGAAAAATAAGGCCAAATATCATGCCCTGCGAAATCGGTGTAGTACGGTATGTCGTGATGCCCAAAGGCGGTACATTCACTCGGCTGTTGAGAATAGCGAGCCTTCAAAAGTTTGGAAATTTCTAAAGTCGTTGGGAGTTGGGAAATCTTCAGAGAATCCGATCACTAATAACGTTGACTTAAACCTGCTCAACCAGCATTTCTCTTCTTCAACTGATTTTACTGGTCCAGTAAAAAACGAGACTCTTAACTTTCTTTCGAATATCCCAACTCCAGACTTTCCTCCTTTCTGTCTTGCGCAATTCACCGACAGTGATGTTAAGAAGTGCGTTTTGTCCATCACTTCCAATGCCGTTGGAGTCGACAGCGTTAGTCGTAAAATGATCCTTCCTCTCCTCGATTTACTTGTCCCTATTGTTACTTGCATCTTAAACAGTTCCATTTCTTCTTGTGTTTTCCCCACTTTGTGGAAGGATGCTGACATTATTCCTCTGCCAAAAAAATCCAATCCTTCCTCATTCTCTGATTATCGCCCGATTTCCATTCTTCCTTTCCTTTCTAAAATCCTTGAACGCCTTGTCCACCAGCAACTGATATCATTTTTGAACAGAAACGAACTCATGAACACCTTTCAGTCTGGTTTCCGAACAGGTCATAGTACGACTACTGCTCTCGTGAAAATAACAGATGACATTCGGTCTGGCATGGATAACAGGGAAGTCACTGTACTGTCTCTGTTAGATTTCAGCAACGCATTTAATACTGTCGATTTCCAAATTTTGCTTGGGATATTACGCTCCATTAACATATCTCCTGCGGTGATTGCTTGGTTTCAAAGTTATTTAGAAGGTCGTCGGCAGCGCATAAAGGTGGATTCATCCCGGTCTACATGGTGCAACACATTGGCCGGCGTTCCACAGGGTGGTGTGCTGTCCCCTCTTCTTTTTTCCATATTTATAAATTCCATCACACTAAATATTTCTTCTTCTTATCACCTTTATGCCGACGATCTCCAAATTTATTCCCAGGGTACTCTTAGCGATTTATCCCAGGTTATTCGCTCAATGAACTGTGACCTGGAGTGCATCTCTAATTGGAGCAAACGTTACGGACTTAAAGTTAACCCTGCTAAAACCCAGGTCATTGTCATAGGTAGCCCTAAACTCATACCTAGGATTGACTATTCGCAACTACCAGCTATAACGTTTGATGGTACTCTAATTCCATACTCCAATCGGGTAAAAAATCTTGGGGTCATAATGGATGAACATTTAAATTGGATACCACAGATAGGTGAGGTTAGCAGGAAGGTGTTTGCTTCGGTGCGTTCTCTTAGTAGACTTCGCAACTTTTTGCCTATCGCCACAAAAATTGCGCTAGCTCAATCACTCCTTCTTCCCTTATTAGATTACGCTGACATAAGCTATCTTGACGTCTCTGAGGACCAGCTAAATAAACTCGAGCGACTTCAAAACCTGTGCATAAGGTTCATATTTGGTTTGCGCAAGTATGACCATGTCTCTCACTTTCGTTCCCAGCTCAAATGGCTTCCTATTCGTCTGCGCCGTGATTCTCACGTTCTTATCCTCCTCTATAGATTGCTCTTCAATCCTGCAACACCTCAATATCTCAAAGAGCGTTTTAACCGACTCTCTTCTATCAGAGCGTCGCAAAAGCACATTCTTACTACTCCATCATCTTCTACCAAATTTTACAGAAGCTCTTTTACCTTTCGGGCCGTTCGATTGTGGAATGCTTTGCCAGTAGATGTAAGATGTGCTAAGTCTCTTACCATTTTTAAGAATCTGTTGAAACAACATTACCTATCGCTCCCTTAGGTTGCCTTTTATATATATATATATATGTATATATATATAGTTATTTATTTATATGTGTATTATATGTATGTGGGTATATGTATGTATTTTTATTTAGTATCTATGTGTATTTAAGCTTGAAATTAAGATGTTTGTGTTATTTTTCTCCCTTTTGTTATTTGTGCACTACCATGTTCCTAACTCTATTTCTAAATCTCCTACTACCCAAAGGTTGTCTGGTAGAGATCGCTTTTTAGCGATAAGACCGCCTGTTGCTACCTAAGTTAAGTGTAAACTTTTTATTGTTGTAATTTGTTATTTGGTGCAATAAAGAATATATTATTATTATTATTATTATTATAAAGGTAATTGATTCCTTTAATAGAACTCATTATGTTCGCGCATTAATTGACCCTGGATCCATGTCGGACTATATAACTACGGCTTGCTGTAAGCGCCTTTCGCTTCCAATTGATAATCAATTGCGGTTTTCGGAAGTTTCGGGTTTAGGCGAGTTGGTTCTAAAAATTAAAGGAAAGACCGCGCTCACTTTTGCATCTCGATTGGATGATGACTGCCAGTATTCGATCAAGCCGTTAGTGGTCGATCGCCTGACTCCAATGTTGCCTGACTCGCCTCTAAGTAAGGAGGTGATTGATTACTCCCGCCAATTTACGCTCGCTGATGATAACTTTTCAAAACCTGGACCTATAGAAGTACTCTTAGGTGTCAATATTTATTGTAAACTATTGTTATCGACAAAAATTGAGCACTCTGATCCTAATATTCCTACCGCTATAGAATCGACTTTGGGGTACCTGATGATGGGTGACGCGGCAATTAATAACGCGCCTACTGTAACCCGGCCGCTGTGTGCCTTTACTAGAGACCCGCTTCATAAGGCCGTTGAAAACTTTTGGGCCGTAGAAGAAATACCCTCGCGTACGTTTTTGAGTCCAGAAGATAAAAAATGCGAAGATATCTACACGTCAACCACTGTTCGTAACGCTGACGGCAGCTATTGCGTGGATCTTCCGTTTAAAGCCGATCCTAGTACTTTAGGCGATTCCTATAATACCGCAAAAAGGCGTTTTTTGCTTTTAGAAAATAAATTCGCTAAAAACCCCGCGCTTAAGTCTGGATACGACGAGGTCATTCGCGACTACCTTAACAAAGGTATCCTTTCCCCCGCCTCACCTAATGAGTCTAATACTCCAGGATTTTTTTTACCGCAACACCCTGTAATCCGACAAGATAAAACTAGTAGCAAAATAAGACCGGTCCTGGATGGTAGTTCAAAAACGGATACCGGCCTATCTCTCAACGATATTTTATATTCAGGATGCAACCTACAGGCTAATATTTTTCACATTTTGCTAAATGTACGCGTTTATAAGATAGCGTTTTTTGCTGACGTTACACAAATGTACTTATGCATTCATGTTAATCCTGCGCATCATAAATACCAACGTATTTTATACCGGTTTTCTGATACCGACCCGCTTGAAGTGTTAACGTTCACACGAGTAACGTTTGGCCTTCGCCCTTCAGCCTTTTTGGCAATTCGGACATTGCGCCAGCTAGCTGCCGACGAGAGGCACAGGTGGCCCAACGCGGCTTCCGTGCTTGAAAGAGACGTGTATATGGATGACCTCGCTTCTTCTGCTTCCTCGCCTGGGGAAGCAGTCAAGACAGCAGATGAGTTAATCGCTCTCTTTAAAGCCGGTGGATTTGATTTACTCAAATGGTCGTCAAGCTCGCTTGAATTGCTCGAGCACATTCCGGAGTCTCACCGTCAATCTGAGTCTATTTCCTTCGATGATGGAAGTATATTTAAGATTTTAGGCTTGAGATGGTTACCTGCACGAGATGACTTTGTTTTTGATATTTCAAGCCCGTCGTCCGTTTGCACGAAACGTGCTATTCTCTCCGCAACCGCGCCGTCTTAGGACTCGTCGGCCCGGTCATTTTGTACGCAAAACTGATTATTAAGCAACTTTGGCTTCTTTCACTCGATTGGGATGAAGTACCTCCCTCTCATATTGTAAATCTGTGGCAACAATATTTAGCCGAGTTACCGCTAATATCTCACCTCAACTTTCCTCGACATTTAGGTATTGAGGAGGGATCTCAAGTTACGCTGGTCGGGTTCTCCGACGCCAGTGAAGCCGCTTACGGCTGCGTTATATATTCGCACGTTGTGAATCGCAATGAGCCAGCAGTGGTGACATTGCTTTGCTCAAAGTCGAGAGTTTGTTCAGCTAGACCCAAAATTACTGTGGCTCGTTTGGAACTTTGCGGTATTTTGCTTCTTTCACGACTTCTTAAAGAAGTTCAAGAAACTATGTCAAAAAGGCATAAAATAAATGATATTTTTGCTTTCTCGGACTCAGAGGTCGCCTTATGTTGGTCGGTCGCTTCGCCACATAGGTTCGATACTTATGTTGCCAATCGCATTTCGCAAATTCAGGAAAATATTTCACCTGACAACTTATACCACGTTGCAGGTTTCCAGAACCCTAGTGACTGCGTGTCACGTGGTCTTACACCCTCGCAGCTTCTTCAGCACGAGCTCTGGTTTAAGGGACCAGCTTGGTTATCTCAACCAATAGAACACTGGCCTGTTCAAAAGTTTGTTCCCAATCGATCGCAGCTGCCGGAAGAAAAAACCGTGTCTCACGTGGCTACCACTGTTACTAGGATGGAGCACCCTTTAATGGCGCTCGCTCTCCGCTGTTCCTCTTGGAACAAGCTTCTTCGCGCAACAGTTTATGTGCTTCGTTTTTTGAAGAAGCTTCCGCGAAATGACGTCATTACTGCTAATGACTTAGATACCGCCGAAATTGAAATTTTGCGAGTAATACAGGATGCGTACTTCTTTGAGGATATCAAAGCCATTTCAAAAGGGCAAAAATGTTCCTTGAAATTACAGAAACTGTTTCCATTCCTTTCTGAAGGAATCTTACGCGTTGGAGGACGCTTATCGAACTCCTCGCTCGATTATTGTTCTAAGCATCCTATAATATTGCCTAAAAAATGTCATATCGTAGAACTTATAATTGACTCTTATCACCGCGAAAACTCTCACGCAGGGCCTCAATTATTACTTGGCATATTAAAAACTAAATTTTGGATTATTTCCGCGCGACGCATTGTTCGGCAACGTACCCAAAAATGCAACCGCTGTTTTAGGGTTAACCCTAAACCTACTTTTCCTATTATGGCTGACTTGCCAAAATGCCGCTTAGAACAGTGTAAGGCTTTTATGCATACGGGCATAGATTTCGCAGGACCCTTGTATATCACTCCTTACAGGAGACGCGGCGTGCGCAGCGTAAAGGCCTACATATGCCTTTTTATTTGCCTCGTGACAAAAGCCGTTCACATTGAATTGGTTTCAAATTTAACTTCGGCTAGTTTTATAGACGCTTTCAAGCGCTTTATATCGCGACGTGGTCCTTGTACCTTTCTTTATTCAGATAACGGTACAAATTTCGTATCAGCTAAAGCTTATTTCAAGGAGCTTTATGATTTTTTATTATCGGACGATTATTATCAAAGCTTTAGTAATGAGCTCGCAAAGCATCGCATTACGTGGAAAATGAATCCTCCTACCGCTAGTCATTTCGGAGGTATATGGGAGGCTAACATAAAAAGCACTAAGTCTTTATTGTTTAGGGTAATAGGAAAGCAAGTCCTAACCTTTGAAGAGATGTCGACAGTCCTTATTCAACTTGAATCCGTTCTTAACAGTGACGACTGCTTTGTATGCTTTAAGCTCAGACCCGTCCGAACCGCTGGCCCTAACGCCTTCTCATTTTTTGACTACTTCCCCGTTGGAATTTTTACCCGCTGCCGACCTGTCTGATGAACGCACGAATTTACTGTCTCGATTTTCACTCATGGATTCGCTTGTGCAGTCGTATTGGAAGCGTTTCAGAACGGAATATTTGCACAATTTACAACAACGGGAAAAATGGAATACTCCGGCAAATCCGATTAAAGTTGGTACCGTGGTAATATTAATTGTAGATAACGCTCCGCCTTTACAATGGCCGTTAGGAATTATTACCAACGTTTTCCCTAATAGTCAAGACGGAGTAATTCGAGTGGCGGAAGTAAAAACAAAATCGGCTACGTATAGACGTCCTGTCATACGATTATGCCCTTTACCGACTCAATAGGAGTCTTATCTTAGATTTAAGAATTAAGAATCTTAGATTTAGCTCGCATCTATCATAATATAATAAGTTCGCTTAGCTTATTTTAAGATTGTCTTCACTTTGTTTACTCGCACAATTGCTGTGCATTATTTTTTATTCTTACTGGTTAAGGTGTTAGGTTAATTATTGCTAGATATTTTATTTTTAAAACTTTACAAGTAACTTTGCATAATGACCATAAACGCTGCTACCTTTATATTTTCTTTAATTTGAGTATCAGCTAATTAATTTCCTCTTTATTCTTTCGAAGGGTTCCTTCAAAGCCGGGGGGATGGTGAATCTCAAATTTAATATTTCTAGTTTAAGGTAGTTTTTTCTTAATAATTAAGATGTAGGTACTTGTGAAATGCTCCGAACCTATCCATATCTTCCTTCCTTTGCCAATGCGCACTATTTACGTATAGCCGTCTCGCTTACGGTTAACTATGAGCCGCCATATTTGATCGGCCAGTTCCTATATCGATGTCGTCTCAATCACATCGACTCGCACGAATAATCCTAAAAACCACAATTTGAAAAGTTTCATACAAAGGAAAAAGTGAACGCGCGCGCGTGTGATCAGCTTGTGAATGGACAGTCAAAACGACCGAAGAAGAAAGTGTTTTAGTTAAGCTGGCCAGCTTTCACGTGCTCCCAAGGACTTCAGGTGAGTGCGCTTGGCTTTAAAACCCTCCTTCTTGACCATTTTGAGCTGACACAAGTGCATATACCCATACAGTCCATTACAGTCGTAAATTATTGTTATCTTTTTTAATCTCCTTGTGATGCCTTGAGGAGCCGTTTCGCACCTATATAATTTTTAAACCGCTTTTTTAATGATAGTGGTTGAAGGCATTACCAGTGGCTTAACCTGCAAAAGCCTGCGTCAAAATCGAGGTTATAAAGGTAGTATTCCACTCTTTAACTCTCTTATAAAGTATACGCTAACTCTTTAGTATCTAAGCAGAACCGAAAAGCAGGTCCACTGCAGCTCGTTTTAACGCTAATGTGTTAGTTGGGGGGCATATAGAAAAGCGACTACATTCGTTTACTGATTTCGGGTTCGCTTATTTTTGGTAGAGGCACTTGGATCGACTGTGTCCAGGTTGGCGGTATATTTTAGCTCAACTCTTTTTATATGGTCTAGTATTTCTGATTTTAGCTCCTGTGTTTCTTTATACAGCTCCGCGACTACCTCGTCGATGCCTGGAGCGGTGCCGTTTCGCATTTGACTAGTGATATCATCGATTTCTTCCATTGTAGGTTCTTGCCCTAGCTCTGACAGATCTTCATCGCTCAATTCGTCTGTGAAAGGGCCTTCCATATCGTCGAGTTCTTCTTCCCACTTTGACATCGGAATGAACGTATTTTTGACCCGGTGTCTTTCCTTTTGTTTGTGTTGTGATGTAGTCCCGCGCATCGGAACGGTCGGTCCGTACGGGACCTCGGGTTTTCTCAAACTAACTCAGGTGTGAGAGGGACACAGGGGAAAATAAAGAAACACTAATAAACAGTTGTAAATACAGTGGGCTTTTACGCCGGTTTATTTATAGTAAATATGAGAACTTAAACAAACCTATTCTACTGAGCGCGGGTTGGGATTCCCAGACAGGGATGTGTAAACGGGCGTGATGTCGTAGTCTAGTCGCGACAACCAAGCGGGGTTGTTTGATCCTCGGTACAGAGATCGGTCGGCGTTCCGTCGCAGCGTGCGTAGCTAAGTTGTGTGCTCGCTCATAGCGCTGCATCACAGTCCCGTCCCTGCTCTGGAGATTTTTACCTGTGGGGAAAAATCTCCTGTATAATCACGGTTATATAAAAAAAAATGTCCCCTCTGTTGATGTGTGATGTTCTGGGGATCCGTGTTTACATTGATATGTTTTCTTATACTAATATGTATTTTTCTGGGTTGACCCTGTTATTAATGCTTATCTATGTTTTATTTTTATTAAAAATATTTTGTTAGGTTATTAAAAATAAGTCTTCTCCTTGACTATATTCATCTTTGACTAGTTGTATGTTACAATTATTTATTGGCTTCACTGGTGTGCTCGAACAATGAGTATTGATTGTTTTGTATCTTTTTACGTCCCCATTAGTTATTTATCGTCGTCCTCTGTTTTGTCTTGTTGCAACAGTAAGGCGGCGTACACGTCGTGGTCTGCGAGTACGTCGTCCGGTTCCTCTGGCGGTGTTGGCGTTGGTTTCCCCCGTGCCGTCGCCGGCTCGTCGGGTTGTTGTGGGTGACATTATACGTGCTGGTGTCGCGCCAAAACCGCCTGGCCATAGGACTACGTCAGTCGGGGCTCCCCTTGCGTCTTGTCCCGGTGGGACCTCTTGTACACGGTTACTCCCGGTCCCGGTCCTGGTTAGTACAGCGATCGGGCGTGTGGTGCGTCTAATGCATGGATCATTTACTGATTTCTTTACGTTGTCCATGTGACGGCGCTCTCGTTTTTATACCGTTTTGTCATGTTTTTGGAGTTTCGTGTAGTCTTAGCCTGTTCTTAATTTATGGGATTTTTACATGTCTACGACTTTTTTGTTGGATTTTGAACTCTGTTGCTTTTATTTAGTATCTATTTGTGTGCATTGTGTATGTGTGAGATATACAGACTGTGAGATAAATAATGGCAATAGCGTATAGTTTCATGCACTTCCAGTGTCGAATATACATCTAAAGTAATCCATAAGTTGAAATTGTAAGGTAGACGTAAGTTATCAAATATCACAACTACCCTTAATGTATAGATTGTTATGTGACCGTGACTGCCAGAATGCAAATATTGCAACTACCGAATTTTATCATATTTAATTACAGTTTAATTTCTATTCGTTTCCGTTAATCCTTATTAGATTATTTAAATTGGACTTAGTAAATTGCTAAACTTAAATATTACGTAGCCGGATATCCAGTGTTCAATTATTATAGTCAAGTTGAAAAAAATCTAATAATTGTACAAGTAAATAATTTCGTTAAGTTTAATAATTTAGCATTGCTTATTATTCACTTGAAATTATTTATATGTACGAGTAGTAAAGGTATTACTTAACCCTTCACGTATTTTGCGAAGCGGATATCCTGTATTGCTGACACATTATGATTAAGTATACGATACTAAATATTGATGTTTCAGTGAATTATAATTTATTATCCTTTTTAAATTATATTTTGTATATTTTATAATATTATTTTGAACGAAGCAAACATATTGACTATTGTACTATTTCCAATTGTTTCGGTAACCGGATGTGCCGGAAACATTGAATTCTTGTCCCGCCACAAGGTAGTATAGGGGGTAATGGGGAAGCCCTTATAAGCGAGTGTCTGGCAGTTGTGGAACATATTTGTGATGTGATTGGAGAGCTAATAAACCAGCAAGAACCAAGTTATGTGTAATATTGATTCTTCACCTCTAAATAATATCGAGGGTCATTAAATAAAATTGATTGGTGTGTACCATGGGTAACAACCCTGTAATAGTGTATTTAAATATATAAATGATAAATATTGTATCTGTAGCACCGGTATAAGTACTGCATAAACAAAATAAAGGCTGAGACTTACCGAGTTACTACACCCAGCGATGGCTTCAACTTGGGATAGTAAAACTTCACAGTCTTTTATTTCAACATCAATGTTCGGATGAACATCTCTAGGAAATTTCAGCAGAGTTTCTTCAGGGAGTAGAACAGTTTTTTAACATTTTTTTATCGTCCAAGCATATATAATTCTGCAAATATCCTAAGTATTTAAATACAATAAAAATCATATATACACTTTAAGAGAGAGAAAGGGGCCTCGATCCAAGCTCTGGGTCTTCCTTGGTACACAGGCTGTTTATTGAGATTCAACGCGGCAACGCGGCATGAATAATAGGCACCTTTGCACCTGAAGCGACGCAGGGTAACTTGTTTGTAATAGTTTTGTAACCCTTTTCTATGTTTTTGTTAGGTTACGTTAATGTTGTGCGAACTGAAGGCCAAGACAGTTCGGCACGTTCAAGGTAAAGTTAGTGGTGACCCATAAATGAAAATCTGATTCCAATTAATATTATTATATTTAAACGTGTTATTACATTGAAATACATAGAAGAAGTGTCGGGAGGTGTGGGAGCAAACTTTTTAACAAAGCCCAAAACCCACGCGTCCCTCGCCGCGGGCGGAATGTGCAGCGTTGTGGGATTCGTAATCAAGTGTGTTCCCACAGTAATCCTCCCCTTGTAAAAAAAATGAAATTAAAAATCTAAAAAGTAAACATTGGTTTCTCTTACGGAACCATTACCTTATACTAACATAACTCTCAATCTAATTACACACGAGCAACACTAACACTAGTACACAGGTTGTGCTGACTGCGTTTGCTGCGGTAGCACATTGCTCACTCGGATAGCCGTGGGAGGCGGCTGCGCCTCGACAGCCTGACGTAACCAGCTCCTAGCGCGGCGCTTGCATTGCGCGCGCAGCACGTACACCAATATAATAAATAGGACCACGCCAATTGCTATGAGCCCTGTGTCGACGTAATTAAGTTTGGTTTCGACCTGCCCGGAGATCGACTGGACCTGGGCGATCGCTATGTTGCTATTCTGAGACTTTTCGTCTCTACTTTGTCCCAAACCCATGGTGCACACAATACAAATTATGAAAACTGGAGTTAAAACTGTCTAAATTTAGAATCGTAGCGTTACCGCTGGAATCTGAGTGAAACTGGTTACGTAGGACTTAACAGTTTACTTAAAATAAATGAATCTCACAAAAATCTTACATTGGAAGTAGGTTTAGTCTAAAGTACTCTCAGAGAAATAAACCAATGGAGTGGTAATTGTCAGGCGTCCCCCTCTGCCAAAAGTACAAGACCACTGGTCGTAGCGGTTATATAAAACTAGTTGTCGCGCGTCAAACGCCATTCAATGAATGTCAGTCAGCCCGGAACGATCTGAGGTAAAAATGCCGAATTGCTGCGTGTTTTCATGTAAGAAAAGATCTGAGTTATCTAGTTTACATAAGGATAACGTTTCTTTTCATCTGTAAGTATAATTACGTCTAAATATCATCAAATAGTGCACGAAATTAGCAAAAAACTAAAAAATATTGTCAATCAAAAAGTGTTGCCACTTAATGGTACTACATCTGCTTTAGGGTAATTTTTAAACTTGACTCTTCATAGTACATTGTACCATCGGGTTCATAATTGCATACCCAATTTATCAATGAATTCATTCATAAATTGGGTATGCAATTATGAACACGATTAAATCGAGGGAGGTAAGTGAAATATTGCAAACAAGAGTAATTGACTCCAGTGCGGCAGAAATACGTCCTCCATTATGTCATTCATTGTCATTGTTATGACAGGTTAGGCTACTTACACTTAAAAGATACTCCGTGGGTTAGGCAGAGACCCATTCGGCATACAGCCATAATTGTAAAGCATTGCTCTGTTAAAAAAGCAGTGTGTCTGTGTGTGTGTTGTTATTAAATTATTTCTAAACGTATTTTAATCGACTTTTAAATTATTCAAATTACATATTATTTTTAATCATTAACAAAAATGAAAAGATTAACGTCAGTACTTCAAAGGTAAAACACATTCACACGCATAGCTTTTTAAATTATATATGTCGTCGAGGACCGCCGAGGGCAGGGCTGTAAGGTGGTTTGGAACTCAAAAAACTGACACTATCAGGATAAACTAGCCTATAGCACATTACGCACGGTAATGAAACAAAACATAAACAGCGGTTTAACAACTGTATTGAAATCAAATCTTTTTAAAACCGTATTATGGGAAGGGCAATAAACTACTACTGGTTCGGAAAGCAACTGAGAAGAACCAGCGTAAGAAAATCAGCGTATGTGTGCTTGTAGTACGGCACAATAGCTGAAATTTGTCTATGGTCTCAAAAATACAGCTACCATAAACAAATTTCCCTTTTAATAGACAAACTTCAGCTAGTGTGCTGAATTCCGCACTGAAATCCGCTCTAATGTGTGGCGCCCCTTAAGTGAAATATACTTGTAGATTCTTGAAATAACGATATTCCTGTTTAGAAATTAATTCGTTCCTTTATTTTCACCGTACATTTTATGTAGCATTTTAATTTTGTATGGATTATACTTTATTTATTATAAGGTACGGTATACACACTTATCCCCTTACGAGTAAATAGGCACTTTTAATTTCTGACTCTGGTATCACTGTACCTAACGGGTAAGTTTTAGTCATGGGACAGCACAAAAATAAATATCGATATTAACATTAGCAGTATGTTATACTTTTTATTTATAATAGAAAATGAAGAAGAGATAATAGAAATAAAAACACAAATTGGAAACAGATGCCCATTACAATCAAAATATCTACTGCGAAGGAATCTGGAACATCACGATATCGCTAGTGACTGATTCATCATTGTTCATTACAGTGAAAAATTCACTGAGGTGGATAGAGGAACGTCTAGTGTAATTGGAAGCACATTGGAACGGTCACCTAAACACGTGGGTTCGAATCCCGTGATGTTCCAAAGTTCTTTGCAGTTCAATGTTTCATTGTAATAGTTATTTGTTTCCAATTTGTAGTATTTTCCACTAACTTTAAAAGCAAATACACATCAAAATATTAAATTGATAATATAAAAGTTATTCTAAATCAGCTTGCAAGATTTGTCCTGAACAAATAGACAAACTAACTTACATAGAATACTAACATTGTAAGTAATATGCTGGTAGAAAAACTTCATATTTAATCACAACTTAACATTATAATTATATCAATAGCTAAACCTTATACTTGGTAAATGAACAAAAATATATAACTAACCTACGATCAATGTTTCTCTGCGTCCGTAGGAAACACCTTAGACAACCCTACACGTAATTCCTGGGTGGTGCTAAAAGAGTTACAAACTTGGCAGCTCTACTGTCCTACCTGGACCTCGCAGCACTCACTGGATTTTCTTCATCATCTGCTTTCCCACTACCCTAGGGAAGAAATGCCTATCTATATCCAGTGACATGTAGGCATACGATAAATAAATCTACGATAAAATGTGACATTTTCAAGTCAAAGGTACATCATTATCGGTTGTCAATAAGGCGTTACCATAAAAAAATCATTTAGAAATTAACTCTATTAACAACCGACAATGATGTACCTTTGACTTGAAAACGTCACAAATATCGATACTTAAGTATATTATTATCGACACGTTCCTCGCACTGTGTACGTTTACTTAAAGATGACATTATCTCGTTCACGGACAGGTTGTCTGTGTCTGTGTTTATACTTGTGTGAGTATATTTTATGCTAGTGTTTGATAATTTTATCGTGTGCGTGTGTAGCGACGTCAATGGAAAATGCATTAGTGTTAACAGTATTTGTGTACGTTTCCTCGTCCCCCGCGCCGAAATTGGCAGACTTTTTCTGATAGAAATTAGTGCGCGTCTCGCATCCGGTTGGTTTCATAATCAAAGAAAGTACTACTTTACTAGGTTGCAACCTAATGTATTTTGTATAGCGCTATACCTGTTACTACGCTGAGCTGACCTTGTTATCATTACTGCAATTGGGTACCTTAAGTTTTTCGAAGTGATCCATATTATATTTTTCGTAGTCAGTAAACTCATAATGGAGTTCAAAACTGTGGCGGTTTTTTTTTATTCCCTCCCGTTTCCTAGAAATATTTTTCTAAATATCTCATTTGACATACCGCACGATCGACGAGATGAATAGAAAGCGGCCCTAGCCTTTTAGCTCTAGTCTACCGTTAAAAAAGAAAATAACGTCAAGTTGACATCTGACAGTTGACAGTTTTCAAACTCCGACGTTTGTCACGTTTGTGCCGTTACTATTCATTGCGACTTGCTACTTTGTTTGTACGCTGTTTTCTGCTGTTCTCGCGCTTTTATCGACGACTTCTGCCTGCTTCTTGATTTTGTAGTACCCGTATTTCACGACGATCACCATATAGCTACTTTACATTCGGAATTGGACGCCTTCACCACGACTTGCGCACGTATCTTTGGACAACGATTCTGCTTTTTTCTACGACCTTTGCACTGCCTTAAGGCTTTCTTGCATCTGTCTAAAATGTCCAGTATAAATAACCAAGATGTTTCCAATACATCAGTTCACGAAAGAAAGTATTACGCGGACGAAATGAGATGCTTTGTCCCATCGTGTAAAAACTATAGAAGAGATAATCCCAACCTAAGTTATTTGCGTGTACCGCAGCCTCTAAAAGAGATATGGTGTCAAGCTGTCGAGCCCTCTATACCCAGTTAAGTATGACATAGTTGCCTGAATCCAATATGGGTATAGAAATACTTGGGCAACAAAATATATCAAGTCAGATAATACACATATCGCTAATGCTACATGAGAGTAGACGAAGGGGGTAACCTAGGACCACACTATTAGATATGTATTTAACTCAGAGTTGGCATCGTACATGTCTACATATATGAAAGTCGACTGGCCTATCCAGTGACTCTCCCATACAATCGATTACGCCTCCAGACTAGGTACTACCAACTAGTACCCTGGTATCCAACGATACCAGCTGGACGTGGGGGCTTTGCCCCCACGGGGTCCTCCATAAGCCTGCCCCCTAGACCCGGCCCTTTTACTCCAACTCATAACCGACCATACTACATGCCTTGCCTGTGTGCTTTCAATACACACTCTAGGAAGCCCCGGGCTTCCCTGTCCAATGTCCTTGCTTGTCTAGGTACATACACCGCAAGATTGGACTACGTCTTAGTGAAACTACGTTAACAAACGACGACCGTAGGTTAACCCCTGTTCCACCCTCATGTAGCTTAGAATTGTCGATTAGAAAAGTATAGTGTTCACACTTACCAGGAAAGTATCTCGTGGTCCCGTGGAGGCTCATGCACTGCAGACCGTACAGCACACCCGGCGCCTTCCACACTTTCACACGATAACGTTACCTCCCTCCAGTCTATATGGGCGACAGTCCTTTCCCGCCATTAGAACTGTCAAACTATAGCTGTCAGTGTCGCCATATGACAGAATAGTGCTGTGGTCAGTACCACTTACCGGTATGCATCGCGCTCGGCGCGACACTCCCAACAGCTAAGAAGGTTACTGCAGTACGGCGAGTAAGTGTCGCGTCCATTCCAGGATTTTACCCCTGGCACGAAACGAATGGCTGCGACCCGCTTGGACCTTCTTTCGCCTGCTCCCTCTTGCTGATCTTCTGAAGGTAGGCTTTCATGATGACTGGTCACTTCACAGTCAGCCGGGGCGATCACGTCAACACCCGACCGTTCATCGAGTACAGGAGGATCAACGCCGTTTGGAACATCTAACTCCATTGTCTCCTCTACTGTATCAGCTGAATCCCTTGCTACCGGTTCTACCTCAGGCGTCACGTCATCCACCTCCAACGGATTGAGGTGGCCAATGGAACGTGTTAAAGTAGAATCGTTAACCTTGACCTTCGCTACCCTACATTCGCCATCACGTCCCATGATCAACTCGTCGATCTTCCCAACTTTCCACAGATTTCTGTTTCTTAGATCGGATTTAACCTGTACGAGATCGCCAACTTGTGGTGTTCGGTGAGACCTAACTCTGGGCTGCTTAGGTGAGTTATTGTACCTCTCCCGGAGACTAGCAAGGTACTGACAGATGAACATTCTCTTAAATTCCTCCAGGATCTTGTATCCTCTCTTCCAGCTCTCAATCAGATCACTCTTTGTGGCTGTGTCACTTGTCGGATTATCCACGGCAGATGGCCTCATTGTCAAACATTGTCCTAGGCTTAAGAAATCTGCCGGGCACAGAACATGTTCCACTTCAGTACCAACTCTCGTTAGCGGCCTAGTGTTCAGCACCGACTGCACTTCCTTTATCACCGTCAGTAGCTTAGCATCCTCGAGAAGATGCTTTTCCAGGGTTCTTTTAAGGCAGTGCTTCACGAGGGATACGAGGCGCTCGTAATACCCACCATGCCACGGAGCTAACTGAGGTATGAACTTCCATTGGATGTCATTTTCGATGCAGTATGGTTTTTGTACCACTTCCGAAACCAATTTAAAACAAGTGGCATTATCCGAGTACATCCTCAGTGGCTTGTTTTTAGCTGCTATAAACCTTCGTACGGCTAGAAGACATTCTTCAGCTGAGAGGTCATTCACAATCTCAAGATGTATGGCTCGAACTGTCAAGCACGTAAATAAGGCTACCCAACGTTTCTCCTTACCAGCCTTGGTACTCACAAACAGCGGTCCCAGATAATCAACCCCGGTGTACGTGAAGGGTGGGTTGTAATTTACCCGTTCTGGTGGTAGCGCCGGTGTGGCTGGTAATCGATACGGCCCGCCGCCGTGTTTAATACATTGGGTACATCTCCTTATCACCTTTGTCACCTGGGCGCGCCCTTGGGGAATCCAATATCGCTCTCTGATGATGTTCAATGTATGTGAAACACCGACGTGGTAGTTACTTTCATGTGTGTCTCTTATGATTCCATCAGTGAACTCAGAGTCCTTTGGCAGTAGTATTGGATACTTCATGTCATAGCTCCAGGATGTGTTCGCCATACGTCCACGGCACCTCAAAACGCCATCTACATCAACAAAGAGATCCAGATTCCTTGCTAGATGTGTCCTTTTCCCATTAAGCTCTTCTTGAAAGTAATACTTTTGCAAGACTTTTATATCAGACACTGTCTTCGCTACACTTGTCTGTTGCTGATTGCTTTCCTCATTGTGAACTTCAGGTGTGTCAAGTTCCATACGTCCTTCGGTGGGATATTCAAATTCATCTATGGGTATACTTGAATTCTGAGTGTCCATTGGTTCGTCATTGCCAGGATCACTGGGGCTTGTTCGTTCCATGGTCTCACTCTGGTCCAAATCAGCACCGGTATGTGTCAGCTCACCTGGGTCGTCATCCAGGACCTCCCCCACAGAAAGAAGGTTTTGATGTGCCTCATAGAGTCTTTTCTGAGGCCAGTGAGACTCCTCTCTGATAAGGAACTCCGGTCCTTCAAGCCACAGTTGCTTCTTCTCATGGAACAGTTCCGGACGCGTAGCAATGTCAGCAGGGTTTGCTTTCGTGTGCACGTACAACATCTCCGTGCTGGGGTGGTCACGTTTAATTTCGTTTACCCTATTGGCAACAAAGGGTGGGAGCAGTTTATTTGACCTCATCCATCCATGTATTACCAAACTATCTGACCACAAATATTCCTTATCTATGTCAATATCCAGGTTTTTCCTCACATATTTCAAAAGTCTGCTTCCAATTAGAAATCCTAATAGTTCCAATTTAGGAATTTTCAGATCATCCTTATCCTTGGTCTGTGACACATGTGATTTCGCCATCAAAATGGAAACTGACTTTCCTTGTCCATCTTCAATTACTTTGAGGTAGATCACAGCAGCATATGCGTCTTTTGATGCATCTGTAAAGCAATGTAATTGGTACTTAAGACCACTCTTTGAGGCATCTGTTCCGATGTATCTGGGTACTTCAGTATCGGCTATGATCTTCAAACTTTCCATGACATTCTTTACAGATAATGTCAGTTCCATAGGTAGCTCCGTATCCCATTTACACTTCATCTCGCAGATATTCTGGAAAATCAACTTCATTGACAACATAAGAGGGCATACAAACCCGCAAGGATCATATACACGTGCCAGAGCCTGTAGAACCTTCCTCTTCGTGTTCACAGGGGCATTTGTGCTAAAATGGCTCTCTGTCAAGTTTAGTTTTAGCTTGTCTTCATCAACCTTCCATATCAGTCCGAGTACCTTGACATGGTCTTGTTTAGTACATCTGTGCTGTTCAGATATTGTGTCCATGAAAACCTGGTTGTTTGAAACCCAGTCTCTCATATTCATAGACAGCTGCTCAAATGTTGCTCTTGTTTGGTCATAGATTTGCTGAGCCTCCTGCAAAGTATTGGCTCCGGTAACTAGGTTGTCCACATAGCATTTATCAGCAACCTGTTCCAGTAGGGACTTGTTTGATTGACTTATAAAGTGCCGGATTGTAGCTGTCAGTAGGAAAGGACTAGCAACAATTCCAAACGGTATCCTACGGAACCTCAAGTATAGTAAGTTATCGTCAGTTGCTTCTCTGCTCGTGTCCTTCACCCATATAAATCTTGTGACATCGCGATCATCCTCTTGAAGTGCAACTTGCAGGAATGCCTTCTCCACATCAGCTAATATGCCATATTTCTTTGTTCGGAACTTCAGAAGCAGCGCTGTCAGGTCCTCCAGCATAGATGGACCGCTGTAAAGACACTCGTTGAGGCTTTTCTGTCCTGTACACTTGGCGCTAGCATCATACACCAGACGGCCCTTGCCGGAACTCTTCACCATGTGGTGGGCAAGGTAGTGAACTGGGTGAACCGCGTTGGTATCCGATCCATCAGCAACAATTTCAATGATCCCGAGGTCGAGCTGTTCCTTCAGGATGGAATCATATTCTTTAATTGATTCACTATCCACTCTCCTCAGTACGCTCTTTAGTCGACCTAAGGCCAAGCCATAGTTAGATGGCAAATAAATCTGGTGGGTACTCAATCCATGGCCACTTTACCAAGTACCGACCGTTCTGGTACTGCACAGTCTCGTTGAAGTGTCGAACTGCTTCCTCTTGTCTAGTGGCTTTGGGCGAGTCTGTAATCCCTAGGTTTTCTAATGACCATAAGAACCTTACGTCTATATTTCTTAAGGGCAGGTCAGGCTCAGTGAAATACGGACAACTCGGGGTATGACATTGGCAGTATGTGACTATAGAAAGGACTTCACTTCTATTTTCAGGAGTAACTTTTCCTGAAGGTACCCATCCAAAATCAGTATCCAATAAATAAAAGTTTTCTGACAACTGGATCTTGTTTTCTCTGAGAATTGCGCCAAAGAAGTCATTCCCTATAAGTACGTCAATAACCTCTCCAACGGTATCATCGTCAGCAAGCACGTCGACTCCAGGATGCTGGAACTTTGTCACTGGAACTCTGTCTGTGATCCTTGGTACGATGTTCACTGTAAACTGCTTAGTGACGTTACGCTTAGTTTGGATGTTGAGTACTGTCGAGGGGGTTGATGTCTTCCGTGGTTCAGATGCTCCAAAGGTGAAGATTAGGAGATGGTCATTCTGGAGTGTAGGCAGATCTAAATTCTTGGCAGCTGCTAGAGTGATGTAGCTCCGTTGACTCCCGCAGTCCAGGAAGATTCTGCCTCTGCTACTTTTGTTGGTTTGAGGATTTCGCAGGGTCGCTACAGCTGTCTGCAAAAAACTGTTCTGATTAGAAGTAGCACACAAGGATTCCAGAGGTTCAACAGAGTCATGTTCGATATTCGCACCATTTGAAGCCGGTTTGGGATTCGGACAGAACATGACCAGATGATCTCCCTTGCAGCGGAAACAGGAAATCTTGCGCTTGCAGGACGCGGTTGCGTGACTGCGCCTGAGGCAGTGAAGGCATCTTCCTGTCTCTTGCTTCTGTCGAGCTTCCACGGTGCTGAATTTCCGGCAGTCGCCACTCGCGTGGCCTCTTCCATTGCAGAATAAGCACAGCCTCTTTGTCCGCTTTGCAGGTGGTCCGCCAGAGTTTCCAGGTTGTTTTCGTTTGCGACCACTTAGAAGCCTTGTTTCAGTACGGACTTGCAATGCTTCAGTAGTACTGCTGGCACTAGGTAAAGGAACCTCCGGCAAGAGCGCTGCTGATTTCTCCATCGCCGAGATAATCCGGTCCAAATTTCTCCTGATAGACGACAAATCATTTGTTTCAGCAATCAGGTGGTGCTCATGGATGACCTTTTCTGGGAACTTGGACAACACTAGAGCCCGCAGATGGTTTCCTCCGGTGGGCTCCCTGAGCTTCTCTAACACTCTGAGGTTGCGCTCTATATTGTCTAGGACATTCCGACAACTGGCACCAGTGTTGTCTGCCTTCCTTAAGTTGCTGAGGGCTGTATAATGAGCGTCAATCAGCATGTCGCAGGATCCAAACCGTGCCTTTAAAGTATCGACGGCCACAGAGTAGTTTGCATTCGTGGCAGTTATTCCTGACACTGTATCCAGTGCTGCACCCTTAAGGCAGCTCAGTAGGTACATAAGTTTCTCCGAGTCTGGTAATTCCCTTCTATCTACATTTGCAGCAAATCTGTCTCAGAACTCAGACCACTTAAGTTTATATCCATCAAAAGATGGGAGACCTAACTCCGGCAGCTTAGATTTAACAGCAACCTCGGATTTTTTCTTGCTTAACTGCCACGCAGTATCAAATTCAACCAAGATGTCTTCAGCCTTAAATTGGTCTTGAGTCATTTCATCTACATCTGCATCTGGTACGGCACTTAGGTACTGATACAGTTCTTTCTCGAAAACCCCCAAGCATTGTTTTAATTTCAGGTGAAGTCCCGTAAATTCTTCTTGGTCGACTCCCTCTGCTTTACACTTCTCCAAGAGGCCTTGAGAATCCGCAGTTGCTTGCCTCAATTTATTTCGCCGCAGTACCAGCAGCAGTAAAGGCTTGCCATGATGCGGGCTGTAAATAATTAACATACTTAACCAAAATATCATTATGACTACTCCTCTCACTCGCTAGCTTCACATTTGTCTGAAGTGACTTGGTCAGAAAAAAGAAAAAAAAAGGTAGGTAGTACTTTATCTCGGCGTAGGCACTACCGCGCCCGCGGTCACCTTTCATAGCAAAACATTAATGTTTATACTAGGTTTATGCTAATAAGTTCACTTTATACGTTCCAAACCGAAAACATCCAATATTTGTATTGATTAATTAAACTCATCAACTCACCTAAAAAGACGGATAAAAGTTTCGTTCACTCGGGGCCCCGCAATGGAGGGTACTTTTGTTAGCGAGACTTATAACACAAAGTTGCCCCGACCTGGCTTGGGTACGTCCCCTACAACCTGGCGCAGCTGTAAAGTACAACAAATACCACTCTTAGAACCTTCTACGACAGAAAAAAGAAATCTTAGTTAAATCGAAAACAATTTGTCGTCCCGCGGCCATTGGCTTGGCATCATGTCGACTAAAACATTTACCTGCAAACTTGCTGCGACTCGCCTCAGAACCGATTCCCAATACCAGGTCTACGATCACAACAATACCTAAACTTATAAACAGCCACAAGAATCACAATTAACTAAAATTAATAGCAGAAACTTCACGTGAAAACTTTTTTGTACTCAAAACAGCGCGAACCTGAACGCTCGTATTTTTTCTCCGCCGTCGGCGCCGTCTCCGTCTATGGTAGTGTTGGCAGCACTCACTCACTGTTACGTTCCGATTCTCACTTATGCTAATTCTTATTTTCGATTATCGTTTCTAATGACGGATAGGAAAAATAATTGATGTCAATTAAAGATATTTAACAACCTCTCAAGATTATTTGACACGATTATTACTAGTTCATTTTCAACAATTTATTTTACACGTTCATCCATTTTCTCATTGGAAAAGAATAATAAAATGACGGAATCCGAACGTACTTGTTCTTCACAGATACGATAACCAACTATATTAACACATAGTGACCAACATAACAACATAACAAATTAATTACATGTTATGCAAACTTTAATTATCATTAGAATTTACCATAAACCTAAAAATAAAGAAAACAACACCCAACAATATAGCGTACATTTTGTACAATAAACTACATAACCTATCCTAGGGTGCACCCTTTTGCCGCAAATATGAACATAGGTATAACATACGTATTAACAACATAAAACTAAAACGAAAATTGTTTTCATTTATTTAATATACTCGCTGAATGCTGTGAATACAAATAATATTAATTAAGGACGTACTTTCCAAAGAAAATACACAAACCTGGTACCTCGAGCTCAAAGGTCAAAATTTAATTTGATTCCCCGGGACCCAAGGACCAGTATAAGGGAATTTGCACATGGAAGAACCAGATGTAAATCTGGCTTCCCATACTTGCTAATCTCAGCACGGTCCACCATTTTTGTCGAGCCCTCTATACCCAGTTAAGTATGACATAGTTGCCTGAATCCAATATGGGTATAGAAATACTTGGGCAACAAAATATATCAAGTCAGATAATACACATATCGCTAATGCTACATGAGAGTAGACGAAGGGGGTAACCTAGGACCACACTATTAGATATGTATTTAACTCAGAGTTGGCATCGTACATGTCTACATATATGAAAGTCGACTGGCCTATCCAGTGACTCTCCCATACAATCGATTACGCCTCCAGACTAGGTACTACCAACTAGTACCCTGGTATCCAACGATACCAGCTGGACGTGGGGGCTTTGCCCCCACGGGGTCCTCCATAAGCCTGCCCCCTAGACCCGGCCCTTTTACTCCAACTCATAACCGACCATACTACATGCCTTGCCTGTGTGCTTTCAATACACACTCTAGGAAGCCCCGGGCTTCCCTGTCCAATGTCCTTGCTTGTCTAGGTACATACACCGCAAGATTGGACTACGTCTTAGTGAAACTACGTTAACAAACGACGACCGTAGGTTAACCCCTGTTCCACCCTCATGTAGCTTAGAATTGTCGATTATAAAAGTATAGTGTTCACACTTACCAGGAAAGTATCTCGTGGTCCCGTGGAGGCTCATGCACTGCAGACCGTACAGCACACCCGGCGCCTTCCACACTTTCACACGATAACGTTACCTCCCTCCAGTCTATATGGGCGACAGTCCTTTCCCGCCATTAGAACTGTCAAACTATAGCTGTCAGTGTCGCCATATGACAGAATAGTGCTGTGGTCAGTACCACTTACCGGTATGCATCGCGCTCGGCGCGACACAAGCGTTGGAAAGAACTTGCCCGAAGATGCCATTGTATGTCTGTGGAAAACACATAGACGTAAGTAAAAGTTTAGCAACGCTAAAGCTTACTCTGTTTATCAACTTACATGGGCTTGCTACATCCATATATACCGTTTATTTAAGAAGTTTTTGTTTAATATATAAGAGTACATATAAACTTATCTGTAATTGTCTTTTGTATATTATTATAATTAATTTCATTTGCAGATTGATGAAGATTGCTACAAAGTTAAAAGTGGAAAGCTTCGATTAAAAAGCACAGCAAATTTGATGTTAACAAGGACATATTGTGACGATGTTAGTATTAACTTTATTTTAGGAGTGTTTCACTTGTAAAATGATTTTCTGTTAATATAATTTACACATACATATGTATAAAATATTGTCACTACCACTCACACTGTCATGCAGAGTTAGATAGAATACTCTTTATTGCACACCAAAATAAAAGAAACCAAATTACAGAAAAACAATGTAACAAATGTAAACTTAAGGTAGACGTGTGCGCCGCGCCGGCGTGGCGTAGCCGCGCCGTGGGACCCACGCCGCCGCCGCCGCCGCGGATTTCAATATCCACGCCGTGGGCCAAAATATCAGAATTCGGTAAAAATTTGCCAATGATAATTAACCGATATAACCGATGAAGCAAAGTCAGTTGAAAATTTAACAACGAATATAATATTGACGAATTAAACCATGAAAACATCTACACATTGAAATAGTTTGGTTTGGTCAATTCCTTTTCTTTCGGGAGATTAATAAATGAGTATGATTTAACCGCTCACCTAACAAATATGATGTCGATGGCGTAACGCAACGAAAATAATAAATCTGCCATCAAAATTGTACCACCAACTAAATTATCCTGAGAAAAGAAGTTTTTTCGGTGGCAGGATTGTTCCTTAATACTGAACAGTATGTTTGGACCTACTGCGAGTCAAAACAGGATCTTCATTATCACTAGTCGTTCCCTCAGAGCTGAGGATCATGTCCTTCTGTTGAAGACCAGGTTCCTCCATTGGCTTCTATCCCTCGCTAAGCGCATGGCTTCTTGCAGTTTTAATTGCATGGGTGCAGTGATTTGGGCATACCATCTTGCAGGGGGAGGGCCTCTTAGTCTTGTGCCTTCAACTTTTCCCGTCATGATGATCCTCTCCAGGTTATCCGAGGATTGTCAAGAGAGGCGTCCGAAGCATGTGGTCTTGGCACATCGTAGACAACCAGCGTTTTATGCGTAGCTCCTAGTATGGACTGATTAGTACGCATCGCAGTCCAAGGTACGTAAGGTCGCAGTAAAAGCCCTCGCCAACACCACATCTCAAACGCGTCGATACGGCTGTTTCAGATCTGCCTTGATAGTCCAAGTTTCAGAACCGTACAGGAAAATTGGAAACACCAGGGAACGCATAAGTCTAACCTTAGTCTGCCTCTGTATGCCGCGATCTCTCCAGATCCTATCTAACCGAGTCATAACACCCTTCGCTATTTGAGGAGCAGGGACACCAATATCCAGGAGCACGTACAGCATGTTTTTCCATGTAACACAGTCGAATGCTTTGGCGTAATCTATGAAGCATAGTGCTAATAGCTTGTTCCATTCACGACATCTCTCGATGATCTGGCGCACGATTAAAATCTGCTCCCGTGTCCCTCGCCCAGACACAAAGCCAGCCTGCTCTGCAAGTATTTGCCGCTTCAGGAACTTTTTCAATCGCGAATTCATGATGTGACGAAATACTTTACTGGCATGCGATATAATAGACAAAGTTCTACGAGTATAGTTGTCACATTTTAGCGTCGAGCCTTTTTTTTCGGAGAGGTATAACCATGGATTCAGTCCAGTCTCTCGGCCACTGGCCAGTTCTCCACACTTTGCAGCAAATCTGGTGTAAGAACTCTGTACCTTCGTCACCTAGATTCTTTAGGAGACTAGCGCATATACCATCAGTACCGACGGCATTAACTTTCAGACGTCTGATAGCGTCTTTCACTTCGGAAATAAATATGTCCGGCTCTAGTGGATGCACAGCGTCCTTTCGCACTAAAAGATGCTCCGGAACTTCTCGATAGAGTTGTTCCGAATAGTCTCTCTATCTAGCCAGCACTTTAACCAGGTCTGATAAAGTATTTCCGTCAGTATCCGCTATCTGCCAGCTTCTAGGTTTGTAGTCGCGGGTGAGAAGTTTGACTTTCTGGAACAAGTCTTTAAAATGGGCAGTTGCAGCATGGTTTTCGATTTCGTCACACAAAGCATGGATTGAATTATTCTTATCACGTCTGCATGCCCTTTTCACGCAAGTGTGTAGCCTGGAATACTCCTTTCTTGCTATGTCTGTGTTAAGGCCTTGTTATTTGAGAGTCCTCTGTCGCTCAATAAGTTCCCAGGTAGCATCAGAAATCCAGGGTTTCCGTCTTGCTTGGGTCCTAGGAGTGGGGATGACTTCTTTCGCTGTTTCGGACACAACCGCCTTGAAGCCATTCCATGTTGTCTCTGTATCTTCAAAAGGATCCCTTATAATATAACGTCCTTTATCTTGAGAGGCAACCTTCTGGCGAGCTCCCGTAAGACATTTCTTGGTAGCTGGCCTTGTTACACGCTTTAGATGGAGTTGGCTTTAAAATGATCTTAATTTATCACAATTATGAAAAATATCAACATAAAAGCGATTTCCAAAAAATAGGCAGGACTGAATGGTACTAGAAAAACACCCTTAAATAAGCTAACGGCCTTATATATCGTTTTATGTTCCTGGTTCCTAAATAGTTTTAACATATTTTTAATGCGAAACGTGAGCCTTGCGAGCGTGGGCAAAAGTGACCTTGACGCCGGCGTGGCGCAGCCACGCCGCCAAAAATTCTCGGCGCGCCGCCGCCGCGGTTTTTCATGGCGGCGCACACGTCTAACTTAAGGTAAACAACAGGCGGTCTTATCGCTAAGAAGCAATCTCTTCCAGACAACCTTGGGGTAGTGGATATTGGTGAATTGATTATTAAAGTCGGTCAAGAGCTGTAACACAGTAACTGTATATGCATTCCATACATAGCTAAAACATTTTTCTTTTGACTGATAGAACAAGTTTCAAGTATTTTTCAAAAGTAGTGACTAGCGTCACAAGTAATACCAGTAACAAGTATAGATATATTTTAAAGAATATAAGAATTCACTCTTTTTTTGCCTGCTTATTTCATGAAATAAAACAATTAAAAACGGATTTTATCGCGTGTATTGAGTTTAAATTACATCCCGACGTTTCAAACACTTTACAGCGTTCGTGGTCAACGGGTCGACTGAGGAAAAATGTACAATTACCTCCGTTCAAAATAAAATCCGTTTTTAATTGTTTTATTTCATGAATAACTATCGCGGCAACCGAAGACAATATTATGCTTATTTCATGTTTATAGCTTAAATTAATGAATGTATAAACATTTAAAATACTTATTTGATTTTTAGATTGAAATGGAAAATAAAGAAGCAAATCTGTTGGTACCTATTGCATCTTCCTCAGCAGAGGGTGTTCAAGGATATCCTTTTCATAAGGTTAGTTTTAATTACATCCAATACTTGACTTACTCTATGTCAAAAATATACCATTCTTGTTGTCATTGATAAAACTAGATTACTGAAATGTCTTCTTAACTATCCTTTTATTTGTTAAATTGCAGATATTATATCATTTGTGTCTCATGAAGTCATGACTGAACTTATAATATGACATAAAGAAAATACATCCTGTGTGATAGATACTTTCTCATATACCTAGTTCAAGTGCATGTCTACATAAGTATACATGTACATAAAATAACTAAGCGATGTGCTATTACTATTCGTATTTAGCTGGCTAATAGGATCCATGAGTATATTATTTTTATGACGGCAGGAACTTCATGATAAGTTTTTGGTTTGCCTCTTCTGGGGCATTATAAAATTTTACATTATACATTTGAGTTTGGGCACTTTTTGGAACTGTTGCCTGGGACACATGTCCCAGTTTGCCTTGTCCCCTAGATACTAAAAAAGTTATTTGTATTGCATATTTTATGTACTTGAATGAACATGAATTAACTGGATTATTACTTTCAGCGTGATTCTGCCAGTCAATGCCAAATCACTCAAAGACATAAGGCGGTTTCTGCAAAACCAGTTGTGAAGAGTTTTGGCTGCACAGCAAATATAAAAGAAGCATCTGTAGCTGGAAAACTTGTACTTAGCCAGCTCCAACAGTTGTCTTCCACAACAACTAGTGGTACCTCAACTCCAACAATGTACGAAATTTGTAGCCCATCTACTACATCAAGCAATAAAGAAAATGCAAAAAAAGATTTAACCGGACGCAACAACATGCTAATGATTATTAGAGAAAAACCAAAAAAGTATATTGGAGTTCCAAAACAATTTTATTGGTTGGTGGAATTTTTAGCAGATAAGTGTGCTTTACGCGAGTTACATGTCATAATTACCCTTTTTAAAATAAGGTACAATGATGATATAGAAAGAATATGTGACCACTTTAACATCAGTGAAGTAACTGTTATTGACATTTTTGAAGTGTGCATGCCGCAGCTGGCAACATATTTACAAAGTTTTATTTACCTGCCAGAAGCAATCATGATTAAAAAAACACTGCCTCCAGCTTTTAAAGCAAGGTATGCAAACATAAAATGCATCATAGACTGCTTTGAGGTACAAGTAGAGAAACTTTCAGACACTGTGCCACAGTCTGGAACATACTCTTTATACAAATCATGCAACTCTGCAAAATATTTAATTGCATGTTGCCCAATCGGGTTAATATGTTTTGTTTCCAAAGGATATGGAGGAAGAACATCAGACAAGGCCATAACTGAAAGTTGTGGTTTTGCTGATATTCTTCCTCCAGGGGCCGTTGTTTTAGCCGATCAGGGATTTAAAGGTATTGAAGCACATTTAAGGGAAAGAGATGTGAAGCTTCTTCGTCCACCGAGTGTCTCATCAAAAGAAACTCCCACTAAAAAAGAAGTTTTGCTCGGAAAAGTAATTGCTAGTCTACATATTGAGCGTTTAATACGAAGAGTGCGAGAGTTCCAATTTTTGAAACCTCACTCTGTAGTAAACCACAGTCACATAAGATATTTAAATGATAGTGTTATCATTGCCTGTGCACTGGTAAACTTGCAGGATAACTTAATAAAACTCGATTGATTATTCGCCTTGTTTTATTGCAGTATTACCTACCCTTACAACCATTTATTAACCCATTCACTGCTAATGACGACACGTTGTCGTCATCGCGGAGCGCTCCTCGGACGCTGATGACAACAACATGTCGTCATGACGGTTTGGCTTGTATCTCCTTTCCGATAAAACTTATTACTTAATAAATTTTGATAACTGAGAGCCATGGCAAAAAACCCTACACAGGGTTTGGTAATATTTTAATAAAATCTCACTTTTCATCACAGCCAAACCATTAGGAGATTTAAGCTATCTGGTAGATATTTGTATACGTTTTCCATGCGTAGCAAATTACGCGACACGAAATAAACACATTAGTTATTTAAAAAAATATACAGTTTTAATTTATAGTGCACTTTAAAGCATGACGACAACGGGTTGTCATGTAGCAAATAGTTGCTGTTCTACTTTCATCACGGTTAATAATGACGTATCTCCGAAGATGGCATATTATCAATTTAAACCTTATGTCGATACAATTATGATGTATTTTAACTTGAACCAATATGAAGTTGATTGTTTTAAACATAATTATGGTTCTATAAGGCTAATGAATAATTTCTTATAATAAGATGGGACTTAAGTCCGAAATGATTTAGGACTTGACATTTTGCAATATTTTGGGATAAATATTATTTTTCCAAAATATTTCTGACTTCTCCAATAAATTGTTTGCGTAAACATAGTCATATTGGAGCCAGAGAATCTGCACTTTTTTATTTCTTTCAAATTGTGGATCGGCAACACAAAAAGCACATTTTGTTATCCCACATGATAACATCTGTATTTGGCACTGAGCTTTAAATTTTTCTTGTATTTCATTATTAACTATATATGATTTGACAGCTTTAAAGCTGCTTGGACATTTAATCTCAACTATAAAATCATTTGTCATGCCATCTGGTGATGCTCCACATATTAAATTTATGAGGTTGAACCCACATTCTTGAATCTCACAGTTCAAATCACTCTCTAACTTGGCCACTACTGATTTTTCTAATGTTTTTCCACGTTTCATCGCTTTTGTTTCATACATTTTATAGCCTCCGAGGATTTGCTCCACAAGGGAGCCATCCGGAGTATCACAATGGCATGCCTCGTGAATTTTGGATGCAGTGATTCGGCCTTGGCGGATGCCGTGCCACAACTTTGACTCTGCTTGCTTTTTAGTTGCCTGCTCGATTTGATTCATTACATTTTTATGTAGGTTAGCTGACATGAATCTTTGAAAATTCTCATAATCATGGTTATTACTCTTCGTGGTAAAATCTAAAATCATATCAAATATACAAAATTTTGTCAAACCAGGATCATGTTCTGGCAGGACAGATAATATCAGGGCATTTCCCATTCTTCGTTTCTTACATTCTTCATAGAACTCCTTTAAATTCTCTGGATTTGTTCTCTGGACCATCACATTCTGTATCTAAAATAGTGCTTTAATTTTCATCGATATGCACTGTCACTAGATAATACTTTTTTGTGATTTTGTGTTCAGGGACGACTTTTGCTCTTATAATGCATTTCGTATTGTCTCTTTTTAGCTCCACGTAACCAACTGCACTGTGAACATACCCACTTCTAGAAGCCCTAAAAAAAAGAAAAACAATTCTTAATGCTACTGATACAATAACATGTACTTAAACTGATTTAAACTCACACGATTTTCTCTCCTTAAACTGTTTTTATCACGACTTAATAGGGAAATGAGTCTGCCTGCGACCACGTGTGTTACGGCACACTCACGTCATTATAATAGTAAAAATGAGTAACGCGATTAAAACAGTATAATTTTAATGTAAGCAACTTACAACAATGTTTTCGCACCCCTAATCTCTGCAATGTTGTGCTTGTCGCTAGTCTTTAAATATTCCATTATAACCGCCATGTCCATATCCGGCAAGTTTCCGGAATCCGCTTTTACAAAGTCCTTGGATAAGCTCATTTTATTTGCTAAAGTATCTTGGAGAAACAGTCCTTAAGGCAGTGCAAAGGTCGTAGAAAAAAGCAGAATCGTTGTCCAAAGATACGTGCGTAAGTCGTGGTGAAGGCGTCCAATTCCGATTGTAAAGTAGCTATGTGGTGATCGTCGTGAAATACGGGAACTACAAAATCCAGAAGCAAGCAGAAGTCGTCGATAAAAGCGCGAGAATAGCAGAAAACAGGAACCAGACAACAGCGTACAAACAAGATCGCACAAACGTGACAAACGTCGTGTCAACTGTCAGATGTCAACTTGACGTTATTCTTTTTTAACGGTAGACTAGAGCTAAACAGCTAGGGCCGCTTTCTATTCATCTCGTCGATCGTGCGGTATGTCAAATGAGATATTTAAAAAAATATTTCTAGGAAACGGGAGGGAATAAAAAAAAAACCGCCACAGTTTTGAACTCCATTATGAGTTTACTGACTACGAAAAATATAATATGGATCACTTCGAAAAACTTAAGGTACCCAATTGTATCACGATCGGCCGGACCGTAAAATACTAAAGCAGTAATGCAACTCGGTGCCAGGTACATTTACACATAAGAAAACTGAATGCTTGCCACCATTGTTACCTACGAACATATTTACCAACGTAAGAAGGACTTAGCTTCTTATGCCAATGAATGCCTAAGTTCTCTTTGCGGACATCTAACAAAAACACATTTATACTTAATCCCAAATTATAAAAAGTAAACACATTGACAATCTATAAACTTAAATGTAACAACCATAACGACCAACCGTTCACGCAATGCTAAGTTGCGCTACTGTGTCTTCAAGAGACTATGTGCCATAATCAGTGATCGGCACGACCCGTGTCGCACGGTGTCAATGACCTCAATCATTATGTTAACATGGATATGCCCCAAGATTTCGGTCTTTTTAGGAAGTCAGTATTTCCGATTGTAGTAGGTACATAAAGGTATTCCACACAGGAAGATGAATGATTTTTACCATTAAATAAAACGACATCAAGTTCAAAATAGGTATATAATCACATAGTAAAATGATCATAATTTTTATCAAATGTTCGTACAATAAAAACTTAAAATGTAATTAAATTATAAACTAATGCAATAAGTTAACAAGAATTAACATTAATATATAATGTATAAATCAACAGTACTTTACTATTTATTTTTCATTTGTTCGTATAAAATTATAATAACAGATCATAATTTTTTCTATGTTTTCTATTTTTAATCTGTTTCTCTTAAAATCTAAAATCCACTTATATGCTGAAAAACTTCTTTCTACATCTACTGATGTAAGTGGAGCGAATTTATACAAATATTCTTCAATGGTTGCGGATTCATTCGAAATATTATCTGCATAATTTCTAACTTTATCTAAATCAGGATTACGCATCATGACCGCCTCTAATTTGGCTTGTATAATTAAGTTGGAACTCCAATTAACCAATGTGCGAACTTCGTCAAATATTTCTAAGGTATCAACAATTGTGGTATCGCGATGTTGCAGTCATGTTAAGACAATTTCGATTATTTGAAAATGTTCGTGAATATAAATTAAATCCCTTCTTGTGTTCTGCTTCTTTAAGATATCTTTTGCTTTTTTTATCGATACTGCATCACGAGCGTTTAAACGATGTAAAACATTATTTATCTCATTGAAATATTTGACAAAGTACGACACTGCGGAAAGCCAAGTGCCCCATCTGGTTATGACAGGTGCAGGAGGCAAAGGAAGGTCTGGGTACATTTATTTTAATAGTTTCACCCTACTTGGGGATTTCAAAAATATTTTTTTTATGTTTGCGATCAAATTATCCACATCTGTATGTTGTGATCGTATTTGTTCCGCAACCCGATGGAGAGCATGAGCCAAACACGTTACATGCTTCATTTTGGGATAAACTGATTTTAAAATTCGCCCCGCTTTCAGCATATACGCGACACTATCTGAACAAATGCAAAGGACATTTTCAATGTTATTTTCATAAGATTCGCCCCATAAGTTTTTTAAACAATCAGTTACAAAATTTGCAATGCTTTCACCATTTACCACATACAACATTTTACACGCTAGCAAGTATGTCTTCTTTGAAGTACTTGAATTCAGAGGCTTTACTAT
The DNA here is from genome assembly GCA_947086415.1 of Pammene aurita. NCBI lineage: Eukaryota > Metazoa > Arthropoda > Insecta > Lepidoptera > Tortricidae > Pammene > Pammene aurita. Next base: position 33,894,086 of record OX352295.1, read on the forward strand.
AAAATTAACAATGTATCTTCCAAGAAAGTCCGTGGTTTCATCCAGTGATATCCACAATTTTTCATTTTTCACTTCACTGTGTATAATAGTCATCTTGCCTTCATAAAACTTGTCCAGATGTCTTCTGATTGTTCTCTCGCTAGGTAATTTTGAAAAAGGCATCTTAGCACAAGTGCAGCATACATACTTTTGTAAAAAATTTACAAATGCCGGATTTTCTATTTGTTGCCATGGTATGTTGCAGAGAATAAGGAATTCTATCAAATCATCGTAAAAGTGTTTAGGGTCATTGTCGGATGATCTGTTGTGCAAAGGCCCTTCAATGTGTCTTTAAACTGAACTTTGTCTACATCCAAAGTTATTTCCACATTTCGTACAGTATATCAAACGTCGCGTCGACTCGTACATCAATTCGGGTAGGGTTCAATCCAACTATAAATGGTTGCTTCTTGAGGAAAGGTCCGAGTTCTCCTACGCGTCATATTCAGGACACCAACGAGCAACAGTTCACTTTGTCCAATCAGCAGCCAATAGGAAGTCCAGTTAGTGTAACATAAGAGATTATCGAGTCCGTAAAACAAGCCAAAGTCGTTGAAATAAACACTGAGATAATAAGGAACTTTAACAACACGTGCGAACTTAATGAACCGAGGAACATAAGTAAACATATTTGCCATTAGAAAATAGTTGCAATCCTTATCAGTAAACTAGAAAAGGATGGCATTAACTCTTTATTTAGGCATTTCAATTAGCCGTCTTTCTTGCACCGCACCAGTTTAAACAAACGCAAACACTAGAAAATTCGCAAATGACCTTCGATAAGCCAGGTAGTCGGTCGAAGGGTTTAGTTGCACTTGAAATGGTTACACCGTTTTAACACTTACGTATTTTGTATGAGTGCAAAATTACGAGCCGCTACTTAATATTTCACAAACTGTCAAATTGAAATATTCAACATTCGAAATATATCCATTTTTTATTTAATAATTAATGATACATTTAATAAGCTTATTTAACACTTTATCGTATATTTGCAAATATATATCATACAATAAAATTATTCTATTTAACAAAATCACGGAGTTATGTTATAATCTAATCATGTCCATATTATGATTTCTGTTCGCAATCCCGCGGTGCGTCACAGGTCGTGCCGATCACTGGCCATAATGCATCTTGTTATTAGTCGTCGATTAGAAACCTAACTGGTCTCTTAACAGCCCTTCCGCTGCGTGTGGTCCGAGTCACCGGTGCAGGTGCGGGTGACGGTGCCGCGGAAGGCGATACTCGATCCCCCCTGTCCTTGGATGTATGATTGTTTGGGGTTATACGAGTACTACTAGGTCGAGATTTGTCAGTGTCGTTGTCTGTATCCGTCTGGAGTAAAAATGCCGGTTTCACCCGATCGATGGATACACGAGCCTGCCTGCCAGGGAGGAGAATACCATCTCACCCCTTTCGATGACCTTATAAAGTCCGTCGTAAGGCGGTTTTAATGGATTACGGACTGTGTCATCCCTGAGGAAAACATGCGTACAGGTAGATAATCTTTCGTGCACGAAAATGGACCTATCTTGCCTATCTCGTTTAATCGTAGGCTTGAGCTTAGCAATATTATCCCTAATTTTCTCGACTACGCTGTACGGGTCCACAGGGTCTCCGTCTTGCGAAATGTCATAAAATGATCCCGGCAGTCTAAGCGTACGCCCGAACGTCATTTCCGCTGCGCTTATGCCACTGTCGGTCTTACCTGACGTGCGTAACCCGAACATTACACTAGGAAGCATGTCTACCCATGAGCTTCCGACTTCGAGTTTGGCCATGAGCGCAGCCTTGAGAGATCTATGTTTGCGTTCGAGGAGACCGTTCGACTGAGGCCTGTAAGGGATGGTTCTAATGTTGTCTACCCCTAGAAACTTCATTAGCTCCGAAAATAACCTACTTTCAAATTGGCGCCCTTGATCGCTAGTCAGCCTTATCGGGCGGGCAACCATAGCGAACAATCCAGCCCTCGTAGATAGTCTTAGCTACTATGTCTGCGGTTATTTCTTTTATTGGGAACGCTTCTGGCCAACGCGTATACCTATCTATTGAGGTGTGGTGCGGGGGAGTAGTAAATAGGAATACGTGTGAATCGTGTTAAAGACTATTTATTACTGAATTCCACAATACAGTGAGTGATATACTTACAGCTAGGGTTGTCACACATAACTATAACTAGGGTCTCCACCTCATCTCCGGGGAGAAAAGGAAAAAAAAAGTAACTTTAGTGACATTTTTTTTTTATTTTTTTTTTATAGCTAATTAATAATAAAATTCTAAACAGAATTACATTTGTTTCTATTGATTTAAGTACAATAAAGTCTTGTTCTGTTTTTGTGAACAATGTCTTCCTTGTTATTTTTTAAAACTTTTACATTAGGTTCCATGTCCTCTATTACAATATATGGACCATTATATACTGGATTCAATTTTGTTACAGTTTCATTCTTTATTAAAATTTTATCTCCTTTTTTATAAGTAATTGGGTGTACAGATTTATCATACAGTTTTTTGCGAGTCATTTTACTTTGAATAAGATTTTCCTTCGCTTCCTTACAAGCTAACTGTAACCTATACTTAAGTTCTAGGTAATAATTATCGGGGTTATACAAAGGCTCAACGTCACAGACAATTTGGCAAGGCATTTGACTCCTTTTACCAAAAACTAATTCATATGGCGTGTACTTGGTGATAGAATGTACGGTATTGTTATAGGTAAAACACCAAAACGGTAACCAATGACTCCAAGCTTCTGGGTGCTTTTCGCTCTGTATGCGCAGATAAGCGCCCAGATGCTTGTGTGAGTTTTCTAAAGAACCTACAGTTTGATGATGATAAGCTGTGGAATTCGTTTTTTCTATTTCTAATAACTTACATATTTCTGTCATTGTAGATGACATAAACTCGGTACCTCTATCTGATACTATTGTTTTTGGTATCCCAAATCTTAAAATAAAGTTCTTAACTAAGGCTTTAGCTACACTAACCGTATCTTTACTCTGTAAAGGATACGCTTCAATGAATTTACTTAAATCGCATTGAACAGTTAAAATATAGGAATTATTATCTATATCTCTATCAATAGGACCTACAATATCTAGAAATATTCTTTCAAACGCACTTGATGTCGTAGTAGTTATAACCATAGGTTGTTTAACATTACGAGAATATTTCATTTTTTGACATTTGTCACACTTATTAATAAATTGTTTAACGTCATTTTCGAGTTCTGGCCAGTAGAAATGTCTCTTTATGTTATTTATCATTCTCCGTACACCTGCATGCCCCGCGGTTGGCAGCAAATGATAGTCATTTAAAATCAATTTAATTTCATGTTTATCATAAATTCTTTTTACTCCTCTTAAGACACATATTCGTGGACCGGTCCATGTCTTAACTCTTCTTACTTCATTTATTACTTCTTTTATGAATAACGCGTTACTATCATCTTTAATTATACATATTTTGTCGACATTTATTTTATTACAAAAATCACTCAATTTCTTCACAAATTCTGCTCGAGTAAAATGTGATTTGAAATCAAGGTTAATGTATAACATATTAATACTTGACGCATACGCAAAACACTCGGTTTCAACTTTAATTTTTTTTTCACGCTTGACATCCTTCAATTTTTTACCATCTACAAGCTTCATCTCCACCGAACCACACGGAATCCGTAATATCTCCACGACTCTTGGTTGATCAGTCCAATCGTCAAGGGGTTTACTAGGGATTTGAGTGGCAGTTGAGTCTGTATTTTGGTTTAGACGTTTGGTTTGCGCTCTTGTTAATACGGATACTACTTCATTATTAAGTTCTTTTAACTCGTCTGATGTGATACATACTCTTGATAAAGCATCTGCTACTACATTATCCTTTCCTTTCACGTACGCAATTTTAAAATCGTACTCTTCTAAAATTAATCTGAATTTTAATAACCTACTTGAAGGGTCTTTAATGCCAAACAGGTATACTAACGGTTTATGATCTGTCATTACTGTGAACTTTCTTCCAAACAAATAGGGTCTAAAATACTTTACCGATCACACTATGGCAGTCAATTCTTTTTGAATAGTGGGGTAATTTCTTTCCGCCTTGTTTAAGGGTCTGCTAGCATATGCTATTGGTTTCATGTCACTGTTACAAAGAACAGATCCTATGGCAACACCTGATGCATCTGTTTGTAGTATAAATTCGTTATCTTCACAAAAATTTGGAAACTGTAGTATGGGTGGTGACATGATTGCAGATTTTAAAAGTTCGAAAGACTCTTCACATTCTTTTGTCCAATTGAAATTTACATTTTTCCGACATAAAGCATTAAGTGGCAGTGTAATGAAAGCAAAGTTTGGTATAAATTTTCGATAGTAATTACAAAATGCAACAAAGCGACGTACTTCGTCTGACGTCGTTGGTGTTGGGTACTTTTGAATGACTGAAATTTTATCTGGATCGGGCAAAATTCCATTTGATGAAATTATATGCCCTAGGTATAACATTTCTGTTTTTAAAAATTGACATTTGTTTGGATTTAATTTTAAATTTACTTTTCTCAGCCTTTCAAGGACATCGATTAAGTTTTTATTGTGAATTTCTAAATTCCTGCCGAAAACGACAAGATCGTCTAGATAAACGAAACATTTTTCATATGTCAAACCAGACATTGCAACAGTCATGACCCTGGAAAATGCGTTAGGTGAAATTCGTAGACCCATTGGTAAACGTTTCATGGAATATTGGCCTGTATTTGTTGTAAAAGCTGTCAGTTTACGCGATTCTGGTGTCAATGCTACCTGATAATAAGATTGACTCAAATCCAAATGTGAAAAATATACGGATCCTGACAAAGAATCTAAAATGTCACAAATATTTGGTAACGGGAATTTATCATCCTGAATAGTGTTGTTTAACTTTCTATAATCAATTACTAAACGCCATCCCTTTTTTCCTGTCTGATCTACCTTTTTCGGTACCAAAAGAATGGGACTAGACCACTCACTGTTGGTCTCTTCTATAATATCATCCTGTAGCATTTGACGTACTTGCTTATCTATCTCCGGTTGTAAACTTTTTGGTAATCTGTACGGTTTTACATATGTAGGAGAAACACCTGGTTTCAATTGAATTGATTGTTCGTAAACATTTGTAGTCGTCAGTTTATCGCCCGGTAGGTAAAATATGTCCGCATACTTCGCGCAAATAGACTCTATCGTGTCACGTTCTTGGGAATGTAAATGATCAAGTTTCAACTGGGACAGTAAAGTTTTTGCTCTTCCCACGCTGTTATTCTCCGACTTGAAATTGCATATATAATATTCACTTAAATAACACAATTCTGGTTTAAATATAGGTAACTCTACCGTTTTTTCGCTAACGTTCAAAAATTTAATGGGAATTACGCTGTTATTGGGTGTAACTATCATACTGGCTAAAAAAATATCTTCTTGTAATTGCTTCGGCAAAACAACACAATCATTAGTAATATTTTGATCTATTTGTATATAATGTATAGATTCACATCGCGGTGGCAGTTTTATATAGTTAATCGAAATCTTCGGTTGACTGTACATTGGCAAAGTTTGTTGTGAGTGCAAATTTTTAAAAGTAATAGTAGAAGTTTCTAGGTCTATATGGGATTGAAATGCATTTAAAAAATCTAGTCCTAAAATGCCATTGGTTTTACAGGGTAGATTGTCAAATACGTAAAATTTATGTGTGTAAGTGATGTTATCTTGTGTTGTTAACGTCAAAATAACATAACCTTCCGAATAAACTTTTCCACCCAAGCCATTTACAACAATATTGTCGTTGAATAATTGCACATGTTGAGAAGACAACGCACGTTTATCTATAGCGCATAACGATGCGCCTGTATCTATAAGCCATGAACATTTCTTAGTTACTAATTGCAAAAGTATATATTTCGTGTCACTGTCGAAAATAAATACATGATGTTTAATGTTAGTCTCGAAAAAACTGTCTTCTTCCCGATTCAATATTTTCTGCCCTTGGTAAGGGAGTATCTACTCCTGGTTGTTGTGCGGTGTACACTTGACCTTGGTTACCTCTAGGGTAACGATTATTATAAGGATTTGACCTTGATCCGAATCTCCTAGGGAAACCGCTAGTGTTAGTGTTGGGCCGTCCCCTGTTGTATCTAGGGTAATACGAGCTACCCCCACGATTGTATGAATATCCTTGGTTACGAGGATAATATCCACGTGGTCTATAAGTGGAATTCGCTCTGGCTCTATCGCCTCTATAATGTGAAAATCTATTTGGCTTACCTCTGTAGCTGAGGACCACGTTCGACGATGAGGGCTGCGCCAGCTCCTCGTCCTCGGCAGCACGCGCCGCATCCTTTAAAGTTGAGTAGTCGCGGGCTGCTATTATAGTGCTTAGGCGTCTGTTTCTAAGCCCATCTGCAAACTTTTTGATTGCAAGTTTCTCGTTTATGGGACTTAAAATTTCAAAGGCTTGTTCGTTAGAATTCGCCTGTGAAATTGTAAGATCCACAAACAGTTGTTCAATTTTATCCGCATATTCAGAAATTGTCGACTCTTTTTGAGAGATGCTGTTGAGTTGCGACAGTAATGAATTTGATGATTTTCGCGTTAATAATTTTTGTTTCATATCAGTGATCAGTTCCTCGCAGCTGGTATAAGTCTTTTTTAATTTTAATTTAGCGGATTTTGAAAGTCGCGTTTTGAGAACAAAATTTATAAGCATATTTTTGTTTGCAGCATCTTTCAAATAAGAGTTGTACATCTCAACACTATCAATAATTTTTTCTGTAGTTTCTTCCGTACCGTCCATTAGCATCACCAAGCTAGTTGCCGTTTTTATTTCAAAGTTATCCATTTTTATGCCTTTGTTTATAACCGACTCACAAGTAATATAACTTTTTATTTTGGCATAAACTGCCTCAATTTTCTCTATAATAACATCTAAAATATAATCCGACAATACTGGAGACTTAAAATCACTAGAGGTACATTCCAAGTTTTGCAAAATTATTTTGTATTCTGCATAGTACTTATCTGCTAAAGCTATCTTATTTTTAACTAAATCCTTACTTGTTTCTCTCTTTGCACCCAGTTTTCGTAAGCTTACTTGAATTTCAGAGATTTTTGAGTATATTAATTCTAATTCACATGCCATTAAAAGTAAAATAAGTAAGTAATTTGCTTAATTAATTTAGGGATTTTTAAAGTCTTATTATAGAAAACCGTCCAGGAACCAGGAATACGAACATAAACACTCATTAACACTATTTCTATAATCACTCACTGTTGTCGTGTGATAGCCATTTTCGCCGATTGGACTGGAACTAACCTTGACCGTCCGCTCAAACCATGTCCTCTTCTGGCGCCGTCGGTTTCCATCCGGATATACGCATTGCAGTGCGGCGTATAAATTCTGCGCTTATAGTTCTCCGTATCCACTGCTGCTGCTGCTTTTTATATTTCTTGTATAAAATCAGTAAGGCTGCCAACCCAATCGCTGCCAGAAGGATGCCCACCATAATATTGTTGAGCGCCAAGCCGCCGTGAAGGTCACTGTCGCTCTCCGAGGCTGTATTTTTCCCAGCCCCCGCAGTTTGAGTTATTATTACCTCCTTATCTTCAGTTTTGGAGTAACTTTTCCCCATTTTTGTTGTACTTGTACAGCAACACAAAAACAGCAATTGATACAAAAAGTTCAACGATCACTAGAGAATAACTGTTAGCGCTTGGTGGCGATGACTGTCCGAGTACGAGTAATGCACTGCACTGTCTCGCACACATAATTCAAGGTGATAACGTCCTATTCTAAAATTAATTATAAGAGAGCACAGTTGCACTGGCTACGTGACCGAAATTGTCCCGTCAGCGGTTTCGCGGCAAGCCACGGCGTCAGGTGGCAGGGTCGCCATGAGGTGTGGTGCGGGGGAGTAGTAAATAGGAATACGTGTGAATCGTGTTAAAGACTATTTATTACTGAATTCCACAATACAGTGAGTGATATACTTACAGCTAGGGTTGTCACACATAACTATAACTAGGGTCTCCACCTCACTATGATGGTTAAAATGTACCTATACCCATCTGTAGTCGTAGTTAACGGTCCTACGATATCCACATGTATGTGTTCGAAGGCGGCAGATTCGGGAAAGCTACCTAGGTCAGATACGGTATGTCGGTTGACCTTCGCCTTCTGACATTGTATACACGACTTAGCCCAGTTGCCCAGGTCCTTATTAATTTCGGGCCAAAAATAATTATTACTATCTTCCTAGTCGTGCGAATTCCGGGATGACTTAACGAATGTAAGTTATCGAATATTTTCCTACGGAACTCTAACGGTAGATAAGGGCGAGCCTTACGCGTGGACGTTTCACAGAGTATAGGTTTATTGCAGTTAGTTATAGTTATCAATTTTAATTCTACTTTGCTCACGCTGTTACGCCCGGATTGCGACATGTGCAAAACATAGTCGTCCTTTGCCTGTGCGTCGGCTAATTCTGAGAAATCAATCACTGTTGGGCAGTCGATTGTTTCTACTCTAGACAGCGTGTCGGCGACTACGTTATCCTTGCCGCTAATATGACGTATGTCTGTAGTAAATTCGCTAATAAAGAGGAGTTGCCTCGCGCGTCGGGGGCTTTCTTTACTATTTTACCGATAAATATGTACTTGGTATATAATGGATGTATGATTATCAGAAGGTCGGTAAATGAATAAAGCGTGTTCGTTAGTTGGCGTTTAATCCACGACTGCTTATTCGCTGGACGCAGCCAGCGATAACACTATAACTAGGTATACATGTTTAGATATACAGAAGTATGTGACACGGCGGTGTGGTACATATATGTATAGGTATGTAGGCTTGCCACAGTCCTCCGCCCTTAGAAAAACCTAATTAAAAAGCTAATTAAAAAGATTACAAAAGTTACACTTTAAAATTACACATTAAAATATAAATGTAAAATAATGAATGAAAATTGTTTTATTTCTACCTATCTCTAGTTATTTCCCTAATCCGCACTTTTTCACTACAGCATCTGCACTGATTTTCACTACACAATCACGTGGTTTATGGTAGGTTGCGGCGTCGGTGCGCTGATGGCACTGGCTTGGTACTTGGCAGCAGCAGCGGTGCGGTGTACTATAATCTTCTCAATACGGTTATCTACCGTAAACTTAATACGTCTTTTACAGTAACGCCAGCCGACGTATAAGGTGGCCAATGATACTAATACGCTTACTAGTACCACGGCTGCGAGTGACATTTTGAAATTATTGCTCTCCGGTGTCCTGCTCCTCCGAAGTCTTGAGTTTAGTTGCTGAAGCGACACCATTCTGCGCTACAATTGTAGTTTTGCTCGGTGGGTTTCCCATTGTTAGGAGTAAACACCAGTCGAAGAAAGAACTTGTGAACTGCTCGGTAGCTGGGTATGCACTGGTCGTAAGTGGGCTGCAATGTTATAAGTCGAATCTCACGGTCTTCTTTACCGTGCGACCGGATCTTGTTATCACTGGCGGTGTGGTCGATGTGGTGTCGTATTGCTGCGCCGTTGTTTCGGTACCCGGAGATGGAATTGTTGTTTCATTCCTTTGAGCCGGGCTTGTAATCGACATATCATCCGCAATTAAAAGATAAGCTGGTTTGAGACGGTCGAGTGACACAGTGACATGTTTATTGTTAACTATTATTACGAAGAACTTTGGGTGGCGAGATAAGACTTGGAATGGGCCTTCGTACGCAGGTACTAAAGACTTCCGTGCCTCATTTCTCATGAATACATGTGAACAGGAATGTAAGTCTTTGTGCACGAATATATTATTTTTGTTATGAGAGCTACTAGTGTTCGCTATACTCGGAACGGATGAAAGAATGTGGGCTAGATTATTTACATATTCGGTGGTATTGACGTTTGTTTTAGGTTTGGTAAATAAATCTCCTGGTAATCTAAGGTTTGTCCCGTATAAGAATTGAGATGGACTGAAACCTAGGTCTTCCTTTATGGCTGAGCGTAAACCTAGCAGAACTAAAGGTAATTCATGTGACCATTGTGTATTGTCCTTACATTTGGCCATTATAGCAGCTTTTAATGTCCTATGGAATCTTTCGATAACTCCATTCGCCTTTGGATTGTATGCTGTCGTACGAACACGTTCGATTCCTAGTCTTTTTAATAATTGTATAAATAAATCGGACTCAAATTGACGACCCTGGTCTGAAGTGATACGTCTGGGACATCCGAAGCGAGCTATCCAGTGTTCTACGAACACTTTTGCAACCGTTTCAGCTGTCATATCTTTTATGGGGATCACCTCAGGCCATTTCGTTACTCTATCTATAATTGTTACACAGTATCTAAAATCGTTAGAGTATGGTAGTGGACCGATAATGTCGATGTGTACGTGTTCGAAACGTGAAGCATCATCGAATTCACCTAATGGGGTAATCGTGTGTCTTTGAATTTTCGCTTTCTGACAAGGGATACAACACTTTACAATATTTTTTATGTCGGTGTTCATATTTGGCCAAAAGTACCTGTTTTTAACTGCGTTTCTAGTAGCGGCTACGCCGGGATGACTCACGTTGTGCACTGTTTTGATAGCGAGTTCTCGGAAGTGTAATGGTAGATATGGTCGGATGTTATCAGTAGATGTTTCGCAGGTTACTTTTATTCCGGACTCTGGCAATGTAATCAATTTAAATTGAAGATTGTTATGAGTTTTGAGATTCTGTAATTCTGAGTCGTTTTCTTGTGCTTCGGCTAACGATTTGTAATCAAACAAACTAGGCATTGTGATTTCGTTTATTCTTGATAAGGCGTCGGCAACCGTATTTTTATCGCCTTCGATATATTTAATTTTGTCACAAAACTGAGATATGAAGTCTAATTGTCTCAGACGTCTGGGCGAGTCTGAAGGTGTGACCTTTTTTGTTAGTGCAAACGTTAATGGTTTGTGGTCTGTTAATACCGTTAATTCTTTGCCTTCTACCATGTGACGGAAATGCCTAATACTCATAAAAATTGCTAACAACTCTCTGTCAAACGTACTGTACCTACATTGGGTTTCTGTTAGTTTTTTTGAAAAGAAAGCTAAAGGTTCTAGCTTATCGCCTATCTGTTGATGTAAGGCTGCGCCTACGCAGTTTCCGGAAGCGTCCGTCATTAAAATCAGTGGTGCGGACAATTCGGGATGCGATAATACCAAAGCTTCGTTTATGCTTTTCTTACATAGACTGAATGCTTTTAATGCAGTTTCGGTCCACGTAATTTTTGTTTTGTCATTTTTTTTGGCATTATGCATATACGCGTTTAACGGTGCTTGTATTTCGGCGGCTCTAGGAATGCTTTGTCTATAAAAATTCATCATTCCAAGGAAACGCCGGAGTTCTTCGACTGTGTTCGGTAGCAGGAAGTTTGAAATGAGTTGCGTTTTTTCGTCGCTTGGTTTGATACCTTCCTTACTAATGTGATAGCCGAGAAAAATTAATTCCGATTTGCCGAATTCGCATTTTTACGTGTTTATAGTGAGTCCGTAGTCGTTAAGTCGTTCTAAAACTGACTCTAAGTGTTTGATATGTTGTTCCTTCGACTCGGAGCTGATAATTATATCATCTGAGTATGCGAATGCAAAATCGAGGTTTTTGAGTATATTGTTGATTAACCTCTGGAAATCCTGCGCCGCATTTCGTAAACCAAAATTCATTCTAGTGTATTCAAATAAACCAAATGGCGTAATCACTGCAGTTTTTGGAATATCCTCCGGTGCCATGGGTATATTATGGTAGGATTTGCGCACATAAATTTTGGAAAATATTGATTTACCTTTCAGTGTGTATGTAAAGTCTAAAAGTCTTGGTAATGGGTAACGGTCGGGAATTGTTTGTGCGTTTAACCTACGATAATCACCGCAAGCTCGTGTTTCCTGTCCGTTTTTTTTATCAACACACACGAGTGGGTTCGCCCATGGGCTATTAGATGGTCTACAAATGCCTAATTGCGTCATTCTTTCGAATTCGGCTTTGGCTAGTTTGTATTTTTTTGGATTGAGTGGGCGTGCTTTCTCATAAACTGGAGGACCAGTTGTATAAATATGATGTTGGACGTCGTGTTTTGGATTTAATTTGAAATTCTCTTTTTTAGCGATGTCAGGGAATTTCTCTAATAATTTGTGATATTCGTTATTGACGTCAATTGATCGAATGGTACTCGGCTCAATATCTCTTGAAATACTGGTACTTCGTGATAGGTAATTAGTCTTATCTATGAGTTTCCTACCATGTAAATCTACCATTAATTTGTTAGCAACAAGGAAGTCGGCACCTATGATTGATCTTTGGACGTCTGCTAATATAAATTTCCATTTAAATCTACGACGTAGGCCAAGATCGATTATAATGGTCTTGTCGCCAAATGTCTTAATTTTTGAACCATTGGCAGCGTATAATGTATAATCTGACTGAATGTTTTGCCATTTTCCGGCTAAAACAGACACATCGGCACCGGTATCTATTAAAAATCGCGTGCCTGTGTTTTGATCGGTTACGCATAGACGGTAAGTATTTTCGACACCGACAACGTTATTTACACATGCCGGTGTCGGTTTTAGTTTTCCGACCCGGCAGTGTAACGACAATTTGTAAGATCACCGCATTTACGAGCATCTTGACCGTAGGTGAAATGATAAAAGTACTTATAGTTAGGTTCCCCTGGTTTTGCTACTTGGGACATGTACGCTACTCTATTTGAACTATTGCTTTTCGAACGTGTTCGCGACGGATCGCGTTGAAAGCGTGGACGGCGGACATGATCTCGCGAGTTTCTACCTGTTCCGCTTAGCTTACTAGTAATAGCCTGAATTTCTAACTTTAAATTTGCTATTTCCCGGGCTAACTTATCATTTTCGGGTTTAGAAGATGTGGTTGCTATAGAGGCCATTTCAGATGGTTTAGCATTTTCAATTATTTTATCTGCCATCTTAGCTAAATTGTCTAATTTTACCTCTCCTGAGTCACAAGCCGTTATTACTGCGCGTATGGATTGGGGTAAGCGACCAACAAATAGTAATTTTAGTGTGTCGTCCTGAACGCGGTTTTTTCCTAACTCTCTCATGCGTCTGAGTAATTGCGAAGGCTTTTGATCACCTAATTCTATTTCGTTCAGAAGTTGATTTAACTGTCTTGATTCTGATTCCTCGTACACGGAAATTAATCGCGTTCTAATAGTTTCGAATTTATTAGACTCAGGCATGTTTTCTAGAATATCACTGATATCACGCAATTCGTCTCTCCCCAACTTAGCAATCAAAAGCTGACTCTTATGTAGATCACTTGCCTTCTGTGGATCCACGATGGCGTCGAACTGGTGAAACCAGAGCCTCGGCTGTTGGCGCCAAAACTCAGGAATGCGCGACGAGAGGGTGATGGCTGTGAGCTGCTGCGGGAACTGCTGCGGGAATTGCTGTTGTACATCTTGGTTGACGTGCTGCTGTGGCTGTGGCGGTGGTTGTGGTGTAGATTGTTGTGATGGTTGTTGCACTCCGCCGGTCATGGTGATGGACCGTAATAGAAATTTAAATTACAAAATGCGTGGGGCACTTAAAATCACGTCGGGGTCACCACTTTACCGATAAATATGTACTTGGTATATAATGGATGTATGATTATCAGAAGGTCGGTAAATGAATAAAGCGTGTTCGTTAGTTGGCGTTTAATCCACGACTGCTTATTCGCTGGACGCAGCCAGCGATAATACTATAACTAGGTATACATGTTTAGATATACAGAAGTATGTGACACGGCGGTGTGGTACATATATGTATAGGTATGTAGGCTTGCCACACTATCATCTCCTACTTTATTAAATACCGTGCATAGGGGCTTGTGGTCGGTATACAAGGTCAACTGGCGACCTTCAAACGACTTCCGGAAATGCCTAATAGATAGATATAGTGCGAGCAGTTCGCGGTCATACGTGCTGTATTTCGTTTGCGCCGAAGACAACTTTTTAGAGAAAAACCCTAACGGCTCCCATGAGTTATTTACCTTCTGCTGCAAAACACTTCCGACGGCGATGTCTGACGCGTCGCACATCAGGGCCAAGACCGCGTCGGGCTTCGGGTGCGCGAGTGTAGCGGCCTGTTGAAGACCTGCTTTACACTGCACAAACGCCTCTTCCGCTTGTGTCGTCCACACGATTTTAGTCTTGTCCCTCTTTTTAGTGTTAATTAAATACTTATCTAGCTCGGCTTGTTTGACCGCTGCGCCCGGAATGTGACCTCGATAGAAGTTGAGCATTCCTAAAAATCTGCGGAGCTCTTCCACAGTTTCAGGCTTCGGGTACTCGGTGATGGCATTTACCTTATCCTCGAGCGGTTTGATACCTGCCGTCGAGACATGATGCCCCAGAAACTCGACCGATAGCTGTCCAAAACAGCACTTGTCGAGGTTAATGGTTATTCCGTACTTCGTGAATCTCTCGAACACTGTGGCTAGATGCCGTTCATGCTGCTCACTGGTGTCGCTAGCTATGATGACATCGTCTAAATAATTAAATAGGAAATCCAAACCTTGAAGTACGGAGTTGCTCATGAATCGCTGGAACGTCTGGGCCGCGTTGCGAAGTCCAAAACTCATCCGGGGGAACTCGAATAATCCGAAGGGGGTAATAATTGTAGTTTTCTCTATGTCCTCCGGTGCTACGCTAATACAGTGGTATGCGCGGTTAGTAGTTTTCTCTATGTCCTCCGGTGCTACGCTAATACAGTGGTATGCGCGGTTAATGTCTAATTTAGTAAACACTCTCTTCCCTGCCAAAATGTAGGTAAAGTCGTGCAATCGTGGAATGGGGTACCTATCGGGCTTAGTTATAGCGTTAAGCATCCGGTAGTCTCCACAAGGTCGAATGTCGCCGTTCTTTTTGGCTACCACATGTAGCGGGCTAGCCCACGCACTTTTTGAAGGGCGCCAAATCCCTAATTCCTGCATCAACTCGAATTCCTTCTTAACCTTAATATACCTATCTGGGGGAAGGGGCCTAGCACGCGCGAAAACCGGTGGCCCTGTAGTTTCAATATAATGAAGTACATTATGCGATGCCGTCTCTTTAAATGAAGGAGGCTTAGTAATTTCTGGGTACTCGGACAACAAATTACGGAAGGGATGTTCAACGGCTACTACAAAAATAGAGGGTTGGTTGGTACTTACAATTTCCGCCGCGACCTTGAAAAGCGTTGTCAGGTCTATCAACCTGCGCTCGCTTAAGTCGACGAGCAGCTTATGATGGGCTAAAAAATCAGCTCCCGAAATAGGCTGCCTTACATCTGCTACCACGAACTCCCAACGATACGGTCTACGTAACTTAAGGTCTAAACTCATCACTTTTGTTCCGTACGTTTTGATTTCACTCCCGTTCGCGGCATACAGTTTGTATCTCGCGCACTCGTGGCTATAAAGTCTATTTTTCGGCGGCAAGATCGACACATCCGAGCCTGTATCGACCAGAAATTGAAGTCCACTTGCCCTATCCGTAATACACAAACGACGGCTAACCGATGTAGTGCGAACCTCCGCCGTAGATTGCACCATCGCCTTTAGTTTCCCGAACCCGATGATTTCCACGCGCACGGTTGGTAACATTTTCGCGCCTTTTCGCCGAATCTGTAGTGGAAAGCACAAAGCCAATCGGAACTGTCCTTTTCGCGACGCGGCGGCTCGCGTGAAGCACTTCTTGCGCGCGACCTTGATCTCCCGAAGCTGCGTCCTCGCCGCTTCTCACTTCCATGACGAGTCCTTGTGCGTTCCATGCTTGCTATTATGGCGCTGAGCTTTGCTACCTGCTTCGTAAGGGCTGCGACTTCCTTCGATGTTACCGGCGCGGTATCGCACAGTGGCTTGCTCGAAGGGCATGGCGGTTGTCTGACCTCGGACACGTAGTTATGGCGCGTTGCCTCGGCAATGTTGTCGGCAATAATTGCCAACTTGTCCAAGTCGCTCGTTTCGGCAACCGCAAGCATTCCGCGTACGTTCGTAGGGAGGCGACCTTGCCACAAAATCCGTAATGTTTCGTCGGGGAAGTTTTCCCGGGCCAGGTCCTTCATTCTGTTCAGTAGCTGGCTGGGCTTCGAATCCCCGAGCTCCATTTCGCCGATTAACTTTTCAATCTGCCGGATCCTTGTGTCCTCAAACAAGGACAACAGCTTGGCCTTGAGCGCGGCAAACTTGTTCACGGCCGGCGGGCGGGTTAGAAAATCCGTGAGCTGCACTATCACTAAACATCGGTATCAACGTTCAAATTTCGTGGCAATGTACGGTTGGCAGAAAAATAAATACAAACAAATCTTTTAGTATTTTTAACCTTTATTTTGTATATGTAAATAAAAAAGCCCCTAAATAGTACATTTCCTAATTAGGGTGGTAAAACAAAGAAAGGCCGCGCAATCGCAATTGTTGCGGCCCAAGCTGCAAGCGAGGGACGTAATTATGCGATCGAGGGCTTTCTTTATTACCTCCCGTGTTGGAAAAATATGTGCACATTTGGCCAGAAAGCGGCTCTATCCGTACGCGTAGCGTGCGGAAAAAGCCACTTTATGTCCAGGTGTGGCATACAATATTTTACGAGTTAGAATAGATCACTAAAATTTGTTCCATAGATTTTGCTGTCAATCTTTGACGTCTGTAAGAATATATCCATTTTAAATGACTAAAAGATCTTTCCACGCTGACTGAGGTAATAGGAAGGTATGTCAAGCATTGAAAATTTTGCACACAGTTTTTATTTTCACTTTCTGGTATTTCAGCCTCGTTGTTTTTAGATAGTTGGTTAATTATTTGTACAGTCTTATAACCAGGATTTTTCTTTAATACACTTTTTAATTTAAAATAAACTTTTCTGGCATTTTGATGTAACCTTAACGTTGATTTTTTTTTTTGCAAACCATGAACAATGTTTAATGATTCTGCTAGACTCAGTTTTGGATCCTCCAATAATTTTATTGACTTAGCAATTATACTAAAGTGTGTATCGACGAATAGTAACTCAGTTTTTAAATTCCGGTTACGGAAAATTTTTTTTGCTTTAGAAATTGCACTCGCTTCACGCGGATTTAAGGCATCGATGACAGATTTGATTTTATCATAATGCATGTGATAATATGAGGCAGCATTTAACCATGTTCCCCATCTTGTTATCACGGGTCGGGGTGGTAGAGGAATATTTACACACATTTGATGAAATAAATTTGTCCTTGAAGGAGCGTTACGAAATATTTTTTTGATACAGTCAATCAAACTGTTTATGGTCGGGTAAAGACTTCTAATTATCTCTGCGACTCGATTACATCCATGTGCTATGCATGTTACATGAGTCATATTTTTATATTTCTGAACAAGGTTTTTAGCTGCTTTTACCATGTAGGAACCGGCATCCGTTATAAAAAATAATAATTTATCCATGTTTTTTTTGTATTCATCGCCCCAAAGATCTTCAAGGGTTTCCTCAACGAGTTTGGTTATTGTCGAATGGTTAGTCGCCTCCAATACCTTAGAAGCAAATAAATGTGGCTGGGTACTAGTTCCATCTAGAGCTCCGATCAAAATATTTGCCACTTTTTTCCCCACGGAATCTGATGTTTCATCAACACTGAGGTAAATCATTTTATTTTGTAATTTCTCTTTCAATTCATTTTTTTTCTTTTCATACAATTCAGGTAAGCATTTTACTCGTATTTTTGTTTCACTCGGCACAGTAATATCGTTTCCATATTTATGATTTAAAAGGTTTTCTACAAAATTTCTAAATTTAGGATTGTCTAATTTTGACCACGGTATATTCGAACAAATCATAAACTCTGTTAAATCTTTATTAAATTTTTCTTGTGCATTATTTTTATGAATTTTGTTGTGTAAATCTGTTTTTAAATGGCGGTCGATACTAGATTTAGAGGGAAATAATTTCGAATTACACAATTTGCAATATACGATATCGTCTTTAATTTCGAAATCAGCATTATCTCGTATTATATCCTGTAAATGGCAGCGTGAATCAGATAATTTATCTTGATGAGATTTTGATTTCAAATGTTTCTCTATATTGTACCTTTTCTTTTTTATATTCATTTCGCAAATAGTACAGCAAGCACCTTCGTTAGTGAATATAAAATCAGTATACTGCGTCAAATCCATTTTCTCAAGTCTGATAGGGAGTTGGGTAAAGATTTATCAATGCTAAATTGTAGTTGTAAGTGTTTTTAAGAACTATTATCGTTGAAGATTTTACCACATATTATTTTGCATGACAATTATTGTTGCCTATTTGGCATTTAGAATTTTTTTTACAAATGGATAATGAAATGAGTATTGAGGTTCTATGACGTATTAAGAATATAAACCTCTTTAAATATATGTACAGTTTACCAAAGTACGATTAAGAATAAAAATAAATTAAATGTTATTTATTACTAATAAATAAAACAATGATACCTATGTATTTCTTTTTTTGCGACCCTTACCAAGTGCCACGAAATTTGAACGTTGATACCGATGTTTAACTATCACTTCCTTAGGCAGCTTCGCCACGACGAGGTCGAATCGCGCGTCGTCGCCCAATTTCTGAGGCGCGAGTACGGCCTCGATACGGATGAACCACACCCGTGGTTGGTCTTGCCAAAATTCCGGCAACCTTGACGATAGCGAGATTGCCATGATGTCCGGCTTGATGTCGACGTTGCTTGAAGTTGACGGGGCTGCTGTCGGCTGCGTGTGACCTCCAGCAGCGGGTGGGGCCGCCGCAGGGGGTTGGCCTTGTTGTCCTGCCGGTAGCCCATGCATCTTCGGCCTTGATATTCTTTCCAGAAATCACGTCGGGGGTCACCACTGTGCGAACTGAAGGCCAAGACAGTTCGGCACGTTCAAGGTAAAGTTAGTGGTGACCCATAATCCCATAAATGAAAATCTGACTCCAATTAATATTATTATATTTAAACGTGTTATTACATTGAAATACATAGAAGAAGTGTCGGGAGGTGTGGGAGCAAACTTGAAGCTTGCAAACCCCCGCGCGTCCCTCGTCGCGGGCGGAATGTGCAGCGTTGTAGGATTCGTAATCAAGTGTGTTCCCACAATGTTATGCTGTAATTTACGCTCAGGTTAGTTCAGGTGAAGTTATTAAAATGTAATTGATTTAATAAATAATACATATTCTAATTACCTATTAATTATAATAAAAGAATTACCTGAATTACTAGGTCCAGCAATGGCTTCTACTGTGGATAATGAGACTTCATTGTCATATATCACCACCGTTCATGATTAATGGCAATGTCAGTGTTTGAATAAACATGACTAGGAAAGTCAAGCTTTGAAATTTTTTGATGGTGTGGCAGATCTTTTTTCTTATTAAAAGCTCTGTTTTCGAAGTGATCTTTACAAATATATTTCAAAGTGTGTAATTTTTCGATTGGGTCGTATATGAAGTCGCCTTTCCCCACACACTTGACCCACACTGCTTGCATCTGAAATCACTTTATCATTTAAATAGAGAATATATTTTCTTAGATTTATAATCTTAAATAATTACTAGAGTCAAGATATAAGTAAAATAATATTAATTAATGTAAGTAATTTTCAACTGAAAATCTTTAATTACTTATTGTGGTTATATTGCATGCAACTTGTCACGAAAATCCACTTTTTTTTCATGTAATTATTTGCACTGATAAACAAGTCTGCAGTTATAGATAGTTACGGTACCACACTAGTATACAATGTTAATGAATAGGAAAGATCGAATTTTCTCTGTTTATACAGCCTGCTGCAACAAATTATGGTCAAAAGTATCTAAGGCAATACTTACTGGTGTTCACGAACAGACATTTCGCCCGGTGTATATATAAACCCTTTTTTCGTAATTTTCACGACTAGCTCGTGCTCCACAAATTTCACACGTTACAAACCGTCTTTTCGGTGGCATTTCCACAAAATATAGTTAGATCACCCACGTTTCACTATTTTAAATCACAATTAACATTCAATCAAATGTGAATTAACAGAAAAATACATGAAATGAATAAATCAATCGCAAGGCAAACGAAACAATGTGACTACCGACTGACAATGACAGTTGACTAGACAGATAAATTGCACTGGCGTTATTTTTTAGTATATTTGTAATGCCGAGCCATCTAAAGTCCATATATAAAAAAAATGTTCCTAGTTGTGTCAGACTGGTTATATGAGGCTGTGGAAGTTTTTTACTGATCTGTTACTGTTAAGCGTCCTCGGTACTTCAATTCAGACCCAGTAGAAAACTTTTTTGGGCAGGTGAGGGCGTATAACTTTAGCTTTAATTATCCAGACTGCCACAGCTTCATAAACACTTTTAGGGCGCTCCTCTTCACTAAATTAATAAAGATTCATAGTGGTACATTTAATTGCGAAAACGATTAGGCAGAACAGATCAATAAAGCTTGATTCACACACAGAGCGGGTGCGGGTCGGGTATTCGCTTCACACAGAGCGCGGGTCGGGTCGGGCGCGGGCCCGCGCCGGGCCCGCGGCAGACTCGCGGCAGAGTGTGTATGGTCGGTGGCGGCGCACTGTGGACCGAAAATCGGCTCCCATTGACATAGAAATCAAAGTTGTTATTTTTAACTTTTTTTGACGGAAATAGGTTTAGCTTAGCTTTGGCATGCCAATTTAAGAATTGCAGACGATTTGTCATAAAAAAGGCTGAGTTATGATTTTTTTACGAAAACAATGTATGGAGCTGAAGCAAAAATTTGAGATTTCTCAAAAACCGCAAAATAAACAGTAATATCCTCGCAGATGGTTATACTGTGATTTTTTTGTGATTTTTTGGCGTGCTACATATATCTGCTAGAGGTACGGTTTTTTTTTTAAAAATCGATTGTTGTTTGTATGGAAAAGAGATAAAAACAAAAGTTGATATTTGTAGGTTTTTTTAATGGAAACGGGTTTCGCTTATTTTAAATATATAATTTTGTGAGGTTTAGATAATTCTGCGTAAAGAATATCGAGTTATATTTTTTTAAATAAAAAAATGTATGGAGCAGGAGCAAAAATTCAAGATTTCTCAAAAACCGCAAAATTAACAGTAATATCCTCGCAGGTCGTTATACTGTGAATTATTTGTGATTTTTTGGCATACAACATATTTCTGCCAGGGGTGCGGTTTTTTTTTTAAATCTGATATTGTTTCTATGGAAAAGACACCAAAAACCAAAGTTAATATTTGTAGGTTTTTTGTGAAAATGGGTTTTACTCATTATTAGTATATTATTTTGTGAGTTTTAGATGATTCTGCACAAAGAATAACGACTTATATTTTTTTTTAGAAAATAATGTATAGAACATGAGCAAAGGGTCAAGATATCTCGAGAACCGCGAAATGAACCGTAATATCCTCGCAGACAGTTATACTGTGAATTATTTTAGATTTTTGGGTATGCCACATATTTCAGTCACGGGTGCGGTTTTTTTTTAAATCGCTTATTGTTTCTATGGAAAAGACACCAAAAATCATGGTTACTATTTGTAAGTTTTTTGATGATAATGGGTTTTGCGCAGCATTATTATTGATTTTGTGATGTTCAGACGATTCAGTTAAAAGAATAACAACATACTCGTAAATAAAAAAAAAAAATATTTAAATTTTATGTAAAGCTATTTAACTTAATACTTATACATTTAACTTAATGGCAGCTCATCATTAATTGGTACTTCAGATTGTTACTTAATCTATAGGTGTTCGTGACAATTACGGTAACATTTTTTGAATGCAGAAGGTAATTGTATAAATATAAATCGTCAACAGCAACACACAGAAAAAACAATAAACAAAACTCAAAAAGTCCCCCACTAGTTGTCCCTGGTGCAAAACTCCCATCACCTGCGCAAAACCCATTATTATAAAAAAACTTACAAATAGTAACTATGGTTTTTGGTGTCTTTTCCATAGAAACAATAATCGATTTAAAAAAAACCGCACCCGTGATAGAAATATGTGGCATACCAAAAAATCACAAATAATTCACAGTATAACCGTCTGCGAGGATATTACGGTTAATTTCGCGGTTCTCGAGATATCTTGACCCTTTGCTCATGTTCTATACATTATTTTCTAAAAAAAATATAAGTCGTTATTCTTTGTGCAGAATCATCTAAAACTCACAAAATAATACACTAATAATGAGTAAAACCAATTTTCATAAAAAACCTACAAATATTAACTTTGGTTTTTGGTGTCTTTTCCATAGAAACAATAACAGATTTTTAAAAAAAACCGCACCCGTGGCAGAAATATGTAGTATGCCAAAAAATCACAAATAATTCACAGTATAACGACCTGCGAGGATATTACTGTTAATTTTGCGGTTTTTGAGAAATCTTGAATTTTTGCTCCTGCTCCATACATTATTTTCTAAAAAAAATATAACTCGATATTCTTTACGCAGAATTAACTAAAACTCACAAAATAATATATTTAAAATGAGCGAAACCCGTTTCCATTAAAAACACCTACAAATATCAACTTTTGTTTTTATCTCTTTTCCATACAAACAACAATCGATTTAAAAAAAAAACCGCACCTCTAGCAGATATATGTAGTATGCCAAAAAATCACAGTATAACCATCTGCGAGGATATTACTGTTTATTTTGCGGTTTTTGAGAAATATCAAATTTTTGCTTCAGCTCCATACATTGTTTTCGTAAAAAAATCATAACTCGGCCTTTTTTATGACAATTCGTCTGAAATTCTTAAATTGGCATGCCAAAGCTAAGTTAAACCTATTTCCGTCAAAAAAAGTTAAAAATAACAACTTTGAATTCTATGTCAATGGGAGCCGATTTTCGGTCCACAGTGCGGCGCCGAGGCAGCCTGTACTAAGATGTCGTAGGATACGGACACAGGCGAGGAATTATTATATCTGCTAATTTTGAGAAACAAAGTTCGAAAAAGAAAGAGAGTATGGGTTCACGAAATCAATAAAAAGGTTTCAATTTGGAGAGTACCATCGATTGTGTAAAGAAGTAGAAACATATGAAGAACGGTTTTTTTAAATATGTCACATGTTAAAGGCAAGCTTTGAAGAGTTACATGACGTTTCACGTCCATTTTTTTGTAATAAAATATAACTTAAATGAAACGCGCGCACGCGACCGACCCGCGCACGCTCTCTGTGTGTGTGTGTGCTTGTTCACAAACGAACGTATGACGAAAAAAGCGACCGCCCGTCACCCGCGTCGCCCGCGCTCTGTTTGTGGCAACGGGCGCGGGTTGTGCGCGGGCGCAAACGACCGGTCCCGCGCCCGACCCGCGTCCGCCGCGTGTGTGATGATGTTCATATAAAACTACTGAATACAAAAGTCGCGGGCCCGCTCGGTCACGCGCCCGACACCCGCACCCGCTCTCTGTGTGAATCAAGCTTAAAATCTGGTTGTTAAGGGTGTAGCTAGAGCATGCAATATCAGTCCCGGGAAAGCTTTCCAATTTCCCGGGACTGAGTCAAGGTTAGTACCGGTAAATCCCGGGAAATCGAGAAATTTCGGGAAAAATTAAAGAGTTCTCACAATTCCTATTATATTAATTAATCTTTTACTAGTCTCGATGTAACTCAATCGAACTTAAGTTTCTACTAATTCTTATTATTTTAATTAATCATTTATCAGTTTTGATGTTACTCAATCAAACTTAAGTTGCTACTTATTTCAAGCTAATATGTTATAGTAAGTATATTATAATTAGTAATTACTTCTTTAACCCTTTCATTTGCTGGTAATATGTACGTAAGTAACAAATCGCATCTAAACTTCTGTCACTTAACCTTAAACTTTTTCGAAAGTGGTCTTTATTATTGCTTTCATTTTCATCATAAATAAATCGTCACGAAATATATTTCAAACATGCGGGCCAAATTATTTATAAATAATTCTAGTGAAATTTTGCTTTTTTTTACCCTTCAGTAGTGTAAAACTTAAAACGTGTGTTTACAAAAACATTACAAAAGTGGTTTATACAAACGTGCCGTACCTAAATCGCAATGTCAAAGTTTCGACTGTTTTACTAATGACAGTTTTCCCGAAATTTCGATACTTTTCCAATCGCACCATCTGTCCCGGAACCAGACAAAAGTGCCTTTTCTCGGGAATTCTCGAGAAAAATAAGTCTCGGGAATTCCCGGGAGCATGCCCTAGGTGTAGCTGATTTGCAAAGCAATTAAAAAGTAATAAAATAATAAAATATTTTATTTTGTCTATTAATGGTCAGTCGGGTGTCGGGTTTTGTTGGTGGTGGTGCAAATATATAATTTAATATATATATATATATATATATATATATATATATATACAACACACTTACGGCTTACAATTTTACAATAGTTTTTCTGCCAAACCACGTGTGGTTCGTTGGCAGACGAGGCTCCAGTTTACAAATTCTATAGCAAGCTATATATCCACCTCACCACCACACCTACCACCTCACCTACCACCTCAAAGTGCACAAGTCGGCCACGGGCACGCATAATTGAGGTCTCCGGAGCGCAGATAACCAGGCGGCTGACAATCTGGCGGGACGGCTTTGCGGCCTGATTGGCGACGTGGCCGAGTCTTCCGGCCGGTCAAACAAGTAGAGATCAGAATCTCATGGTTTGACGAGTCCGTCACCCCAGAAATCCTTAAAAAAGAGGTTGCCGCCAGAGTAGTGAGGAATAGGTGACGGTCGGGGCAATCCGAATGGCAGTTAACGGGATCATTTAAAGTAAATCATTTCATACCTTTCTTCTTTTTATATGTAATGTCTATCTTCCAAAATGCCTTTAACATGTTGTCCACGTCGACATAATGCTGCATCAAAACTATGTTTTCTTGTAAAGTGTCTGGTGTTCCTTCTACGTCGCCGAAAATAATCCAACCTAGGCTTGTTTCTTCAGCGCATGTAGAGCCAGTTGGACCCTTGATAACCTTGCCTTCTATTATTTGTGCATACACTTTTACACCAAGTAACATGTCTACTCGCCCTGGCTCGTGGAAGTGAGGCTCAGCCAGAATGAGGCCTTGGATGAGTGACCAGACTTGTGGGTCATACTTGATTTTACTTGATGGTAGTTATAACGTTAGCTTTGAGGGCATCACATAAGCTTTGACATATATCTGGAAACTGTCATCATTATTTGACAACACTTGAACAAGCGCTGCGCTGTGGATCTTAACATTTAGGTCGCCGACACCAGTAACAGTTCCTTTTACAGTTGTCCTCATTACTCGCAGCACTTAAAAAGCTTGATTCTGACCCTGCATCAATTAAGCAACGAAGTAGAGTTACGTGGCCTTCGTCGTCCCTTACGGATACCATTGCCGTCGCTAGCAGGCCTTTGTATTTTTTGTGCCATTATCTGCAAAGAAATAGTTGGCGAGTCTGTCAATTTTTGTATGTGGTTGTGGTTGGTGTTTTAAAATTTTTAGGACCCCATGTTAGTCAATATGCCTGTGTGGCCTAGGTCGCAAACAGTGGTATATGGTTTAAACAATAACTGTTTAATGTAAACAGCTAACTGCTGCGATGACACCGCACCTTTAATAAAGTACAAGCTACCACCTCTTTATAACGCTTTCGAAGCCCATGCAGCATGAAGACAATGTTTAGCATTTTTTTTTTCAGTTCTTCCTTCAGTTTTGCCTTTGTCTTCAAAGTCATAGACTTGGTTCGTGGTGTCATTATAAATCAGGCGTGGCTTCAACTAGACCTCGTCAAATAAAAGGCAACATATTCTGTTCTGTTCACTCATGTTACTCGCCATTTTTTTTAATGATTTATCACAGCCTTGTTAATACCTGTTTCCATATGCATTTTCCGTGGCAAATTATGCAGCGTTTTCACACTAGGTAACAAGACGCCGTGGCTTAAATACTGTTAGCCAGGTTTTGGAACATCGCCGAGATGACAGCTCACCTGTCATCGGACCGAACTGTCAAGAGGGATTCCCGCGCCATCTTTACTTTAGCGTTGCCTTGAGCGTTGTCGTGTACTTAATGTATAAATAAATCAAATATCCAAGACGCGGTGCTTTTACTGTTAATACTTCAGAAGCGAGATATGAATTAACTCATGTCCACAAGTAATTTTTATGAAATAAGTGAATTCTCGTACGAAATCGTAAAGAGCGCCATTGTCGCAAAGTCGCAGTAGACGCGCGCTTTTGTAGCAAGTAAAATGCACAGAGTTTTGGATCGCGGAAAGTGTAATTGTTTATTACAATGCATTATGTACGAGCGTACATAAGAAGTGAAACGAAATACGCAGTCGCATAAGTTCTTTGGTTAAATGCGTATGAAGTGTCGACAAGATGAAAGTCGTAGGTAATTATAATATTACCGGTAAGTCACTAACTAATCCGAAGCAACGTAAACTGTAAGTAATTATGGTTGCCCTACAGTGACAAAAGGGTTTTGATACAAATGAATACAGGTATGTTGAATTCCCATACAACTATACTATACCACAGATTTGAGTTATCGAAATATATACGAGTACGCATCTATAACTTACACATAATGGATGCCATTTGAATTAGATCATGAGTTTTGTGGTTGGTTTGCACATATTTTGGTATGATCTGAATGTTCCTTGGTGTGTTTTTAGATGTAGGTACTGTACCTAACAAATGGGTAAGGTAGCATAAAACATGTACATTGAAATATTTGTGCTAATAATAATACCTATAAATGTTGGCTTGGTGTGTGGTGTGTTTGTATTTAAGTTCCTATCAGCAGAGCAGCAGCTACAGCGGGATCGCGTAGACCTCGGTGATATGCAATTTGGGGTTATGTCTTCATGTGTTTCAATAAAAGTCCACAAATCCAGCCAATGTCAGTAATTATATTAATTCACTAATATAAACATAACATTGTGAGTCGATAACTATTATCAATATACGAGATGCAAATAGATTATTATTTAATATCTTTAACTCACACAAGACAGCCATGTTTGCTGTTGCAGGGATTGAAGTGAACGAAACAGATAGAGTGAGTGAGTGAGAGCGACTCATTCGGAATGACATCGAGTTGTCATAGATAAGATTAACTTCTAATATGGGGTGTATACACAAACTTCAACACTCCTCCTTACGCGCCACATTAGATTACATTAATCTTGTGATTGCAAGCAGTAAACATGACTCTACATAAATATATATTACTAACAAACATGTATGGTAGAGCTTCAAAATGCACAATGGCTTATAATAGCATGCTAAACAATATGGAAAAACAAGAATGATGCAAAAAAAACAAACATAACCTTATAAATAATTATTAACATGTAATATTACTTTTATCTTATTTTTATTTAAAGCTTATAACGGTTCAAGATTCAATGCTTTCACAAAGTTGTTATGTTTCTGAGCGCATAATGGCTTTGTAAGTACATCTGCCACCATGCGATCGGTTTGCAAGTATTTTACACTTAGGTATTTCTTTTGAACTAGATCTTTTACAAAATGGTATCTTAGGTCTATGTGTTTAGTTCTCTTATGGGAGTGATCTTTAACTAGAAGCATTTTTTGTGCGCTTTGACTGTCATTATATACAATTACATTACAAGTTTTGTCTATAATTTCAGTAATGAAACTTTTAACAAAGCAAATGTCTTTGCATACTTCTGCAATAGAGATATATTCAGATTCACAGCTCGATAGAGCAATACAGCGCTGCTTTCTGGCCTCCCAGTTTATAACATTATTGCCTAATTTTATGACAAACCCCGTGTAGGACCTGCGGTCTGATAAATCATTCGCCCAATCTGCGTCTGTGTAAGCATTAATATCAAAACTATTGCTCTTTGTAAAGTAGAGTCTGTAATTTATTGTACCACTTAAATAGCGCAGAACACGTTTTGCAGCTTGCCAGTGATTTTCATCAAAGCAATTACTAAACATACCTAGCTGGCTGCATGCAAATGATATATCAGGCCTTGTGCAAACACTTAAATACATCAAACTGCCCAACAATTGCCTATATTTATAGGTATCATCGCTTAAACATGCTTTTTCAGATTTAATCAATTTAGTATTAACAGGTAGTGGTGTGGAAACAGCTTTACAATCAGACATATTGTACTTAGTTAATAAACGCCTTATGTATGCAGACTGATCTAACGTTATAACACCTTTTTCTCTATGGACGTTCATGCCTAAACAGTTCTGCAATTTTCCCAAATGACGAACTTCAAAATTATCTTGTAACAATTTTAATACATTCTTAATACAATTACTATGGAAGATGTAAAAATCATCAACATATAGAGCTACTATTACATATTCTGTCTTAGTTTTCTTAGTGTAGATACAAGGCTCACATTTGCTTTGTGTATAACCATTCTGTGACAAAACTGAATGGATCTTAGCGTTCCACATCCTGCTCGCCTGTTTTAGGCCATATATGCTCTTATTAAGTAAACAAACTTTGTCATTATTTTTAAAACCCGATGGTTGTTCCATAAAAATCTTTTCATTTAATTCTCCATTTAAAAATGCGGTAGTAACATCAATATGATCAATTTCTAATTCTAATTCTGTTGCTATTGAAAATAAAATTCTCAAAGTGCTGTGCCTTACCACTGGTGAAAAAGTGTCAGTGTAGTCTATCCCCTCTTTCTGACTAAACCCACGAGCAACCAGTCTTGCTTTAAATTTAGAATCTTTACCAGACGAATCTAATTTCTTTTTAAATACCCATTTACATTTAACAATATTTTCATTCTTGGGCTGATCGACTAACGTCCAGACATTATTTTTGATCATAGAGTTGTACTCACTTTGCATCGCATCGCACCAACTATCCTTTTCTGGTTAGGTAATGGCTTCCTCATATGACGAGGGTTCATCTAATGAACCGTCAGCCATTGTAGATAACATGGACAAATCATAATCATCAAATCTGCAAGGAACGGTACCTCTTGTATTACGTACGGGGCGAGAGCCAAATGTCTCGGGAGCAGCCGACGACATTGACACCTTATCAGGTGAAGCAGACTTCGGCACAGAAGATCCAGCGCCCAGCGGGACACCTGCCTCATTACCTTTGTCATTACTATCAAGTGATGACGGAGGAAGCGAAGACCCAGCACCCGACGGCAGATAATCTTCATCACCATCCGCATCACCATCACCTTCATCACCAGTACAATACTTTTCAGACAGTGGAGACCACGCAGGCGGCGTGACTGACTCCGCATCTGAAATAGGACGAGGACTCGCCGAGCAAGATTTTTCAGATTTGTCAGATTCTTCTTCATTGTTAATATTGACTTCATTATTCAAATTCAATTCATTATCTAAAATTAATTCATTATTTAAAATTGATTCATGACTAGATTCATTTAAATTTAAATTATTTTTATCATTTAGATTGTCAATATTCATGTCAACATTGTAAAAATAAAAATCAATCCCACAACTAGGCTTGCAACTGTCAAATTTTCCAGGAAATTTATCCTCCATAAAAGTTACTGTCCTTGAAAGTATGACATTATGAGGATTAGAAGGATCACTTAGACGGTAGCCTTTGCAATGTTCACCATAACCCACAAATACGTAAGCTTTTGCTTTTGGGTCAAGCTTGCGACGTTTTTGACTTGGAATTAAAGAGTAAGCAAGACAGCCGAAAACGCGTAAATGGCTGACATCTATTTCAGACTCAGACCATAAGCGTTCAGGAATCTGACCTGACAAGGCTCTGGTAGGAGATCTATTTTTTAAATAAATTGCGCACATTACGCTTTCTCCCCAGTAGCGGTTACATAGGCCAGATTCATGTAACATTGCCCTTGCTTTGTCAAAGATCGTTTTCCCTGTTCTCTCCGCACGACCATTCTGTTCGCTGGAGTAGGGTACAGTGGTCTGGTGAATTATACCGTGCTTCTGTAGATGAATACTGAGTCTATGGTTAACATACTCAGTCCCATTATCTGTACGAAGCACTTTGATTGGCATACCTTTTTGTTTTTCAACTAAGCTTTGAAAAGTAATAAAATGGGAACTCACCTCGGATTTGCGGGTATAGTCGTCGGTGAAGGTTAGCAAGTAGCGTGCGTTGCCCCATGAGCGTACTTGCATCGGGCCAATGACATCAGAGTGTATGAGCTGGTTTGGTTGAGTAGCACGGCTGGTGCTGACCGGAAATGGTGCTTTAGGCATCTTCCCAGTCAAACATGACACGCACTTACCATGCATGTTCTGTTCCTGAAACCGAAAATTCATGCAATGTTTCCCATCACCCAGCTTACGCATACCTTCCTCCGATAGGTGGCCTAGACGGGAATGCCAGGTTTGCATTGATGCAGTTGACGCTGCATGAGCCTTCTCTGTCCCTTGCCTGTGCATGGGCTTGAGAGACTCCTCCTCGAGGACAGGACGCGCTTGCACCTTCACTTTATATAACCCATTTACTTTCTTAGCTGACAAAACGTGGTTGCCTGTGATTTGGCAATTTTTAAATACTTGACAGTGATCCTTAGTAAAAGTGACGGTATATCCCCTATCAGTAATTTTACTGACTGACAATAAATTGTTGGTAAGGTCTGGCACATGGAGAACATTATTTAGGCTTACATTAGAAGATATAGGAACCCTACCGGTATTATTACTTAAAAGTTTATGTCCATTAGCAATAAAGATTGTTGATTGTTTACCTTGGGTTTCACTAAATAGGTCCTTATCAGAGCACATGTGCGACGTGCAGCCCGAATCAAAAATGAAGTCCTGGGAGTCCTGACTGCAGGCCGCATTTGCAGAGGCAAACATTGTGTGCGTATCCTTTGTCTCTTCCCGTTTCTTCTTAAAACACTTCTTGATTGAGTGGCCGCTTCGTTTACAGTAGCTACAAAATAATGGACTCTTCTTCTTTTTAGCATGATAAGCAGTAGAACCTTCTTCGCTACTACGCCTGTGCTCCTCTTGAAGAAGGCGCGTTCGAACGAGTTCACTTGTTAACTTGCTTGTCAAGCACGCAGTCTCCAGACCAGAAACAAGTGTATCAAACTCTTGTGATAGGCCGCTTAGCATAATCTCAGCAACTTCGTCGTCTTCTATTGTTTTTCCGATGTCTGCCAGCTGCTGGACCAGCCGCATGACTGCCTCAATGTATTCAGACATTCCACTGTATTGCTTATATTCAATTTTATGCAATTGTCTAAGTAGAAGTACCTTTCTATATAGTCCTTTCGGTTCGAAAGCGTCCGCCAGTTTTTCCCAAGCTTGTTTGGCGGTCTTTGCATCGCGAACGTATTGGTAAAGACTAGGTTTGATGGCGAGGCAGATACGGGCCAGGGCACGTGCATCACATGTCGTATCGGTATTTGTGCCGTCAATACACTTCCACATGCCATCTAATGTGAGTAACATTTGCATGGCGAATTTCCAATTAACGTAATTGTTAATTCCTTCCAACTTTTCAACGGGGATATTCGTCGTTTCCTGTGACTTTGCCGACATCTTGAGGTTGTGTGGTTTTTGGCTGGATTTGGGTGAAGATGATTGCAATCACGGCGTGGTATACTTCTGGGTGTATAACCTATCAGCAGAGCAGCAGCTACAGCGGGATCGCGTAGACCTCGGTGATATGCAATTTGGGGTTATGTCTTCATGTGTTTCAATAAAAGTCCACAAATCCAGCCAATGTCAGTAATTATATTAATTCACTAATATAAACATAACATTGTGAGTCGATAACTATTATACTACGAGATGCAAATAGATTATTATTTAATATCTTTAACTCACACAAGACACAGCCATGTTTGCTGTTGCAGGGATTGAAGTGAACGAAACAGATAGAGTGAGTGAGTGAGAGCGACTCATTCGGAATGACATCGAGTTGTCATAGATAAGATTAACTTCTAATATGGGGTGTATACACAAACTTCAACAGTTCCAGATAAGAGATTACAACAAACCTAAGATAGAAAGATATTGGACCCGGATATTCACTCATCATCCAGTCATCGGTCATAAATGCACTGACTGAAATTCTATGTTTGCTGTGTCCTTTACTAAAAGTCTGGAAATACATAAATGAGAAGAAACTCAGGAGATACAATAAGATTCATAGCATTAATAAGGGTTTGCTGAAGTTCAGCGGAGTGACCGGAGTAATAACTGACCACTCAGCATGATCAACCATGCCGCAAGTATTGAAATTCATACTTAATAGTCAAATGGTTCTAAATGGTAAGACAGGAATGATTATGTTAAATTAACTTCTGGTGATGTCAATGGATGTACCTAATCCCTGTAAAGTTTGTGAGAACTAAATTAAGTAGAATCTAATTACAATCATTATTTCGATTGAATTTTGAATTGAAATAGTGTAATAAAACATTCCAAGTTTCAGTTGGTATAATGATGATGATGATGATTATTGCTAAAAGTAGTTACAACACATGTCTTTTATTTGAATAACAGTAGTATGATGGGAAGGTAAGGTACAGTGTACCTATGTAAAGAATGAAATTATACTGTTTCTTATTGCTGTGTTGTGTGTGTTTATTAATATGTTCACAGATTAAATATTTATGATAAAATATTGGATGTCTGCAACTATACAAGCATTAAGTTAATAGCTGCTTGATGTTATAATATGGAGTACACCTGCACACAAGTTGGATGAAAACAAAATGAAGTTGTGATATTTGTTATGCTTACCAGAGACAAGTTGATAATAAAGACTGGCAATACAGTCTGTAAAATATGCAGTGGTGACTCACTGTTTCTTATTGATTTGTGTTGTCTGTGTGTTTATACTATGTTCACAGATCTTCATAGATAAAATACTTGTGATTTCTTCAAATAATACAAACAATGTTGATAGCGGTTTGGTTTTATAATGTGAAGTGCACATAAGTTGGGATAAAAACAAAATGAAGATGTGATATTTGTTATGCATATTAGAGACGAGTTGATAATAAAGATTGGCAATACAGTATGTAAAATATGGAGCGGTGATTCACTGTTACTTATTGTTTTGTGTGTGTGTTTATTAATATGTTCACAGATAAAATATGTGTGATACAATATTGGATATGTGCAACTATACAAGCTCATAGCTACTTGGTGTTAAAATATGAAGAGCAAACAAGGTGGGATAAAAACAAAATAAGTTGTGATATTTGTTATGCATACGAGAGACAAGTTGATAATAAAGACTGGCAATACAGTATATAAAATATGGAGTAACTCACTGTGTCTTATTGTTTTGTGTTTTGTGTTGTGTGTGTGTGTGTGTGTGTTAATATTATGTTCACAGATCTTCATAGATAAAACATTTGTGATTTCTTCAAATGATACAAAAAATGTTAATAGGTGATTGGTTTTACAATATGAAGTTCACACAAGAGGAGGTAAAGACAAAATCTAGTGGTGCTGGTGATATTTGTTATGCATACCAGAGACAAGTTGACAATAAAGACCGATAGTACAGTATGTAAAAGTATGAAGTGGTGACTAACTGTTTCTTATTGTTTTGTGTGTGTGCTTATATTATGTTCACAGATGTTCACAGATAAAATATCTTTAAGGCAATGTTGTTTTTTTGCAAATGATACAAGCATTATGTTAATAGCTGCTTGATTTAATAATATGAAGTCCACACAAGAGGAAGTAAAAACAACCAAGATTTGGTTATTATTATGCGTCTCAAAGACCAGTTAACAATGAAGACTGACAAATGAGACAAGGGTATCATTTTATTATGCGTACCAAAGACTAGTTAACAATGAAGTCTGCAAAGGTATAATTTTATTGTGTGTACCAAAGAATGGTTAACAATGAAGACTGACAAAGGTATAATTTGATTATGTGCACCAGAGACTAGTTAACAATGAAGTCTGCAAAGGTATAATTTTATTGTGTGTACCAAAGAATGGTTAACAATGAAGACTGACAAAGGTATAATTTGATTATGTGCACCAGAGACTAGTTAACAATGAAGACTGACAAAGGTATAATTTTATTATGTGCACCAAAGACTATAACAATGAAGTCTGACAAAGGTATAAATGTGTACCAAAGAATAGTTAACAATGAAGACTGACAAGGTATAATTTGATTATGTGCACCAAAGACTAGTTAACAATGAAGACTGACAAAGGTATAATTTTATTATGTGCACCAAAGACTAGTTAACAATGAAGTCAGACAAAGGTATAATTTTACTATGTGTACCAAAGAATAGTTAACAATGAAGACTGACAAAGGTATAATTTTATTATGTGTACCAAAGAATAGTTAACAATGAAGACTGACAAGGTATAATTTTATTATGTGTACCAAAGATTTGTTAACAATGAAGTCTGACAAAGGTATAATTTTATTATGTGTAGAATAGTTAACAATGAAGACTGACAAAGTATAATTTGATTATGTGCACCAAAGACTAGTTAACAATGAAGACTGACAAAGGTATAATTTTATTATGTGCACCAAAGACTAGTTAATGATAAATACTGCACATGAGGAAAAGGTATAAATTTATAAAGGTAGTTCATGTAAGGTGAGATTGTATAAAGCCTTATGTATAATAAAGGCGTATGATTGTTAGTCTGAGTTTGATAATGTTCAAATATAAATGAAATTGATTCGATGATAGCTAGTAATAAAAAATGATATGACACTTCATATTATTTTCTCAGATTTGAATAATAGGCCATGATGAGGAGCGGTAAAGGTTTCATAGAAGTTTTATGGGACTTGTATCGTTTTTCACTGGAGCCACAGAGTTGTAGTATTAAGGGCTAAGCCGTTTAAGAAGATACAGTATGAGATAATAAGAAATGGAGGTACTGTTTATTATTTACTGGCAGTTTCCTGTGTCTGAGTGCGTGTGTGTGCTAACATTATGTTTGCAGATAAGGTATTGGTGACAGTATACTGATCTGTCTTAAGCAGTAAATGATGCAAGCATGACTAGCATGTAGTTTGCATTAGCCGTATAAAGTTGACACAAGGGAAAATAAAAATCTAATTGACCACTACCTGTGTTTAGTATTTTTCACATATGAAATAAATTGAACAGACAGGAATAAATGGTAAGAATGTGATACAGACTTTTGGTCAAGGGCAATTGATAAAAGGTGAGTCCTTATTGATCTGGTTTTGATTTACAATCTGCAAAGTTGTCATAAATGTCATCATGCATGATAAATGATACGAGTAGTAGGTTTACAAGGGTAAGTGTCCCAGTATGTGGACTCTACTTTTGACTCCATTGATAAAGAAAGGGAAGAAGGTTATGTAAAGGACTGTGCGAGATAAATGACTAATGATAATAAAAGTAAATAGCAAGTGATTTTTACATAACGGTTGATTTAATTTCCTGGTTGATTTGATTAAATGTTTGTTTTACAAAGAAATAAATTATTATTATTATTATGATTAAAGCATGCAATATAACAGGAAACACTCTTAAAATAAAATGTTGAACTTCAAGTAACAACAGTAGTATAGTTAACTAATGGGACCCAGTCACGTACGATTCGTATAAAACAATATGAATGTGCATGAAGCCATTGATGGTATATGATGACGTGAATCAATTTACTGTCTTCAGTAAATTTTCAGATAAACATGCGCAAGTATGTCGTGTGTTTGGCAAGTTGCTGCTGGCGAAAAATGCAACCAGCGCGTGGAGTAGCAGTATGAAGTCAGGCGAGTGGCCGGAGCGCGAGGACATGACTGCGGTGGTCAGTGAGATGAACTAAGCAGTAAGCCGATAAACATGAGACAGCAGCGTGGGGTAAGCCTGTAGTCACAACGCCGCTGTGCAGTGACGTTTTTATTCATGACGTTTTATGCTGTGATGCCTTTAGTCTAGGATCACGTCGCCTTCGAGCGGTGATGTTATGCTGATTGGTGACGGCGCCTACGAGCGGTAATGTTTTGGTCACGGCACCTACGGGTGGTAATGTCTGGTCACAGCGCCTTCGAGCGGTGATGTTATACTGATTGGTGGCGGCGCCTACGAGCGGTAATGTTTTGGTTTCGGTGCTTACGGGGTTTTGTTTGGTCACGACGCCTTCGAGTGTTGATGTTTTGTTCACGACGCCTTCGAGCGGTGATGTTTGTTCACGTCGCCTTCGAGCGGTGATGTTTGGTCACGGCGCCTTCGAGCGGTGATGTTTTGTTCACGGCGCCTTCGAGCGGTGATGTTTGTTCACGTCGCCTTCGAGCGGTGATGTTTTGGTCACGGCGCCTTCGAGCGGTGATTTTTTGATCACGGCGCCTTCGAGCGGTGATGTTTTGTTCACGACGCCTTCGAGCGGTGATGTTTGTTCACGTCGCCTTCGAGCGGTGATGTTTGGTCACGGCGCCTTCGAGCGGTGATGTTTTGGTCACGGCGCCTACGAGCGGTGATGTTTTGTTCACGACGCCTTCGAGCGGTGATGTTTGTTCACGTCGCCTTCGAGCGGTGATGTTTGGTCACGGCGCCTTCGAGCGGTGATGTTTTGTTCACGGCGCCTTCGAGCGGTGATGTTTGTTCACGTCGCCTTCGAGCGGTGATGTTTTGGTCACGGCGCTTTCGAGCGGTGATGTTTTGATCACGGCGCCTTCGAGCGGTGATGTTTTGTTCATGACGCCTTCGAGCGGTGATGTTTGTTCACGTCGCCTTCGAGCGGTGATGTTTGGTCACGGCGCCTTCGAGCGGTGATGTTTTGGTCACGGCGCCTATGAGCGGTGATGTTTTGGTCATGGCGCCTACGGGCGGTGATGTTTGGTCACGGCGCCTTCGAGCGGTGATGTTTTGGTCACGGCGCCTTCGAGCGGTGATGTTTGGTCACGGCGCCTTCGAGCGGTGATGTTTTGGTCACGGCGCCTACGGGCGGTGATGTTTGGTCACGGCGCCTTCGAGCGGTGATGTTTTGGTCACGGCGCCTACGGGCGGTGATGTTTGGTCACGGCGCCTTCGAGCGGTGATGTTTGGTCACGGCGCCTTCGAGCGGTGATGTTTTTGGTCACGGCGCCTACGGGCGGTGATGTTTGGTCACGGCGCCTTCGAGCGGTGATGTTTTGGTCACGGCGCCCACGGGCGTTGATGTTATAGTCACGGCGCCTTCTGGCGGTGACATTGGTATTCCTAATTGTGACAAGGAATGCGCTAACGTGTGTTACAGAGCTACGGTGTATGATTGCTATCATGAGCTGCATTGGAGGCGGCCATAGACGTGAAGCTGTGCGCCTGTGGTTCGGCTGAGCCGCAGCGAGCCGAGCGAGCGCGATGTCTTCTAAGCTGACCCTGCGTGGAGCAACGAGCATGTACCATCTACAGCCCTGGCGTGAACTGTGAGCTCGTTCCATGTTTTATTTACTAGACCACGTGGACCGTTGATTACCCAAGTTAGGCGTAGTCCATGAAACTCATAATTTAAGGAAACAAAATAAGATATGACAAATTTAATAAATCAAGATCTATGAACCTGGTAAATTTTCTGTTTAGTAAATTTTGAATAAGGGCCACCTCTAAGTGTGTCTGTAATGTAAGAGCGAATTGGTTAAACTATATTCTCATTATGACACATTTTTATCCATAGGAACATTTAATCATTGGTTGGGTACTTATAAATTAAAGGTCTTTTTATTAGACGTTAGCGTTGTTGATTATACTATTGGCCTTTTAGAAGGAAAAGAGTGCGTTGCGTACGGGTTACGCATTCAAATTGAATTTGATCGGTTCACAGAGGTAGTGAGTGGCTGAGTTCAGCTGCGAAGGGTGAGGTGATGAAGATCAGCGTGGCACAGATTGAATTGCCCTTCGAGGGCGAAGGGTTTGGTCAGATGGCCGATCTGTTAGCCAGGTTTTGGAACATCGCCGAGATGACAGCTCACCTGTCATCGGACCGAACTGTCAAGAGGGATTCCCGCGCCATCTTTAGCGTTGCCTTGAGCGTTGTCGTGTACTTAATGTATAAATAAATCAAATATCCAAGACTCGGTGCTTTTACTGTTAATAATACCTATATGTTTTTGGCGACCGTTTAACCTTTGCTAGTGCAGATATTTTTTCTTGCAGCGTCCAACGCCTGCGTTGTCCCTTTCTCTTTTGATTTCTTAGATCTGCCATGACAAGGGTGTTTAAAATATCCGAGCTGATATATTCCACTAAATTAGCCGATTTTTTGAGCGACGACAATGTGCACTGCGTAGTTCGTAATTCAGCGAGAAGCTCTGGAGATAAATTAGAAAGTTTAAATAAATAACTAAATACATTAAGTATAAAAAGTCAAACCCATATAATATAAGAAGTAAAAAAAAATGAACTTTAAGTGTGTCTATCTGTCGGTTACCTCTGCGTAAACCGTTGAACCGATTTAGATGAAATTTGATATAAAGATAGTTCGAGTCTCGGGGAAGGACTAAGGATAGTTTTTATCCCAGAAATCATCCTTTAAGGGGGTGGAAGTTTGTATAGAATTGTTGCTTACTGTAAACGTAAAATAGCATCATCATCATTATCCTGCTAGGCCCTGTTCCCATTTACTTGGGGTGGGCCTTCCCTGTTCTTTTTCTCCATTCTGCACGATTGAGTGCAAGGTCGGCGTCTATATTGTGGTCTTTCAGGTCTCGCTGAACCGTCGTCAGCCAGGTGGCAGGTGGTCTTCCACGTCCTCGCTTCGTCGTTGGAATATTGAGCGCTACCTTGACCATGTAGTCTACTGGACGCCTCTGTACATGACCGTACCACCTCAGACGTTTTTCTGTCAGCTTTTCTGTTATTGGCGCTACTTTGAAACTATTCCGGATATATACGTTTCGTATCTTGTCCATCATGGTGACACCTGCAGACCAGCGTAACATGCTCATCTCAGTGGTGTGGAGCTTGTTCAGGTGGGGTTTATTTGTAGCCCAGCACTTGGATCCGTATAACATGCTGGTCTTACCGCTGTCTTATACAAGACATGACCCTTCACCTTCAGAGGTATTCTTCTATCGCAGAGGACGCCTGAGAGTTCTCGCCATTTCATCCAGCCTGTCTGAGTTCTATGGAGTAGTCCATAAACGTAAAATAGCAATTTTGCTAAATTTATATTTGCTATGAGATTTCCTAAGGCGTTTTATTAATTTCTTATTGCGGATGTTCATTCCACGCAGATGAAGTCGCGGGCAAAAGCTAGTAACACTATACAATCTAGATGGGATGTAAATTTGAGCATATCGACTACCGTAGGCTCAAAGGGTGTAAGGAACAAAATGGCGAAAATTAGTTATCAATGCACTATGCAAATTTATTATACTCAGAATTTTTTTCTTTATCGAATGGTATATTTAACGACTCGATATGTTTAAAAAAATGTCCGTTACTATACGACCCACGAAAAATCTGGGCTTGAACTGAATTTTCCAACGCGTTTGCCGTATCCACCAAATCAAAAAAATATTCTGAGATGGTTTGGCGTAACTCACAACTTAGTGTACGTTACTCCGTTTTGCCCAGCCCAGATTCATTCTAGGCAGTAAAAACCTAATCATCGTAACTAAAAAAAAAACGCCTGATCTCGAGGACTTGGGGAAGCTGACCGCCACTGGGCGCTTATGGGGGCCCACCACGCACGCCACTGGTCAGCCGCTACCGCTCGCCATGGTCCGGTCGCCAAACCTCGCGACACGCGATCGATGCCGCGGCAGAGGTCTTCCGTATCGATAAGCGGTAACTAGAAACCGGGTAAGTTGGAGACCCTGAAATTTACAGGAACGAGAAAGTAACAGACTTCAACAATCCCACGACGGGGGATGAAGACTAAAAGAATCAGACACCGAGCTTACCTGCAGCAGAGAAGTAGCCCGCCTTAATGGAATCGAGCAACATTTCGATGCGCGGGGTCTCCGTTATTTATATTTTGTAATAGGTACAGAATCACCCAACAACAGCTGACTCACAGTTCACCCATGGCGAATAGAAAATTAAATAAAAAACAACGTTCATTTTCCTAATGTAATATGATACGCTGCAACCCAATACGGAATATTATAAAAATCATTTTCTATTTTCTGTGACCTCGGCCTTGATCAGTGTATTAACCTAAACTGAGAACAAAGGATTGTGTACCTATATAAAGCGATCTATTTTCCAAGATTAAACAGTGATTATCCACACGTTAAGCGTTTCACTTTCCTAACTCTCGTCCCATTACCATATGGCGACCCTAGCCATTCAGGATGCCCGAAGCAGCCTAGGCCTGCCCTACCCCGCCTAATCGTCCAGCTCCACCCCGCGGAATCGCGCCTAGCAGAACTTCGACGCCGCCGCCCCACGCGCCCAAGCCAAGTCAACACACCGGAAAGCAAATAACATGGGAGGAGGCTGCACGAAAGAAGACAAGAAAGAAGAAGTAATAATAGCGCAAAACGGAGCAGCGAACAGTGCCGTAGCCAGCCAGATCGACAGCACAAGAATCACCACGTATCTGACAGCAACAGTACTCGTCATAATAGCCGTCATAATTGTCTACGGCATTTGGAAGAAGCTACACAAACGCCTCACAAAGAAGATAGAGCGCCAGACCATCGCCACCATGATGCGCAGCAGCAGCAAAGCAGCACGCCAAGCAGAACAGGACGTATAGCAGCGGCGCACCTGTTACCAGCATCAGCCCCGCAGCACCTGACATCGTCATCAGACCTCCGCTACAATCAGCATGCATAGCAAGTACAATACTAGCATTCCTTGATTATAAGTAAATTCAGTGTTAACTTAAAGTATCCTATTCTAAGTTTAACTATTACAATGCACATTGCATATATATTATGTCCCAGATAATAGATATATATAACAAACTAACAGCTCTTCAAGTAGACATTCGAAAACTAGGTCAGAAACGCCGTAAGGAAACTCTTGGTCAGAACAAGCTCAAATTAGCACAATCACTGTATGAGCAATACGAGTTATGCGTTGAGGAATACAGCTCGAAGTTAGATAAGTCAGAAATATCCATAGCACAGAGTAATATAATTCAACAATACCTCTCGCAAATAGAGGACGTATATAGTAAGATATTATCTATTTACGACCAGGACAAAATGACGACACAGGACAGTTTTAGCTTAAAACCGGCAGTAGCATTGCTACCAGCCATGGACGGTT
This sequence comes from Pammene aurita, assembly GCA_947086415.1. NCBI lineage: Eukaryota > Metazoa > Arthropoda > Insecta > Lepidoptera > Tortricidae > Pammene > Pammene aurita. The sequence goes on from OX352295.1 coordinate 33,935,281, forward strand.
CCGAATCGGTCACTAAACAACTTATAGACGCAGTAGAACTGTACGCATCTACGAGTATGATAAATCTGAGGACGCGAGATTACTAATAAATTTCGTGGTTAAAACCCGTCTTACCCAAAACGCGAAACTCAGGATATCAAGTACACACACCAGTGTAGACGCTTTAATTGAGGACCTGAAAACCAGTCTCTTACCAGTAAAATCGGCTACCGCGATACAAAATAAATTAGTTTCCTCTGAACAGGGAAATCGGTCACTCGAGCGGTACGGACAGGAGTTAGAAGATCTATTCGTTAACTTAACAATAACACAAGCTAACGGCAGACCGGACGCTTATAGCATCCTACAGCCAATTAATGAAAAAATGGCTATAAGTAAATACGCCGAAGGCTTGAGAAACGAAAAATTGAGCACTATCATAGCATCACGCGGATTCACCTCGCTAAAAGATGCCATACAAAACGCAAAAGATCACGAAGCATCCATCTTATCAACACCCGCCACAGAACAAGTACTTAACTTCCGAAAGTACAACCCAAACAGACCTCAAACAAGGACGTACACAAACAAACCATACTTATGTATGGTTTGTTTGTATACAGACAGACCGCGAGCAACATACGCGCAGAGTAGAAACCCCAGGCAAATCGCCCCAACCCGACCACCACGGGTACATGCCTACAAAGGCAAATACAGGCCTATACAAACCACGAATTATCGCAACCCGCGAACTTACACCAATACAAATTTCCGCGGACAACGCAAAGAAACGCCTTCCCGACGCTATCACTTACACACGGCGATAGAAAACTCACGAGAGCTCTCCAACTTACCATTTTTTCGTGACCAATAATTATATCCTAACTTATGGCCACATGATGAAAATTTAGAACATTATAATCTCCGAACGTTAATCCTAACCATATACAGTTACCAGCAAGAACCGAATCTATCATAAAATTATCAGCGAATAAACCAGGAGATTACGTAGTCTCAGCTAGTGAAATCGGAAAAGGAATCTTCGTAGCCAATACATTAACTTCCACCAAAAATGGGAACATCACTATTAAAATATTAAATACCCGCGAAGAAGACGCAATACTAACCAATTTTACGCCACAAATAAAACCACTAAGCGACTACAAGTGTTTTTCATTCGAAAGAACTAAGAAAGATGCAGACAGAGTAAAATTGCTATTTTCATTTATAAAATTAGACAACTTGAATGATGACGAAGGTAACTCCATAGCTAGTATATGTGCTAAATACGCCGACGTATTCCAATTGCCAGGCGACAGACTAGCCGCAACCAACCTATACGAGCAGAAAATACGTTTGAAACCCAATACGTCACCAGTGTACACCAAACCCTACCGTTTGCCACAGGCACAAAAGTCGGAAATAAATCGTCAAATAAAGGAAATGTTAGATAACGACATCATAGAAGAATCACAGTCAGAATGGTCATCTCCGTTACTTTTAGTACCAAAAAATCAGACTCAAACGGACAAAAGAAATGGAGACTAGTGATAGATTACCGAAAAGTAAACGAAGTAATCGAAAACGACAAATTTCCCTTACCCAACATAACAGACATTTTCGACTCCTTAGGAGGTTCCATGTATTTTAGTACTTTAGATTTAAACCAAGGATATTACCAAATAAAACTCGACCCAGAAAGCAGAAAGTACACATCATTTATTGCTGACAAGCACTACCATATGAAACGACTCCCAATGGGAATGAAAAGCTCGGCAAGAGCTTTCAGCAGGGCAAATGACTATAGCAATGTAGGGATTAAACTACCTGAAATGCATAGTTTACCTAGACGACATAATTGTCATGGGAAGAAATTTACAACATCATAATAAGAACTTGATGGACGTTTTTCAAAGATTAAGAAAGGTCAATTTAAAATTAAACCCGCAAAAATGCAACTTCTTGCAAAAAGAAATTTTATATCTCGGGCATGTAGTAAGCCAAAATGGCATAAAACCCGATCCAAAAAAAATTACAACAGTACAAAATTACCCGGTACCCACAAACTCAGATGAAGTTAGACGTTTTATAGCATTCGTTAATTATTACAGAAAATTCATAAAAAAACTTCGCAGAAATTTCCCAACCACTAAATAACCTACTACGGAAAAATGTAGAATTCTATTGGACCAAACAATGCGAAGACGCGTTTCAAAAACTAAAAATAGCCATCAGTACACCACCAATACTACAATACCCGGATTTCTCGGAAGACAACACCTTTACGATACACACGGACGCATCAGGTATAGCTCTAGGGAGCATTCTCTCTAATAAAAATGGATTGCCAGTTGCGTACGCGAGTCGACCTTTAAATAAAGCAGCGAAAAACTATCCCACGACGGATATGGAATTACTAGCCATAGTATGGGCAGTAAAATATTTTAGACCATACCTATACGGACGTACATTTAAAATCGTCACCGATCACCGCCCACTAATTTATTTATTCGGCATGAACGACCCATCGAGTCGACTCACTAAGTTTCGATTGTGTCTAGAGGAATACGACTTTACTGTAGAGTATTTAAAAGGAAAAGATAACGTAGCTGCAGACGCGTTATCTAGGATTGAAATTACCAGCGAAGATCTTAAGAATATGACAAAGAAAGTGATAACAGTGATGACTAGAGCACAACGAAAACGAATGAAAGAACAAAAACAGAATGACGCGAATCATTCTCAAAATAAAGACCCTAACCGTGACCGGCCTGCGCAACCACGAGCGGTAGAGATTCTTAAAAAACCAGACAATACACCAGAACTAACATATGATAAAAGAAACTAAAACTAAATACTGAAACAACGAGATTGTTTAATCAGTCATAATAATATACTCGCCATCCTTAGCGACACTGTGTGTCACACCTTTTACTCAATCGCAAACGGAACGAGCTTTCCTTGCGAGAGAATTAGGATCGTTTTGCAAGGAGCAGCGGATAACGGAAATATGCACACTATATAACGACGACACCGCAAATATTATAATAGAGCTAGCACAGTGCATAAATAGATATAATAAAGGGACCGGCCCCAAGTTAAGTATAATTAAAGGTGTCAAGAGAATAAATGATAAAGATGACAGACGTGTCATATTGAATGACTTTCACTTAGTGCCTACCAGCGGACACGCAGGTATAAGCAGAATGACTAATAACGTTAAGCGTTACTACTATTGGCCAGGAATGGATAACGACATTATTTTTTACAGCTTTGTAACAGCTTGCGACAAATGCCAAAAGCAAAAACACCATAGATACGTAAAACAACCACTATGTATAACTAGTACAGCAGCATCATCGTTCGACAAAGTATTACACCACAACCAGACACACCAGTGGTCTGACTTTTTACAATATTGGACCTTTTCATATAACACAACGGTCCATTCGGCAACTAAATACACACCATATGAACTAGTATTCGGCAAACTATGCCGCATACCCAGTAATATTGCGAATCAAGTAGACCCAATGTATAATTTTGATTCTTATCCCATAGAATTTAAGTATAGGTTACAGAAATCCCAAGAGGATGCTAGAAATAATTTAATTAAGTCTAAAATATTAAGAAAAACTAATTACGATTTAAAAATTAAACCCATAAGTTATAAAATTGGAGATTTAGTATTAATCAGAAAAGAGGACAGAAAAAAATTAGACACAAAATATCAAGGACCATTTACCGTCATAGAGGATCAGGATCCAAACGTAAAATTATTAGTATCAGGAAAAGAATACACACTCCACAAAAATAGAACTAAACCATACTATAATTAAAACAACCACACAAAAAAAAGAACAATTTAATAAAAATAAAGTAATAATAAAAACACAAAAAAAGAATTTACATAAAACACGCACACAAAAAGAAAAACCCACGCACACGAAACACTCTAAATCAGTAGGCTAAATTCTTCAAAGTCCACATCCTCAAGGGCCCGCTCCACGGCCCTGGACAGCCATTGAGCCCGCCGCCAGCGCACAATCCAAGCTCGGCCGCCCACCAGCTCATAGTCAATGAATAACAGCTCCCCATCTGAGTCGTTAAACCCGAGGGCCGCGACGAACATATCCCCCAGGCCCGGAGCAGGGTTCAAAGGGCACAACAGGGGATGCCCGACCACGGCCGCAAACATCGCCAGGTACTGCGCGACCCCCCAGCGAGGGCGCAGGACCACCCCATGCAAATGCACATTGTGTGTAAGGGCGAAGGCCAAGGACTTCGCGCGCACCATCTCGAACACGGGGTCAAGGATGACAGTTGCCATTTTCCTTTTATCTCCACGATTTAAAAGTAGCGACACCGTACTCCAGCAAGGGTTAGCAAACAATAACGAAATAAAAACCTAAAGCCTCAAGCAAATGATCTCTTAGGATCACATAGCAGACAAATAAACACAGTAAAGTTGATTGGTCTCTATTTATTTAGTAATTAAATATTAATTGGCCATTTTATTACATAAATTAGACTTACATGAGTTAACAAGCTCCTCACGGCTTACCACAGTTATTATCTCTTACTATATTCACCAACTCCACTGATCACACACTAAGGTCCAAAGGTCACTTGTGATACTACACACAGCCACACCCACTATGGTCCACATCCAGAAGCTACAGGAGAAGATGGACGAGCTGGAGACTATGTTTTCGTGTCAGATGGCTTCTTTTGAGAGCTCTATTGCTGAGAAAGACATCCCCAATAGTTCTTCGCTGGAGTCAGATTTCAATAACTTCAAGAAGTTCATATGGAATGCAGTGGCATGTCTACAGCAGCAGATGGGCTTTGTGTTGGCATCCTTGGAAGAATTGGAAACCCGGTCACGGTCGGGCATGCTACTTATTCATGGCATCAAGGACCTCGGTCTCCTAGCGTGAGAATGTCACCACAATTGTTGTGAAGGAATTTGGGGAATATCTACAAGTACAAAATGTCTCAGTCAATTCCTTCTTTGCTTGCCATCGCCTAGGTAAACAGCGAAATTCCAAGCCGAGACCTATCTTGGTGAAGTTTGGTTGCCTGCGGGCCCGGGCTGCAGTGTGGGCGGCAAAGAAGAAATTTAAAGGCTCCGGCAAAACTGTCTCGGAGTTCCTCACAGCATCCCGTCATGCAGTCTTTCTGGAAGCCCGGCGAATCTATGGAATCCGGGACAGCTGGACTAGTGATCGTCGGGTTGTTGTGCAGTGCAAAGATGGAAGACGACACAAGGTTACGACGATGGCGGACCTGCTTTCGCTTTCTGCAACAGAGGCGCCTACTGAAGCAGGTGTTTCCGCTGCAGCCCCTGCCGCAGTCCAGGGTCAACGCGCCGAAGTCGCCAAAAAACCTGCGCCGGCGCTGAAGGAGCCCGCCGGGTCTGCGCGACGCGTTCGTATCCTTAGGAAGAAGAGCCCTGCCAACTCCGAATCCCGGTAGCCACCTATTATGCTGTGTTTGTAGTGTTTTTTAAGGTTTTCCATTCACTCCCAATTATTAATGCTATTTTTCCCGTTTTTCTCATGTACCTTCAACTAGTGTCTGATAAAACTTGCTCATTTATTTAGTTAGTGTCATTTTGACAGTAGACTGACGTTGCGTTTCGTTTTCACTTGTTTAAGCTGTGTTTTTCTGTAGAAAATGAGTTTGTATTCTCTGAATGTTTCATATTTTTTTATTGGTTGGTATTTTTCTATGGTATTTTTAATCTTTGCCAATAACTGTTGGTGAGCTAATGAGGAAGGTTTAAGTAATTAGATTTGTTAAATTAGTAGTTCTGTATACGTATTTATTTATTTATTTACACATTATATTATATATTTATTAAGTATTTATATTCTATTTTATTTAGATTATCTTATTATTTTAAGTAGGTATTCATTCGTATTCGCATGTCTGACGTTTTTAACGCAAGTCATGAAAGTGAGTTTTTTTCTTTGTCGTCCGCTAGTCTCTATGACTCCTTGAGTGATGTTTCGGATATGCCTGATTTGAGTGATCGGCTGGACAGTAGTTTTGCCTCCGCTAAAAAACAATTTAATATCGTCCATATTAACGCACAAAGTATACCGGCACATTATACGGAGCTACTTTCTTCCTTTAGCTCAAGCAATATTGACGCCATACTCGTATCCGAATCCTGGCTCAAGCCTTCTTTGGCCTCTGCTCTCTATCCCCTTCCTGGATATCGTTTGGTGCGTAATGACTAGACCCCGGACTCTTGTGGCAATGACGTCACTATAGGGTGATTTGGGGAGTAAACGGGACGGTGCTATGAAACACGGTTAAAAACTCGGTTTTTAACCGAATACATTTTAACTAGATATTTTCAACAAAATTATCTAGTAAGTTGATCAATATTATTTTTTAGTGCAAACCATACAATTGTACTTTAAACTGGCTTGGTGACATTTGTGACGAACAAGGAGCGAGTGGCCGACAAAACCAATGCCAGTTTAACGTACAAGTGCATGGTATGCAAGTAATATAGCAAACGATAATATTGATCAACTTACTAAGTAATATTGTTAAAAATGTCTAATTTAATGTAATCAGTTAACAACCGAGTTTTTAACCGTGTTTCATAGCACCGTCCCGTTTACTCCCCAAATCACCCTATTGTGACGTCATTGCCACAAGAGTCCGGGGTCTAGTAATGACATAACAGGTGCAGCCGATGGTAGTTCAAACATGATGCGTGGCGGTGGTGTAGCTATTTACATAAAAAGCGACCTAGCTTGTCAAATCGTTGCTGAGTCTCCTGTTGCTAACTCAAACTCCCCTGAGTATCTTTTTCTTGAAGTGACATTACATCACTCTAAGGTTCTCGTTGGTGTTTTTTATAGCCCTAGTTCACACATTAACTACTTTGATGCCCTCGAGAAAACCTTAGCCGATCATATCCCTCAATTTGATCACTCTATAATTATGGGTGATTTTAATACATGCCTCTTAAAGAATGATCACCGTTCCCTCAAACTTCAGTCAGTTGCGACTTCTCTTAACCTTAGCATTTTGCCTCTTGGCCCTACCCACTTCCCACAAAACGGTCCTCCTTCGCTCCTAGATCTCGTCCTAACTTCCTCTCCTGATTTAGTCTCTTCGCACGGGCAATTTAATGCTGTTTCCTTTTCTTGTCACGATCTGATTTTTGCGTCTTTTAAAATGCGCCGACCTAAACGGAGGCATAAAATAATATTGCGACGTAACATTCGGGGTATCGATGTGCAGGCACTTCATGAGGACCTGCGCAACACTGACTGGCATAGATAGTATTGCAAGTGTCGGGGATATTGATCATAGGATAGAAGCTTTTAATGCCACTTTGCTAGAGATTTTTGATCAACATGCCCCTTTGAAGCCGATGCGTGTACGACACTTCCCGGCACCGTGGCTTACTCCCGAGATAAAGAGTCTCATGGAGAGGAGGAATAGAGCTCGCATTAAGTGGAGATCGGATCCATCCGAGAACAATCACCTTCGGTATAGTACGCTGCGTAATCGTTGCAACAAGGTTTGTCGTGATGCACGGCGCCGGTACATTCACAAGTCCATCGACGAGTGGCCTCCGACTAAACTTTGGAGATTCCTGAAATCGCTTGGGGTGGGAAAAACGCCACATAGTGCTCATAGTGCTGGTGCTCTTGACTTAGATAGTTTAAATTCTCATTTTAGCTCTTCTCCTGTCATTCTAGATCCTTCTACTAAGCAAGACACTCTTTCTTCTCTTTTAAACTCCTCACACACTGAATCATCGATTTTCGAGCTTGGTAACATCTCACCTCAGGAAATACTCACTATCCTGAAGAATATTAAGACGAAAGCCATTGGTGAAGATAGCCTTAGTCTGGATATGCTTATGCTTGTGGCGGATTGTATTGCTCCCATCCTTTCCCATATTATTAATTACTCCTTTTCCTCTGGTACTTTCCCATCTATTTGGAAACAAGCTCATATTATTCCACTCCCCAAAACTTCTAAACCCGTCACTTTTTCCCAATATCGTCCCATTTCCATCCTTCCAGTTTTATCAAAAGTTGTAGAACATTTTGTAAACCGCCGCCTCTCTTCACATCTCAACAAGCATAACTTTTTCAATCCTTTCCAGTCCGGCTTCCGCCCCGGGCATAGCACTGTCACGGCTTTGGTTAAGGTAACTGATGATTTTCGTCTTAATATTGAGGATAAAAAGCTTACTCTTCTTGTGCTCTTAGATTTTAGTAATGCTTTCAACACAGTCGATTTTGATATTCTTCTAGGTAGCCTAAGTAGACTTAATCTTTCTCAAACTGCTCTGTCATGGTTCCGGAGTTACCTTCTTGGTAGGCGCCAGCGAGTGAGAGTCGACGACAAGGTCTCTGAGTGGTGTGAGCTTGCCGCTGGTGTCCCCCAGGGTGGGGTGCTCTCTCCTCTCCTTTTTTCTATATTTATTGATGGCATTGCGCAATCTTTGGAGTGCAGTTACCATCTTTATGCGGACGATTTGCAGATTTACGCAGCGGCTAACATTGTCGAACTCCCTTCTCTGTTCCGTAAAGTCAGTTGCGATTTAGAAAGTATTCGCCACTGGGCTTTTAATTTCGGATTAAAGGTAAACGCCGAAAAATCGCAGGCGATTATTATCGGCAGTCCCTATTTTGTCTCCAAACTTGCTGAGGTGGTGGTACCCAATGTTATTTTTGACGGGACATTGATTCCTCTTTCCTCTACTGTGAAGAACTTGGGTATCATCCTAGACCAAACACTCTCATGGACGCCGCATATATCGGAGGTCAGTAGAAGGGTGTTTGCTTCGCTGCACTCTCTGAGGCGACTGCAGAACTTCCTTCCTCTTCCTACTAAAATCACTCTTGCTCGCTCTCTCTTACTACCTATCCTGGATTATGGCGACATTGCTTTTATAGACCTCAGGGAAGAACTACTGGACGAGCTGGAGCGCCTGCAAAATGCCTGCATCAAGTACGTATTTGGGTTGCGTAAGTTTGATCATGTGTCCGCCTCCCGTTCTCAACTTGGTTGGCTTTCGATTCGCCGTCGTAGGGATGTACATGTTCTGTCATTGCTCTTCAACGTGTTATTTAATCCTGCATACGGAGGACGTATCTGTCGGAAAGATTTAATTATTTGGCTAGTATTAGCGACCATCGCTTGCGGTCTAGTACAAATCTATCTCTAGCCATTCCGCCAAAACACTCGCGTATTTACTCTAGGTCCTTCACTGCTTATGCAGTTAAATTGTGGAATGAGTTGCCAGTGGATGTAAGAAAGTCGCAGTCTGTTTCCTCACTCAAGGAGAAATTGAAAAAGTTGTGGCTAGTGGACACTTAATGTTTTTTGCGAATCGAGTATTTTATATATATATGTATATAGGTATATATTTATTTAGTTATTTATTTATGATATGATATGTGTATAGTAATGTATATTATATTATTATGTATGTAGTTTAAGTATTTGTATGGTACATGAATGTACCTAAATATTTATTAGTGTTTACCTGCAGCTTTATGTGTTTTGGAACTTTTTATTTGTATCTTTTGTGCATAGTTTGTCTTTCACCATTTGTATTTCATCCTTTCTCATTTTCTCATGGGTTGGCTGGAAGAGATCCCTATCAGGGATAAGCTCGCCTTTGTGCATATCTTTTATATATGTTACTGTTGTTTTTTATGTTATACCTACTTGTTTATGTGCAATAAAGTGATACATACATACATACATACATACACATAGTATCCCAAATACGGAAACACTAACTAACAACACTAAGCAATAAACAACATCATGTCAGCAACTTACGGGAATAGCGAAAAGGACGCCCCTAACCATATACGAACCGAAATCAATAAACAACATAACATAGATAAGTTTAGCAACTAACTTAGAGATGAGTTAACAATTAAGTAACCATATTTAATCCTTATTCAAAATTTTATCAATAGAGTAACTAAACTATAACTTAATTAAGACAAAAATGTAATCATATTTTTAAGTGCATCAACAAAAAATAAAAACCCTAGCCGTAAGATTAAAATATTTTTTTATTAAATATAAATTAGTTAAGAAACAGAATGTAAACAATAGAGTTAAGCAGCCATGTTTTTTTTTACAACACTTTTAATAGTGCTAAGATTTATTTTATATTCAGAATTACCTTTTAAGAAACAAATTTATACTTATTAATGTATAACGAATCACAAAACCAAAAACAGCTATAATGCAAAGACAAAAAACAGTTTAAACCTGTTTTTCTGTGTCAAAAAACCGACGGACGTGTAATAGGTACAGAATTACCCAACAACAGCTGACTCAGCTGACTCACAGCCCACTCAAGGCGAATAGAAAATTAAATAAAAAACAACGTTCATTTTCCTAATGTAATATGATACGCTGCAACCAAATACGGAATATTATAAAAGTCATTTTCTATTTTCTGTGACCTCGGCCTTGATCAGTGTATTAACCTAAACTGAGAACAAAGGATTGTGTACCTATATAAAGCGATCTATTTTCCAAGATTAAACAGTGATTATCCACACGTTAAGCGTTTCACTTTCCTAACTCTCGTCCCATTACCATAATTTTACCTCGGATCATCCGGCCATGCCGGGACTGAAATAAAGACACTACCATTAGTTTTTCTTACAAGAAAGCACAATCAGGATCACAGGAAATACTCACTCCAAGGGCGATACGCCCAGATTTATAATATATCCAACGCTCAGCTTCAAAAATATCAGTCGTGCAGGACGACATTCCCACAACAGTCACAGTGACAGCATCTCAAAATGTTGCCAACATCAAAATACGAGAAAATCCTATGTTAATTCAACTTATTTAGAACTGGCAACACCACCACCAAATTGCAAACTTCTACAGGTATTTGGAAAAAAGTATTTGGTTTGATTTATTTTCTATTAAAAAACATACTTTTCTTAAAATAAAATGCTACCAAACGTTACGAATTACAAAGTTATGCAAAGGCGCATACTAGTATGCTTTGTTAATGGCGCTAGCGCCATCTATGGGCTGACCGCACTGGCATCCTCACGCAAAATTCCAATCCGATGACCGCACGAATCGATAGGGGGGCTAGATGTCCTATATCGAATCAATAACGTGAATACACAGATAATTTAAAGACCCTACAAGGGGACAATTTTATTGTTGTTACAGTGTATAGAGTGTCCCCTTTCCTGATGTTAAATAGCAGTTCCTGCTAGGAACCAACCAAAATCAGAATCTAATAGAAAGGTATATTATTTCCCAAATCAACACTCTTCCTGATAAATGAGAAGAATAAGTCATTTCCAATCCAAATCGATGCCTTCACCAGTCATAGTCAGTCATATAATCTATTGCAAATCATAGTTTGTACAGTTGGTATAAATAGGTACATTTTGGATCATATGGGCCCTGGTAGGGCGCAACAATTTTCTTACAGATTACTTATGTAATAATTATAAACATGCATATTTAACATAGTTATAAAGTAGCTATTATATTATAATTTATAATTTCATTAAGTAGGTAGGCATCAAGTGACGAAGCTACAATTTTACAAATAATAATAATAATTCAAATTAATTAAACACATGTCAAATTAACCCAATTCCGTGTCGTTTAGGAAATCGTCAATTTTATAATAGGCTTTTTGTATAAGCAAGCGTTTTAATTTTTGTTTAAATATGTGTTTTTTTTCCTCGGCTTTTATTTTGACAGGAGCTAATATATTTTAATAAACCGCACGTATGGGCTGCCCGTCTGAGTGCATTCCTAAATTTGATTTTGGAAGATCAAGTCTATTTTTGTGCCGAGTTACAATTCTGCGATTAGGGGCATATTTAATTTTACGGAAAAAATGCATGTGTTCTGTCACAAACATACAGACCTCCAGTATGTATATAGATGGGAGAGTAAGTATCTCTCTCTTTATAAAATGAGGGCGAGATGTGTCTGGGATATGTATGTTTACAAGGGTTCGCAGGCACTGTTTTTGCATCAGGAATAAGTCATCTGCGTCTGTACTGGCCCCCCATAAGATTATTCCATATCGGAGCCATGCATAAGCGTACGCGTAATATGCTGAAAGAGCAGTTTCATAATTAGTGTTCACCTTCAGGACACCGAGTGCGTATGAGAATCTTGCCAATTTCGATTTGGTGATTGAGATGTGCATTTTCCAGTTTAGGTTAGTATCGATTGTGATACCTAAGAGAGTGAAATGATGCACTTCCTCTAGTTTCCCATTTTTAGACATAAGGCAGACATCTAGTGGATCTTTCTGGTAAGGTTCAAATTGGATTACTTTTGTTTTTTTGTAATTTATTTCCAAATTATGATCTGTTAACCAATGTTCTACCTTATCAAGAGCCGTTTTCAATTGTGTATTGCAGTCATCGCTATTAGTGCAGTTTATCATTATGGATACATCATCCGCGAACATTATACATGTAGAGTCAATCATTTTTGGCAGGTCATTTATATAAATTAGAAAAATTACACAGCCTAGAACACTTCCCTGAGGAATGGAACCGTTGACATAGAGGATGTCAGAGTCAATGTTTTGTATCTCATGGGTATTTTCATTACTGTAGTCAATTTGTACGAATTGACTGCGGTTTTCCAGGTACGACTTGAACCATTGACAGACATTACCTCGAATTCCGGACCCATACAGTTTTCTTAGTAGAATGTCGTGACGCACTTTGTCATATGCCTTCGTCATATCCAGGAGAAGACCAACAGCATAGTTCTTTTCATTTATTTGGTTTAGAATCTGCTGGACGTATGTGTATACGGCTAAGGTAGTCGAGTGATTTTTCCTAAGTCCGAATTGATGTTTGTCAAGTATTTGATATTTCTCCAAAAAATTATATAGCCTATTTGACATGGCTCGTTCAAATATCTTTGACATCGCTGGTAAGAGAGCTATAGGTCTATATTGATCTATTTCAGTATTTATCCCACCTTTTTTAAACATAGGTCTGATTTTTGATACTTTAAGTTTTTCTGGAAAAGTGCCTTCATAAAACGATTGGTTGATTAGTTTAGTAAGGGGCGGTACTAGTTCGTCACGGCATAATTTTATCAGTGTCGTGGGTATTTCGTCTACTCCAAAACTACTTTTATTCTTTAGGCCCCGAATTATGACTGATATTTCATCTTCAGTAACGGGTTTTAAGTACATAGAGTGTGTAGGGGGGAGCTTTACCGGTTGTCCACGAGGTTGCTTTTGCGGGCAAGATGACTCTCCCACAGTGGCAAAGAATTTGTTAAATGAATTGGCAATTAGGCTAGGTGATTCGGTAACAGTATTGTGAATGTTTATTTTAAGGTTTTTTTGTCGTTTAATGCACTGTTTTGGATTGGTAATTCCATTAATAATTTTCCACATTGGGACTTATTCATTTGTTTTATATTGTTTAACCTTTTTGCATAATGTACACATTTTTTAAGTAATTTAGAATATTTTTTATAGTAAGAATATAGAATTCGGTCATGGGATTGATGTATTAGAAGTTTTAGCTGCCTTTTGTGTTTGCATGATCGCTTTAGACCAGTAGTATGTCAAGTTTTAGGCTTTGTGTTTCTGATTTTTATGCGGCGCTTTGGGATATAACGATTTAAAATTTGTGTGATTGTTTTTTCTAAACAGTTGTAATTTTCGTTCGTGTTTTTATTTGGGGAGATTATATTCTGCCATTTTATGTTTTTTAGACCGTCTTTAAAGAATTCCATGTTTTTTTTACTGAAAGTTCGTTTGATGGTAAACCAGTTTTTATTGTTACGTTTCATATTCGGTACTTGGTGGCTGTATATTATACTTTTGTGGTCCGAAAAGCCATGCTCTTCGATTGCCACAGTTATGTTTACAGTGGAATTCGTAAAGATCAGGTCGATACAACTTGAAGTTGTATTCGTAGTTCGTGTTGGTTATTTTATTATTAATTTTAGATTAGCTGAAAGCATTAAGTCAATTAAATCTTTAGATTGTTTAGATTCGATCAATATATTTATATTAAAGTCTCCACCGATCAGTATACGCTTTGCTTTATCTTTTAATTTAATTCTCTGTAGGATTTCACTTGAGAGTTTCGTCGAAAATGGCAATTTCTCGGTCAGGTCTGTATACGTTAATTATGATAATATTGTAATTGGGTATCTCTAAAGCACAGCACTCTATGATACCTTCTTTTGTGCATCCTTTCTATATAACTTATCTCTTCTTGAAGTAATATAGCTACTCCACCACCTTGTCGCTCTCGTTGATAGTAGGCTGCTGCAAATGTATATCCGCTAACCGTAAGTAGGTCTCGCTGGTGCTCCATTATCCACGTTTCCGATAGGCATACAACTTGGATAGTTGCGTCATTCAGGAACGCCTCAATTAGATGTATTTTGTTTTTTATACTTTGGATATTTTGAAAAAGGACTTGGAATTCGCAATATTCATTGTCGACGAAAAAAATTTTCGTCCAAAAGTATTTCTTGACTTGTTTTTGACAGTTTTGCAGTAGAAGCATCGTCCGCCAAGATGTCTATCATTGGTGACTTTAAGCGCGCGGTTGTTTTATGCGTCAACCGCAGCGTTACACGCATGCGTTTGTGCCGAAGTATGGGAACCGCAGCGTCAATCGCACTACGCAGCTGCGTTTGACGCTGCGGTTCCCATACTTCGGCACAAACGCATGCGTGTAACGCTGCGGTTGAAGCATAAAACAACCGCGTGCTTTACCGTAGCCACGGGTACCTCTGCAGTGATGAGTGAACTATATTCACTCTAATCAGTCTTTCAACATTACGTTTACTCACTACAGTTATTGTCGCTTACAGAAATGTTATGCCCATATCATAACATTTCTCTAGGCTTTTCTGATCCAAACAGTCTTCTTTGTCAGGTTTGATTTGTAATAATTTTGCTATTCTGTTTGTAACTTCTCTAGGCTTTTCTGATCCAAGCAATCTTCTCCGTCAGATTTGATTCGTAATAATTTTGCTATTCTGTCGTTGACTTCCAGAGTAAAGTAAAAGTCTTATGCTCAAACTTCTCCCCTCCACTGTCCTTACTTGGGTTACTGCTGTCTCACCTCTCTATTATGTATCCTAGAGCAATGTACAAATTTCCTCCTTGTGCAATTGTAGGCACGGTGTCCTATTTGAAAGCACACATAACATCTATCTTTCAGCTTCCCGATCCTCTCCTTATAGCAACGTGCCATTTTTTCTAAAGAATGTTTAATGGGGTCATTGATGTGCCATCAAATAATTTTGACTTTCTGATTATTTGGAAAATAATAATAATAAATACTATCAAAACTCTTTATTAAATAAAGTAAACAAAAAAGGTACATTTTGGAATGTTTTTATTACACGCATAAATTATATTACTGTAAAATTAGTGTGACTTCTGTTGCTGCAGGTTAGATGACAAATAATAATAATAATAATAATAAATACTCTTTATTGCACACCTCATACAGTTACAAGCACAAATTTTACAATTAGATAAATTTAGGTAGAGGTAACAACAGGCGGTCTTATCGCTAATGACACATGATGTTACGCACTGTTTAAATATATTGGCTTTTAATTTTTGCAATACATAGCCAGTGACATATTGCAATGCTGCAATAATTCTTGGATTGCCTTCTTTTTCTTCAAGTGGCGTGAAATTTATGTTGAATATAAATTCAACATTGTGGGAAGGCGACGCCGCTTCGAGGTGCTTTTCGTTGTTATCTTCGATATAAAGTATGTAGCGCATGGCTGAAATCTTCCTCACAGTTCTTACCGTGGGAGTGGACACTAGTCAAATTATTGATCAATAGTGCCACGAAAGCGGACTCGAATTGGTCGCATGTTGGGTTATTGTTGCGACATCCATGGCTTCTTATTGCCCCAAAGAAGTTCTCCAATGGGTCTTGGTTTTAATGCCGCAACCAAATAGACGTGATGCCATATTTATTTTTTAAATTTTTCAATAATACTTCTATCGCTTCAATAGTCCATATCCAGTTGGGAAGAGCCGGAACTGATTCTGTTTTTCCTGTCATCGTAATAAATTTCATCGATGACAAAATTGGTTTGCTTTGTCTCCAATATTTTATGTGGTCAGACGTGAGTGTTGCTAGTCCTAGCAATGGTTTTGCATGTTTATTTTTTGGCATACTTTCATTCACGGAGTCAAAAAGGTCATCCATGAATAATAGAAGGTCAGCCGTCTCTTTGCACTCTGCCTGGAGAATTCCTTTATCTGAAAAGATTTTTTTTTTAATATGAATAAATTTACATTCTAAAGCCTGTCACCTCTGCAAATACATACTAGCAGTTGAGAGGCGACAGATTCGAATCGTAGGACCGTCCGCCGGCAATGGTCTGAATCGGTATGTATGAGTATTAAGGGCAGTTTCACACAGCCAAAATGTATCTCTGAATTTATAATCTTAATTCGGAAACCACGAAATAAATAACCTGACCAGGATTCGAACCCGGACCAATAAAAGTCTTGAAATTTCGTAGACATTTTTATAAAATAATTTATGTTAGGGTTGTAAGATGTTACTTTTAGCAAAATGCATGCTGAACTGGATTCATCTGTCAAACGGTTTCTAACCGAGTTTTTAATGTTATTCATCTCTGAAAATAATGACTCGCAGGCATAGGTAGATGAAAACATTGTTAAAATAGCATAAGCCAGCTTCTTCAAACAGTTAAATGTGTCAATAATGACTCGCAGGCATAGGTAGATGAAAACATTGTTAAAATAGCATAAGCCAGCTTCTTCAAACAGTTAAATGTGTCTGGTAACGCATTCCATGTTTCCAGAATTGTATTTTTACTTAAATTACTTGTCAATCTTTCCGTTTCAATTAATTCCAACTCTTTCCTTGTTTCAATAAATTTTTGAATCGATATTGAACTAGATTGGAAATCAATCAGCTGCATTTCAAATTCTTCAATTTCCAACCAATCGAATTGAGAGAAGCTCAGTTTATGAAATGACGTCACATCTGGGTACATAATAAACTTGAGTATTTCCGACAATTATTTGAACTGAGAAAATCTTTCTGAAAATTCTTTGATTAAAGAATCAATCGCAGAAATAAATTTTTTCTTTGTCTGCTGTCTCGTGAATATCAAAATCATTGATATATATTTTCAAGTTTGGAAAATACTTGTAGTTTCTTGTGATAATATCGTTCCTGAAAACTTGCAGTTAGGCCTCAAAAGCGCGAATGATAGATCTCATTCGACAATAGAGACAATAATTGTTTTGTTTGTCCCTTGAAGCTTTACGTTTAATGTATTTAAATGTTGGCATATGTCTGTAAAAAACATCAATTTTGAAAGCCACATAACATCCAACAACTGTGGGTATTGTTCAATTTTTCCCTCATTTCGTAAAAACAGTCTGATTTCTTCCAAGCAATCAACAAATCTTTCAAGTACATTCCCGCGACTCAACCAGCGAACATTATTATACATCAGTAAGTCATTATACACCGAGTTGACTTCATCCAACAAAGCATCGAACTTTCGCTTGTTTAAAGCCTGTGACGAGATGAGGTTGACTATTTTTGTAACTACCGCCATTACATTATCACGGGATATTAAACTACTCTTAGCCCACAAAGCTTGTTGGTGAATGATGCAGTGGAATTCAAGAATCGAATGTCCTACGTCTGTTCGAAATAAACTTATAAAACCATTTTTTTTACCCACCATACTTGGAGCACAATCAGTTGTTACAGAAACAATTTTTTTTTATATCAATTTCTTTTTCAGCAAGCAAATTTTTAACTGCCGTACTAATGTCTGTTCCCTTTGTAGTTGTTAGCAACGATTTTATCGCAATTAATTCTTCCTTAATGACGTTTCCTACGCAATACCGAGCAAAAACAGCTAAACGTGCAGATATAGTGACGTCAGTGCTTTCGTCAAGACATAGCAATATAAAATAAGCATTGTTAATGTAAATTTGTTGTTGATCTGTTATATTTTCGGCCAGTTTTATGACTAGTGGTTCTGTGAACCGTAGACTTCGGAGCATTTCCGCATATTACTGTAAAATTAGTGTGACTTCTGTTGCTGCAGGTTAGATGACAAATAATAATAATAATAATAATAAATACTCTTTATTGCACACCTCATACAGTTACAAGCACAAATTTTACAATTAGATAAATTTAGGTAGAGGTAACAACAGGCGGTCTTATCGCTAATGACACATGATGTTACGCACTGTTTAAATATATTGGCTTTTAATTTTTGCAATACATAGCCAGTGACATATTGCAATGCTGCAATAATTCTTGGATTGCCTTCTTTTTCTTCAAGTGGCGTGAAATTTATGTTGAATATAAATTCAACATTGTGGGAAGGCGACGCCGCTTCGAGGTGCTTTTCGTTGTTATCTTCGATATAAAGTATGTAGCGCATGGCTGAAATCTTCCTCACAGTTCTTACCGTGGGAGTGGACACTAGTCAAATTATTGATCAATAGTGCCACGAAAGCGGACTCGAATTGGTCGCATGTTGGGTTATTGTTGCGACATCCATGGCTTCTTATTGCCCCAAAGAAGTTCTCCAATGGGTCTTGGTTTAAATGCCGCAACCAAATAGACGTGATGCCATATTTATTTTTTAAATTTTTCAATAATACTTCTATCGCTTCAATAGTCCATATCCAGTTGGGAAGAGCCGGAACTGATTCTGTTTTTCCTGTCATCGTAATAAATTTCATCGATGACAAAATTGGTTTGCTTTGTCTCCAATATTTTATGTGGTCAGACGTGAGTGTTGCTGGTCCTAGCAATGGTTTTGCATGTTTATTTTTTGGCATACTTTCATTCACGGAGTCAAAAAGGTCATCCATGAATAATAGAAGGTCAGCCGTCTCTTTGCACTCTGCCTGGAGAATTCCTTTATCTGAAAAGATTTTTTTTTAATATGAATAAATTTACATTCTAAAGCCTGTCACCTCTGCAAATACATACTAGCAGTTGAGAGGCGACAGATTCGAATCGTAGGACCGTCCGCCGGCAATGGTCTGAATCGGTATGTATGAGTATTAAGGGCAGTTTCACACAGCCAAAATGTATCTCTGAATTTATAATCTTAATTCGGAAACCACGAAATAAATAACCTGACCAGGATTCGAACCCGGACCAATAAAAGGCTTGAAATTTCGTAGACATTTTTATAAAATAATTTATGTTAGGGTTGTAAGATGTTACTTTTAGCAAAATGCATGCTGAACTGGATTCATCTGTCAAACGGTTTCTAACCGAGTTTTTAATGTTATTCATCTCTGAAAATAATGACTCGCAGGCATAGGTAGATGAAAACATTGTTAAAATAGCATAAGCCAGCTTCTTCAAACAGTTAAATGTGTCAATAATGACTCGCAGGCATAGGTAGATGAAAACATTGTTAAAATAGCATAAGCCAGCTTCTTCAAACAGTTAAATGTGTCTGGTAACGCATTCCATGTTTCCAGAATTGTATTTTTACTTAAATTACTTGTCAATCTTTCCGTTTCAATTAATTCCAACTCTTTCCTTGTTTCAATAAATTTTTGAATCGATATTGAACTAGATTGGAAATCAATCAGCTGCATTTCAAATTCTTCAATTTCCAACCAATCGAATTGAGAGAAGCTCAGTTTATGAAATGACGTCACATCTGGGTACATAATAAACTTGAGTATTTCCGACAATTATTTGAACTGAGAAAATCTTTCTGAAAATTCTTTGATTAAAGAATCAATCGCAGAAATAAATTTTTTCTTTGTCTGCTGTCTCGTGAATATCAAAATCATTGATATATATTTTCAAGTTTGGAAAATACTTGTAGTTTCTTGTGATAATATCGTTCCTGAAAACTTGCAGTTAGGCCTCAAAAGCGCGAATGATAGATCTCATTCGACAATAGAGACAATAATTGTTTTGTTTGTCCCTTGAAGCTTTACGTTTAATGTATTTAAATGTTGGCATATGTCTGTAAAAAACATCAATTTTGAAAGCCACATAACATCTAACAACTGTGGGTATTGTTCAATTTTTCCCTCATTTCGTAAAAACAGTCTGATTTCTTCCAAGCAATCAACAAATCTTTCAAGTACATTCCCGCGACTCAACCAGCGAACATTATTATACATCAGTAAGTCATTATACACCGAGTTGACTTCATCCAACAAAGCATCGAACTTTCGCTTGTTTAAAGCCTGTGACGAGATGAGGTTGACTATTTTTGTAACTACCGCCATTACATTATCACGGGATATTAAACTACTCTTAGCCCACAAAGCTTGTTGGTGAATGATGCAGTGGAATTCAAGAATCGAATGTCCTACGTCTGTTCGAAATAAACTTATAAAACCATTTTTTTTACCCACCATACTTGGAGCACAATCAGTTGTTACAGAAACAATTTTTTTTATATCAATTTCTTTTTCAGCAAGCAAATTTTTAACTGCCGTACTAATGTCTGTTCCCTTTGTAGTTGTTAGCAACGATTTTATCGCAATTAATTCTTCCTTAATGACGTTTCCTACGCAATACCGAGCAAAAACAGCTAAACGTGCAGATATAGTGACGTCAGTGCTTTCGTCAAGACATAGCAATATAAAATAAGCATTGTTAATGTAATTTTTTTGTTGATCTGTTATATTTTCGGCCAGTTTTATGACTAGTGGTTCTGTGAACCGTAGACTTCGGAGCATTTCCGCAAATTACTGTAAAATTAGTGTGACTTCTGTTGCTGCAGGTTAGATGACAAATAATAATAATAATAATAATAAATACTCTTTATTGCACACCTCATACAGTTACAAGCACAAATTTTACAATTAGATAAATTTAGGTAGAGGTAACAACAGGCGGTCTTATCGCTAATGACACATGATGTTACGCACTGTTTAAATATATTGGCTTTTAATTTTTGCAATACATAGCCAGTGACATATTGCAATGCTGCAATAATTCTTGGATTGCCTTCTTTTTCTTCAAGTGGCGTGAAATTTATGTTGAATATACATTCAACATTGTGGGAAGGCGACGCCGCTTCGAGGTGCTTTTCGTTGTTATCTTCGATATAAAGTATGTAGCGCATGGCTGAAATCTTCCTCACAGTTCTTACCGTGGGAGTGGACACTAGTCAAATTATTGATCAATAGTGCCACGAAAGCGGACTCGAATTGGTCGCATGTTGGGTTATTGTTGCGACATCCATGGCTTCTTATTGCCCCAGAGAAGTTCTCCAATGGGTCTTGGTTTAAATGCCGCAACCAAATAGACGTGATGCCATATTTATTTTTTAAATTTTTCAATAATACTTCTATCGCTTCAATAGTCCATATCCAGTTGGGAAGAGCCGGAACTGATTCTGTTTTTCCTGTCATCGTAATAAATTTCATCGATGACAAAATTGGTTTGCTTTGTCTCCAATATTTTATGTGGTCAGACGTGAGTGTTGCTGGTCCTAGCAATGGTTTTGCATGTTTATTTTTTGGCATACTTTCATTCACGGAGTCAAAAAGGTCATCCATGAATAATAGAAGGTCAGCCGTCTCTTTGCACTCTGCCTGGAGAATTCCTTTATCTGAAAAGATTTTTTTTTAATATGAATAAATTTACATTCTAAAGCCTGTCACCTCTGCAAATACATACTAGCAGTTGAGAGGCGACAGATTCGAATCGTAGGACCGTCCGCCGGCAATGGTCTGAATCGGTATGTATGAGTATTAAGGGCAGTTTCACACAGCCAAAATGTATCTCTGAATTTATAATCTTAATTCGGAAACCACGAAATAAATAACCTGACCAGGATTCGAACCCGGACCAATAAAAGGCTTGAAATTTCGTAGACATTTTTATAAAATAATTTATGTTAGGGTTGTAAGATGTTACTTTTAGCAAAATGCATGCTGAACTGGATTCATCTGTCAAACGGTTTCTAACCGAGTTTTTAATGTTATTCATCTCTGAAAATAATGACTCGCAGGCATAGGTAGATGAAAACATTGTTAAAATAGCATAAGCCAGCTTCTTCAAACAGTTAAATGTGTCAATAATGACTCGCAGGCATAGGTAGATGAAAACATTGTTAAAATAGCATAAGCCAGCTTCTTCAAACAGTTAAATGTGTCTGGTAACGCATTCCATGTTTCCAGAATTGTATTTTTACTTAAATTACTTGTCAATCTTTCCGTTTCAATTAATTCCAACTCTTTCCTTGTTTCAATAAATTTTTGAATCGATATTGAACTAGATTGGAAATCAATCAGCTGCATTTCAAATTCTTCAAATTCCAACCAATCGAATTGAGAGAAGCTCAGTTTATGAAATGACGTCACATCTGGGTACATAATAAACTTGAGTATTTCCGACAATTATTTGAACTGAGAAAATCTCTCTGAAAATTCTTTGATTAAAGAATCAATCGCAGAAATAAATTTTTTCTTTGTCTGCTGTCTCGTGAATATCAAAATCATTGATATATTTTTTCAAGTTTGGAAAATACTTGTAGTTTCTTGTGATAATATCGTTCCTGCAAAACTTGCAGTTAGGCCTCAAAAGCGCGAATGATAGATCTCATTCGACAATAGAGACAATAATTGTTTTGTTTGTCCCTTGAAGCTTTACGTTTAATGTATTTAAATGTTGGCATATGTCTGTAAAAAACATCAATTTTGAAAGCCACATAACATCCAACAACTGTGGGTATTGTTCAATTTTTCCCTCATTTCGTAAAAACAGTCTGATTTCTTCCAAGCAATCAACAAATCTTTCAAGTACATTCCCGCGACTCAACCAGCGAACATTATTATACATCAGTAAGCCATTATACACCGAGTTGACTTCATCCAACAAAGCATCGAACTTTCGCTTGTTTAAAGCCTGTGACGAGATGAGGTTGACTATTTTTGTAACTACCGCCATTACATTATCACGGGATATTAAACTACTCTTAGCCCACAAAGCTTGTTGGTGAATGATGCAGTGGAATTCAAGAATCGAATGTCCTACGTCTGTTCGAAATAAACTTATAAAACCATTTTTTTTACCCACCATACTTGGAGCACAATCAGTTGTTACAGAAACAATTTTTTTTATATCAATTTCTTTTTCAGCAAGCAAATTTTTAACTGCCGTACTAATGTCTGTTCCCTTTGTAGTTGTTAGCAACGATTTTATCGCAATTAATTCTTCCTTAATGACGTTTCCTACGCAATACCGAGCAAAAACAGCTAAACGTGCAGATATAGTGACGTCAGTGCTTTCGTCAAGACATAGCAATATAAAATAAGCATTGTTAATGTAATTTTTTTGTTGATCTGTTATATTTTCGGCCAGTTTTATGACTAGTGGTTCTGTGAACCGTAGACTTCGGAGCATTTCCGCATATTACTGTAAAATTAGTGTGACTTCTGTTGCTGCAGGTTAGATGACAAATAATAATAATAATAATAAATACTCTTTATTGCACACCTCATACAGTTACAAGCACAAATTTTACAATTAGATAAATTTAGGTAGAGGTAACAACAGGCGGTCTTATCGCTAATGACACATGATGTTACGCACTGTTTAAATATATTGGCTTTTAATTTTTGCAATACATAGCCAGTGACATATTGCAATGCTGCAATAATTCTTGGATTGCCTTCTTTTTCTTTAAGTGGCGTGAAATTTATGTTGAATATAAATTCAACATTGTGGGAAGGCGACGCCGCTTCGAGGTGCTTTTCGTTGTTATCTTCGATATAAAGTATGTAGCGCATGGCTGAAATCTTCCTCACAGTTCTTACCGTGGGAGTGGACACTAGTCAAATTATTGATCAATAGTGCCACGAAAGCGGACTCGAATTGGTCGCATGTTGGGTTATTGTTGCGACATCCATGGCTTCTTATTGCCCCAAAGAAGTTCTCCAATGGGTCTTGGTTTAAATGCCGCAACCAAATAGACGTGATGCCATATTTATTTTTTAAATTTTTCAATAATACTTCTATCGCTTCAATAGTCCATATCCAGTTGGGAAGAGCCGGAACTGATTCTGTTTTTCCTGTCATCGTAATAAATTTCATCGATGACAAAATTGGTTTGCTTTGTCTCCAATATTTTATGTGGTCAGACGTGAGTGTTGCTGGTCCTAGCAATGGTTTTGCATGTTTATTTTTTGGCATACTTTCATTCACGGAGTCAAAAAGGTCATCCATGAATAATAGAAGGTCAGCCGTCTCTTTGCACTCTGCCTGGAGAATTCCTTTATCTGAAAAGATTTTTTTTTAATATGAATAAATTTACATTCTAAAGCCTGTCACCTCTGCAAATACATACTAGCAGTTGAGAGGCGACAGATTCGAATCGTAGGACCGTCCGCCGGCAATGGTCTGAATCGGTATGTATGAGTATTAAGGGCAGTTTCACACAGCCAAAATGTATCTCTGAATTTATAATCTTAATTCGGAAACCACGAAATAAATAACCTGACCAGGATTCGAACCCGGACCAATAAAAGGCTTGAAATTTCGTAGACATTTTTATAAAATAATTTATGTTAGGGTTGTAAGATGTTACTTTTAGCAAAATGCATGCTGAACTGGATTCATCTGTCAAACGGTTTCTAACCGAGTTTTTAATGTTATTCATCTCTGAAAATAATGACTCGCAGGCATAGGTAGATGAAAACATTGTTAAAATAGCATAAGCCAGCTTCTTCAAACAGTTAAATGTGTCAATAATGACTCGCAGGCATAGGTAGATGAAAACATTGTTAAAATAGCATAAGCCAGCTTCTTCAAACAGTTAAATGTGTCTGGTAACGCATTCCATGTTTCCAGAATTGTATTTTTACTTAAATTACTTGTCAATCTTTCCGTTTCAATTAATTCCAACTCTTTCCTTGTTTCAATAAATTTTTGAATCCATATTGAACTAGATTGGAAATCAATCAGCTGCATTTCAAATTCTTCAATTTCCAACCAATCGAATTGAGAGAAGCTCAGTTTATGAAATGACGTCACATCTGGGTACATAATAAACTTGAGTATTTCCGACAATTATTTGAACTGAGAAAATCTCTCTGAAAATTCTTTGATTAAAGAATCAATCGCAGAAATAAATTTTTTCTTTGTCTGCTGTCTCGTGAATATCAAAATCATTGATATATTTTTTCAAGTTTGGAAAATACTTGTAGTTTCTTGTGATAATATCGTTCCTGAAAACTTGCAGTTAGGCCTCAAAAGCGCGAATGATAGATCTCATTCGACAATAGAGACAATAATTGTTTTGTTTGTCCCTTGAAGCTTTACGTTTAATGTATTTAAATGTTGGCATATGTCTGTAAAAAAACATCAATTTTGAAAGCCACATAACGTCCAACAACTGTGGGTATTGTTCAATTTTTCCCTCATTTCGTAAAAACAGTCTGATTTCTTCCAAGCAATCAACAAATCTTTCAAGTACATTCCCGCGACTCAACCAGCGAACATTATTATACATCAGTAAGCCCTTATACACCGAGTTGACTTCATCCAACAAAGCATCGAACTTTCGCTTGTTTAAAGCCTGTGACGAGATGAGGTTGACTATTTTTGTAACTACCGCCATTACATTATCACGGGATATTAAACTACTCTTAGCACACAAAGCTTGTTGGTGAATGATGCAGTGGAATTCAAGAATCGAATGTCCTACGTCTGTTCGAAATAAACTTATAAAACCATTTTTTTTACCCACCATACTTGGAGCACAATCAGTTGTTACAGAAACAAATTTTTTTTATATCAATTTCTTTTTCAGCAAGCAAATTTTTAACTGCCGTACTAATGTCTGTTCCCTTTGTAGTTGTTAGCAACGATTTTATCGCAATTAATTCTTCCTTAATGACGTTTCCTACGCAATACCGAGCAAAAACAGCTAAACGTGCAGATATAGTGACGTCAGTGCTTTCGTCAAGACATAGCAATATAAAATAAGCATTGTTAATGTAAATTTTTTGTTGATCTGTTATATTTTCGGCCAGTTTTATGACTAGTGGTTCTGTGAACCGTAGACTTCGGAGCATTTCGTATGAGTGAATTTATGGTATATTTTGTTTTTTTAATTGCCGATTTTTCTTAGCAATTCGAAAACCTATTTAGCCTTTTCTCCTCCTCTACCCTCATGCAAAGAAGCTTCATAGTACCTATCCTAATCAGTCGGTCCAAATCGAACCCTAGGTACCCCAGGCAAAGTCAAGCCCTGCGATTTGTGGATCGTTACCGCCCATGCTAACAAAATAAGGAATTGAATCCTAGAACAATTGACAACGCCATGTCCTCGTAACTGCTGCGACTGGCACTGAGCCTCCTATCGTGGGACCTGTATAACTATCGAAATCTACCATGACTACCAAAGGTCGATCGTTGGGTGGGCTGCATCCCGGAGAATAAACTAAATTTGTCACTGTCCCTATCGAACCATTTACTAATCCCTTTTCCACCCACAAATTCGTTCTCAACATTACCCTACAGCCTATGCAAAGGTACAGAGTCTTCTCCAGTCCCTGGGCTTGTTGATCGGCGCAGGCTTGTGCAGCCTGTTTATTATTGTGCTCTGCGGGCACTTTCGCAGTAGGACGGTTCAGACTCTTAAGCCTATCAAAGTTATAGCTGCTCACCGCCTTGTTTTCAGGGAATAACCTTATGCAATTACTAAAAAGTGATAATTCCCTAGCACTCAACCTACTTTTTTCCCTGGTCATGAGCGTCTCCCAATCACTTTTCGTAGATTTTCCCATGCTCAGCCTATCAAGGATATCCCTAAAAACTGCTTGATCCTCCCCACCCTGCCGATACGACGCGGAAAGAACAATGCAGTGCCTGATACTCCTGTAAAGAATTTGCCCTTGGTCTGCCAACATCCCTGAATACCCCGTGCCATAAACAGGCCGATCCAACACCGGTGGCAGTTGCTTAATATCCCCAAGCAAAAAAAGTGTCATCCCACCAAATGCTAAATTTGCACACCTCGGTTTGGCCTCCCTACATCTATAATCAATTTTCTTTAAAAGGGAACACCCCACCATGCTCATTTCGTCGATTATAATGAAATTGCAGCCTGCCATATCCTCCTGAAATCGACTTAAATTTTCATCCCCCATCTTTTTGAATACTTTCTGAATCCCCAAATGTAAACCCGAGTGAATAGTGCATCCCCCCACATTAACTGCCGCAGCCCCCGTCGGTGCCATCAAACGGAAACTGTTGGGACCTAACTCGCGGTTCAACTTGGCGCACATGGCCTTAATTACTGTACTTTTTCCACTACCAGCCTTTCCCTGAATTATCATGATATAAGGCTCGGATGCCACTACGTCTGCTGATTCTTTTACTGTCTCCTTGCGCTGCTCCAAGTACACCAAAACTCTCTTCTGCTCTTCCGAAAAGTCGACCTGGGGATCTTCCCAACTTTCATCCCTACTACTTGAGCTGGCGTTTTCCTTCACAACAAATCCTGGCAAATTCAAAGGATCGTCGAACTGCTCGTATGCATCCCCCCATGAAAAATTTCTATCGATTTCGCGTATTCCCATCTCAACCACTGCACCAACCTCACCATTGGGACCCATTCTAGCCGCAACCATCCACTCTTCTTCTGCACCGTTCGCATCATCATTTTCCTCAGGATCTTCATATTCTTCTTCGACACGCGGGACAAATAAAACCTCAGGAAATGCGCTATGCACCCGTGAAAAATAAATTTGCTCCCACGTTCCCTGATTACCAAATTCCTCAACTGACCGCCATGGCACGTAGAGCAATACTTGCTGCCGGAAATAAGTCTCACCCTGATCTATACGCCTCTTTGGGAAAACCCTCACAACACTTGGAGTCCTTTTTGTTACCCACGCCTGTCCTTTCTTGTAGAATTTAGCAACATGCTCTATCAACGGAATATTGCCATGATCATCAGGGCGCATGCAGTAATTGTCCCATCTACCTTATCGCCTATTTTTACCCACTGCTTTTCATCAACATTAACCGTGACGAAGCTCCGAGAACAATGATAAAAAGCCCACCCCATTAGAATTTGTGCCGTTTCCTGCGCGGAGAAGTCCCTTTCAGCGATCATTTTAACAAATAACTTTTGAACGACTGCCTGCGCACTATCGTCATCCTTCTTAAGAGCCTCGCTGAGGAGATTTTGCAACATTTTTGACCTCGGTTCTGCCTTGCTCGCATACTTGGCAATATAATTTACAATGGCATTTTTGCTTAGAACACCCTGAACGTCAGTATTGGCCCTCCAATGCTCTGTAATGAACCTATTGTGCCTATTCACCAACGGATGATTCCTTTCTTCTTTCCTTCTTTAACTAACTCCAAGTGCCCACTTTCATTCGTC
Organism: Pammene aurita; assembly: GCA_947086415.1. Classification (NCBI taxonomy): domain Eukaryota; kingdom Metazoa; phylum Arthropoda; class Insecta; order Lepidoptera; family Tortricidae; genus Pammene; species Pammene aurita. The sequence goes on from OX352295.1 coordinate 33,963,691, forward strand.
AGGTGTCTCCTGTCAGCCAACGGAAAGGGGAATTTAAACCTACACTTCTGAACGCCAGCCTTTTTGTTAACCCGCATGCATTGGGGCCCATGTTTTGTATGCATTTGTACGCAATTTATTAAGTTGCAGTAGTCTTCGTCACGGTCGGACACATCAGAAACCCTAACTTCACATGGGTTGGGTGGACAGGAGGGAACGGCCTAGTGCCCGGATGCAGAGTGGATATTATCTCCCCAAAATAATTTGCTGCTACCTCCCGGCCTTCTTCATCTAAGGTATCCAAATTTTGGACATCTGGGGCGCCAGCGAGCCAAAAAACCCCGTGGATGTGTGGGCTGCCTCGATGCTGGTACTCAAATCGATACCAATATTGGCTCAGATTAAATTTCGGGACTAATACAGATTGGACGAAGAAGTCGGCCCTGTTGACAAAATACCACGCTACTATAACAGGGTTGTCATTCACCAAGTTATTCCTCATCTTGCTCGCCTCGGATTTCCCTAACTTATCCAATTCTACTTCTGGTGCCAAGAGCCTAACAATATCGGGCCAGTGAATATCGGCCGCACTCAAAGTGAAGAATAATGTAGGGGGCCCTGATTCCTGCACCAAATCCAATAGCTCCCCGCAGCGCGCATGCCAATAGGCGCTAGTAGTCAAAGAAGAATTAAAACATAAAATATTTCTCATTAAATTTGGATTTTCCTCAAGTTTTTCCTTTACACCTTTCTGCATTAAGATTCTGTAGAACACTATTTTTCTGTACACAGATTTTCCCCTTCTGAAGAGCAGACCACCTCAGGGAACTGTTCATAGCGAAGAAGCGGAACCTGGGGTGCCTGGCAAATCTGCCATCCTTGTACTTAATTAAATGGGGAAAATAGTCGGCTGAGGTTACTCTGACCTGCCTAGGCTCTCGCAAGTCTGCAGTTCCTTGGGGAAAGAGAGTGGGGAAAGCCATCGCTATGTACCCTAATGTAGTGAATTCATTCACGGGTTCTGTCCCTAATTGAGGCCAAGCCACAACATTGGCAGTGTCCTCAAGTGCCGCTGCTATTTGATTGGCTTGCTCACCTATCGCTAGATTTGGAACGTCAGTAGTTGTGACTACACAGTCTACACCCTCTTCCTCGGCAGCATCTTCCTCATGGGCGTTTACTTGCACAGTTTGTGGAGTTAAATCTAGCAAAGAGCCGTCCTCCGGAAAATTATTCAATGCGACTTCATCTATAACAATTTCCCTATAGTACCTGTTGTGCTGAATCAAATACTGCAGGGCGTCCTTAACCTTATCCTTGCGTACCCTGAAGTCTACATACCCTGAAGCCTGTTCTCGCCTCACTTGATTTTCCGATTCATTTTCCCGAGCTGATGCTAAACTTTCTCTGTTCGATATCCTTCTATTTCCTTTTTCCTGTTCCGATTCATTTTCCCGAACTGCTGCAAACCGTTCTCTTTCAATTTTCTTCCTCTTTTCTTTTTCCTGTTCCGATTCATTTTCCCGAACTGCTGCTAACCGTTCTCTTTCAATTTTCTTCCTCTTTTCTTTTTCTTGTTCGGATTAATTTTTTCGAACTGCTGCTAACCGTTCTCTTTAAATTTTCTTTTTCTTGTTCCGATTAATTTTTCCGAACTGCTGCTAACCGTTCTCTTTCAATTTTCTTCCTTTTTTCCTTTTCGTGCTTTGATGCATTTTCCCTAACAGAAGCCTTGTGAACCCTTTCTCTTTCCAAACGCTCAGCCTTTTGTTCCGAAGTTTCTTTCAGTCTCTCTTCCCTAGCCTTTGCCGCCCTGCTCTTCTTCTTCACCGGCACTCTTGATTTTCTTTGGGGGATTGCGCTGGCCTTTTCAACTGTGGCCTTACCAAGACTGTCTGGTGTGGGGGTCGGTGTGTCTGCCTGTACGACGGGGGCAATTGTGTGAGGGGGTAAAGGGGCAGCATTAACGATTACTGGAGTCAGAGTAAAATACTCTGACGGCGGAGGGCAGTGAAGTACAACCTTTATGGCATCGGCAATACAACCCACATTATTGATTTTGGTGGCCATGGCCTTTCTCTCCACTCCGTTCGCGTGGGAATCGATAATCCAGAATTTGGCCAACAGAGATTTCATGATGCAGATCGACCTCCCGTTGCATGTCAAAACCCCTGACTGACGGTATGGCTCGAAGAACTTGCCTTGCCTTGAAAAAAATCGCTAGTTGGCAACACCTGTCTTTGAATAATTCGAAAATTGTGCATAATTTGCGTTTTATCTGTGGCATGTAACATTTTTATTTTAAAAAATTTGGTTTTGTTTACTTACGTTTTTAAGTTTCAGGTTGCGTATTTTATTATTTATTAATGTGGTATCTGCCATCTCCGTTCAATAAATGTACTAACAAAGCTTAGCTAAGATATAAATGTATCTACCTCCTGCAGGTATAATAAATTTTGCGTGATAAATATGGCTTTGTGGTTATGCAGTTTTGTACAGAATTATCATTTGAAGTTCTTTCTTTCAGTGCAGTGTATATAAATCAAACAAATCAAAGCGAAAACTGGTGCCAAATGAAGTCCATTAACATTTGTTGCATAGGATGGTGCTCACTATTGTCACAAAGCGAGAAACATCAGATTTAACAAGCAACAAGCACCCCGACGAAGCACTACCTTTAGATTTTTATCAAATTATTTTAATTTTTCCCTTCATATACCTAAGCTATGTATAAAATAAATAAACACCAAAATCTCTCGTGCGTTTATTAATTATAATACACCACACAATAAATATACCCAAAAAAGTCTTATAAACGAATGATGAAAGGAAATCATAATTAATAGAGAGTATTACTTAGTAATATGCATTACACTTTTATTCGTACAGATTACGCAGCTAATCCGATTCCATACTAAACTGAAAAGTTGTATTTTCTGGTCGATATTCTCGATTTCCTCGCCGGACTTATGTTTGTTTCCTTCCTGGATTTCAATTCTTGATTTCTATTGTATTTTGACCGCAAGATCTCCACCTCTCCATGATCTCTATATCTTCTTTCCTTTTTATATTTTGGTTATTTTAATTCATCGCACCCTCTTATTTGTTGGAAAGTCGTTTTAAATGATTTTATTGATGCAGTTAAAATTTACGAATTTACAAGTAACTACACTGACGTACGAAAGCGACCGTGCCAGTGCAGCCAACTTGAAAAAAAAATGATAGTTCGCTATACATTGCTGTTTGTCTATGGAGCAGTGCTGTTGTTCGATTCACCCTAGAGTGTTGCTATATTTTTGTTCGATGTACATTGTTACTGCGTTCGTTGGCTGGCCAGACTATAAAACCCACGCCGCGGTGGTGGTGTTGCCAGAATTGAGATTGTATGTACTCCTAACACTGTCAAAAAGGGCGCTCTTTACTTGTGAAGGAAATTAATAAATTAAAATTCGCCAATGAAATCTAGACTCGGCCACCATCCGGAGGTGTTGTCAGATTATTGGGTAATTGCCTTGCTCTAGAATATTTTGGTTTATCAAAAAAAAAAAAACATTTACCCCAATGAAGTAGTCTATTGCTTAAAATAAAAAGTTTAAAATAATAAAAATGATGCCAGATAAAAATGAAACGATAAAAATATCAAATTTGTGGCATCAAAAAAAAAATTTCTTCACATTAACGTATTCAAGGTAAATTTCGCCCCGGCCTGTTGGGCCACTCTGCCGCTCGCGGCGTGGCGGGCTAGCGCATGCGCTCAATGCGCTGTTCTAATGTTTACTTCGACACTCATTGTCAGAGGCGGCTCGTGACAAAATTGTATGGGTGTTCACTTGAAATAAAACAATGAAAATACTTACATGGCGTTAGCAGTACAAATTATTTAAAAAAAAATACTTATAGAGGAAATGCATACGTCTGTCTTTTGGGTGTGCAAAAATATCTATAACTTTTTTGAAAGACACAGAAAACAAAATAGTTTGTTACTCTCGTCACAACCACACAACCACGGTGTTTTCACATATTGTTCGGATTCAAACACACGCGTATATTGTTTTGGTTTTGGTCGTACATTTTTGCGTAAGGTCAAGTTCAGGCCGTGGCGGTCCCTTTGCCTTCAATTCAAGCCGAATTGTAACGTTTCTTTCACACTTTTTAATGAACGCCACATTATAATTGTCCATTTTAACACTCACAAGTAATAACTGATAAGTACAGGTTATTTCAACACGTATTAAATGATTATTAATTAGAAAATTCCCGAATTTGCATTCGCGCGCGTGCTTTTAAGTTGACTAGTGTTTGTTTATATAGGAGTGGCAACGTCGCGCGCAATCGCTGTCGTGCGGCCACGCGGTAAAATAATCCGGCAACATCGCGTGAGCGGCGCTCCGAATTTGGCTATTTTTTCATAGAAAATCTTTTGTTTCACGCGCAGGACTGTGGCGAAATATCTCTTTCACTCTTATTGGATTTCGTATTAGGAAATGTACTGAATCTTGTTTCATTGGAGCGCAATCGTGAGCGCTCCGCTTCGCGCGTTACCTATGAAATGAAATGATACAGGTGATGGGATGATGGGTGATCTTGTAATGTGTAAAGGTAATTATTTTATTGGTATTGGTACAGTAGTTTTTTACGATAGACTTTAAGTAGTAATATTAATAATGAGATTAATGAGTATAATTTTATTATAATTATTTATGGGAGTTCACTGCACCAGCGCTCCTTAGGGCGAGCCGCCTCTGCTCATTGTTATTGTCATCCTACAAAGCCTTTTCACCCGAAAATGAACAAAATCGAGCAAAAAATAACGATATGGGAAGGTTCCTCCTTTTTCCCCCCTTTCCCTCGAAACTTTTTTTTTACAACAACCTCTAAGGAAGTGTGGGCTTGACCTTTTACCCGAAAATGATTGAAATCCGTCCATAAATAACGCGACAGCAAACTTCCCCCCTTTTCCTCCTCATTTTAACCCCAATCAAAAAAACGGCTCGACAATTTTTGGCAAATTAAATCAAGGAACGTACATGCCAAGTTTCATCGAAATCGGATGAAAAATGCGACCTCTAGACCGACACTGACCAACCAACCAACCAACCAATACACACACATCAATCTGCCAAATCGTCGTACCTTAATCGGAGACGTTCGTCGCCGCGCTTCGCTCGGCTCCTCAGTCAATTATGTCTTTTATTGTGTTTCTTGATAGAGGAATCTCTTTGATGCGCTGAATTATCTTATCTTTATAATCGAAATCATCAAAAAGAGAGGGCGCGCATGCTTACCAGGCTTCCTTCAAAAACTCTCCCTCTAGAAAAGGTTTACTATGCCGAGCAATGACATTTGCAGCCGCGTAACTTGCCGCGCTCGTATGACAATTTTTGCCAACAAATTTAATCATAGATGTTGACTGTTTATTTCTGTCATTCAATGCACTTGCAATTAATTCTTTTTGCTCTGCTTCGCTTTTTTGATTAACAGATTTGTGATTTGTTTCAAAATGCCGTTTAACAGACGATGTTCTACATACCACTGTTCCAGAACATAAAACACACACCGCTTTGTCACCTTTCCAAGTTTGAAATTCTCTGATGAACTTACTATCTTGCACTTTTTGTTTTTTTTTTGCTGAACTGGCCATATTAAATATCAGTTTAAAGTCATAAAAATCACTCGAATAAACTTTAAAATACAATTATGTCAACAAAACTCACTATTACTTTATGCGTAAGCAAACAATGCGTCATTCGCAATTGAAACCCACGACTAGGCTTGTGTCGGTCAGGAACTAGGAACTATTAGGAATGAATTCCCATCTCAGAACGAAACGAACTAGTAAAACTAGTTCGTCAATCACGATCTAAATCGGTCTTCGGTCTTTAGTTCAGCACATCACGCAGGCGTTGCCGTCGCGTACTGACTGAACGTGAACGAAACGAACGAATGCGATTTGCGAAGCCCGGCAATGGCGCGCGCACAAGTGCGAATGAGATAAACGGTTGTATGTTGCTCCGTCGTCGGTTTAGTTGTGTTAGTCCACATGGAATGGGACCTTGTGGCGGAAATGAGTTATCTACAGAAATAAAATCTAGAATCATAGACCTAACTATTATTTCAAGAATCAACCTTCTAGCTTTTTTATTTATTTTATTATAATTTTTTAAAGTTGATCCATCGATATCTCCAGTTTCAAGAAAATTACAGATAAAGTTCGGAGTTCCAAAAACCTACCTTATAGTGTGAAGTCATGTAGCTGATGGTATATTACAATTGACCATGATGTAATCTAACGGAAAATCACATAATTTGTACATGAGCTTTCCTACTTTGGGAGCTAGTGACGCCCAAACACAACAAGGTGCAAATTATCGACAAAGCATTGAAAATACAATAACTCCCAGATTCTACAATAGTTTTAGCTATTTTCGACTTTCTAGTAATTATATTTATAGGGGAAAATCAAACATACAAATAAAACTAAAATATCTAAGATGCAACAGTTATTTTTATTTATTTTCTTCATTTCAATTTTTTTATGAAAAATAGACTCTTTAAACAAAATCCTTACACTTATTCATAATAACGTCATAAAGTTTACATATATCAACATAATTATCAACCTCACAAACATAATTTGCCTTAAATCTAAAAGTTTTAACAATTTTTACTTATGTAGGAACGGTATCATTTTCGCCATACTTCAGAGAAAAGGGACCTTATGGGAGACACTAAACCCAATTATGTAATTAAAACATGAAATATCAATATTTTAGTGCAATTCTGCCATAATTTTACTTGCAACTAATTTAACAGTGACATTAGAGATCAAATATATATTTCTTAATCGGTTGGATTTCAAATCAACGATGAAAAACTTTAGTAAGAAGGAGAGATTTAATAAAAGGGCCCTTACGGCAGCCTTCAGTAAAAGTGATCTAAAAAGCCTCGTTTGTTATATTTTTAAGGACTCTTTTCTTTAATATCTCTTTCTTTTGTGATGCACTCAAACCAGCGAACTCGTTTTTGTTACTATCAGCGACGGGAAGAGACTCTACAGCGGGCGTTTGGGACTTCAACATGTGAATAGTGTCAAATATTGTTGAATACGCTTTAGTAAGAGGGCATGCACTCTAATTCGAATGCCACGATTCTTGCAAAATCTTCATTTCGGGGGTCAGACAGAGTGCGATTAAAATTTATTTCTGTCAAATCACGTGTATTATAATATATTTCCTGTAGTATACTCTTATCTTCTTGGCTCCATACTCTAAATGTTATTCCAGCCTCACGAGTTTGTGTGGTTTTTGGCTCTGTTATAGAAGCATTATATAGTTTAGTTTGTTATTTTAGATTTTTGCTCATCTAATTTCCTTTTTTTACAAAAGTATAAACCGTTACGCATCTGGTTTCGATGGCCAGATACACCACAATAGCCACAAGTTGGAGTTTTGCGTTTAGGAGCTACATCTGGGGCGGATGGCTGTTTGACATTACCACCTGGATTAACTAGCGTTGGCGTACATTGGGACACTGTACAGTCGGGATGAACTGTACTAACGGCAAGTTCAACTTGCTCCTGCGAGTGCCCGGATTGTTCGGATGCAGTTAATGCTAGGGGATCGTTATTAATAACCAAATTTGGTTGCGGGCAAAGTATGTCCTGCGATTCCGGGGGCACAAAGGGCCTTATTTTTTCGAATAAATACTTCTGTCTTTCAAAAGAAAGACCTTGTGGCTTAATTTCGGTCGGCATTCTATCCCCAAATGTGTTTCCTTTAAATACCACGTGCTCATAGTACTCAGCGCCAGTGCAATTTGTTGTGCAGTGCAGTTGCCCTTTTGTTTCCGAGTTAGTTTTCAAGTGACAAAATGATTTTAAGTTTTGGAATTTTAGTAGGGTTTGCATCTGCAAAGAATTTGATCCAGTCATAAGTCTTTCAAATTGAATTTCACTTTGAAATTGCCGACAGTCGCAAATAGGTTTTATTATTGTATTCAAGTAATAATAATATTGGTCAACATAAAAATATGAATTTAGAAAGGTATAGTATGCAATCTACATATAGGTATGGTATGGTACAGTCTGTACAAACAGCAAAGTTATTTCCTTTGCATTATTCCTATGCGAAAATGCAAAAGGAATATATTTATCGACTGTACGTAATTGCCAGATGTTAATAAGGACCCAAAAAATAGTAGTTTATGTAACTGTTACGTAATAAGGCCTAATTACGTACAGTTGCATACACTGCTTTATCTGCACTCATATTATTTATCCTAAATGCCGTATTCCGAAACCATAGAATGGCCGCCATTGCACCGCCATGGCCAACTCGATTGTGCCGGCGGTCGCGCGGGCGCGTGTCGGGCTGTCGGCGGCCGCGCGGGAGCGTGCAGGTGTACATTATGTTATCAAAACTCATAACACATTAATAGTTGAGCATGTAAAGTTAAAATTACGTTACTGCCACACATAAAAAGCTTATCATAGTAAAATCGGTTGTGGTAATGCTAGCCATTGCACATTTTTAACACGTTTTAGAGGACTTACAATGTGAGTGTAGATAAAATATTTTATTGTATAATTAAATCATCTCGCCATAAGGTCCCTTTTCTACTAAATTTAACAGGGATTTAAAACCCTTAATTATTGACCTATATCAAAGTGAGTTAATTGAAAAGATACTATTAATAACGTTCTTTTTATTAAGGCAATAAAAGAAAAAAACGATTTTCTGACACATTTCACAAAACTTAGATTATCTCAGAAACTAAATCCCGCCATAAGGTCCCTTTTGATTTGGATCGTCACACTTTGGGTCGTAATACGTAACACACAAAGCTCCTGCGCTTTTTTATGAAACTAGTAGCAAACGAGCAGACGAGCCGCCTGATGGGAAGCAGTCAACGTCGCCCGTGAACATAAGCAACATCAGGAGCCGCCTATGCGTTGCCGACCCTTGAGAGCCCTGTACGCCCGCTTCTTGAAGAACCCCATGTCAAAGCGCAATGGAAACACCTCGGGAGGCAGCTCATTCCACATTCCGCACGTTCTAGGCAGAAACGAGCGAGATGCCCGTTTATTTTTGGTGTACCATGTGTCTAGAAAATGAGGATGAACTTTGTTCCTTTGGCGGGAGGTGCGATGGTAGAAACGTGACGATGGCACCAGTTCAAAAAGTTCTTCAGAACATTCCCCGTTGTACAGACGGTAGAACACACACAGAGAGCCAACATCTCTCCGGAGACTAATTGGATCTAAGCCGTCAGTAAGATCGGGATCGCCAACAATACGAACTGCCCGACGTTGGATGGAGTCAAGTGGGAGAAGCTGGTATTGCGGGGCGCCAGACCAGAGATGAGAACAGTACTCCATGTGAGGTCGAACTATTATTATACTACGTTATTATATTACGTATTTGACAGTTAAAGGCCATGAGCCATACATTGCAGAAAGCGATTGCGATATCCATCGAGTTTCGAATAAGATACTAAATAGAGTCGTCTAACAAATCCAAAACGATTAAATAAAAATAAGCCCTATGACTGGGCGTCAAAGATCAAATTAATTTATTTCGTAATGCAAGGCTACGTTGCCAATGTTATTGTTTTCATGTTTTGAGCGATTTTTAAATAAAATAACTGATTATTACTTTTTTTTTTGCTTTGTCACGAGAAAGTGATGAACAGCTTTTATGTTTTAATTCGTATTTCTTACGAATTTGAGTGCGTGTTTGTGAGATATTGTGAATACTAAAACTTTTCCATACTTTTTTACACATGTTTTATGATCGGCGACGTGCCCAAAATATTGTGTCGCGTGCCATCAATGGCACGCGTGCCATTGGTTTGCCTACCCTAAGGTATATGTGCTTGGTATGGTGATATAGTATATCACCATACCAAGCACACATACCTTGAACACTAAGATGACCTTAACGGGAATACCAGAGTTGAGCTGGCAAAGAAGAAACAGCACAGCACAGTACATTAGCACTCTCTTGCCTTTTGCAAGCACATGGATGAATGCACTTCTAGCAAAGTCACTTTGCTTCCTCCTTCTCCCGGCAGCTCCTTGTAGTTCATCAGCATAGACTTGTCGTTGCATAGATGATTCGAGCAGCCCGAGTTCAGATAGAAAGAAGACTTCTTTACAAAGAAGGCTGCTGATGTTTTAACTAGTATATAGCCAGAAGATACAGATTTTTCGCTTTATCCGTCCTGTATTTCAACCATTTGCTACCGATATGGCCACTTTTCCCGCAGTATTGACAGAAAATTTGTTTACGTGGATTTGGTGATGCACTGACCGGACGGTTATTAGCCTTCTCCATACTGGAACAACCCTCCCTTTTCCTCGATTATTTCTGAAGTAGCCGATATCTGACCATGTCAGCGTTAAGCTTTTCATTGGCGATATTTGCAGTATCGAGGTTGCTTACCAGCGCGTCATACTCCTCGGGTAAACCGCTCAATCTTTGTCCTTTATGTTTCTATCGATGTCCGGCAACTGATGAAGCAGCGACATCACGGCTTCAAGGTAACGCAACTTGCAATTGAATTGCCTGTATGCGATACAGTGCAGCTACCGCCACAAAAGCATGCGCCTGTATAAACCTTTGTTTACGAACACAGTTTTGAGGTTATCCTATGCTTCCTTAGCAGTTTTCGCGCTGATATGCTGTAAGCATGTGGTCGACACACTCCGACCTATGCGAGCCAGAGCATGGTTAACGTGCTTGGGCTCCTTATCGGTTCCTTCTTTAGTTCCCCACACACCTTCGAGCGTCAGCAGCATTTTAATCTAGTATTTCCAGGTTTGGTTTTTTCCACGCAACGAAGTTTTTCTACCGTTTGGCTAGAGTAATTCACAGCACCCGGCTGAGTTTCATTGGCCATGACTGAAGATATGTACGTACCACGTGGTAGTGTGCACCAAAGAAAATGACGACGATGTCGTTCTGTGTTGGTGATGCAGACAGGTCGGCGATGCGCTCGCTCTAATCTCCCTCGTAGATGAACAGATTCACTTGCAGTCAGCGCTGGCAAAAATAGGCCGGTGCTCTATTTCCGCCAGAAGCGCTGGCGCTAGCTAGATAACTGTTTATACAAGGCCAGCCCAGACAGCAAGGTCACGTCATTATTGACGTGAATTATTGGGTATTTTACACGTCGCATTTGTTTGGTGATTCTTGGAGTTTTTGAAATAGTGTATAAAATGCCCCATCTAAATATCGCGCTTGATTGATGGGGTGAATCCAGTGTTGTCTTTTTTGAGTGTTGTTTTTTCTGCATAGATATAACAAGTATAATAAATATAACCTTTTGTTGTATGCAGGCATCTTTCACGTATAACTGTTAACTGCTGAAGAAGATTTTCAAAATTGCCGCCTCAATGTCGGTCAGACATTATCGGATGCAAAATGTCGGATATCGGATGTCGGTCCTACATCCTACATCCGATATCGCATCGGAAAATCTGAAAGCGCTCTTGCGCCACTTGGTTGCGTATGTGGGACATAATGTCGGACATCCCGGCTTCTGATGTCGTCGAGGACTGCCGAGGGCCAGGCACTAAGGTAGTTTTGAGGTGGTTTGGAACTCAAAAATTAACATTATGAGGATAACGTACCACTAAACACTTAACACACGGTCGCACGGCAATGAAATAAAACAAACACTAGTTTAACAACCGTATTGACTTCAAATCTTTGTAAAACCAGATTATGAGAAGGGCAATAAACTACTGCTGGTTCGGAAAGGAGTCTCAACCAAGAAGAACCAGCGTACGAAACTCAGCGGGACTTATCGTCACCTGAAACATTAACGGACATAAATCTGATAGATTACGCTATAACGCAAACACATAGACTACTTTCTAGTCACAAAAGGCTCTTAAACACCTTAACTGTGGAGACAAGGAGAGTTCCTAGCTTGCGTCCGTGCTACACAATATACCACCCAAATAGGAATACGACTGCCCGCTTTAGTGCGATTGCATACATTTGTTACCTGCTGTGGTAATGGCGGATGGGTTGTTCGAGGAGAAACAACGGGTTTACTTCACACGTGTATTCGACTCGACTTAACCTAAAAATACAACTTGTATGACACTTAACAAAATGTTCACGCACAGCGTATTAGATTTACCGCTCGCGACGCGGATTAAACCTCTATCAGGTCTTCGAGGATCGGCGGCGACCTCGGGAAAGGAAAACTAGGCGCTAGGCTTTAGTGACGGAACGTCCATCCGTGACGGCCGCTAGTTGAACACAGAGAGATGACTGGCGGAGTTAACGGACCAGCGCGCGTTCACTCAGCCATTCATTTGATTAGACTTGAATGCATTTCAACTAGAGGTCGCTGATTTGCGTGAACAATATTGTTTTTAAAAACAAAGGAAAGTCTCCTTTACACAGAATGTGCTATTTACAATATTTAAGGTACTCGTAGTTGCCATCCATGTGGCATTCGATCTTTCCGCCCTGTATATGAAAAAAATATTTTTTTATTTAGGAGACGTAAGTTTCACCATTTCTAGAGGAATAATAAGTGAGAATCTAAAGTAAAAAGAAAGAAAGAAGGAGGTGAGATAATCTTACTCTTTACCGCTGCTATCTTTGTCGTGTCTGGGAGAAGATACAGCGTGTAATAAACATACTCGTAGGAATCGTAATTTGATAAGCGATTAATTATTATTTTTGGCAAAGTGTTGAATGTGAAGTTGTGAACGAATAAATATACGTCTTATTTGTGTTTGTTTGGTCCGGATCCACCTCCTCACATCCGCATGATCTTAAGGTATCCCGAACCTTTCGTAACATCTTTCTATAAGTTTTTTCATGGATTTCCTTGTTAATTCATTATCTTTATGGAATTCATGAGACATATCCCATAAGATGGGAAAATCCACCGATAAGAGGGCCTGAAGGGCGAAGCCATTAGGGATATTTTAAATGTTAGACCTTAGAGCAAAAATGATCGACTAACTTAAGTACTTACTTTTCAAAAAGTAAAAATAACGATTTTACCTAAATTATCATAGAACCTACCAGATTCTTAACCCGGTATCTCTGGGCAAAATGAGAATTCAAGGGGAAAAGTTCGTCAAGTAATCATTCTTAGAAATTCCAATGAGCCTAATTAAATGCTGTATCATTTGCTTATTTGCTGTCATCTAGTAATGGAAAACACACCCACACCACACGCTTAAACAAGGGAGGGATTACCGACTAGTCTAGAGTACATAGAAGTTTTTCATAGATCACTGTGATTTCTTAAGTATTTCCATTACAAAACTTTCAATGGGGGTGAAGATGTACCTAAACGGTGAGTCTTCTTCCTATTTAATTACTAAGAACAACACTAACTATTTAATTACTAACAATAAAACTGTTGACTCATTTAACTTAGTTTGACGTCTGACATATTGACAGCACTGAACGTCATGTGAAACAAGTTGAACGAATTGAACCTTAACGTGATTGACATAAGGAGTGTCGCTACTTTTTCATACTTTCTAGCATAAAATTCATACATTGTCTCTACTTAGCCATACTTTGTAGCTTAAAATTCATATATTGTCTCCACTTAGCCATACTTTGTACCTTTAAATTCATAGTTTGTCGCTACATTTCCTGACATTGTCTTTCGTCTTGAACTGATTATAAAAGGGCGGACGCCAGTTATCAAGATTCATTCAGTTCTCTACGTTCGGACCGACAAGTGACTCTGGTTTACTAAATTACTGGTAAGTGCAATATTGTACTATATGTTATCTCTGTGTTTCCTGTTGCAAATTGGATTCCTATTGCAAAAGCAAGGTATCTCTTCAATATTGTGTTCAGGTTACATTCCATTTAATTTCTTGTATATTTTGTAAAGGCTATAGTCAATCTGAGATTGACGACTGACTTGATCCCGATGTCAAACGATGAAGTACATTGGAATAGATCAAACTGATTTTGTAATCGCTAGTTTGACTCCTAAAGTTCTGTTGAAGGTCACTAAATTTTAGTATTTTGTTTTTGATTTAGATAAACCCCGAAATAATATCTTTTACTATGTTGGGAATAAAAATTGGACATTCAAAACAGATAGACATTATTCAAATGAGTTTATTTTTATCGTTTCTTCTCAGTTGAAACTATGATAGAAACGCTGATTAATTAATGTGTGGAGTTTAGGAATACCTAATAACAATAACATAAAATAAATAAGGTATTATTTAGAGAACTGTGGCCAATCATCATCCGTCCATAGCAATAAGCTGGTGTTTGCATTAATAGGATGTAGTCAATAAAATATTTGCCCAAGATAAATATATTTACGTGGCACCTGGCCATAATGTGAGTTAATTCGCATTATGGCCAGGTGGAGACGTAAAATTGTGTACTCACCGCGGGAAGTAAAAAAGTATTAGCTACCTTGAAAGGGAAATATTCGTGCAAACTAAAAGGATATCTATTGCTATGGCAAGAGATCACCGGTATTAGACGGTGGATGATATTATAATTTAAATACATAATATTTTATTCACGATCTTTTGCCACGTTAAGCCAATGTTCTACTCTACAGTCTGTAAAATCAACTATTTTTATAATAAACTTGTGATTACTCTATTCATTCTTCAACCTACTTATTTCTTAGAAACTACTCATTATTTTTATACTACTCATAACTTTCATTGGATGATTAAGCTTTTGAACTTGTAAGTAGAAAGTCCAGTAAATTTTCCAGACTTACATGAAAAGAATTTGGGTTATACGGAGCATTTTGGAGAGTCCTTAATATTAACAAGAATAACTAGACGATTCATCCATTTTTTTTAGAATAGAATATTTTTATTGACCAACTGTATACAGAGATGGTATATTAGGTATAAGTTCCAACAGTTACCCAATTTGGGCATGCAATATTTACATACTTATATCTACTTAAGTCCTACTTATAAACTATGTCACTTAGCTACCAGTTAAGCCTTAAATTATTTAATATTATCCTACCAATATCATTAAAATTGAATTAATTGAAATTAATAATGATTAGAATTGGAAAATTGAATACATTAAAATTGAATATTTTAATTAAATTATATTACTTAAGTACTTGTATCATATGCAAAAAATTCATTCAAACTATAGAATTCCCTTTGAATTAGCCAGGTTTTTAATTTATACCTAAATTGTTTTCCCTCTAGAGCTTTTAGGTCTTCGGGGAGGTTATGGTAGACAAGTATTGCGCTTATAAATGCACTCTGTCTGTAGACATGTGTGTAGGTGTCCTATTATCACTACCTAAACTCCGGGATCAGAAGGTTGGAATGTTCAAAATTCCTACTCGGCTCCCTTGGGTACAACTCGTTGGAGGTCAGGCGAAATTACCATTTGCTAATTGCAGCATGTCGTGTCTTGCGTGGCGAGTCGGACTGTCCTGAACTCGTAGAGCGTCTCGTACGACTGTTTGTTCCGGACGTGCCCAGGATTGCCCTCAGACCGCGGCGCCGCAACCTGTTGGCCGTGCCGTCGGCGCGCACAGTGTCGTGCAGGAACTCGCCGCTGCCCCGAGCTCTCTCACAGCTGAATGCGCTCCTGGCATCAACAGAGAACCGGAGTGCGACTTGTTTGCTTGGCGATGGGCGGCAGTGTGTAATGAATGTCTGAAATTCTGTGAGGCGATGGATGATAGGTGCTCTACTGTTCCAATATAATCTGTTTGTTTGTTACCAGTTATTTGAGTTACTTAATGTACATATTTCTAGTTTGTTAGTCTAAGTTTCGTGACGCATTGGTAATGTAACTGTTATGTCATGTAAACATTTTTTACAATAAAAAAAAAATGTCAATTTAAAGTCACTGAATAACAGAAGAAAAGTTTATTAAATGTTCCACAATTACTGCATAAACAAGGTTATCATTGAAGGACAATTATATCAGTAAATTTAGCAAAAAAACTTTAAAGTACACTACACATACGTTTGTACGTTTGGGAACTACCGGGCAAGTCGCAAGGCGGGGGACAACTGCCGAGGCCCGCGCCTCGTTGCTCGCATCTAGAATGCGATGTCAGCATTCTTGTTACAATGTGTCCCTACAATAGTCCTCCCCAATTTTTGGATTACCAAAAATTTCATGAAACAATCATATATTCAACCAGTATGAATAGCTTGGTATCGCTTCGCTACCTTGCTTTCGGCTTGATGGGCGTCTTGCTTTAAACCTAGGTGTAACTCTATATCTGCATGCTTTGCACTTCGCGGCGACCGGCCGGCGATACCAGGAATTCATGCTGACGGAATGTTACACTGTTGTTTTGACTAAAGTGTTGTTACAAAATATAAAATGTAATGAAAGTAAATGACAACTGGAATGAAATCTTTTTGTTAAGTACACATTAATTATCAAAAATAAAAACATTTAGAAAACAAGGTTGCTGTTTCTTAACTTACATCTATTTACATGTTATTCTATGGTCACTTGCACAAGAAAAGAAAGTAAGATGGCTTCACACACTAACAAACTGTTGTCGAGTGGACCGCCTGGGGTGGTAGGGTCTGGACCCGGACCACTGGCGTTGCTAAACTCGCGGCACCGACTTCCTTGCGTAACCAGCGTCTGGTTTTTTTCATACAAAGTCATCTAATCGCGAACAAAAGGCTGATGGCTATCAAGCCTGCTACCACTATCAAAATAATGGATAAAGTATTCAATCTGGACTCCACTTGCGTAACATTTGTAACAACTTGGGCTTGAGCTATAACTTCGTTTTTGGCGTCTTTACTCTGACCGTAGCCCATCTTGTAAGTATACTTTCTTACGAAAAATATTCTGTAGAATGAATTTTAGCTCAATCTTTATATTACCTAAAAAATATGAAATTGCAAATATACGACATACTTATTTCTCTTGTGCAACGACTTACAAAGCGAAAAATACCTAAGCATGTTGTTAAACGTGCGCTTGAAATGACCTTATTGCATTTACGCAACATCGTTAAATCAACAATATAATTATAACAAACATTTCAAAAATAAGTAAAATAATCATGAATATAACATTTGTTACTGGGACATCTGCTATATTCAGAATATAGCAGATGTCCCAGTAGTAGTAGTGTTAGGCTTAGCCTAACTATTTCTAGCGACACAACCAGTATAATATGGCCTATGGGTATTCTTCATCGAAACGAATAGGTCTATGAATAACTCGGCCACTCCTCGTTGTTCGAGGAATGGGCTGTACGTCTATGTCTTTAGGGTCTAAATTCGTCTGTCCGTCAGTATGGTCGGTAGTCGGCTGATCAGACTATGTCAGTGGCGTCATTTAAAATGTACGCAGGCTTAAGGTGATCTATAGAGATATTAACCACACGATCGGGAAGTTTGATTTTATAGACTTTGTCGAAACGTTTAATAATTTTGTATGGACCGTCATAGGGGGATTTTAGTGGACGTCTAACTGAGTCGTCTCTGACAAAAACTTGCGTGCATGTTTTCAAATGGGGATGAACAAAAAAGGATCTATTACTGCTGTGTGATTTAAAAACGGGGTTAAACTTACCTATAGTTCGAAGAATTCGGTCGACGAGACTATCGTCGTCACCTGTCTCTGTACCAGTAGTATCATAGAAATCACCTGGTAAACGAAGCTTCCTCCCGAATGTCATCTCGGCAGCACTAACGCTATTGTCGCTTCTCAGCGCTGCACAAAGACCTAACATGATTGATGGTAACTGATCTATCCACGAGTTATCAACCAAACTAGCCTTTAACGACGTTTTTAATGATTTATTGAACTTTTCGACCATGACATTACTCTGAGCATGATATGGTGATGCCCTTCGCTTTTTGATTCCTAGAATCTTTAGCAAATTATTGAACAAACTACTCTCAAACTGCCTACCTTGATCGCTGGTCAATTTTAGTGGACACCCGTAACGAGTTATCCAGCCATCATAAATGGCTTTAGCTACGCTTTCTGCAGTTATATCTTTAAGAGGAAAAGCCTCTGGCCAACGTGTTTTCCTGTCTACGACTGTTACACAATACCTATATCCTTCACGGAAGTTCTACGCCGTGCGAATGTCAGCGGCATTGAAGCCTATCTAATGCGACGACAACTGCGGTGGTGTGGTCATGTCTTCCGTATGTCTGACAGCAGAGTGGCTAAAGGCATCTTCTACCCAGAGCTGCAGAATGGCAAACGGAAACAGGGCGGCCAGCTTCTGCGCTACAAAGATGTGTTGAAGCGTCACATGCGAAGATGTGACATTGAGCCATCGCACTGGGAGGCTTTGGCGCAAGACCGGCCAAAGTGGAGGCATACAGTGAGGTCAAACGTGCAAGCCTTCGAAGAACAGAGGTGAATTGAACTCGACGCTAAACGCGATGAGTTAAAGACCCGTCCACCTGCGGTCATCAACTATAATTTTGTCGGAGGGGTGCTGACCTGCAGTGAGTGTGGCCGCACGTTCACTGCAAAGATAGGCTATGTCAGACACCTGAGAGCTCACGACCGACGCTCTACCTAGCCAGTACACTAAGTCGCCATGGCCGAAATCGGCCTGGATAAGATGATGATGATATCCTTCAGCTGTGGTTGGCAAGGGTCCTATTATGTCCACATTGACATGCTCGAATCTGTCGACGGCTGGGTACTCATTAAACTCTGACAAAGTGTGTCTAGTTACCTTGGCTCGTTGGAATTGTAAACAGCATTTCGCCCATAATCCTACGTCTCGATTCATACCTGGCCAGAAAAATCTGTTAGCAATCATTTTTCTGGTAGTGCGGATCCCTGGATGACTTAAATTTTGTACTGAGTCGAACACTGCTTTCCTAAAAGCACTAGGCAAATAAGGTCTAATATTGCTAGTTGAGGTTTCTCAATAAATTGCCTTATCGCTCATGGGTAAATATACCTTCCTGAAATGCGATCCGTTGTTTGCGATATTTCGCTGGAAACATACTCATCACGTTCCTGTGCGTCAGCAACTGCACTGTAGTCGAGAAACGTGGGACAGGAAACGGTTTCTACTCTTGATAAACAATCCGCTGGAATATTGTTCTTACCTTCTACGTATCGGATGTCAGTTTTGAATTCACTGATAAACAACAACTGCCTGGTTCTACGAGGCGTTTCTTTGTTGCTATCACCGTTTTTGAATGCGTAAATAAGTGGTTTGTGATCCGTGAAAATAATTAAGGGTTGCCCTTCAAACATTTTCCTAAAATATCGAACTCCGAGAAAAATACCTAACAGTTCCCTGTCATAAGTACTGTACTTTTGTTGAGCGCTGGACAACTTTTTTGAGAAATAGCCTAAGGGTTTCCAATTGTCTCTTACCTGTATCTGTAGAACTACGCCAACCGCATAATCTGAAGCGTCTGACATTAACGCTATGGGAGCATCGACGTGAGGATGAGACAATGTAGCCGCGTTCTTTAAGCTTTGCTTACATTTCTGAAAAGCTTCCGTTGCCTCTGAAGTCCACTGGATTTTTGTTTTGTCCCTTTTCTTGCTATTGTGCAGGTACTTATTCAGCTCTCCCTGGTAAGATGCTGCTTTTGGTAAGTGAGCACGATAAAAGTTTATCATACCTAAGAAGTGACGTAAGTCCTGGACGGTCTCAGGTTTCGGGTAGTCCGTTATTGCTTGCACTTTCTCTGGTAATGGCCGGGTGCCATCTGTACGTCTGATACCTCAAAACCTAGAAAATCCAGATTCGGCTTACCAAAACAGCACTTTGACACGTTGATGGTGATGCCAAACTGGTTCAACCTGTCGAAAACGGCTTGCAGGTGTCGCTCATGCTCCTGCTCTGTCTCGCTAGCTATGAGGACGTCAACAAGATACACAAATATAAAGTCAAAATTTGGAAAAACTGTAGTATTCATGAACCTCTGGAAGGTGTGGGCCGCGTTTTTTAAACCAAAACTCATTTTGGGAAATTCCCACAAACCGAATGGGGTAATAATGGCACTTTTCTCGATGTCCTCCTCTGCCACAGGAATAAAATGGTAAGCTCTATTAATGTCTAATCTCGAAAAAATATTTTTTTTGTTCAAAATGTACGTAAAGTTCTGAATTCGCGGAATTGGATATCTGTCTGGCTTAGTAACTGCATTTAACCGTCTGTAATCTCCACATGGGTGAAGTTCGCCGTTCTTTTTTGGAACGACATCCAACGGACTTGCCCAGGGACTTTTGGAAGGCCTGCAGATACCCATTTCCTGCATGATCCTCAATTCCTCTTTAACTTTTTTGTAACGATCTGGAGGGAGTGGTCGAGCTCTAGCAAAAATTGGAGGTCCTGTAGTTTCAATATGGTGCTTGACGTTGTGACTAGGCGGTTCCCTAAAATTTACAGGCTTCGTAATATCCGGGTATTTACTTAACAAGGCATGAAAAGAGTGGTTTTCATCAATAACTCTGATTGATGGATTACAACAATGTTCAATGGATCCAATTGCACTCGAATATGTTAAACTATCTATTAATCTTTTTGATCTCAAATCTACAAGAAGTCCATAATTAATCAAAAAATCTGCACCTAAAATCGGTTGCCTTACATCTGCAATTATAAACGACCATTTGTATGCTCTTCTTAAACCAAGGTTAAGCTCTAAAGTCTTTATACCGTATGTTTTAATTTCCGAACCGTTAGCGGCATATAATTTACACACACTTTCACCAATTGAATATTTGTTTCTCACTGGTATAACACTAACCTCGGCACCTGTATCTATTAGGAAACGAAAACCACTGTTAGTGTCTGTCACGGATAGGCGGTGCGACGGTGGAGTAGTACAAGCTTCCGCCACTTCTTGTACTCCTACTGGTTTTCCGTCGTCTTGGTTCTCCACGCACAAGGTGGTACACAACGTTGCGCCTTCTCCCTGTATCTATAATGGTATGAATAGAGCCAATCTAGGCTATCAGGCGTTCTTCTGGTGCTGCTCCTTCCACGCGATGTAGAACGGTGTCGCATGCCACTCCTGGAAACAGATCTTCCCCTTTGTCGGAACCGGTCACGGTTCGACCGCTTCGTCTGCTCTTCCAAACCGCATATCCTGCCCTTGAGTCTCTAAGGCAGCTAGTACAGCCACCATCTCCGGAAACTGCGTCACTCCGCCGCGCGAAGTTGATGCCTGCACCTCCGCAACGTGTGGAGTCGGCCTAACCGCCTCCAGCACTTTGTCCGCTATCGCAGCCAGGCTATCTAAGTTCTGACTATCGGCCACAGCGACTGCTGCTCGTGCTGCCTGAGGTAGATGGTTCTTCCACAATATGCATAAAGTTTGATCAGGCACCTTACCCCTAGCGAGGTCTCGCATTTTTCGCAGCAAATGCGACGGCTTCTGCTCGCCCAGCTCCATATAACTGAGGAGTTTCTGTAATTGCGCCTTTGCAGAATCTTCGTAAATTGCCAAAAGCTTCTCTTTAAGGGCTTCATACTTGCCAGTAACTGGCGGTTGTAGCAGAAGGTCGGTAATCTGCCCTATCGCACTTTTCGTTAGCTTCCCTACAACTAGGTCATACCTCGCTTGGTCCTTGAGATGCTGAGGATTTATAAATGGCTTCTACCTGAATAAACCAGTGCCTCGGTTGATCGGCCCAAAATTCTGGTAATCTGGATGCGACTGTGACAGCTGCAAGGTCCAGTTGCGCGTCGGTCCTCTCGTTAGACGCTGCAGGCGGCGCGCCCGCCGGCTGCTGCGGCGGCTGCGGCGCAGCGACGCCGGGTGCTCCGCCAACACCGTGTGTCATTTTTACTATTGACTTAATTTCCCTGCCCCGGCTAGTTCCCGCAAAGTGAGTTGCCCCAAATACGCGGATAAAAGAAAAAAAAAACAAAATCCGTTTGGTAAACACAGTCTTTAAAATTGTCTTTCACTACACTGTCAGTTTATAGTCTTTTAAATGTTCCAAGTTTATTAGAAATTCCAAAAGTTTATTAAATGTTCCACAATTACTGCATAAACAAGGTCATCACTGAAGGACAATTATATCAGTAAATTTAGCAAAAAACTTTAAAGTACACTACACATACGTTTGTACGTTTGGGAACTACCGGGCAAGTCGCAAGGCGGGGAGTAGGTATGTATTGGGCACGCTACTCCACTACGCTCGTTCGCTCGCTTCGCTCGCTCGCTCACTTCGTGGAACGCGCGCCCAATACATACGAATGATTAGATATAGTGTGCTGAGCCCGTTACAAACACCACAGCCCTCCACCGACGACGCTCGCTCGCACGCTCTGTGGATTTCATGCCCAATACATGCCTAGTAAATCAATCATGCAATCCTGGGTGGAGGTAAAAGTCTCAATACATTAACTTGATTCTGCAACAGTGGTACAGAATCCGAGTTCGTTACTCTCGCCCAATCATGCGCTGGAAATTGTATAGCGTTTAATCGACATTCTGATGATACAACGCTAACGTTGGGACATACGGTCTTAATACATCAACTTTTTTTCTCCAACAGTGGGACAGAATAGTTTCCGATACACACACATCGCAAGCGAAACACTGTGCCCAACGCCCTCGTTACACTCACCCAATCGTGCGCTCTAAATTTAATGCGTTTAACTTGGATCGCACCGCTTCGTTTGAAACTCAACTTGTTAATTTCTGATTAAATTTTTTACTAATTAAAAAAGCAAAAGCTTAACGCAACGTGTCACGTTAAACCAACCAAGTCGCTATCGCAGAGTGGGCCAGCTCTTTGACAGGGTTAAGTGGTAGGAGTCGAGAACACGTCTAAGCCTCTGATAGCAGAGGGTTACCCACAATTACACGTTAGGAACGGATCTTTAGACTAACTATCGTTGTGAGGCGTTTGTCACACTAAACACATCGCAGAGTTGGCCAGAAACTTTGATGTGAGTAGGTGGGGTGGTTTTCCATGCTGCCATCCGCTATAGCATGAGAAGAACCGTTGTATATGTACAGTACCTGATTGACAGGATTTAGTCACCGTACACGCTACCGCGTAGTTTGTGTTTGATCCTCACCAGGTTGTTGTGTATATGTACAGTACCTGTTTGACAGGATTTAGTCACCGTACACGCTACCGCGTTACCAAGTCAACATCGCAGAGTTGGCCAGACCCTTTGATGCCGTTAAGTGGTAAGAGTGTCCATAAACTAGCGGATGTAATAGCCATGGATTCTCCGGGAGCTATATCAATGTTAATTGTATTTATGCAAACTTTTATAAAAACTTCGTTTGCGCGATGTAGACCGTACAATCTGATTGGATAATTCATGTGACGTAGATGTGACGATTTACGATAAACGGAATAATTGTACATTTCATTTAGTTTGCAATTACAATTATAAAACAAATCAATTTCAATCATAGTCCAATCGTGTTAAAGTTTAAAATATATTATTTATATGAAACTATAGTGATGATATATATGTGAACATAGTAGTATAATTTTAAAAAAGTCAAATCGCAAAGTAATGTTAACGCAAAACCAGTCCTACTGATTGTAAATAATGAATAATTTAGTACAAAGTTTCATAGGTACATGTTAATAGAATACTTGCCTACTCAGTCCTGTATTTGTAAAACGTAAACAATCAAACCAATACTTCATCCTCGTCATACTTCAAGAATATAATATAAATAAACAAGGACAGAGTATACGATACGATAAGCTGACCCACGTGTTGAATGAGTGATAATATATGCTATTACTTATTAAAGAATAAAAACAAACGGGGTGAATACTGTTTATACCTGCGTGAGTCAAACCTCAGAAAATTTACTATTATTTTGAAATAATTTTATTTTGTCAAAGAACATTTATTATTTCTTAAGGCTATTAATTTTTAACAAAATATGTAATAACTTAAATTAGCAAAATTTTGCTAAATATACCTAAACCTTATGCAAATAACACTCTTTAACTTAACTATGAACTAACTAGATAAGACTTGCGAATCAAAAATCGTACGGTACTCTAGTTCATAACAGAAGAATGAATCCACTTTGATTTATGGAATAATATTGATATCCAGTTTTATACTATAAGGATACCTTATGAATAACATTTTAATTTTTTGAAGTTTGCGTTCAAAAAGTGATGATCAAAATTAACCTACGAATTAAAGTACTATTCTACAGTATATTTCCATACAAGTTTAATTTTTTTTTTACGAAACAATATCCACAAAGCGAGGTAAGGGTCGGCAACGCTCTTGTGACACCTCAGGAGATGTATCCGGTTACCATCACGCTCGACGTATAAACTATTATTTGAGATGTCGCTTCTGATTAGTTAGTCTAGACTATTAGGTTACATTCTGTTCTTCGAACGATTACACAGAGTAGGAAGTTGTAACAGATGCTTTTTACACAACAAATAAATTGTGAAGTATAAAATAAATTATTTTACTCTAATCAATCTAAAAATAAATCAAGCTATTCAAAATCAACTAAATTGATCACTTTATGCGTTGGTTTTCGTAAATTTACATGACACAAATATGTATTTTCACGCTAGCTTACAAACCGTTTTAAGTTTTCATACAAAGTTAATTCTAATTATAAATCGCTCACAATAGACAGCTAATGTATTCTTATAGTTTTGATTTTTAGTTTCATTGTTTACTTTATAGTGAGATTTTTTGTACTCTAGTAAGCTCTGGTACAGTTTCCTACTCTATCATTAGTTGTTTATGCATAAATGAAAGACAGCTGTCGATGCAGTTTAGTTAGCCCATGATATTCTACATATGGATATGACTAGTATGGAACCTTTAGAAACTATGTACTTAATAACAAACTTATTTTAACAAAGAAATTCTCTCATAATCATTATACTAAATTAATAATTTTGAGTATGAAAATTTAAATATTTTGCTTTGAACAGTGACAACACGTAAATAAATATTGATGACATACATGCTTAGAAAGGTTCCTTTAGGTACTTACAGTAACTGTACAAGCTTTCTAAATATCAATTTCATAACGTGCTTACTTAATTGGGTACCTTCATGTAAATGTTATTTAATATGAATCGTATCCACGATTTACTTTCAATGTAAAATACCAAGCGTTAGCTAATACATAATCAGCACGTTTTAATTGATACTTGTTATTTTAAACATATCTTTTAGTGTTTTTATAAAAACGTAATTAGTTTAATATTATATCAAATCGTTTTTTTTAAGCGCATGTGTGGTCAGGGCTTGAAATACCGGTATTTTTCGGAACCGGTATCGTGGCTTCGAACCAGGAACCGGTATATGACTTGGTACCGGTTCCGTGGTACCGGTATCCAGGGATCGAATTACAGGTATTTTTCGGAACCGGTATCGTGGCTTCGAACCAGGAACCGGTATATGACTTGGTACCGGTTCCGTGGTACCGGTATCCAGGGATCGAATTACAGGTATTTTCCGGTTCCGAGGTACCGGTATTCAGGGCTTGAATTACAGGTATTTAATGGGAACCGGTATTGTGGCCTTGAACCATAAACCTGTATTAGACTTGGTACCGGTTCCGAATCACGCATAGGTACCGGTATTACTTGTCGCCGCGTATTAAAGGATTTGTTCTCTCTCTCTGACTCGTGGCGTCGGCTTTGTCCGCTTGGCGCTCGCTCACTCGCTGCGTTCATTTGTTTCGTTCGTCAGTTGGTGATCGAACTTATGTTTATTTGTACGTGCGGAAAACCTGGACTCCCATATTGGACCCCCCAAATAACAGGGATTAGTATGTTTTTAAAGGTTTTTATTTAGTTTCAACTGTCCGTTGCCCATGGTTCAAATGACCAACTTCCCGATTTCCGATTGAGCTGAAATTTTTCACGCATATGTATATCGAGTGACAATGCAATATTTTGATAATATAAAATAATGTCCATTTAGAAATCCAAGATGGCGGTCAAACACTTTTTTGGTAAAAATCGTTATGGTAGTCATTTTCGATTAATTCAGGGGTGTAGATTTCGAAAGTAATATCCGTTTTAAAATCAAAGATGGCGGAAATGGACAATTTTGTCAAAATCGTCATGGTAGTCATTTTCGACTAATTTGGGTGTGCAGATTTCGAAAATAATGTCCATTTTGAAATCTAAGATGGCGGTCATACACTTTTTTTGGTAAAAATCCTTAAATCGAAAATGAAGACCGTTTTAAAATCCAAGATGGCGAAAATGGAAAATTTTGTCAAAATCGTTATGGTAGTCGTCTTCGACTAATTCGGGGGTGTAGACTTCGAAAATGATGGATGTTTTAAAATCCAAGATGGCGGCCATACACTTTTTACTTAAAAATCGTAATAGTAGTCATTTCCGATTAATTCATAGGTGTAGATTCCGGAAATAAGGACGGTTTTATAAATAAATATGGCGGAAATGGAAAATTTTGTCAAATTGGTCATGGTAGTCATTTTCGACTAATTTGGGTGTGCAGATTTCGAAAATAATGTCTATTTTGAAATTCAAGAGGGCGGTCATACACTTTTTTGGTAAAAATCGTTAAATTGAAAACAAAGACTGTTTTAAAATCCAAGATGGCGGAAATGGAAAATTTTGTCAAAATTGTCATGGTAGTCGTCTTCGACTAATTTTGGGGTGTAGATTTCGAAAAAATTGTTTGTTTCAAAATCCAAGATGGCGGCCATACACATTTTACATAAAAATCGTAATGGACGTCATTTTTGATTAATTCCGGGAAGAAGACTTCGAAAATAAGGACCGTTTTAAAATCAAAGATGGCGGGAACGAAAATTTTTGTCAAAATCGTCATGGTTTTCGTCTTCGACTAATTCGGGTGTGCAGATTTCGAAAATAATGCCTATTTTAAAATCCAAGATGGCGGTCATACACTTTTGTGGTAAAAATCTTTAAATCGAAAATAGAGACCGTTTTAAAATACAAGATGGCGGAAATGGAAAAATTTTGTCAAAATCGTCATGGTAGTCGTCTTCGACTAATTTGGGGGTGTAGATTTCGAAAAAAATGTTTGTTTCAAAATCCAAGATGGCGGCCATACACATTTTACATAAAAATCGTAATGGACGTCATTTTTGATTAATTCAGGGAAGAAGACTTCGAAAATAAGGACCATTTTAAAATCAAAGATGGCGGAAACGGAAATTTTTGTCAAAATCATCATGGTTTTCGTCTTCGACTAATTCGGGTGTGCAGATTTCGAAAATAATGCCTATTTTAAAATCCAAGATGGCGGTCATACACATTTGTGGTAAAAATCTTTAAATCGAAAATAAAGACCGTTTTAAAATACAAGATGGCGGAAATGGAAAAAATTTGTCAAAATCGTCATGGTAGTCGTCTTCGACTAATTTGGGGGTGTAGATTTCGAAAATAATCTCTGTTTTGAAATCCAAGATGGCGGCCATACACTTTTTTTGGTAAAAATTCTTAAATCGAAAATGAAGACCGTTTCAAAATCCAAGATGGCGAAAATGGAAAATTTTGTCAAAATCGTTATGGTAGTCGTCTTCGACTAATTCGGGGGTGTAGACTTCGAAAATGATGGATGTTTTAAAATCCAAGATGGCGGCCATACACTTTTTACTTAAAAATCGTAATAGTAGTCATCTCCGATTAATTCATAGGTGTAGATTCCGGAAATAAGGACGGTTTTATAAATAAATATGGCGGAAATGGAAAATTTTGTCAAATTGGTCATGGTAGTCATTTTCGACTAAAAAATCGTAATGGACGTCATTTTTGATTAAATCAGGGATGAAGACTTCGAAAATAAGGACTGTTTTAAAATCAAAGATGGCGGAAATGAAAAAAATTGATAAATTCGTAATGGAAGTCGTTTTAGACTAATTCGGGAACTATAGATTTCGAAAATAATGTCTATTTTAAAATCGAAGATAGCGATCACATACTTTACTTGTTATTTTAGCCATTTTCGATTAATTCAGGCGTGTAGATTTCAAAAATAAAGTCCGTTTCAAAATCCAAGATGGCATAAATTGTCATTCATTTATAAAAATCGTCGTTATTCTGATATGTAGATTTCAAAAACAAATTCTGTTTTAAAATTCAAGATGGCGGCTATATACTTTTTTGTATCCCCGATTAAATCGAAAATGACTACCATAACCATTATCCAGAAAAAAGTGTATGGCCGCCATCTTGGAATTTAAAACAGACCCTTTTCTCAAAATCTAAACACCTGAATCAGTCGAACAAGATTACCATGAAGATTTTCACAAATAGGTCATCATTGCTATCTTATATTTTAAAACAGTGTTTATTGTCGGAATTCACATTGCCGAATTAATCAACAGAGACTACTATAACGATTTTTACTAAAATTGTATGACTGCCGTCTTGTATTTTAAAACAAAAATTATTTTCTAAATCTACACACATGAATTAGTAAAAATAATAATAATAAATAATAAGAATAGCTTTATTGTACATATACACGATGATTTTTAATCCGTGAACAGGAGTGGAATAATATTAAAATTTAGCCCAAATTAAACTTATTCGGCGAGGTCTCGCGTTATTTCTTCACTGTTTAATTAATTAAAAGTGAAAACATAGTTAAAACAAGTAACCATTGAATACATGGTCATGCTACAGTATAATAAAGTTTAACTACGATACGTCAAGTGCCATCAGTATGGCGGGAAATTTGATGGATCTTATGTCAATAAATACTTCTATGTACTTGTAATCTTATCAGTGCTGCACTGATAACGACGAAAATAATTAGTAGGTGATTAACATAAAGTGCATTACCTAAACTTTTATTTGCAAGCTACTTAACAAGTTAAATTTTGAACAAGTAAAACGATTTGTTTTTAAACTGTACAATTTAATAAATAAATACAAAACAATAAAAGCAACTGCATACCTGACCAACTAAAACATAAAAAAGATTATTTTAAACATAATTTAACAGGTGTTCAAAATGACCACCGTGTTGTTATTGACACAGCTCCGCTCGACGCCTGTGATTATTTTTAATTCTGCGAAGAGAATTGCTAGCCCTTATTTCGTCAAATGCGTTGCATATTCTTTGGCGGAGTTCTAGTACAGTATTGGACTCTTGTTCATAAACAATTCGTTTTACGTCACTCCAAAGGTAAAAATCCAATGGAGTGAGATCTGGACTGCGTGGAGGCCATGCGATAGGGCCGCCGCGGCCGATCCACCGCCCAGGGAATTCCGCGTTCAGGTAGTCGCGAACCCTATGTTCAAAATGTGCAGGGGCAATCATGCTGGCAATACAGGTTATTCAAATTCCGCAGTGGCACTTCATCCAACAGCTCTGTTACCATATGCCTTAGCAAATTTAGGTAGTTTCCTCCATTTAATCTCTCTTCTATGAATATGGGTCCAATTAATGTCTCATTAATTATCCCTGCCCACACATTTACGTCCGAGGATTTTCGGCAGCCCAAAAGTGTTCATTATGGACATTAAATTGACCGACACGCGTGAAGGTTGATTCATCCGACCACAAGATATTGGTTTCGATGTTTCTCTCGAACCACTGACAGAGAGCAACCCTCCCTGCAAAATCTGTTGGTAGAATATCTTGCACAGGTCGAAAATGAAAGGGATGTAAATCGGACAAGTTAAGCAACCGCCACACGAAGGATTGACTCACTCGAAATCTTCTCGCTGCTTGCCTAGTGCTCCTTCGAGGATCCCGAGCAAAGAATCTTAAGATTCGTCGATCCAGATCGTCAGTCAGGATGACGACGAGGTCGTCCGGGTGCTTGAGCATGTTGCGGCACTGTAAACTGTCCGAAGTCACGTAGGTTTTGGTGCATGCGGTTTATCAAATTGTGTCTGGGAATCGGGACGTTTGGATGAAATTCGTGAAATAACTGTTGGGTTCGTCTTGTGCTGTTCGTTTGTATCGACAAACGTACAATGTCGTAACGCTCGATATTTGAGTACGGATATGGTGGAGGCATGATTTTTGGAAAATTAGTTATAATTTTCTCATTCAATATCCACGACTCTGACTTTGTTTATGCGTATAACAAAAGTGATTGACAATGTCAAGGACAGGGTTTACTCATAAATTGTCAATTGCTAATAAGTTTGTAAAGAGGTTACAAACTCATTAAAACCGATAAGGTAGAAGAGTGACAAGGGTTTTAGGATAAAACTTAACTCAAAATTAAAATTATGATTTAAAAAAAACAAGTTTGTTTCCACGTAATTACTACTTTAACGTAATCTCCATCAATTACTGAGTTAGAAAAGGTGGTTCCTGTTCACGGATTAAGAATCATCGTGTAGACATCATGTTACGTAATAGTTACACAACAGGATTTTTGTACAGACAAGTCGGTGTGGAGTGGTCAAACTTTCGACCCCTAGACTAGGTAAAAACCTGTGCCTTAGGGGGTTGAGTTCTTCTAGGTTCAATGTCATCATAACACTCATAACAATTTGAGTTTGGTGGAAAATGACTACTATGACCATTTTTACAATAATTGTCCTTTAACACCCATCTTGGATCTCAAATCGGTCCTTATATCGAAATCTACACCCCTCAATTAATCACAAGCGACTACCATAAAATTGTTTTCGAAAAAAGTGTATGGCCGCCATCTTGGATTTTAAAACATACAATATTTTCGAAATCTACACAGTACACATCCAAATGAGACAAAAATGACTATCATGACGATTTTAATAAAATTGTCCATTTCAGACATCTTCAATTTTAAAACGGTATTTATTTTCGAAATTTAAATCCCCAAATTAATCTAAAACGACACTCATTCGATTTTCACCAAATAAGTGTGCGAGAGCTAACTTGGATTTAAAAAAAAACATTATTTTCGAAATCTGCACACCTGAATTAGTCGAAAACGACTACCATGACGATTTTGACAAAATTATCCATTTTCAACATCTTGGATTTTAAAACGGTCTTTATTTTCGAAATCTACTTCCCGGAATTAATCGAAAATGACTACCATGACGATTTTTACTAAGAAACTGTTTGACCGCCATCTTGGATTTCTAAAGAGACATTATTTTCGAAATCTGCACACCAGAATTAGTCGGAAATGACTACCATGACGATTTTGAAAATTTTGCCCGTTTCCGCCATCTTTGATTTTAAAACGGTCATTATTTTCGAAATCTACACCCCTGAATTAATCGGAAACGACTAACATGATGACTTTTACCAAAAAATTGTATGACCGCGGTCTTGGATTTTAAAATAGACATCATTTTCGAAATCTGCACACCCTAATTAGTCGAAAATGACTACCATGACGATTTTGACAAAATTAACCATTTCCGCCATCTTGGATTTTAAAATTGTCTTTATTTTCGAAATCTACATCCCTGAATTAATAGAAAATGACTACCATGACGATTTTTACTAAAAATGTGTATGACCGCCATCTTGGATTTAAAAATAGACATTATTTTCGAAATCTGCACACCAGAATTAGTCGGAAATGACTACCATGACGATTTTGAAAATTTTGCCCGTTTCCGCCATCTTTGATTTTAAAACGGTCATTATTTTCGAAATCTACACCCCTGAATTAATCGGAAACGACTAACATGATGACTTTTACCAAAAAATTGTATGACCGCGGTCTTGGATTTTAAAATAGACATCATTTTCGAAATCTGCACACCCTAATTAGTCGAAAATGACTACCATGACGATTTTGACAAAATTAACCATTTCCGCCATCTTGGATTTTAAAATTGTCTTTATTTTCGAAATCTACATCCCTGAATTAATAGAAAATGACTACCATGACGATTTTTACTAAAAATGTGTATGACCGCCATCTTGGATTTAAAAATAGACATTATTTTCGAAATCTGCACACCCGTATTAGTCGGAAATGACTACCATGACGATTTTGAAAATTTTGCCCGTTTCCGCCATCTTTGATTTTAAAACGGTCCTTATTTTCGAAATCTACACCCCTGAATTAATCGGAAACGACTAACATGATGAGTCTTACCAAAAAAGTGTATGACAGCGGTCTTGGATTTCAAAATAGACATCATTTTCGAAATCTGCACACCCTAATTAGTCGAAAATTACTACCATGACGAATTTGACAAAATTATCCATTTCCGCCATCTTGGATTTTAAAATTGTCTTTATTTTCGAAATCTACATCCCTGAATCAATAGAAAATGACTACCATGACGATTTTTACCAAAAATGTGTATGACCGCCATCTTGGATTTAAAAATAGACATTATTTTCGAAATCTGCACACCCGAATTAGTCGGAAATGACTACCATGACGATTTTGAAAATTTTGCCCGTTTCCGCCATCTTTGATTTTAAAACGGTCCTTATTTTCGAAATCTACACCCCTGAATTAATCGAAAACGACTAACATGATGAGTTTTACCAAAAAACTGTATGAGAGCGGTCTTGGATTTCAAAATAGACATCATTTTCGAAATCTGCACACCCTAATTAGTCGAAAATGACTACCATGACGAATTTGACAAAATTATCCATTTCCGCCATCTTGGATTTTAAAATTGTCTTTATTTTCGAAATATACATCCCTGAATCAATAGAAAATGACTACCATGACGATTTTAACTAAAAATGTGTATGACCGCCATCTTGGATTTAAAAATAGACATTATTTTCGAAATCTGCACACCCGAATTAGTCGGAAATGACTACCATGACGATTTTGAAAATTTTGCCCGTTTCCGCCATCTTTGATTTTAAAACGGTCCTTATTTTCGAAATCTACACCCCTGAATTAATCGGAAACGACTAACATGATGACTTTTACCAAAAAAGTGTATGACAGCGGTCTTGGATTTCAAAATAGACATCATTTTCGAAATCTGCACACCCTAATTAGTCGAAAATTACTACCATGACGAATTTGACAAAATTATCCATTTCCGCCATCTTGGATTTTAAAATTGTCTTTATTTTCGAAATCTACATCCCTGAATCAATAGAAAATGACTACCATGACGATTTTTACCAAAAATGTGTATGACCGCCATCTTGGATTTAAAAATAGACATTATTTTCGAAATCTGCACACCCGAATTAGTCGGAAATGACTACCATGACGATTTTGAAAATTTTGCCCGTTTCCGCCATCTTTGATTTTAAAACGGTCCTTATTTTCGAAATCTACACCCCTGGATTAATCGAAAACGACTAACATGATGAGTTTTACCAAAAAACTGTATGAGAGCGGTCTTGGATTACAAAATAGACATCATTTTCGAAATCTGCACACCCTAATTAGTCGAAAATGACTACCATGACGAATTTGACAAAATTATCCATTTCCGCCATCTTGGATTTTAAAATTGTCTTTATTTTCGAAATATACATACCTGAATCAATAGAAAATGACTACCATGACGATTTTTACTAAAAATGTGTATGACCGCCATCTTGGATTTAAAAATAGACATTATTTTCGAAATCTGCACACCCGAATTAGTCGGAAATGACTACCATGACGATTTTGAAAATTTTGCCCGTTTCCGCCATCTTTGATTTTAAAACGGTCCTTATTTTCGAAATCTACACCCCTGAATTAATCGAAAACGACTAACATGATGAGTTTTACCAAAAAAGTGTATGACAGCGGTCTTGGATTTCAAAATAGACATCATTTTCGAAATCTGCACACCCTATTTAGTCGAAAATGACTACCATGACGAATTTGACAAAATTATCTATTTCCGCCATCTTGGATTTTAAAATTGTCTTTATTTTCGAAATCTACATCCCTGAATCAATAGAAAATGACTACCATGACGATTTTTACTAAAAATGTGTATGACCGCCATCTTGGATTTAAAAATAGACATTATTTTCGAAATCTGCACACCCGAATTAGTCGGAAATGACTACCATGACGATTTTGAAAATTTTGCCCGTTTCCGCCATCTTTGATTTTAAAACGGTCCTTATTTTCGAAATCTACACCCCTGAATTAATCGAAAACGACTAACATGATGAGTTTTACCAAAAAAGTGTATGACAGCGGTCTTGGATTTCAAAATAGACATCATTTTCGAAATCTGCACACCCTATTTAGTCGAAAATGACTACCATGACGATTTTGACAAAATTATCCATTTCCGCCATCTTGGATTTTAAAATTGTCTTTATTTTCGAAATCTACATCCCTGAATTAATAGAAAATGACTACCATAACGATTTTCACTAAAAATGTGTATGACCGCCATCTTGGATTTAAAAATAGACATTATTTTCGAAATCTGCACACCCGAATTAGTCGGAAATGACTACCATGACGATTTTGAAAATTTTGCCCGTTTCCGCCATCTTTGATTTTAAAACGGTCCTTATTTTCGAAATCTACACCCCTGAATTAATCGGAAACGACTAACATGATGACTTTTACCAAAAAAGTGTATGACCGCGGTCTTGGATTTCAAAATAGACACCTTTTCGAAATCTGCACACCCTAATTAGTCGAAAATGACTACCATGACGATTTTGACAAAATTATCCATTTCCGCCATCTTGGATTTTAAAATTGTCTTTATTTTCGAAATCTACATCCCTGAATTAATAGAAAATGACCACCATGACGATTTTTACTAAAAATGTGTATGACCGCCATCTTGGATTTAAAAATAGACATTATTTTCGAAATCTGCACACCCGAATTAGTCGGAAATGACTACCATGACGATTTTGAAAATTTTGCCCGTTTCCGCCATCTTTGATTTTAAAACGGTCCTTATTTTCGAAATCTACACCCCTGAATTAATCGGAAACGACTAACATGATGACTTTTACCAAAAAAGTGTATGACCGCGGTCTTGGATTTCAAAATAGACATCATTTTCGAAATCTGCACACCCTAATTAGTCGAAAATTACTACCATGACGAATTTGACAAAATTATCCATTTCCGCCATCTTGGATTTTAAAATTGTCTTTATTTTCGAAATCTACATCCCTGAATCAATAGAAAATGACTACCATGACGATTTTTACCAAAAATGTGTATGACCGCCATCTTGGATTTAAAAATAGACATTATTTTCGAAATCTGCACACCCGAATTAGTCGGAAATGACTACCATGACGATTTTGAAAATTTTGCCCGTTTCCGCCATCTTTGATTTTAAAACGGTCCTTATTTTCGAAATCTACACCCCTGGATTAATCGAAAACGACTAACATGATGAGTTTTACCAAAAAACTGTATGAGAGCGGTCTTGGATTACAAAATAGACATCATTTTCGAAATCTGCACACCCTAATTAGTCGAAAATGACTACCATGACGAATTTGACAAAATTATCCATTTCCGCCATCTTGGATTTTAAAATTGTCTTTATTTTCGAAATATACATACCTGAATCAATAGAAAATGACTACCATGACGATTTTTACTAAAAATGTGTATGACCGCCATCTTGGATTTAAAAATAGACATTATTTTCGAAATCTGCACACCCGAATTAGTCGGAAATGACTACCATGACGATTTTGAAAATTTTGCCCGTTTCCGCCATCTTTGATTTTAAAACGGTCCTTATTTTCGAAATCTACACCCCTGAATTAATCGAAAACGACTAACATGATGAGTTTTACCAAAAAAGTGTATGACAGCGGTCTTGGATTTCAAAATAGACATCATTTTCGAAATCTGCACACCCTATTTAGTCGAAAATGACTACCATGACGAATTTGACAAAATTATCTATTTCCGCCATCTTGGATTTTAAAATTGTCTTTATTTTCGAAATCTACATCCCTGAATCAATAGAAAATGACTACCATGACGATTTTTACTAAAAATGTGTATGACCGCCATCTTGGATTTAAAAATAGACATTATTTTCGAAATCTGCACACCCGAATTAGTCGGAAATGACTACCATGACGATTTTGAAAATTTTGCCCGTTTCCGCCATCTTTGATTTTAAAACGGTCCTTATTTTCGAAATCTACACCCCTGAATTAATCGAAAACGACTAACATGATGAGTTTTACCAAAAAAGTGTATGACAGCGGTCTTGGATTTCAAAATAGACATCATTTTCGAAATCTGCACACCCTATTTAGTCGAAAATGACTACCATGACGATTTTGACAAAATTATCCATTTCCGCCATCTTGGATTTTAAAATTGTCTTTATTTTCGAAATCTACATCCCTGAATTAATAGAAAATGACTACCATAACGATTTTCACTAAAAATGTGTATGACCGCCATCTTGGATTTAAAAATAGACATTATTTTCGAAATCTGCACACCCGAATTAGTCGGAAATGACTACCATGACGATTTTGAAAATTTTGCCCGTTTCCGCCATCTTTGATTTTAAAACGGTCCTTATTTTCGAAATCTACACCCCTGAATTAATCGGAAACGACTAACATGATGACTTTTACCAAAAAAGTGTATGACCGCGGTCTTGGATTTCAAAATAGACACCTTTTCGAAATCTGCACACCCTAATTAGTCGAAAATGACTACCATGACGATTTTGACAAAATTATCCATTTCCGCCATCTTGGATTTTAAAATTGTCTTTATTTTCGAAATCTACATCCCTGAATTAATAGAAAATGACCACCATGACGATTTTTACTAAAAATGTGTATGACCGCCATCTTGGATTTAAAAATAGACATTATTTTCGAAATCTGCACACCCGAATTAGTCGGAAATGACTACCATGACGATTTTGAAAATTTTGCCCGTTTCCGCCATCTTTGATTTTAAAACGGTCCTTATTTTCGAAATCTACACCCCTGAATTAATCGGAAACGACTAACATGATGACTTTTACCAAAAAAGTGTATGACCGCGGTCTTGGATTTCAAAATAGACATCATTTTCGAAATCTGCACACCCTAATTAGTCGAAAATGACTACGATGACGATTTTGACAAAATTATCCATTTCCGCCATCTTGGATTTTAAAATTGTCTTTATTTTCGAAATCTACATCCCTGAATTAATAGAAAATGACTACCATAACGATTTTCACTAAAAATGTGTATGACCGCCATCTTGGATTTAAAAATAGACATTATTTTCGAAATCTGCACACCCGAATTAGTCGGAAATGACTACCATGACGATTTTGAAAATTTTGCCCGTTTCCGCCATCTTTGATTTTAAAACGGTCCTTATTTTCGAAATCTACACCCCTGAATTAATCGGAAACGACTAACATGATGACTTTTACCAAAAAAGTGTATGGCCGCGGTCTTGGATTTCAAAATAGACATCTTTTCGAAATCTGCACACCCTAATTAGTCGAAAATGACTACCATGACGATTTTGACAAAATTATCCATTTCCGCCATCTTGGATTTTAAAATTGTCTTTATTTTCGAAATCTACATCCCTGAATTAATAGAAAATGACTACCATAACGATTTTCACTAAAAATGTGTATGACCGCCATCTTGGATTTAAAAATAGACATTATTTTCGAAATCTGCACACCCGAATTAGTCGGAAATGACTACCATGACGATTTTGAAAATTTTGCCCGTTTCCGCCATCTTTGATTTTAAAACGGTCCTTATTTTCGAAATCTACACCCCTGAATTAATCGGAAACGACTAACATGATGACTTTTACCAAAAAAGTGTATGACCGCG
This sequence comes from Pammene aurita, assembly GCA_947086415.1. Taxonomy (NCBI): domain Eukaryota; kingdom Metazoa; phylum Arthropoda; class Insecta; order Lepidoptera; family Tortricidae; genus Pammene; species Pammene aurita. The sequence continues at coordinate 34,001,287 of OX352295.1, forward strand.
GTCTTGGATTTCAAAATAGACATCTTTTCGAAATCTGCACACCCTAATTAGTCGAAAATGACTACCATGACGATTTTGACAAAATTATCCATTTCCGCCATCTTGGATTTTAAAATTGTCTTTATTTTCGAAATCTACATCCCTGAATTAATAGAAAATGACTACCATGACGATTTTTACTAAAAATGTGTATGACCGCCATCTTGGATTTAAAAATAGACATTATTTTCGAAATCTGCACACCCGAATTAGTCGGAAATGACTACCATGACGATTTTGAAAATTTTGCCCGTTTCCGCCATCTTTGATTTTAAAACGGTCCTTATTTTCGAAATCTACACCCCTGAATTAATCGGAAACGACTAACATGATGACTTTTACCAAAAACGTGTATGACCGCGGTCTTGGATTTCAAAATATACATCATTTTCGAAATCTGCACACCCTAATTAGTCGGAAATGACTACCATGACGATTTTGACAAAATTATCCATTTCCGCCATCTTGGATTTTAAAATTGTCTTTATTTTCGAAATCTACATCCCTGAATTAATAGAAAATGACTACCATGACGATTTTTACTAAAAGTGTGTATGACCGCCATCTTGGATTTAAAAATAGACATTATTTTCGAAATCTGCACACCCGAATTAGTCGGAAATGACTACCATGACAATTTTGAAAATTTTGCCCGTTTCCGCCATCTTTGATTTTAAAACGGTCCTTATTTTCGAATATTTTTTTAGGAAAGTAGCCAATTGAGAACCTCCTCCTTCGAAATCATGAAGTCGGTTGATAAATACACAACAATGAACTTCCACTTTCCGCCGTGTGTTCAATTCGAACTGAATCACCGCGCATCGGCCATCGCTGATTCGCCTGGCATGCTGGCAACGCGCAGCGCAACGCCGCGTTCGTTTGTAGTGTAGGTATTTTACGCACCGAATATGCGTACCGCACTAAACGACAACGTCGCGTACACGGGGAAGAACCTTTATAGAGAACCGGTATTTTTCGGTGCTAATTCCGGTATTTGTTCTTTACCGGTTCTGCGGAACCGAAATGAAAAAAACTCATAAATATGGAACAGGTACCTTCGGTACCGGTTTCAAGCCAGGAACCTTTATAGAGAACCGATATTTTTCACTGCTAGTACCGGTATTTTTTCTTTACCGGTACTCTGGAACCGAAATGAAAAGAACCTATAAATACCGGTATGTAACCGGTATTTTTGGTACCGGTTCCAAGCCCTGTGTGTGGTTAAGGTTATATGTCACAAAATCGTATAACACAACTTTGTAGTTGAAACATAGAAAATTGGGTATAAAACAGTCAACTCAGTATATTTTTGTGGTTAAATAGCTGTTGTTTTAGACGCCGTAATTACTCGTGTTATTACTCGTCGATCGCGCTATAGCTATATTTACTTTTAATTCTGTGAAGTGACGTTACATACATTTAAAATGTGAGTATTGATTTATTTTGTGCCTAAAAATAATCCATATATTTTCTTTTCTTAACCAAAATTATAACTGATAGTGTTTTTAGGTCAGACTCTGAGCTATCGTTCCGTTCACGAAGCCCATCACCGCTGCCGAAAAAAAAGACGTCAAAAGATAACAAAAAGATTACTACCTAATCTTCATGGTAATTATTCCTTATTTTTATCACTGAACTGCTACTGAGACTAAAATGTGAGATTTGTATTGATTTTTTTTACTTAATGTTACAGGTACGATTCTGATCGAGCTACACCGCAACCACAAGCAGCTGCGCCTAAGAAACGAAAGGGGAGTGACGTTAGCACGAAGGAACCATCAAAATCAACAAAGCGTACGAAAAATTCAACAAGGTATGTACATACTTAAATTTGACCATCAATGTAAAGTCAGTTGTAGAGAAACTTATACACGATTGTATGACAGAGGGGGTTCCTTTCCTCTGCAGCTGAGCGTACATTTAGTTATTACAATTACGAGCTTTATTTATTTTCTTTATGAACATTTGGTGTAGAAAAACTAATCACTATGAGCATGGATTATTTATTTATTTTGTTTTATTTTTATTTCATTAGAATGTCATACTTAAAAGTAACAAAGTTAAACACTAATAGTTAGAACGTGTAATTTTTGAATTTAAAGTTGAACGTCTTAACAACTGGTGCACAACAGTTTTATATGATGCGGTGTATATGTGAATCTCTATTAAATGATATTGAGTTACGTTTCTTAAAATAAATTATTTTTGTTAACAGCGCGAGCAAGAAGAGTGCTACGGATCTATTTCAAATCATCCAGCAGGAGGAAAAATGTGCACCAACTTCATCCTCTCAATCTACTACATCATCGTTCGCTAGCCGCGTGTCTTCTGGTACATCACGTCGCACCGCCATCAGATCAGGTGACTTCTTAATTGACCTCAAGATCTATAAAGTAGAAGATTTGCTAAACGAGACGGATGCTCTAGAACGTTACAAGAAGGCTTTGGTAGCAGTCAGACTGCAATGCGAAAGATCTACGGAGTGGGAGCAGGTTCAGATATTCCTTAGTACTGCTTTTGGATTTTTTAAAGACTCTGAGACAACTTATTATAAAAACACGTGTCAAAAATAGGTACTAGGTACATAAAAGCAGTGTTAGGTTTGTCATAGTTTTAATCAGTTGTTGTTGTTCTTCATAATGCCTTTTTGTGTATCGTGTAGCACATCTGTAGAGAAAAAATCATGGGTAGGTCATCTGCGTAGTAACGAACATAAAACAAGAAATAATTCCATTCAAGAAATCAGTGATGGTGTAGAATTGATTCAGACAGCATTCCGTAATCGCATCGCAACTTATAGAATTTCAGCTGATAATGAGCTAATCTCATGTTCTGTAGACATATTTATGAATTCGATTCGAGATAAAATAAATACACTTTTGAATAAATCGCTTCAGAAGCATACCTGCATAAAAGTAAATGTTGAACTATTTGGAATTTTTATGTTATTTAAAAATAATAGTCAATCTATGAAATCTTTTGGCACGAAAAATAAAATTGTATACCAAAGTTATGATTTCGAACGTTATTATGCAGAAGTTATAAATAGTTTGAAAAAAAAAGTCGAGGAGTTTCAAGAGCGTGACAGCGGCTGGGCTTTTTTAAGCAATTCACATTTGGAAATTAATATAAATAAATTTCAACCGTTGCGTGGTTCGAGCTTTATTGAACTACCAAAAGTTATTCGAAATAAAAAAGCATGTCTTAATATTCAGAACAAAGACCAATGTTGTTTTGCTTGGTGCATAACTGCTGCTTTATTCCCTGCTAAAAAACATCCTGAAAGAGTATCGTCGTATCCTGATTTTAATGACGTATTAAATACCCAAGGTCTGTCTTTTCCAGTAACATTATCTGAAATAAAAATATTTGAGAAATACAATCCAACCCTTGCATTTATTGTTTTTGGGTTAAAAAATAACAAAATAGTAGGTCCCCTTTATAAATCGGAAAATGATAACCAGACTAAAAAGAAAACTATACACTTGTTGTTATTAGAAAACGGAATCAGTTCGCATTTTTGTTTGATCAAGGACTTGTGTCGACTAGTTAGGAGTCAAATAACTGCTCATCACGCTAAATTATACTTTTGTGAAACGTGTTTAGTATTTTTCTCTAAAGAAGAACAACTTGATAATCATTTATGTGGAGGCATAGTCACTGAGCTACCAGAAAAGGGATCAGTCATTAAATTTAAAAATTATGAGCGCAAGCAAAATATGCCGTTTGTAATTTATGCCGATTTTGAATCAATATTACCGCGAACAAGTGAATGCGATTGTGGCACTGACTGTACTACGCATAACAGTGACAATACAGACACTTTACATCATCACACGCCTGCTGCGTTTGCGTACTATGTTGTGTGTTCAGTTGATTCAACTTATAATCGCTATGTTTCATACCGCGGTTTTGACTGTGTAGATAAGTTTGTAGATTTGATCTATAAAGATGTTGCAGAAATCAAAAAAGTATTGGATGTAAATACCCCGATGCAATTCAATCTTAATGATGAAATAAATTTTGCTAGGGCCACACGATGTCATATATGCAATAATTTCTCATTTTTTTCCGGCAAAGTTAGAGACCATTGTCACATTTCCGGTTGTTACCGAGGTGCAGCTCACAGTTATTGCAATTTACGATTTAAACGTCCATCTTTTGTGCCGATATATTTTCACAATTTGTCTGGGTACGATGCACATTTATTTATAAAAAAGTTAGGCGAGGCGCGTGGTACAATGAAATTAATCGCCAAAACTAAGGAAAACTATGTTTCCTTCACAAAGTTTATTCCAATTGAGGGTGAATTTTTTCAGCTTCGTTTTGTAGACTCGTTTAAATTTTTGGGTACCAGTTTAGAAAAATTAGTAAAGACTATGAAAAAGGAAGATTTTGATCATCTGCTGCGTTTTTTTCCAAATTCAACTCAATTTCAATTGCTTACACGTAAAGGTGTTTATCCTTACGAATACATGAATAATTGGGAGCGTTTTAATGAACAATGTCTTCCACCTAAAAAATGTTTTTACAGTTCTCTTTCGAACGAAAATATTTCTAATGAGGACTATGAACATGCATGTTTAGTTTGGAAAGAGTTTAACATAGTTAATTTAGGAGAATACACTGATTTGTACCAATTGTACCTCAAAACTGATGTCCTTCTGTTAGCAGATATTTTTGAAAAATTTGGAGAGACTTGTAAAAAAAACTATAGTTTGGATCCTTATTATCTGACAGCGCCGAGCTTAACATTTGATGCAATGTTGTTAACAACTGGTGTTGAATTGGAGCTGATTAGTGATTTTAATATGTTATCAATGATGCAGAACGGCATTAGGGGTGGTGTTTGTTTGTGTCCTCACAGACATGCAAAAGCTAATAACAAATACATAGCAGGCTACGACCCATTACAACCTGATTCGTACGTTATTTACATAGATTGCAACAACTTATATGGCTATAGCATGTGTCAGTACTTACCGTTGTCAAATTTTAGGTTTTTAGAACAACATGAAATAGATGCGTTAGATATAACACTAGTCGATAACGAAGCTAAGTATGGTTTTATACTAGAAGTCGACTTGATTTACCCGAAAGATCTGCACAAAGAACATAATGACTTACCTTTTTGTCCAGAAAAATGTATACCACCAGGAGGAAAATCTAGCAAACTTGTACCTAATTTGTATGACAAATACTTTTATGTTATTCATTATGTGCATCTAAAAACCTGTCTTAAACATGAATTAAAATTGAAAAAAGTACATAGAGTGATCACATTTTTACAAGATTCTTATTTAAAACAATACATCGATCTTAATACAAAGTTACGCCAGGAAGCTAGCTCAAAGTTTGAACAAGACCTATTTAAGGTTATGATTAACTCTCTGTTTGGTAAAACATTAGAAAACAATTATAAAAAAAGTTGACGTTCGATTAGTCAATCAGTGGAATGATATTACGAATTTAACTAAAAAGAAAACCTCAGCTGAAGAATTAATCGCACGTCCTAATTTCCACAGCGTATCGATTTTTAGTGAAAATTTGGTTGCGGTACAGATGAACAATGATTGCATTATCTTGGATAAACCAATATATATAGGTTTCACGGTGCTAGAATTATCGAAAAGTCATATGTATGACTTTCACTACTCAGTGTTCAAACCCATGTATGGAAATCGATTACAGATGTGCTATACGGATACAGATAGTTACATTTACCATATACAGACCAAAAACTATTACAAAGATTTAAAAACATCTCTATTACCTTATTTTGACACTAGTAATTATAGTATCAATAATGTACATCGCTTACCTATTCAAAACAAAAAAGTACCAGGTCTTTTCAAGGACGAAATGGAAGGGAAGTATATTATCGAATTCGTAGGGCTTCGATCGAAGCTTTACTGTGTTAAAACTAACAAAGATGTAATACGAAAAGCTAAAGGGGTGAAAAAGTCAGTTATACGAGAATTTGATATTAGGCATTACGAGAAATCATTGATTAGAGGTGACGTTATTAAAAAGAAAAACATTTTATTCAGATCGATAAAACATGAAATATTTACACAAAGTGCCTGCCGCACTGCAAGTCTGCCGATAAAATATCCACACGAGCTTGGGGACACAGCACGATACTTAATTTTTAAAAATCTAAAAGCTTTGTTAGTACGCTTTCTAGAAAACACCATATTTTTGTGAAATTATCTTAAGATATACGTTTTTATAGACTGTGCTATAATGTTTCCATTAACAACATAGGTATGGTCAGCTGTAAACAAAAGGTACCCCTCTGTCGTACTTGCATGTATGACTGAGGGTTTTTTTTCTCTCTACGTCTGACTGGCTATGGCTGTGCTATACCTATGCGTGAGCAAAATATCAATCTTATCTGATTTTGAATGTTTGTATGTTGTGGTTGTTTGTTAGTAAACTCATAAATATTCTTAAATAGTAATAAAAGATATAATTTAAATCCAATTGTTATTGTAATGGTGTTGTATTTTATTATATCATAGTATACTATTAAGTATTGTATTACAAACTGTGACAACCTTATATGTTTACACTTGAACCTATGTGAATCTTAAGAAATAAATATGATCTTAGAATGTTGTGTTTTCCTTTCAACCTAAAACCCCTTAAAAATGTCATCGTCTCAAAATATATACACCAGTTTAAATTTTATTTGTAAGGAGAGATGTACATATATAGCATATATCGATTCAATTATAGGTTCCTAATTATATATTAGTTAATAAATTAATTTTTCCTTAATTGCCTACACAATCTGTTAATTATAAACGAGTTGTGACTTGTTTTTAGATATATACTGAATCGCAAACACGTGTAAAGTTAAAGTTATCATATTACATTATTATACATTTACATTTTACTGACCAAACAGCAGCTAACCTTTATAAGTCGCAGACACGTGTAAAGTTAAAGTTATCATATTACATTATTGCGCATTTACATTTTGCTAACTAAACAGCAGCAAACCTTTATAAGCGCATTTTATTTTAACTTGCTTACATTTGAATAGCATCAAACATTGATCACGAGCATAGACCTGGTAAGTTGATTTTTAAACTTTTGCTATATTATATTTATTTTATTTCTATTTTTATTAATGAAGATAAAATAAAAGTTTATTTTTACTTGTAACCTGTGACTGCAAAAAGATCTTTTACTAATTAAATGAACATTAAAATTAAACAGATGTGGCCTATTTTTAATCCGTCATCGTATCGTCTTTAATTACAATAAGGTAATAAATTTTCTGTGTTAATGTTTCAGATTTTTAGAAAATGGCTGATACGGAAGACATCCAAATGGCATTTTCACAATACGCTCAAGATCCGTTCGAACTGCCTCAAGAATTTGATGATAGTGAATTGTATAAAAAAATCAAGAAAACCATCGACAACCCGAAAGTGAAGAAACGTAAAGTTAACGTTAATAATAAAATAATAAAAAGGAGTCTTGGACACCCACCATCTTTTGTAATAAATAATGAAGCAGGCAAAGGTAGTAAGCTAATTAAAATTCAGATAATCAACATCAAAGACGACGTACTGCACCAAAACGATGAGCCAAATGAAAACGTGCTACTTAGTGCACAGTATGTAGCGAATGATGGCTACGATGAAATTATTGAGTGCGCAGAAGGTGTGATAAATAAGATATCCAAGAAATTGTGTGGTTATAGTCTTAATTATAGAGTTTTCTTTGTAATAAATATTATATAAGTAATTGCACGTTTAATTCCTTTCCTTATGTTTATAACAACTAATTAGTTTTCTTATACAGTAAAATATGAATTTAAAATTATAACAATTAAACATCTGCAATAAAAAAACTAGTTAGTTGCTATTTATATTTTAAAAAGGTTATAAAATGAAAATGTCCATTAATATTTACAAACATTTATTTAAAGAAATACAAATTAAGATTAGAGTCGTAAATTACTATCTAAATACCATTTTTTGATACATATAACATTTTTTAATGCACAACTTTTCTTATGATAAACACAATTAAAAATACACTCAGGGAAACAATATATTTTATACAGTTCTTGTAAATTAGGTACATCTTTTTCACCTAAATCTATAACAGTACAGTCTGGGTATAAATTTTTAACCCATTTAATTTTTTCCATACCCTTCACATAGATCGTCTTATCTTTTATGTGGTTACCAATAAGTCTTTTGAACTCCCTACAGTCCACGTAACCATCTTGCCAACGTATGCCTAAATGTTTTTCTATCCATCTTGTTTGTCTCTTTTCATTTTCCGTTAGTTTAGAAAACGGAAAAGGTGGTTTTATTAAAAAAACTTGAGTGTAATCTCACGTGCTGTACGCAAACTCTTTAACAATAAAATCGTTTTTGTCTGTTATAAATCCTTGAAGATCTACGAATATATAGTCATACATTATGATATTTTTTTCGTAATATTACTCAAAGGCTTATATTCCACAATACTATCATTCAAAATTAGGCAATAAGCTGAGGTTTGTTTGGGTATAGTTGATTCACACTCTAATTCAACTCGTACATCTACCGAACCGGTTTTCAAGGTCTCGTTTAGACGAGAACAGTCGATAACAAATAGAGGAGCTATCTTTCTAAAATCTTGTGGGCTAAGCAAGGGTGCTTGAACACGGTTATAATAAGACTGTTGAAATTTTGCATACTGTTCATATAATATAGCAAATTTTTCAGCCGAAAGTAGGTTGAATTTAAAAAAACTTTAACATCTCTCAAGTTACAGTGATCGAAGTGTGTCATATCTTTATCGGATACATTTTTTCGAGCTGTTTTCAATCCAATTATAATATATCGAGGTTTTTCAATTTGAGATGAAGTTTTGATAGCCCAAGAATGTTTTGACGTTTCAGGCAAGAGGGGATATTCATACAAATCCCAGTTCCTAAAAGCTATATGAATAGCACGATCTCTTTCCAAATATTTAAGTAAGCTCAATCTTTGTCGATCAGACACCTTAATATGAGGCATACGCCATACTACTTTAGTTATAGTAATGTTGTCTATGTACTCATTCGTATTTAATTTAACGCTATTTAAATTAGTATTGGATCGTAAAAGAATAAGTTCATGCTTGCAATTAATAATTATTTTGTTATAATCCTCAGCAAACCCAAGAATTTTGTGCAAAGGTATAGACACAGAAAATGTTCCATGCGAATTTTTTGTACCGTTGACATCCCATCCCCATAACTTAGACATCGATGCTTCGAGTTCATTCATGGATACAAGAGATTTCATAGTTGTTGTCACTCCTGCATTTTTGATTTTATTAATTTCGATTCCATTAAGTTCGTATCGAATATCTTGAAATAGATGGAGTATGGGGTTATTTGTAAAAAGGATGCTCTTTACCTCTGCTTTTGTGTCTCTATTAAATGCGGTTATAGTACCTTCTATGTATAAAGTACTTGCTGATGGTAGTACGTAAAGATCTTGTTGGTTAATAGGTATACGTATTTCATCGTTGAAATTAAAGCTTGTTACATAGGGCTTATACGAATGATATTCAAAGCTCTCGATAGAGTTGTCTATGGTGAAAGATCCCGATAGATTTAATATACTCATTTTAAGAGACCTATGCTTTTGAGAAACTGTTTGTTTTGTATTGTAAGTTGCACTTTAGGTCTTCTTTTCTTGATTGCTTGATGAGTACTAGTACTGTTTTTAAGCGGGACTGAAGTTTTATTGAAGTCTATCATTTTTTTCTAAGGTGTAAATATATCTGAATCTCTTCGCCTCGTAAATTAACCAAATTATTGTTAACGTCTAATATTCTTATTGTAATTGAACTTAAACTGTTTTGAGTAACAGGGAAATAGATAACGTTTTTTGGTGTTTCTATAATCCGATAACCAGGAGGTACATTAGGCACAAATTAGTGAATTATATGACTAGGTTTTCCATTAACAAATGAACCGCACACTATGTCACATTCAATGCGGACTATAGTTGTAGACAGAATGGAAACAGGATAAGGAGATTCTGTTAATATATTTGCTTGAATAGATTCTGCACCGAAACCGAGTAACCTACCAATAGATCTCTCTTTATCAAAATAAATGTTTTGAGAGCACAAAATAGATGTTTTTAAGGTATTATTATTACAAGTTAGTGTAAACGTACATTCTTGAAGGTGTTCTTTAAGGTAATCATCAATATCTTGAAGTTCGTATGATCCTTCAGGAATTTGAATTACTTTGTTTTTTCCATAATGTAACTTATTATTTCTATAGTCTACATTAGGTATTGAATTAAAAGTTGATATATACAACAGTCCACATTCATATTCACCATCTAGTTCAAGAGCTGGTGAATGGTTTGTTATCAGTGTGGAAGATGTTCCAGTTATCGACAAAGTGAAAGACATCATGTGAATGTTAAGCTTTTTATTGTACAAAGGTATTTAAACGGTTATACCAATATTTTTTAAAGTATTTTAGACATAAATGACCGCAATTTACAGTGTCAAACTTTTGGTAAGTAACATAATTATAGTAAATATCATAATTATTTCAATACCTTTTTAATTCTGTTGGAGGTGGAAGATCACCATAACTATTAAAATATTCGCAATAACGGTTATCTTTAACATAGGCTACCCAGTGAGTTCCATTGTTTTTAGAACTATCTAAGTTAACAATTCCGCATTCTACTCTTTAAGGACGCTTTGGTAAACTGTCTCTCATGAAAACTCCACGAAAATGTGGGATATCAGTTGAGTGTTTTAAAATGTCAATATTAGCAAGAGCGCGTCTGGGTAACCTCTCATTTAGTTTTTTGAAGTTTTTATACATAATCATTTACCATTTTTATATGGTTTAATATGCAACCCTTTTCCTAATGCAATAGATTCCATCATCCGGTTATGTCGATCTGATTCAGCTAAGTTTTTTCTTGCAGCTTTATAATCACCTGCAGCTTTATAATCACCTACAGCTTTAGCAATTCCTGCAGCTCCTCCTGCTAATGATCCTAACGCAGAAAGTCCAGCAAAGATAGGTATCAGCGGTAACAAACCTCCAGTTTTTGGAATCGGTATTAAGCGCGGTATCCGTATCTTAGTGTTGTTACCAAATACCTTTTTTGCTGCAATAAGTGCTCGATCAATGATATTACTTTTTATTTTAGGTTTCTTTTTTATTTCAGTGCGTATCTTAGACACATAACGTTTGAATGGTTTTATTCCCGCAGCAGCCTTTATTTTAGATTTCATCACTTTACTAACTAACCATGAAGCAATTTTTTCTCCTCTACTTGCATCTTTTGACTTTTTTCTCAGTTTAGCCATCTTGTAAAGTTCTAAATCAGCACGATGTCTATCCGCTAAATCAGAATATCTATCATAAGCTATATCGTGTTTCATACAAGCGTTATCTAACGCATTAATTCCTTTATCACCTCTTTGTAACCTTTTGTGCAACTTAGTGCCTGGACCACAATAATTATATCCAGGTAAGTGTAATTCAAAAGGTAAATCATTAATAGCACTATTTAAAAGTCCTCTTCCTTCCATAACCAGTATGATAATGAGAAATTCAATTTAGAGAAGGTATATTAATATAATTATACAACTGCATTTCTATCAATCCAACTATTTTCGCTATCAGCAAGCCCTAACCACTTCACATACAGTTTTCTGCCCTTTTTTCCTTCTCTATCAGATAAACATCGGGATACTTCGTTTTTTGAAGTTCTTCTTCATAAAATGTACCAAGTATAGAGTTTTTGCGTTGGTCTTCAATATGGTATGTTACAGGTTGAGTATGATTCACATGTTTGATTGTAAAAAGTTCTGTAGACCAATTCGGTGTATAACCCTTGCAAAAGTCACTTTTATACTTGCTTGAACGTACTCGGTCTCCAATCTTGAATTTATTTAATTTATGGTTCACATTGAATTGTGATTTTTGAATGTTTTGTTTTACCACGTGAAAACGTTCATTATCTAACTTTAAATTTTGTTGTGCGATGTACAGTATGATTATACGATTTAACTATATCTTCTAACGGTTTACCAATCCATTTATAGTTACCCGCGAAGCTAAAATATTTGTAGAGCTTGGATTTAAGTGTTTTTATCAGTCTTTCAATAATAGATGCCTTCTTAATTGAATATGTTGAGTAATGATTTATTTTCATGGATTTTAAGTAGCAATCAAATTCACTATTGTAGAATTCTTTTCCTAAGTCTGTCTGTAAGTTTCTAGGTATTCGTTTAGCTATTTTTATAATTAGATCGAAAGCATTCTTGACTTCCGTTTTAGTTTTAGACTTAATAGGTGTACACCATGCATACTTTGAAAATGTATCAATAACAGTTAATATATATTTATTTCCTTTGTTAACCGTATGCAATTTTTGTAAATCGATCAAATCAGCTTGCCATAAATCATCAATACCTTTTAATAGAACTGATCGTCGCTTATAATTTTTTCGTGCTGACCGATGGATCTCGTTCACTATTTGTTGTTTTGGCATTATTTAAATTTCTAAATATATTATCTATCTCCTTCTTTGTATAAAAGTTAAGTTTTAACTGAGAGTTAAGTTGTTGAATTTGATTATTTATAGTATCATACAAAGAGTCTATATACTTCTTATCGTACATGTTTTGAATATATTGATCAACGTACTGCTGGTTTACTGCATCATTAGGTGATAAAGGTTTCGCAACTCCCTTTAATTGTAAGCTCCCTTCAAAATATCCTACGTCTGTTCGAAGCAAAGCCTTGTACTTGAGGTCAGAAATCTCGTTAGCACGCAAGCGTTTATGAACATGGTGACCGAATTTGTCAATATTCATTTTTATATTGTATTGTTGCGAGTCAAAATACAATTGTTAAAAATAAAAGATGATTTCATTTATATATTATTTACTAACCCTTCTTCGCGTAATTTTTCAATGATAGATATTATTTCGTTATCTAACCCTGTATTGCCAGCATCACGTGATGCTATAAGCAGTTTTAATCTTTCGTTTGGATCATCCCAATACACATAAGAGATGTCTCTTTTTACTTTTTTCATTGATGGTAAACCATCACCAGATACATATATTTCCTCACTTACTGTACGTTGTTTGGTTAATTTGAAAAGAGGTTTTATGATGTATAAATATTTCATGCCTTTGTTGCTCTTTATAGGCTTATTTGGATCAAAGTCTCGTCTATGCGCGTTTGTTTTTAATAATAAGGTCTTGTATGAACGTTTATCGTCTTCAGTTATCACATTTAAATCAGGCACTTTCTTAAACAATAAATCGTTTAAACCTGTCGTTAAACAATAACTTTCTCCTCCCATTATTAGTTGTTCATCATACACAGAAATCGGATAAGATCCAAGCATCAGCTTACCACGTGCCGTTCGTACACCAAAAGGAATGTTTATGTTTAAATATTGTTTTTGGTAAGCAGGATCTTCACGAGGAGAAGCATATGACTCAATCGTTTTAAATGAAGTATTATTTGTTGTATCAGAATCATTTTGGTTCTCACTTTCATGAGACAAAGATCCATCTTGACTAGAGTTGCTATCGTTTGATTCGCACTCACTATTATTTAAATCAGATTCAGGTGATTTTCTCACTAGTGTTTTATTTGCTAAGTTTTCTTTCTTCCCATCTTCAGAAGGACTATAATTTAATGTTTTTATTGACTTATTCCATTTAAATCCATCGTCATCAAAACCTGCGTCACTAACATTCAAGTTGTTATCATTATTTTTAACCATTTCATTGAGAGGATCTGTAATTGGTTTTAACATTGTTTCCAGCATCATATTATTGCTAGATTTAACATCACGAATGAGCTTAACTTTTTTTCTTACTGCTTCAGCGGATCGGAGTACTTTTTGTTTAAATAATTTCTCCTCTTTCATTTTAAGATTCATGTCCGATCTAGATGGTTTCATTTTAAGTAATAAGTTCCATATATAAATACTATTCTTTATGTATTCCATTAATCTAGCATGATAAATGTATCAAAACCTTTTCTATAACATCCAGAATTTCTATTACAATCTTTATTTATAACTAAGTAATTAAAAGGTTCATTCCCAAACTTGTGCGCACATTTCACGAAACTGAGATCACGACATATCACTTCCTACGTGTTCATCATAAACATGGCGTAAATTAACATCATCTTGTTTAAAAATAATAATTAAATTGGCATTGTCTCTTATCAACTGTTTAGGTATTTTTCTATACGTTTGATTCAGATAGAAGCTATCTATATTTTTATGTCTTCCCATTGCAAAGTAATCTCGTATATTATTCTGATTTTCACATGCAACATCATCAAATATCATTATTGAATTATTGTTAGCTGCATGAGGACTTAGTATTTCATCATTTTCACTATATTTTTGAAATGAAACTGATGGAACCAACTTTAAAACTAGAAATTGATACATAGGTTGGAATAAGGTTTTAGAGTAAACGTAAACATTCTGAAAGCGCAAACCTTGTTCATGTAGCAGCAAACCAACAATTACATTCGTTTTTCCACAGTTAGATGGCCCACATATTATACAGCGAATAGTATCTGGTAAAAGTAAACCATGTCGAAAAAGACGTTTACTATGCGAAGAACAAACAATATCCAACTGCAATCTCTGAGGTTGTTTTACAAACTTCATTTTACCAATAGCCACGTGCATCAAACTTGAAAGACTTTATATAAATGAGAAATCGAGTTGAACCCATTACAATAGCATCGTCGACGGGGGGCTATGGTGTTGGTAACGGGTTTAGCACACTACATCTAATCATTCGTATGTATTGGGCGCGCGTTCCACGAAGAGAGCGAGCGAGCGAAGCGAGCGAACGAGCGTAGTGGAGTAGCGTGCCCAATACATACCTACTGCGGGGGACAACTGCCGAGGCCCGCGCCTCCTGGCTCGCATCTAGAATGCGATGTCAGCATTCTTGTTACAATGTGTCCCTACATGTGTATGGATACTGGGAAGCACTAAATCATGCTGGTATTGGCTACGTAGGTTTATTTTACTTGCAGATTTATTTACAAAATATTCGGCGTTACTTCTAAGAAAGTAACATAGCTTAAAAATATAAATCCCAGTTAGCGTAAGAAGCTTCTTTTCCCTAAATACAGATCTTACAGAAGACATAAATGGCATACGATAAATAGTGCGGTTACAATCCTTTTGTAAGATAAAAGTATATTGGATGTATAGTGTAAACTTTTCAAAATCACGATTTCCACTTGAGAACTTATCTGCGATGAATAGCATCGTTAATTTTTGTTAAACCCAACCGCTAATTACCTGCAGAAAGTGCAATGCAGTAATACAAAAACCTGTAATATAAATTACAACTTTATTGTCTTACGAATAAGGGTCAAATTGGAATTGGACACATTTCACATAAAACCTTTTAGAAATGAAATATGATAAGGACCACCTGGTCTAGCGTTTTGCAAGTGTTAGTTAGAGGGTGGTATTTATTATATTATTTTTGCTCTACATAGTTGAGTAGTGTATGAACTAAGCATGCATTAAAATTCAAATCACTATCAATTTTGTAAACGATTTATTTGCCTGTATAAAGTTTACATTGGGTATACAACCAACTTAATAATAAAATACTTCTACAGATTAGTTACCTACAACTCATCCGAACTTATGTCTGTTTCATCGTCGTCGCTACCTGAGACGTTTATTATAACAGCTGGGTGGTTGTAATTTCGGGCCATTGATTTTTCTATTTTGTGAACATGCAGACAACAGTTTTTCCAGTGTTCATTTGTTAAATCTATTGTTCTCCTTATAATTTGAAGCACGCCTTCACTAAACTTCGGATCGTTGTTATACTTTCGTACGTTTCTGTTTAAGCTACTCCACATTAGTTCGATGGGATTCAAATTGCAGTAGTAAGGCGGCAATCGTAGAACTTCGCAATTCTTGAGTTTTGCTGTTTCATCTACATGATATTTTTTGGCAAATGAATGTTGTTTTATTATCTTCAATAGATCCTCTTTCTTTGCCTTTGCAGGATAATTAATATTGTTCTTGTTTAAAAACTCCTGTATTTCTCCTTTTCTCGATTGTGTGCAAGGTATTAATTCTTTCTGGCGTGAATGGTATGAAGCATTGTCCATGACGATCACACTTTCTTCCGGTACGTTTGGTAATAGTTGGTCTTTGAACCACGTTTCAAAAAGTGCTGCGTTCATGTCCTGATGATAATCGGCACTGCAGTTGGCGACATTTTTTGCAGACAACATTAACGCTCCGTTCACCCATCCATTTTCAGAACCTGCGTGTAATATTATTATTCTTTTTCCTCGTGATGCAGGCACATTCAGTGCACATGTGTTGCCATCATTTTGCCAGCCTTTTTTGGAGACGTCATGAGTATCGTACCAAGTTTCATCTAAGTAGATAATTTGTTTTCCATTCTCACGATGTTTTTGAATTTGCTTTAAATATTTGTCACAAAGGTCAATCAACCTCGGTGAATCCATGATCACTTTTCTTTGATTTAATGTTTTGTACTCAAACCCCATGTCTTTCAGTATATGTACGAAGTACGTCAAGCTGTATGGGAAAACGGCACCGTCCTTTGTTAATTCCTTATATATTAAGCCGACGGTAGGTGATACGTTTTGCCTATAGAAGTTGTCAACAGTTCTACAAATAAAATCCTCTGTGAAATTGTCGATTCTTGCAAACTTTTTTTTATTTCGGGTTAGTTCTGTTGGCCTTCCTTTTTTCACAAGTCTTCCGACAGTGTTTTCAGAAGTGTTTGTCAATTGTGATGTGCGTCTAATAGCTCCATAAGGGCCTATTTCTCGTAGAATCACTTTGTAGACATATAAAACAACTTCTTGAGCAGCCGGGTGCAAATGCTTTTTCCGTAATGGTGTATGTTCACCGACACAGATAGGACTGTAGTTGGATGAAACTGTCGGATGAGGGCAGGATAGATGTCCTTCACAGGGTGTGATGATGGGGTTGTTGGAAGGGGCTTCCGATGAAGCTCCAGCTTCACTCACCCAAGTGCGAAACATAGTAACTATCACTCACTATTTCCGCTTAATCAAAGTCCAAATACGTAGCCGGGGTCGTTATCGAGTTTTTACACTTTATCACAACAAGTCCCAATCGGTAAGTAATCAAAATCCAAAAAGTAGGCCAGATGTCAATTGTAAGAAATATCGAGAATATAATACAATGTAGCTAACGTTGCCGGTACTTGGTAGCGACTGAAGCTCGCACAATATCCTCAAATCGATAAGAAATCTGTCCCCACTTTTATACCCACCTACGTAAGTTGCAAAAATTAACACAAGTTACAATAATCAAATCATCCTTTAACTAAAATAAACAGACACATGGGTGACCACGGTACTTAATTTCAAAAGGTTATACGTTAAGTGCATGCTATGACAATTTGAACTTTATTGCCAAAGGAATGCTGTTGTTATTCATAAAACATCTTGTTTATGGTATTTATTTCGTGTAGGTATTTAGCGGTTGGGTTTACAAAGGATAACAATGCCATTCATCGGGCGGATAAGCTTCAAGTGGAAATCGTGATTTTAAAAAGTTTACACTAGAAGTGGAATTTTCCCAGTAAATGATAAGTGAGCTACGGATAGATATTTCCAAAATATGCATTTCTAGTAATTTCTTCTGAGCACGTTTCAGATAGTATAGATAAGGCTTAGCTTTTGAGACGATATACTTTTATTGATTTTTTCTACATGCGATTTCCAGTTTAAGTTTGGATCTATGTTTACTCCTAGGAACCTAATACTGTCTACTGTTTCAATGGCTATGCCTGCATTACTAATATTCAAAGTTAACGGCATTGTCTTGTAGTTCCTAAACTGCATTAACTTTGTCTTTGTTAGATTTACATTTTAGTTTAGTTTGACCAGCCATTCGATAATATTTTTTAATATACAATTTATATTATGCTCCAGATTTGTGGCATTCGAGCTTTCATCGGAAAATAGTATCGTTACATCATCGGCAAATAGTACGCAAGGCTCATTTACGACCTTCGGGAGTTCATTAATGTAAAGCAAGAACAAAAGAGGCCCAAGAACGCTCCCTTGAGGCACACCAGCATTAACTAACTCGTATTCAGATTGATATTTTTCAACTGTTTTGGTATCTTTGCAATACTTTGAAAAAGTTGTCTGTTGTTGCCTATTACAAAGGTAGTTTTTTGCCTACATTTTCTAGCTGCTTTACTACGACCTCATGCATGACACAGTCAAAGGCCTTAGACATATCTATAAATAAGGCCACACATAATTGTTTATTATTCATTTTATCCCAAATATCCTTGAAAATTCTAAAAGTAGCTAAGGAGGTGGACTTTCCTTTTTGAAAACCATATTGGTTGGGACTCAAAATCTCATGTGCATTAAAGAAGTTAATGAGCCGCTTATAAATAACTTTCTCGAATATTTTAGAAAAATTAGACAACAGGGCTATGGGTCTATAATTGTTTATATCCTCCTTCGCACCTTTCTTGTATAGTGGTTTAATGATGGCTTTTATTAACTCATCGGGAAAAATGCCAGTTTCTAACGAGAGATTAATTATAAATGTAAGAGGCTGTACAATGTATTCTCTACAGGCCTTTATATCTTTCACTGGTATGTCATCGTATCCAGAACTTTTTTTAGATTTTAATGAATTTATGATTTTCCTGATTTCTTCTGAATCAACAGGCATCACAAACATGCTGTTGCACGACTGGGGATCAATCGGCTTATATTCCGTAGGTTGAGCCTCAGTCTTAGAATTCAGGTTGATAAAAAACTTATTGAATTTAGTGGCCATGTTCATTGGATCAGTAACAATATTACCATCGTCATTGATCATCTCAATCGTGGGGCTAATTAAATTATTTAAGCAAGCGACCTATAAGTATTTTACTATTTTCATCAACAAATTAAGCATTTACATTTAAAGAAGTGATATTTGATGAAGTGTAACTGCTGTTGATGATCAGAACAGAACTCTTCAACGACGCATAGTTTACGTTAGGAGATTTGTCCTCTTCGCTGTGTTTGTTAAGCAAGTTAGATTGTCAAGAATTTTTTTTTCATATCATTGGATGAATCTAAGAGTACGCCATCTACAATAATCTTTCACCGGCCTCCCCCATAGAAGAGTCGGTTTTTTTTTTTAATATTTAAATTTAGCTCCTGGTTATCGTATCTAAAGTGAAATAATAGAACGTGCGAACGTAGCGATGTGAGTTCTTAAATTCAACTTCTGTCACTTGGCTACCGGCACGCCCTGCACTTCGGTGCTTATTTTTATTTTTGATATTTTGTTCCGCAATCAAACACATTTCATCTAGCCTGTCCTAGTTGCTGTGATTTTTTGTATTTGCCAGCTAAATCTTCTTCTTGCGCAGATAACATAATGTTAATTCTCTGACACTGTCTCCTTATCAGCATAATAGCTAACCGTACCAACAAAGTGTGGAAAATGCGACTGCGATGCAGATCACACCTAATGAAAGAGCCGTCACCATTAGCCAAAAATTGTGTAACCGTTTGGTTACCTATATTGTTTATGTGAAGGATAGGTGCAATTTCATGTTCAAATAATTAAACACATTTTTCCACAAAGTTGCACAGATTTAAATTAGGGTAAGTCGAGGATTGTCTATCCGCCTACCACTCTCTCAGTTTAACATAAATGAAACTGGGGTCATTTGGATTCTCGGCAGTCAGAGATTTCTTACACTCACACATTATGCGTTTTTAAAATTGCCCTAGCCAAATAGCCACTGACATACACAACAGCTTGGACCTCGACGGTTATCAAGTCTTTTGCAATATCATCCTGTTCATCATCATCATCCGGTATATGAAGTTCAAATATATCTGATTCCGGGTCATCATTAGAGTATGAAGATCTGGGATACAATTCTTCTTTGTTTCCCGGATCTTCGTTCTCTTTGTTGTCGTTTGGATGTTCGCCTTCACTAGATTCGAACCCAAAAACTAAATCGTGTAAGTTAGACAGTAAAATGTTCGCGTCATTTTGACAATTTGCGCCACGACTATGCGGAGCAGACATTCCTGACAAAATAGACGTTTTGAGTGCGGCCACGAATGATGAGACAGTGGGATGTCGGTTTGTGGGGCTGTGTTGTCGTAAGACACCGAACAAGTTCTCTAAACAGTCCTGGTTCAACTGGCGCAGATTTAAATATTCAAATCCGAGCCGTTGAACCTCGGACCAAATGTCTCGTAAGGAGAAATAGAAATAGAAATATTTATTTGCCAGAATACGTACACAAGGTGTTATTAAAATATTTTAAGGAACAGTATTCAGTCGACTCAACATCAGCATGCAATTTTTTTTACAAATATGTACACAATGGTACTAATCAGCTAAATTAACATTCATCAATGATACAATTAAAATTATACAAAATTAAATAATGAATTAAGATGTCAAGTAAGAATTTAATACATTAAATGAAATTAAAAAAATAAATTACATATGTCACATTCAGGTCAGCTACTATACCTAATCAATTAATCATCCCATTTAAAATATTCCTTGATGCTGTAAAAACGATGGTCATGTAGCCATTTGGTTAATTCTGTCTTAAACATTTTGCCTTGTAACATTCTAAGCTCTTTTGGGAGCTTATTAAAAATTACAACACACATATTTACTGCATTCCTCTTGTATATGTCAGAATTACAAGGAGGATGGTACAGTAGGTATTGATACTGACTTCGGAGCTCTCTTGCTGACATGACTTCGCGTTTTATGAAATACTCCGGGTGGTTACTTGTAAAAAGACAAACTTTTAAAATATACATACATGCTAATGGAAGAATTTTATATTTTTTGAAAATAGGTCTACAGGTTTCGTCAAAACTAACACCAGCTAATGCTCGTACGCAACCTTTCTGGACAATAAAAGCCCTCTGGATGTCAATAGAATTACCCCAAAGTAGAAGCCCGTAATTAAGGGTGGATGCCACATATCCGTGGTAGGCTGCTAACGCGGCCTGAGTGGAAATCGTGTTCTTTAAATTTCTCAAGGCAAAAACAAATCGCGATAGTTTGGAACATACTATGTCAACGTGATATGTCCAGTTTAAATGTTTATCAATAACCAAACCTAGGAATGTGGCACTATGAGATTCTACAATTTGAGTGTTATTAATATTAATGGTAAGATTAGAAAATAATGTTGAATTGGGATGATGAAATTGAGTGAATAATGTCTTATTTAGATTTATATTAAGGCTGTTATATTGTACCCATGTACTTACATCTACAAGTGATTTATTTATGTCCGATTCATATGAATTAATGTCAGTTCCCTTTACTATTAAGGTCGTATCGTCCGCGAAGAGTATACACCTTTGTGATGTTGATTGGGGCAGATCGTTAATAAATAATAAAAACAATAATGGACCTAAATTACTCCCTTGTGGTACTCCCGTCTCATTGGCACGATATGGCGACCTAAACTTTATCTTTAAAAGATTGCTACCTTCTGTGACCATTCTTGATATTTCAGTGCACTGAGTTCTGTCACTCAGATAACTTTTCATCCAATCGAGAACATTGCCTCTGAGTCCATAGCCTTCAAGCTTAGAAAGGAGTTTCAAGTGATTTACACAGTCAAAGGCCTTGCTCATGTCAAGAAAAATAGATGTCACTGGTAATTGGTCATTATTAGCCTCTGATATGTCCTTAATAAATTCAAAGCAGGCCAATTCTGTTGAGCGCTCCTTACGAAACCCAAATTGGTCTGGCGATAATATTTTGTGTAAAGTTAAATAGTCACTAAGTCTCACAAACATAGCTTTTTCAATAACCTTTGAAATAACGGGAACCAATGTGATGGGCCTATAGTTGTTTGGGTCTTTCCGGTCACCTTTTTTAAACAGGGGCTTTACAATTGACACTTTAAGTTCTTTAGGAAAAAGACCTTGAACAAATGAGAGGTTAATCAAGTGCGCCACGGGACGACATAAATGTAGGGCGTTACTTTTAAGTAAAATCGTTGACATATCGTCATAGCCACAAGACTTGCTGGTTTTCAATGACATAATCAGGTTAAACACTTCTTGGTCATCAACAGGCCTTAAGAACACGGAGTTAGCTTGATTATTTTTACCATTTATTTTATGTGTTCTAATACTTGATGCATGATTATTAATAATATCTATGAAAAAGTCATTAAAAATGTTACAGATGTCTTGAGGATTATTGTATGTCACGTTGTTATAAGTCAAAGAGTTAATGTCATTATCATGGTCATTGGAAGAACTGTAATTATTAATCAAATTCCAAGTCGCTCTACACTTATTTTTGTTTGAATGTATGTATTGATTATTGCGCAACTGCTGAGATTTATGTATACATTTTTTCAACATGCGGCTATACTCCTTAAAATGAGTTTTATTTTGCTTATTGTAATTATTTTTAGTCCTAGACATAATGTATAACTTGCGTTTTACATGACATGATTTTTTTATTCCTTTAATGAGCCATTTTAAATGTTTACGGTTGTTACTAACTCGTATTTTTATTAATGGAAAGCAGAGATTAAAGAAAAGGCACATTAAATCATAAAACAATGTGAAGGATTCCTGTAGGTCATTTACACTTAATACTTCAGAAAACCATAAAGCCGCCATGCATTGCTTAAACTTACGTATATTGTCACTGCTAAAATCTCTTTTGTGTTCAAACCAAGTAATAAACGATTTAGTTTTGTTTACATTGACAGTTAAAAATTGAGCAGTGTCATGGTCAGATAAAAAGAGACTGCGTGTAAAAGCTTCTACTCGCTTCATATTTGAAGCTATTTGGTCTAAACAAGCGTTAAGTCTGGTTGGTGTGTTAATATGAAGCTCGAAACCATAGCTCAGTAAAGTACTTTTAAGATCTTTTGCAAACGACGTGTCCTTTAGTATATCTATATTCCAGTCGCCACATAATATTATTTTCTTTTTTCTAAACTTAGTAGTTAATTGAAAAAGCAATTTTTCAAGTTTATGAAGGAATAATCCCACATGGGCTTTGGTGTTCTCCGGTATTCTGTATATAACTATTACTAAAATGTTCAGTCCCAGAATTTCTGTCCCACAACATTCAAAAAAATGGGCTGAGGCTAATTCAGGCAAAAATGCAATCGGTTTGACATCCAATGTTTTCCTAACGAGGATAGCAGTGCCACCTCTGCCCTTCTCTCTACAATAAGATGAAACGAGCTTTAAGTTATTAAGTTTTATATTATTTTCACAGTGACGTTTAACAAAAGTCTCGCTGAGGCATAGTACATCGATTTCTTGCTCGTTATTAGATAAATCGTGTAGCGATATTTGTACTAGGTCGAGCTTACTTAACAGACCTCCTATGTTTTGATGCATAATTATAAATTTCTGCGTATCCGAGGGGTATGTGGTTTCCTTGTGAACGAAAAAACTCAAGTGACTTGTGAGTGGAGTTATGATCCATACATGGACTTGAAGAGTGAAGCGATCTATTATCCCCATCAACAGTCAAAATTAGCTTTGAAATGTCATGAAAAATCGTTTTCATTGCAAAGCTATTTACCCTACCCGACCTATACTTAAACATACTATGGTCATAATTAAGATGTCGGTTGCTGTCAAGGAGGTATGCATATTCATGCTCATAGTTGTCAGTATACAATAAATGGTTAAATGTTTCTAGCCTTCTGTTATATACATTACTATAATAATTATTTTTAAATGTTGGGTAACAAATAATTATATTTGTATACTGCAAGCGCTCCAAACATTTTCTTATGTCAAGAATTAAATCTACATAGTTTTTTGTTTTGTTAAAATCTTCTTCCCCTATGAATATTATACAATAATCCTGTTTAGTGTATCCCAAGAGCTTATTTTCTAAGTTATGCAGCAAGTTACAAGTCCCGGCGGCAGGGTATAAGTAGTGACAAATATCATATTCAGAACCTAATTCGTAATGGGCGACATTAGTAATTCGATTATATACATTAGAACTCAGAATACATATTTTATTTTTCTTTGAGGCTGATTTATCTCTGTGCTCGCGGTTGGTAGCGCCATCTAGCGGAAACTTCGGAGAGCTTGTTGCTTTCAGCGCTGGCGCGGGGATTTCCGCAGTCTGCGGTGTCTGCGGTGCGGTGCTCAGGGATGAAGGGACAGCGGCTCTACCGGCTATAATCGAAGATGTCGTTAGTTTAGGCTGTTGATTAGTGATTTTTCCACTCGATAATGTTGCTGGGTATTGTTTTTTGTCCTTATCTGGCGTTGATTCCATCGTGACTATGGGTGAAAATGATGATAAATTTTTATCGAGGCTGCTTGTGTCTTGTTCTAAACCCTGCTGGGCAGTAAAATCGCTATTTATCTTTGAGCTTGAGTAGGTTTTGAGCTGGTCCTGATCAATATCACTGTCGTTTTGGGACAGGTTTAATTTTGACTTCATGAGGCTGGCTCTACGTTTTTTGCTAGAAGATGTTTTCCCGCTTGATTTACATATGTTTGTGAGTTTGCTAATTTTATTAGAATATCCATTTATAGTAGTTTTTAAAGATGAATTTTCCATTAAGAGATTCTCAATTTCCTGTTCTGCGCTCTTAAGTTTTTCTTCTAGGTCTATAATTTTCAGCTTCATATTTTTCAGTTTTTCACAATCACTTTCAAACATGTCAGGGCAGCTTTTATTTATTTGACTGTTATTTACACTGGCTAGAGCAGATGATGACGTGGTGTCGTGATCCTCAAGGTCTGATAACGATGCGAAGGAATTGTGCGTTGATATATTCACAACACTTTCTTGACTAGGTGTTACATCAAGTTCAGGAGTTTTATCGGATTTTTTTTCGGGTACTAATTTCTTCTGTTGCACTCTAAGTGTGATATTTTTGGCGTCGGCGCTTTTCACTATACTTTTAGGTTTTTTTCCCGATGTTTGATTTGGGGTTTTAGCACAGCACGTACGGCACACCCATTTTTCCCTACCGCTAGCTGACATCAAAGAAAACATTTTATAGGATCGTCCTGCGCATTTTAAGTCAAATACCTCGTTGCATTTTGCGCATTTGAGAATGTCCTTTTTGTCTAAGCAATCGCCACATTTACTGCATACTAGCGCCATATTACGGAATAATCCTGAATCCTAATAGGGCTTAAAGTTTTAAGTAGTAACTTTATGTGGTAGTTCTGCGACAAGTTCTTAGATGGCGCTGTAGTCAAATTTTATTTATGATTAGTATTTAATCGATGAAATATTGGCTATTATCAAAAGTTCATCACCAATTTACACTCACAAAGTACATTTTCGACTTACTTTTATACACTGTGCACAATTAAATGCATAACAATCAAAATAATGAGTCACGGTTACGAATATTTGTCAGTTTCGGTCAAAAAATTCACTAGTGACTCATCAGTTTTAACACAAAGATTTGGTCCAATTTACACAGCATTTTGCAGAGATAACACTAACACGTCATAGTTTTAGTCCAATGAGCACTAATAACTGCACTGTTGATTATATTTGCACTTAAAGCTATTTTTTTACGAATTTAATTGATGGGTAAGGTAAGTATATGAAGCAGTTACAACATTGGGTGTGTCCCATAATACTATGCCTATGCATAAAGTTGTGAGGTATCCCTGAATACACCTCACGTTTTTGGCTGTAGAGCCTTTTTCTTTTTGAAAAGAAACGGTTTCAAGCAGCTTTCTAAAACTAGTCCTTTTTTATATGCTCTGATTTTTTAGAGACGTTTTCCCGAATACCCGGTTTAACATCATCTGGTCTGGACGGACCATTCGTCCAATCGAACAATTGGTCTAATTCCTGGATCATTTCCCCAGTTTCATATAACTCTTTTTATTGTAATGGGTCTTGCTCTACAAGAGACATCATTTTTAAAACAATGGCCACAGAGTTACTTAATGCTTGTGCCGCATATTTCACTTTTATTTTTGCCCTGTATTTTGGGTTGACCTGATTAGGACAGATTTTTGTCATATATAGCATATTTCACTTATTAAATGCTTCGATTTTTTTAATATGTTTCCATTATAATGTCTTTCCTCCCATTTTCATTATTCCGTAATTTAAAATATTATTCCGCATTGACTTAAAAAGATGCGGTACATCGTAAATGATATGGACTTTCTTGTCTCCCACATTAAAATATTTTTTTATAAATTGGCCCTGCTCAGAAGGACAACCGTCTTTTAAAATGTTAACGGCCCCCATATTACGGGTCCCTGGTCACAAACTGTGGCGAGTACATTAAACCCTGTCTCATTTACGGCGTGTACGACTGTCCTAATCAGTTCAGCGAGTTTTTGCGATGATATCGTACCCTTAACAAAATAGAATGCCCGAGGTTGTTTAAATTTCCGACGGATACCTTGGAGCATGAAAACTAAGGCATGGTCAGCCAATAAAGCGCTCCGTTCATCATGGCCCAAGTCTGTGTATCCGTCTACATTATCCTTTCTTACATTGTAGTTCACTCGCGGTTTAAATGCCATTTCATCAAATAGTAAAGTGCAATATCTGTCCATTTTGTAGGTGGCCGCAGTTTTACGTAAATGCTCCAAAACTTGTGTACCTGGGTTCATTGGAACTTTAAGAAAAATATTTTGAAGCGTTGTCACGCTGAGTACTGGCACCAAATGCTGCAGATATCTGTAAGCCTTGGGAGACCTCTTAAAGATGGCCAAACACGATATCTTATATTTAGTTGTCCATCGGCGACGTCGGGGTTTTCGTTTTTGGTTTTGAAGTGCTAATGAAACAATTTCTTTTAGAAATGGCGAATCCAAATTTTCCATTAACTTAGCATTTTTGTTCATCGACTTTATACTTGACTTAGTTTCTTTAGCTGCTTCAGCAATTCTTTCGTCGTTGTATTGCAACCTGCAAACAAGACAAAATTTATTGTTAATACTTATATCTTATATGTAATCTTACGCTAAGCTATTTTTTATACCACGACGGGGGCAAAAAAGCATAGCTTCACTTTAAGCTCACGTTTTTTAAATCGAATATTGCTCGACATGTTTCGCTTCATTACGAGGAGCTTATTCATGAGCCATTCGCGTTGGCTAACCGACGAAGACATGTCGAGAAATATTCGACTTAAAAAACGTGAGTTACCCGTTATTATTTATTTTTTATATTATATTATATTATTATAGTTATTATAGTTTTGTGTTTAAAATACACCTTGTTTAAATTTTATTAAGATACGTTTTATGGTTTCCGAGCGAAATGACTGTGACATACGGACTGACGGACAGACAGACATGACGAAACTATAAGGGTTCCGTTTTGCCGTGTTGTCTATGGAACCATGAAAATGGACATAATTAAATACTATCTGTTGTCGCGGCATCGCGTGGTGGAGAAAAAACTACCCTAAATGTTGCTCGGGCTAAATGAAGCAAACGGGCGGTGAAAAGAGCATACGAGGGAAAACCGACTGGGCGCCGCCCGGTCGGTCAGCCCAGGTATCGATGGGCGGATGTGGTGGATGCGGATCTGTGCGAGCTCCAAGCTGGCGACTGGCGAGAGACTGCACAGGACCGGGATCAGTGGCGAGCAGTCGTGTTGGAGACCAAGACCCACTTTGGGTCACTGCGCCAGAGGAGTAAGTAAGTAAATGTTGCTCCGGGGTATAAACTTTCATGAAATTCTGTGCAGTAGTTAATGCGTAGCTTCACTTTAATTACTTACCAGTCCTTTTATTTGTCTGCTTCGTTTTTCGACTCTCTGAAGCAAAAGCTGATCCCCCCCCCCACTACATTCAGGCAGCTCATATATAAAACGGGGGCGCTTTGTTGGAATAGGACCTAAAATCAAATAGGTAATCTCCGTTATTATCCCATCTAGATACGCGGCAGCGTGTCAAGCCAAGTTCGAAGAAAGAGAACTGGCGACGCAGCGGCCGTGTGTTATATTACACGAACCATTTGGAGTCACTTTTGACCCCTGTGTAACTCAAAATGTATTAAACATAAACATATGAAATTTTGTACATTTATTAAGACCCTTCAGGCTAACTAGAATCCCAAATTTCATGTATATATCTCTATGGGTTATTGAGATACAAACATCTAAATATCGGGATTTTTCTAACTGACTGATTGACCTAAAATCAAAAACCTAACCCACTCCAGATGACCTAGCAAGTTGAAATTTGGCATCCAGCTTCGTAATTATGTCTTGACGAAGCTAAGATCATGAAACAGTAATACTAATATTATAAATGCGAAAGTGTGTTTGTCTGTCTGTTTGCGTCTGTTACCTCTTCACGCTTAATGCGGTGGGCTTCGATTAAAATATTAATAGTCACTATATTTACTTCAGCAACTTACCAGGCTCTTGATTAGTTGCTTTTGTTTTCCGACTTTGTGAAGCAATTACACAAGTCCCACTCGACCCTGACATTTCGTCTGTTAGACGTGGGCGTTTAGCTGGTATTGGGGCTGAAATCAATAATACTTACATCAATCTTTATACATGAATCTATATCCATATCCGTACTATAAGTGCTATCCATACTAATATTATAAATGCGAAAGTGTGTCTGTCTGTCTGTCTGTGTCTGTTACCACTTCACGCTTAATGCGGTGGGCTTCGATTAAAATATTAATAATTACTATATTTACTTCTCAACTTACCAGGCTCTTGATTAGCCGCCTTTGTTTTCCGACTTTGTGAAGCAACTATACTAGTCCCACTGGACCCTGGCAGTTCGTCTGTTAGATGTGGGCGTTCAGCTAGTATTGGGGCTGAAATCAATAATAATTACATCAAAATCCTTTAAAAGTCTAATGACATATATTTATCTCCGTTAATAGTTATCTTCTTCGTCGTTTAAGGTGCAGCGTGACAATTTATATATCGGGGAAATTTCAACTAAATCGAAATACATATTTTCCTGCCCCAGGCATTTTAGAAGTTATTTAGACATCAAGGCCGCTGTTGCCTCTTCAGTCGGTTGCCCGACTGGTTGTTATGGTTATACCGCCATTGCTCGATCGCCAGAGCCTCGAGTGTTATCCAGCAGGGAGCACCACGGTTTCAATACACTCGATCGCTATACATTGGTTTTATTTATAAAAGTTTTCTACCCACTGTTTTGCAGTTTAATTTCTTCTTACATTTTACAGGAATTGCATGCATAGAGAACATCCGTAACTCAGGAACTTGTGTCCGTGATAAACACACAGATAAATGACCTGACCAGGATTCGAACCCGCGACCTCATGCGTCGTAGGCAGGGTCACTACCAACTAGGCTAGGAGGCCGTTGTAAAATGTATAGTAGCTAATTTTGAGTAAATAAAAAACCGGCCAAGTGCGAGTCGGAATCGCGCACCGAGGGCTCCGTACAAACCTGTAGAAATATGCGGCTTAAATTGCTGTTTCTTTTGATTGCGTTGACAAGTTAGAAGAAGAAAATGAAGATAGAAGTTTGATTTTGTTACAGCTTAAAGGTATTATATATGAGTATTTGATATGAATTTCAATTTAATACCTCTACGCGTTCATGAGGAAAGGGGTAAATAGTAACTTTAAAATGATTAAAAATATTTTTATTATATGATGTAACTAAAAATTTACGGTTTTCGCAATTTTTCCTTTATCTATGCTATAAGACGTTGCTGCGTACCAAATTTCAAGATTCTGAGTTCACGCTAAGTACCCTGTAGGTTTTGATTCCCTTGCGAGTTTCGAAAATTTGCGGCATAAACGGCTGTATCTTTTGATTGCGTTGGCTTAGAAGTTTGATTTTTTCACAGCTCCAAGGGACAGTTAGTAGGGTTTTCTCTCAGTACAAAAGTGAAAAAATTGTGCGCATCGAAAAAAAGTTGTGAATATTTTTTAGTATTGGAGGTCCAATGGAGGTAAAAATCCATATTTAAAAAAAAGTTCTGCGGAGAGGAAAAACACTCAAAAAAAATTATTTTCTAGAACGTTGTCTAAGTAATAAATATAATTTATTTTTAAATAAAAAAAATATCATAAGGAAGCATATTTAATGCAATTTTGATATATATACAATTTTAAAGCTTTTATTATACAAAAACTACGCGAAAAAAATCATTCGTATCGTGGTGTATATGTTTTCTCCATAGTAAGTATCGAAGATCATTGTGTAACGTGAACATCCGGCATGTCGGACCACGTATAATAATGGAGGGTTCCGTACCTACTTCGAAAAAAACTAATATCAAAAGGTCATTTCATCAAGATAAGTCTTATAAATTCCAAGTAAAATGGACGGATGGAAAAGTGACTTACAAATGGACGGACAGATGGACGGACAGACGGACATGACGAAACTATAAGGGTTCTATTTTAAAATTTTAAAATAGAACCCTTAATTGCGACGCTATTATTTACGAAAGTATTAGTTTTATCCAAATATTGTTTTAGAAGACCCTTATACTTTTTGAAAGACATATCCAACGACACCCCACATGATAGGGGTGGAGCGAAAAAAAAACCACCCCCCACGTCATGTGTATGGGACGTACCCCAAAAGAACAATATTTTTTCAGATTATTTCACCGATTTCAAGTTTTAAAAAAAGGATGTTCTCAATTCGGTTGTATGTTTTATTTTTAATGTTTGTTACTCCATAACTACGTCATGATGTCTGAACCGATTTTGAAAATTCTTTTTTTGATTGTAAGTATTTATATGCAGATTGGTCCCGTTTTTGTCAAAACGCAGTTCTGATGATGGGATCCATGAGGAATCGAGGGAACTCCTCAAATCTGAAAGGCATACATACAGTGATTTTTGTTTTTATAGCAACAAATCAAGCATTTTCATTAAAAAAAAGTGACATTTGATGAAGTGGAACTGTTGATGATCATTGAAACGGAACTCTTCAACAAAGCATAGTTCACGTTTGGCGATTTGTCCTCTTAGCTGTGTTTGTTAAGTAAATTAGATTTTCACGACAATTTTTTTTATTTCATTGTATGGAATCTAAGTGCAACATCTACAATAATCTTTCACCGGCCTCCCCCTTTGAAGTCGGTTTTTTTTAATACCTACTCTTACCAAATTTCAGTTTGCTAGTCTAACCATCACTGAACAAAGCCGGGGACGGACAGACGGACATGGCGAAGCTATAATGGTTCCTAGTTGACTATGGAACCCTAAAAATTAAAACCATTACAAGCTTTCAGTATTTCTGCTGGCATCAGCGACATGAACTTGCAAGATTCCTTCGTGTTCTGTTGCAGCATTAAACAAATGTGTCAATTAATTTATTTTAAAATGCCTGGCCTAGCTCAATAAATTTATTTTAAAGTCAACTTACTCATTATATTTTGGGTTGTCGCCGCCATATTCTGCATTTTGGAAGATGAGGCAATCGCAGGTGTTGCTGTACAGTCCTCCATAGGTGTAGGAGCTGAAACTGAAATATAAGAAGGTTATATTGCTTTTCATGGCATCTCGCTAAGTGTGGTAAGGCACGTTCAGCGAATGTCATCTCGCTCAAATCTGGAGCAGAGCCCGACTGGGAAAGTACCTCCACCGTACAGAAAACCACAGCCAAATAGCATTAGACCCTACTCATAGTGTTGTGTTCCTGCTGGTGAGTAAGGTTGCCAAAGAGCTCAAAGAGGACCCAGTGTGTAGACGACGAGGGACCTTCTTGTTCCTTTAGCTTGCTTTTTGTAAAGGGTCGGCAGCGCACATGTGACTCCTTTGGAGTTGCAGGCGTCCATAGGTTTACGGTAGCTGCTTACCATCAGGCGAGCCGTATGCTTATTTGCTACCGTTGTGGTATTAAAAAAAAATACTTGAGAAAAAACGAGCACAAAAGTAAACAGTTACAACAAGCTTTTGCTCTCCAATCTAGGTTTATAAAGGATAATTTGTTGAATTATTTTATTAAGAAAAAGGTAATTTTTTTTTCAGTTTGTTTACACATACCTTTGCTTGCAACATGTTGAGGAAAATCTTTTAGTTGATGGTCATTCAATGGTTGTGCAGAGAGCAGCAGCTTTTGGGTAAGCCCTTTTTTCAGGCGGTTGCCTTTTTTGTTAGTCTTTTGATTTGAAGTGATCTCCACAAACAAAACGTACTTGGTGAAGCTTTTCAATTGGTACATGCACTAGATCTTGTTTACCAACAATTTGAACCCAAGTTTTACACCTGCAAAAAATCACAATTCAAAAACCAAGTCGAGCCATAAATGGTTACAAAGTTAATTGACCCTAGAGACTATAATTTCAAAGTTAATTAGATAGCTAGATAAAAGTTATTATAGATATATGTTATTCAATCAAATACAAACATTGAAAACCTTGAAAAAATAATCAACCCAGTTGGACTTGAACCAACATCGATACGCCTTACCGGGGCTCGATATCGCTTTACCAATTAAGCTATGGGTTCAGTTACCGAGCTGACGAAATTCTCAATGCCTTCAATCATCTTTTTGCATTTATTTTTACATCGACTTTATAGCAGCCGTAAGCGACATCTAGGTGCCAACCACTAGAGTTAGATACCCTTCCCGCCGACCCTTTTTACAAGTGTCACAACGGAAATAACAGATGGCGCCTGCTATCAACTCATAATTATTTTACATGTTTTAAAGTGGGTATTCCACTCATACATTAGTATGTTATTCAATCAAATACAAACATTGAAAACATTGAAAAAATAATCAACCCAGTTGGACTTGAACCAACATCGATACGCCTTACCGGGGCTCGATATCGCTTTACCAATTAAGCTATGGGTTCAGTTACCGAGCTGACGAAATTCTCAATGCCTTCAATCATCTTTTTGCATTTATTTTTACATCGACTTTATAGCAGCCGTAAGCGACATCTAGGTGCCAACCACTAGAGTTAGATACCCTTCCCGCCGACCCTTTTTACAAGTGTCACAACGGAAATAACAGATGGCGCCTGCTAGCACGGTTATCATGTTCCGACTTAACTCGTGCCATAATGCACAATCCGTTTGCAGTTGTGTCTCTTTTTCTATGGCCTCCCTCCCGGTCAGTCACTTTTTCAGTCATGTGGGCTACATACTCGACCTATAAAAAAAATTATAGGAATAAATAAAAATAATAACTATCAAACTATTTTATATACACGGTGCCCGCGAGGAAACGGAAAAAAATAAACACGCATTCCTGAGGTCATAAGAAGAAAAAAACATTATACAAGTTTAGGTGAATTCCGCCAAAAAAAATATTTTTGTTTTGTTTTGACTTTTCGAATGTTTTTATACATAATAAGTAAAATATTCTTGGAAAAATGATCGATTAATATGAATTTGTTATTTTTTTTCGTAAAAACTAGTTTATTCAAAGTGTTTCTTGTCACTTTGATATCTGTCAATGAGGACGTCTAGACTAGGCCTCATAGTGGTGACATTGCCATCAAAACGGGGTTTTGCACTGAAATACAATAAAATTTTTTTTTTAAATTGGTATTAACTCTGAAACTAGGCGAATTTCAAAAAAGTTTGTATGACATTTTTATCTCTAAATACAATCTAGAATATACTGTTAAAATCTTTCCGATTCCTCGCGGGCACGTAGTAGAAACGAAATTTGTAAAAATTCCCTCAGGCGAAACTAGAACTCACGATTATTGGATACCAGCCCACCTGGTTAACTGATTTACCGACAAGAGTGGACAACTCGATTTTTTTATTTTCCTCTAAGGTGGTATGTGTCACATAGAAGCAAAACTATTTTCACCTTGGGCGTTAACACTTGAATCCCTCACTACACTCAGTAGTCTGCTTTATAATTCTATGATGGACTTAGTCGCAACTTTTGGGATTTAATATAGGCCCTCGCCTTAAATATATCATTTTGCTCCCTTGTTACACAATCTACTACTTATTGATTTCTATTCGAAACGGGTTCAATTGGCATAAAAAATATAACGCAATTTACTCGCTCGCGTACATTTTTCATAAATTTGTATGTTGATCGCCCTTACATCCTTAATTAAAATGTAGCATCGTGAGATCTAGTATCTGCCCTCACTGGCCTATTTGGAAAATTCACCCTGTATAGGACCGTTCAACTATTGTGCATGTTTATGTTTGGCTAAGTTAGGTTCTAACTCAAAAATTATATGAAAATCGCAAAGAATTTAATTAAAATTAACGTTCGTACGTAACGTACCTAAGATCAAGACTATTTGGAGTGGAGCGCGTTATATTTACGAGGCAAATAAGGTAAATGATATAATTTCATAACAATTACGAAATAACTTAATAAAAATTTACTTAGCAAGTGTTCCAAAGGTCCCCAGATGTCAACGACTGGGTGATAACAAATTTTTCCCAATTTACGGGTGCCTTTGCACTTTTCGAATTCACGCTAGCGTTCTAGCGGGGAGCGACACACGTCCTGCCTCCGTGAGCTCAGCGAGCGGACTAAATCGCCCGGCCTTGCCTCGTATAAATTAATTGTAAGTTTATAATGAATTTGAAGTGCTCTATTTACGAATATTTACTATGAAATGGTAAATATATTTTATATTATTTGGGTTCATAATAAGCTGAAGTTTATGTTTGTATTAATTTTTTTCATAACTAATCATGTATGTAGTCAGAAACCGAGGTTATTCTTTGTGTATTTTTTCCGAAAGTTTTAAATATTTTTTTTCTCAGTAGTAGACTGATTTAAATATTTTTTTTCTCAGTAGTCTTGTAATTGCAACTAAAAATATTGAAGTCATAACTTCATCATCTGATAATTCTATATATATAGGGTGGAAAGACACGACGATCCTTCTCGCAAAGGGGGGTTAATTTATGTGATGGAGAATCGATTCGTAATGTTTAGATTTTTGTTACGAACAATCAGTAAAAAATATTAAAATTAATTAATGTTCTTCTTAGTGACAACCCTACTATTACTACGCACTATCTACCTACATGTAAGTGTAATGTGACACTTTATGTTTACAAAAGTATTTACTTTGTGATAAAGAGGTGGGTAGGTATGCAATGGGAACAATTCGAAACAAACAATAACTACTTTATTTACAACGGAATAATTATTGATTCACATTCTATGTTCAAAGTTGCCTCCGTGCATAATAATGCAGGCTGCAGCCCGTGCGCGAGTATGCCGGTGTACCTTTGCTAATATTCCCTGTCGGACGTTTCTACGGCGCAGGCTGGCGAAAGCAATGGTTAACCTTTGCCTCATTTCTTCGGCGTTGTCACACTCCGTTTTGTACACTATATCCTTGATAGTCCCCCAAAGAAAAAAGTCCAAAGGCGTCAGATCCGGAGATCTTGGCGGCCAACGATGCGGTCCAAACCGGCCGATCCATCTATCTCCGAATTCGTCGATCAGCGCTAGCCGCACTTCGTTAACAGAATGGGCCGGTGCACCATCTTGCTGGAACCATACTTCTCTACGCTCGGCCACTGGTAACTCGTCAAGGTAATTCTGCAACTCCGTATTCAAAAGTTCCAAGTATCCAGCTCTGTTCAAAGTTGGAGGCAAAAAAACAGGTCCAATCAGCGTATCCCCGTGTATTGCAGCCCAGACGTTAACGGACCACCGATATTGGTGACCCGAATTTCGGAATTCGAACGGGTTTTCTTGTGCGTAGATATGTTCATTTCGCCTATTCCACATACCGTTACGCGAAAACAAACTTTCATCGCTCCAAATAATGCGGCGGATGAACAGGCGATCTTCCTCCAGTTTATCCAAAAGCCAACGGCAGTATGCTTCTCGTACAGGGCAGTCCCTGGGCAGCAGAGCTTGAACCCGTTGAATGCTGTAAGGGTGAAGACGTGCACGTTTCAATATTTTGAGTACTGCGGTATGAGTTAGGCGAAAATGTCGAGCTGCCTGCCTCGAACTAGCCCTTGCATTTTGCTCGAAATACCGCAGCACTCGCTCTTCAAGCCTTGGTGCAATGCGAACTACACCTCCTCCCCGTTGGTCATTTTGGCCCGTTCGTGGTACTATGGGCTGATTATTTGCCACGCGATCTATGGCCCGTAAAATTGACATACGGCTAGTTGGGTGTGGTGGAGGATATCTTTGTCTGTAGCGTCGTAACGTTTCGGCGGCATTATAATTACACTCCCCGTATAACATAAGCAAATTTAAGTAATCGCGGGCTCCCAAGGGCATTTTGGAAATAGGTTTTATCGCATAATTTGCAAATTATTTGCGTCACGGTTTTATCACGGGTAAGACTGAGTAAAAATAAATATTTTTTTCCAAACAAAGTAATACAATTGTGCAAACTACCCACTTACAAAAATCTAACTTATGGTTAAGTTAGATTTTTGTAAGCCCATCTACATGGCCTGAAGAGCATACTAGGCGGGGCGGAGGTGCGTGGAAGCTAGAAAATTCAGTTGTTTAACCGATTTGTATGGAAAAACTTAAGAAATAAACCGATTGCATTCCCTAGCTGTAAAGCGGGCCGGGAGGCAACCGCCCGGATGGGTAGTATGCATGTATTATGTATGTAGGTACTTATGTTACAAACATGTTGTTATTCTTGATAGAAGTATGCTATTAAGGCGGTATAGGATGGGCTTTATGAGATTAATGTGTTGTTAATGTATGTAAGTAGGATTGGGTCTGGCTGAGTGGTACTGGCTATTAGATGATGAAGTAAAGGAACGATCGAATTTGGTTTGATAGTTTAAATAGTTTTCTTGTGAAACATTAGTTGACGTCGGTATGATTCAGTAGGAAATACGACTAACTTGGCGAAAGTAACATGTTTATTTGAATTATAAAAATAAAGGCTTCAGAAGATATGATTTTCAATTCTAACATTCTGCATGTATAACTGCCCTTAGACTCAATTTATCTATGGCTAGTTAGATTATTGTAAGTGGGTAGTTCACACAATTGTAATATTGACTGGGAAATATTATGGGTAGAAATGTTGTTTTGATAAAGGTCACTGACCCTTGTGTTATTATTTGATGTTACTGAACCTAATGAGGGTTGTCACTTGCAGTATTTTGCATTAAAAGTTAACTGCCTATAACTTCAAAACGCTTAGGAATATGAGCCTAGTTTCTTTGGAGGAAATACAGTACTAAATCTAAACAATTCCCCTTTTGCGGAAAGGATCGTCATGCCTTTCCACCTGGTATATAGGGAAATATGTTTTTCTGTAAAATTATGCATAAGTCAAATTTTATGTAGATTTTATTCTACTGTCATAACAAAGAAAAACTCTGAAGAATAAAGAGCTATTGCCAATAGTTCTGACAAAGGCAGCAATAGTTGCAATTATCCCTCCTGACCAGTAATTGCAACTAATCGTTTTATCTCCACATGTTTCTATGTGTGTTGTCTATGTGTGTATTTTAAACACAAAGACTAAGAGAATCTTCATAGGATTGTGACACATATCTCCTTGTAACTACGACCAATTTCGCATAAAAATACTTTTTTGCCGTGGGTCTGGTAATTGCAACTAATTTCTCAAAAATAGTGATGGGAACCTTATCGCAATTTTATCGACAGTCATGTAGTGTCTGCCATCGACACGCCAAGAAGACCATGGTAGCAGAAATAAAACTCAGGGATAAACTGTTATTTTTAAAATCATATATTTTTTATGCAATGTTTTTTAGTTGTTAAACAGACTAAAAAATAATAGCTATATTTTTATTAATCATCATAAAATAGTTTACTTATGCTTAATCAAACAGCCTTTTTAACCAATGTAATAATATTGTAATTTGACATGTAATATTTTAAATATTATAAATAAATGACTATGACTACTTTTATCAGACTACTAAATAATTAGTAATGTTACGTAGTTACGTTTCCTAGCTTCAACTAATGACACGAAATAAGTATTTTATGCATACTTAAACTATTTTATCTAGCTTTATCTTTATTAATCCAAATAAGTAACTTAATCAAACAGCCTTTTTTAACTTTTATCAAACTATTTACTAATTAGTAAGGTTGCAAAGTTACGTTTCCTAGCTTTAATTAATGACAAGAAAAAAGTTTTTTATGCATACTTAAACTATTTTGTCTAGCTTATTTTTATTAATCATAATAATAAAATATTTTATGCTTATTTAAACAGTCTTTTTTACTTATATTTTGAAACTATTTACTAGTAACTAACAAGAAATAAGTCTTTTGGTATATACTTAAATTAAATAAAGTTTTTGTACTGAATACCATACTAATTAATATGAAAAATTGTAACGTAACGTAATTTATTACGTTTATAAGCTTCCATTAGTAACAAGAAATTAGTTTTTAACACTTAAATTAAATAACGTTTTTGTACTTAATACTATATGAATAATTGTTTACATTTCCCAAATGTCCATTCTCTCAGAAAGAGTAACTTGTTTACTTACATTCAAATATGGACCTACCTTATAAGGAAATATCACAGTGTCTCTTTGTTCATTTAACACAGGTTTTGGTAAACGTGAGATCACATCTTTTTTTTCTATAATTGAAATATCATCTTCAACTAACCTAAATTATATCGAACCAACCGCGCGATAGTCGCGATGCAGAATCGTCTTTACGTGTGCGAGGGCCCTTTTGCGTCTCTGTTATTTTTATAAGATTTGAGTCCTTTTACTACAATTTTTTCTTGGTTGATTTGATCAATAAGGCAAACGTATTTGTAGGTTCTTTTGCCTTTGATCGACTGAAATGCAGCAAGAATAAAGTCTCCCTCGTTGAGATCGTTATTTACTTCGGAGGAATTCGGCATATCGTTCTGAAAAAAAAAAACTTGCTAACCGATCTTATATAAGTATGCATTTTTTGTATATATAAGTTAAATATACTTACTTCCTTCCCACTTAGTGATTCCACCATCCTGTTGTTAATAGATCTTTTAGTTACTCTTTCTTCTTTCATTTTA
Source organism: Pammene aurita (assembly GCA_947086415.1). Lineage (NCBI taxonomy): Eukaryota > Metazoa > Arthropoda > Insecta > Lepidoptera > Tortricidae > Pammene > Pammene aurita. The sequence continues at coordinate 34,040,311 of OX352295.1, forward strand.
AGCATATCTTTTTCTTCTTTCGATGTAGATTGTAGCGGTTCTTGCAATTCTTCTTCACAAGCGTCGTTCAAAGTAGATCGTTTTTTGGTAAAATTCACTTCCTTCTTAAAATTTAGTTTAATATTTAAACAACCCTGTAAGTTATATAATGAATAAGTAATATAAACTAAATATATAAATTACATTTATATCAGCACATATTTATAATATTATATATTTAACGTTATACAGTAAGTACTTATCCTATTTTATTGTGTATATAACTTAAATATACTTACTTCCTTCCCTCTTAATGATTCCACCATCCTACTGTTATTAGTTCTTTTGTTCACTCTTTCTTTTTTCATTTTAAGTGTATCTTTCTCTTCTTCTTTCGATGGAGATTGTAGCGGTTCTTGCAATTCTTCTTCACAAGCATCTTCCAAAGTAGATAGTTTTTTGGTAAAATTCACTTCCTTCTGAAAATTTAATTTAATATTTAAACAACCCTGTAAGTTGTATATTGAATAAGTAATATAAACTAAATATATAAATTACATTTATATCATCACATATTTATAATATTATATATTTAACGTTATACAGTAAGTACTTATCCTATTTTATTGTGTATATAACTTAAATATACTTACTTCCTTCCCTCTTAATGATTCCACCATCCTATTGTTATTAGTTCTTTTGTTCACTCTTTCTTTTTTCATTTTACGTGTATCTTTCTCTTCTTCTTTCGATGTAGATTGTAGCGGTTCTTGCAATTCTTCTTCACAAGCGTCTTTCAAAGTATATAGTTTTTTGGTAAAATTCACTTCCTTCTGAAAATTTTTAAACAACCATGTAAGTTGTATATCAAATAACTAAAATAAATTAAATACATAAATTACTTTTTTTACTACATATTTATAATTATTATATATTTAAGGTTATAAAGTACTTATCCTATTTTATTTTACTAACATTTATGAAATATGAAGAGAAGTAGGTAAGTATTTTTTTTACCTAAAATTCGACTTACGTTTATATTGACATCCTTTTCTCCGGATATTTGTTTTCGTCTTTTATTTACTCTTTCGCTTTTTAGTTTAGGTTTCTTCTCTAAATTTTCTTTAGTAGTTGATAGTAATGGCTCTTGCAAATCTTCGTCAAAGCTCTCATCACACAACAAACTTTTGAGAAAAGGCAGCTAAATCTTCATCATCAGAATCATCCATCGGTGTGTATGAACAATCGCTTTCACTGTCCGATTCCAAATTCTTTCTTTTTTTAGTTTTGCTTTTTTTGTCAATCAACTTTTTCTGTTTCTTTTTCTCGTTTTTCTTTTTGTTGTTTACTCTTTTAAGTTTATTGAGTCTTTTAATTTCTTCCGCCTTTTCTTTTTCATCTTTCTTTTTTTTTCATACGATCAATAGCCTCTTTGTAAGTTAATATCTCTGCTTCTTGACTAACGCGTTTTCTTGAAGTTTTAGGTATGTCACTACGTGAAATAGTTGAAGTAAGTTCGATATTGCTCAATATTTTGACGTTACAAGAGCCACTGTTGGTAATATTGGAATTGGTATTTTTAGAAAGTGAAATTAAAAACGTTTTAGGGTCTTTCACGCGTTTGGGTAGATCTATTTCTTTCTTCCCACGATTAAGGATCTCAAGCCACATACTCGTGCACATACTCGTGAGTGTTGGAACTTCATTTCTGTCCTGACTTTTATCTTCCTGAGTGCCACTTTCTACCTTCCTTCCTTCTTCAGCATTATTATTGGCAACGCTATGAGACTGTTCATTTTGTTGGCGAATATGTTCTTCCCATTTTGACCATGAAAGCTTGTCAAACTTTTCTTTTGGAATTGTATCACGATTCAACGGATATATACCAGATTTTCTAAAGCCATTTTGAATTATAACTGGGTTCAAGTCCTCCCATATCTTAGTTATGATCCTGGCAAATTCTGGTTTTGGAAGCTTTGCACCCACATGGAGTCTTTGCCATTTTACCAATTCACTGTCCCAGTTGTCTTTCATAGGTTTCATTGTGCTGCAGTCTAATGGTTGCAGAATATGGGATGAGTGAGCCGGCAGTTTAAGAACTGTTATCTGGTTGGCCATTAGAAGTTCTATAACACTCAAGTCTACATGTGTTGAATGGCCATCAAATATTAATAAGACTGGCCTTTCCGGTCCAATTGCTGGTATGAAAACCTTTGCGATATAATTTTCGAATATTTTGGTTTCCATCCACCCCTTACGGCTTCCAACATACGCTGTATTAACATTTTCGTTTTCGAAAAAGCAATTCGACCCTAGTTGTTTCCCCTGAAATACTATCAAGGGAGGGATCTTTTTACCGAGCGCATTTGAAGCTAACAGTACAGTGGTGTTATTCCTACCAGGGGACGCAGTTGTTCTAGTAGAAGGGTACCCCTTCAGGCCAACAACTTTAGTCTTGGTGGGGTCGTTGCAGAAGCTGGTCTCATCTAAGTTATATATATGTTGGGGTTTGTCTTCTAGTTCCAGTTCCTTCGTTATGCGCTCCAACAAATCAAAATAATTGTTAACAGTGAAAGGATTGAAGGCTTTTTTCCTGGCAACCTCTACGGACTGTGGTTTTTTGACACTTAATATGTGTCGCCTTTTAAAACCCCGAAACCATTCTTTGCCAGGGTAATCATTTTTGAAACGAGTTATGAGTCCGTTCCTTTGTATATAAGCACATATTAATTGTTTAATCTCCTTTGATGTAAGCGGAAACTCACACTTTTCCATTTCGTGAATAAGAGCAGCTACTCTGCTTTCCCAAGCTGTAGATAATTCAGTAGGCCTGCCAGGCGTCGGTTTTTTGGCACCACGCGTTCCGTATACACGGTGAATTATAGTTGATCTTGGTATATTATATCTTTCTGAAGCTTGATAGCTGTTCATCTTTTTGTTTTGTACATTTTCGATTGCTTCCATTAAGTTATTAAGAGAATATTTTGCTTTTTTTTTACGTGTTGACATCTAAAAAAATATTTTTTATAATATATTAAAAACCAGTTGTATGAATCAAGTAAGTATAGTGCCTAGTTTCATCAAATTCCATTCGATCATTAAGCGGTAGAAACATAGAAAATAGCAAACAGGCGATACTTATTTATTTATTTAACCATTCGTTGTACACAATAAACTTATGAACAAAAATTACATGTAGAAAAACGACACAGCAGGCCCTGCTTATTTCTACAAAAAAACCTGTTACAGCAGAACTAAGTAAGTGAAAAGGCAATAAAAGATACGCGGATACAAATAAAACGCGGATAAATATGTATACATACCGGCACAATTAGCGGAATCTTTGTACCCCAAAAGAATGTACACCTGGTCCGTCGTGGGTAAGAAGAAAAAAATTTAACAATATAACCAATTTTGGATCTTTTTTTTGTGAAACTGTTCATATCAGCTAATTGCATATTTTTAAATTTCCATGCTTTTAATAAAAATAAGCAAAATCATACAACAAATTTAATATTAAACCATGTACATATTAATTTGGTACTTTGTATCTGATAACATTTTCATGAAAAATAAACGTAATTATCTTGTAACCACCCTTTTCTTAAGTTACGCTAAATGTGCCGGTGTGTTATTTTATTAGTGATTGTACCGATATATTCGTGTTCACTGCCACATCACGAGCTTTTTCAAATTTCATACAAAAATTGGCAGCTAATTGTAACTAACCTAAAAATTGCAAAATAGTTGCATTTACCAGACTTTGCATTTTTTGTCTGGTAAATGTAACTACAGAGAAAACTCGGAAAATATTCATCGTAGAATAAAACAAATACAAACAAAATGACTTACCGTGATTAGTTATAACTTTTCTTGTGAAAAACCTTGCGAGGAACCACTAAAAACTATTTTTTAGAATAAAAATGCGCACCGTGTCCATCCGACGCCAGCAGACTCAAAATGGCGGATGACAAAAAGCTTTATAACTCCCACAATTCTTGAGCTTGCAGCGCCATCTACATTTTTGAGGTAGAACTTTTAGTATTAAATTGAACGAGTCTGTCGTTTTACAATAAAGTAACCCTAGAGGGAGTTATTGAAGTTAGTTGCATTTACCGAATAGTTGCAATTACAAGACCCCACCTTAATTTTGTATGACATTGGTAGATTTTTTTATATTTATTCCATAGAAGACTATAAATCCAATATTACAAAAAAAACTGTAGCTATACGATATCAATAAAATCCCGAAATTGATATCTGTCCGAACCTCCCCGAGCTAAAATTGGTAAAACACTTGTTGGGAATAGGTCGATTATTCAAAATACAATAATAATGTAGATCATTTTTTGTACTTATACAGTCCCTATTGAAATGATCTTTCAATTTATGCTGAAAAATTTGTTGATTTAGTACTCTTTGATGGCTAAATCATATCAAATAGTTGAGCGAAATTGTAAAAAGACTTTACCGGACTCTTAAGAACCTGAGAAGGACATAGGATAAATATTATCAACATTCTAAACAGACAAAATAATGGGCAGAAGCTACTATATTATATTTTGCTACTTTGGCTGTTACTACACTCGCGAGCAAATAATACGGGTCAGTGACAAAAACCCTTATATTTTGCAAATTAATAGCGGTATGTGCAGGAAACTAACTGTGTATTAAAGAGAATTTAATATCGAATTAAATTGAACCTTCAATGTTCTACAAGAATTCTGGAAAAAGTTTTATTTAAAAAAAAGTCGAATTTGGTACCAAATTTAAATTGAGCTTATTTCACTTTTGATTGTTTTCTCACTTTTGTTTTCAATCTGTCAAAGCAAAATGATAAAAGGCAGTTTTTGTTGACTTTGATGGTCATTATTGAATTACTATCATGTCGCTAACACAAGATGAATGTACACGTATCGTCACTTTGTTACAAGAAGGCAGAAGTCAGAGATATACAGCAAGAAGAACAGGCGTGTCACTATCTACGGTGCAGAGGGTCGTCCAACGTTTCCTACAAACTGGCAGGAACCTTCGAAGACCAGGAACCGGCAGGCCGAGATGTACTACGGCTAGAGAAGATCGATTTATTGTAACAACAATGCTCCGAAATCGGCATCTCACTGCAGTTGAAGTCAAAAACCAACTTCGGGAGACCCGAAGAGATGACATCAGCGAGTGGACTGTAAGGCGGCGGCTTCGTGAAGCTAATTTGACCCCACATAGACCGGCAAATGGCCCAAAACTTGACAGAGGGCATCGAACTGCAAGGAAACTTTACAAACGCGAATACAGGCGATGGGGTGCCGAAGAATGGGCAAGAATTATGTTTTCTGACGAATCCAGATTTATGCTCTATGCACATGACGGGCGGCGAAGAGTTTACAGACGGCCAAATGAACGTTTTATTCCAGCCTGTTTTGAAGAAAAAGTTGCTTTCGGCGGTGGGTCTGTTATGGTTTGGGCTGGAATCTCTTCAGAGAGTCGCACGCAATTAGTTTTGATAGAAAATGGAACGTTAACTAGTGCCAGGTATGTGGAAGAGATTCTTAATGAGCATGTAGGCCCATATTTAATTAATATGGGTGAAAACTCAATGTTCATGCATGACAACGCCAGGCCACACACCGCACAGATTGTGGAAGATTATTTTGAGGAGGTTGGCATCAACACTATGAACTGGCCCTCGAGAAGCCCGGACCTAAATCCGATTGAGCACGTATGGGACGAGCTCGGAAGGCGTGTAAGAAATCGAAACCCCGCCCCAGCTACACTTAGAGACCTGAAACAGGCGTTAGTGGAAGAATGGGCTAATATCCCGCAAGAACGTTTAGAAGCTATAAGAAGAGCCCGAGGAGGCAATACGAAGTATTGATATGTTTTACTTTTTTTTGTTTTTAGTTTTGTGTGTGAGGTACAGTCAGCAGCAAAAGTAGCTAAGCAGCTCAAGTGTTCAGAATGAGCTTGACACGACTTTATTGTTAAGGGAATAAGAGCGTGTGAAGGTCATTTTGAACACCTGAGCTGCTTAGCTACTTTTGCTGCTGACTGTACCACGGTTGCTTTTTACCTATAATTAATTGATATCGTGTTTACTATGTTAATTAAATAAACAAGTGAATATCATCTCTAACTCTTGACGTTGTTTTATTAACTATGCATTTATCTATAATATACAATTTAATTCAGGCTCCTAGCTTTATTATTTTAGGAGATATTATAGTTTTTCGTACTGACCCGAATTATTTGCACGCGAGTGTATAATATATATTTGATACTGACTGGATATCATGCAATATGTATGACAACTCAAAATGGTAAAAGAGGATTAATTATATAAAAACTAGCTTTTGCCCGCGGCTTCGCTCGCGTTAAATTCGGGGTAACAAACCATACATACTTCCACCCCCCATTTTAGGGAAGTGGGGAGTTAGAAAGAGACAAAAAGTAGCCTATGTCACTCTCCATCCCTTCAACTATCTTCACTTAAAAAATCACGTCAATTCGTCGCCCCGTTTTGCCGTGAAAGACGGACAAACAAACACACACATACACTTTCCCATTTATAACATTAGTATGGATTTGATATTTGTGCAACAAGAGAGTAAAGTTCGTTTTTGTGCCGAGTGCTAATTTTGAGCAAGCGAAAGATTCAAGAATACAATAATCACGAGCATAGCGAGATCTTGAGCGTAATGAGGGCCTCAAAGGCACGAGTTGCAAATAACTTTGGTCTCATGTTGCTCATAATACAACTTTTCACCTCAGCAGTGAGAACATAGCAAAAAATTAACATGATTTTTTTAACTTCCACTGACTTCTACCCAATAAAAATAAAAACACAGATACATATACAACTTCAGGTACAAATACGGATACAATTACAGATACTGATACAGAATACAGATTCAAACACAAAAACATTGTAAGCATAGTCTAAAGCACTTTGAATAAAAACTAGTACTAGAAGCAGGTTACTAATTAGTTTTGATTTGAAATATTACTTTTTCTTTCTTTTTACTGAAGATATTTCGAGGTCAGTTTTTCTCACGCTCGCAGCAAAATTGAATTTTGCTCACTGTACCAAAGAACCCCTAGTTCGAGCTGCTCAGTTGATGAAAATATTATTATTAGTTGAGTCGTTTTTGTGCTTACAGGAAAAATAATATTTTCTTGTGGTTACTACAGACGGCAGGCTAGGGCAAGCGCAGAAGTCATTATCCCACTCAACTATCAGTACACCCCCGGGATGGGGCTCAGATACTCAACGTGGGATTGATACTTCCCAAGGATCTGAATGAGATAGGAGTATAAAACACCGTAGCTCAAAAAAAGAACAATGGAAAAGACACACAAGGAGAGCCGACCCCAGATAATGGGATAAGGCTTAGGGAAAGAACAAGAAGATAGTTTCCAACAGCGCACCTCATTATTTACTATTTGTATTGTGCGCAAGCCTCTTTGACAGCTGGTATACAAATTCTTTCATATATCCAGCTGTTCTCCGCTACAAGTTGCATTACTAACTGATACTTGTGAAATTTGGTGAGCAGATTCAATAATTACAATACCTTTTCTTTTTCACTAGTTTTTTCCATTTTTATCATCGGGGATTTGCAAGGTATAAAGTAAGGTGTCCCTTATATTGCAATTTTGAGAAATTATAAGTATTCAATTATGTGCATTGAAGTTAAGATACTATTGTATAAAAAAGATATTATTTCTACGTTAAGATCAATCAAGTAGAGTTATTTGAAAAATATAAAACTTGCCAAGTCATTTTAAGAAATTGAAACAAGTTATGTATGGCAGCAATAGTAATTTATGTTTTGGATGGGATTTGTCTTACCCCAAAATACTCTATAATATTTTTTTTCTCGTAAAAACGTCCCTACAGGTGTACAGCCTTATTCATAAAAAATCCTTAAATGAGGTTTTAACCATCATATAGTTAAAACGCTATATAAGCCTAAATGACGTTTTAAGAAATGTGTGATTTATAATCCCTCCATAAGCCTACTATAGTAATTTCATTGATTTGACTCGTTATGTTGGCACTCTTGGCAAAATCATAGACAAAATCGTATCCCAATCGCAATTTAAAAAAAAGTTTGACAGCAAATGTCAGTAATGAGCGGGAAATCGGCGAAATAGAATCGACTGAATGCAAATACTAGTTTAGATAAATGTAATCTAACTCAAAAAGCCCTTGCATTGAAAAGACGAATCAATGCAACAAAAAATGTGAGTAATAATTTTACATTTGACTACAATACAAGGTAAGAATACCAATTTATTTACTTATAATTAGGTTATGTGAAGTTGATTCTTGCTTGCCTTTATTGTTTTTAATTAATCTAATCACTGATATATCCTCCTCAGGTATTATTACAAAAGCAAAATATAAGGAAAAATTCCGGATACAAACACCAACGGCTTTAAGATGGACCTTTTGCAAGTAAGTACAATACCTGCCCAAGTGCCTAAGTCAGACATTTTCACAGTAATAATTATATTCCTACAACTAATAACATTAGGTATTCTTATTGTAAACCAGTTATATCTCTCTGATATCGCCTACAGTTAATGCAGTGAAATAATAGTGTACTAACTATACCCAGAAGGATGATATTAAACTAGTGAAAAATCAATGGTTAGATAATGTGCGAAATGTATTGAAACATGCATTAGTAAGGTAGAATTTTATTGTTATTTTCATTCAAAATCCTTATTAATGTCACCATAATTATTGCAGAATATAAGTAGGTATTCCAGATTGTGATGCTGTAATGTCTGTAAATTCTATATTATTCAGTCAATCAGTCAGATGCTGACAATAAAAGGCATCAGGCAGATGTACTTACATTGCTGCCGTTTATTGTCAAGAAAATTTGACTACATACTTATGTAATAACTAGTAATAACCAGTGGTGATAGGTATATATACTCGTACCTTAGGATGTTGGTCATTCTCAATTTAATGTAAATTTATAGTTATTATATGTAGTCACAACAATTTCTGCCAATTTTATAGAAAACTTCTATGGAATAATATATATGAAGGCTAAAAATAAAAAAAGTGTTTGTTTAAAATTAATTTAATTAAATTTGTTGCATTCTTTTCAGGTCAGCACATATCAATGAGCCGTCATCATCCACTGCCATTATTGAGGCAGTAAGTCGTCAAGCATTAAGCAGGAAAGGGCAACCGGGTCAAGAATCCACACAAATCCAGGAAAAGTCTACCGGCCCCGGACATATTCCAAGCCAAGCAGTCCTCAGCGGCAAGGCAATCAACTGAAACATAAAAAAGAAAAATTAGAAGCTACATAGCCTGATTTTGGTCAAAACTACTGGTTCTGGCCCCATAATACTCTTTAGCTTTGTTTTATTATGGAATTGTATGTTTAATTTTGCTAAATAAAAATATTTTGTTTCATGAAGGTTTTGTAATGATTTTTAATGCTTCTCTCTGAGAGAATCTGTTTATTTAGTGGCATATTATTATTCAAAGCTTAATCTTAGCAAGAGAAATGAAAATGGGTAATTCTATAAGGTGTTTTGCATACAAATTATACCTATCCATTTTCATTACTCTTAAGTGTTGATAGTTATGCTGCTGTAGGCTAACCTTTTGGTAATAACACATTTATGTTGCAATAATTATAGTTTGCCCAAACTATACCTCTGTGGTTGAATTGTAATGAACAAAATCAGTAATGTATGAGCATTGATTGCCGCTTTAATACTTGTTTTAAAAATACCACTTCATTATCTTTAATTAAAGATGAATGTATATCTATTCCACATATTTTTTTCATATACTACCAGTTAAAGTAAGAATAGTGCGATGTTTAGCTTCAAATTAAATATGTTGACTGACACCATTAGTAAGAAGTTAGGTTAGGTATTGAGTTCATCTAAAGATTGGTTGGAGGCTGTTTTATATCAGGTATGTTAACCCTTTGAACGCCATACGTCAAACTGTAACATATCAATCACACGCAAATTTTACTAGCACAAGTAACCCAATATAAACCGTACTTGAAAGTATGAAGGTTATAATGCTTAGAAAAAATGGAAAAGTAGAAAAATCTACTGCCTCAGGCGAGACTCGAACTCGCGACTCTGGGATACATGCCCATCGCTCTGAACAACATTATGATAGCATGATGATTCTGATAGCATTATGGTATCGTTAGCAGACGTTCTGCTTAATACAAAAATAATTGTTTGAAGGTTATACTTTGACTGCTCTTGCTCTCTGCTTGCTCTTGGCGCTGTGAGCATGAGAACTCATGATACCTTTAGGTGTTGTTAGCGTTCAAAGGGTTAAGCATGTTAAGCATAAACTAGATTAGGTCCCAATGGTAAACTATCTGCCTCCTAATAGAAAATCTGTTGCAACTACTTTACTAACTACTTACCTGAGACCAAAACTAACCTAAATAGGTGAAAATTGTTTGCTTCTTATTTCATGACTAATGAAACTTTCGCACTCAGAATCCAACATGATGGCCACAACCACTCTGTAAAGAGTGTAATGGCAAAGAAGAAGAATGAAACTTTAATTTACTCTTTTTATTTGGAACTAGGTAGTTTTGCTCGGTTTCAATATTATGCAAAACTGTCAGTGCGATGAATGGTGCCTACTTCTTTGGCTTGAAAATGATGGTTTACTTATATATTTCTATAAATAACATCCTGACCCCTGACCATAGGCAGTGTAAAGTATATACTATTACGACAAGTTGATAGTAAATGACAAATATGCTCACCCACACACTTCTTTCTTACCTTATGTTATGATACATATTCCAAAATCGGTTTTCGTAGTTGTACCTATTCACAAGCTCCCCCAGGTAGCATTTATACGTCATTATGTCGTCCGTTTACGGTACTGCTCGACGTAAGAGACGTCATGTCTCGACGTCGGGGGGTCCCAGCAGATGACGTCAATTTGTCACAGCCTCAAGACGTCTGTTTACAGACGTTACAGAGACGTCATATACTGAATGCATAGGGACGTTACTAGGCCGTACATATTAGGTTAGCCACTGACGTTAGAGAGACGTCATATACTTAATTCATAGGGACGTTACTGGGCCGTAAATATTAGGGCAGCCACTGACGTTGGAGTGACGTCATATACTGAATCCATAGGGACGTTACTGGGCCGTACGATATTAGGGCAGCCACTGACGTTGGAGAGACGTCATATGCTGAATTCATACGGACGTTTCTGGGCCGTACATATTAGGGCAGCCAGTATGTTCGAATAACGTCACACACAGGATTGATTGTGGCGTTACTAGGACATAGGCACAAGTCAGGACCTAGGGGGGCTGCATTATGCTGCTGTGTTCACGATATCAGCAGTAGAAGTTAGCGATTTTCAATTTTATTAAGGCGGGTATTATATAAATTTATATAACATCTCTCAAAACACACTGCTGATATCGTAAGCACGGCAATATGCTCCTCGTAGCTAGGATGGGTGGGTAGTCTGTTCAAAAATAGAACCGACCTGGCTGTTGAGTGAACTAACGACGTGCTAGATTGAAGTTCTAAGACGGTTCTAACTTATTGGCCAGGCGCCCTAGACAAGATTCTTACGCGTAAGAGTAGAAAAGAGTTTAGCGCTTAGCATAGCAGGCATATTGTCTACGTACCCTGAACAAACTCTAGGACTTATGGATGAAACTAAAAAACGCTATGTAAGTAGTATAATTTATATTTAAAGAGGCATTAAAGGACAGTGGGAACCAATAGCCCCATAACAATAATCCCATCAAAAACATAAATGTGAAATGAGAGCCAAGTTATATATGCCTTGGTTGTTGACTTCAACGACAAAAGAAGTGAGATCTAAATGGGTGCCAAGTTCAATTGTCAGTCCTGAAATTTGTTTATAACAACATAAAAAAATATAACAACTCAAAATATAATTTCTTCTTAAAACTTACTATAATATATTGAAGCCTAAGGTTTGACTTGTCTAGTTAGTCTAGGTACAAGATTGTTTACCTTATTTCTATTACTAAAAAAACAAGTATAATTAGGTAATTTTTGTTTTAATATGTATGAGGCCATGACTTAAAATAACATTTATATCTCTAATGCCCACTATCGGACTACTAAATTTAAAAAAAACACAACCGTGAGCATGTCAATTTTAAGTAGATACATTAAAACTTCGAAGAAGTAGGTAAAAGTGGCAACACTTCCTTAATGAAGGCGGCTGACCGCGTGTTCGCTCGCTCACATTGGTCCTACTCCTCTCTATCTTAATAGCATTAGTAAGAGAGAAGGGGACCAAACTGAGCAAGAGAGCATGCGGTCAGCCGTATTCATGTAGGTCAAAGCCACGGACAGGCTAGGGGGCATACCAAAAAATGTAATCCATAAACCGATTTTGAAATGATTTATAAAAATCTGTAGTATTTCCTGAGCCAAATCTATACCAAGTTCTCTGAAATCTATAGGGAACCGTAAAAGTGGTAACTCTCCAACATGATAGTCTTCATCAAGCTGCGAACGAAATGATTCATTGGTCCTTGTGGGCGCTGACGCATTTTAATAGATCACGCGGCCGCGATATTCATTCACCTGCCTCTATGCACTTGTCACAAGCTGAATACCTACGATACATACTCGCAGGCGCAGTTGGCAAAAAGGCTTTTTGTTGGATCTCTTTCCATAGAAGTTTTACTGTTACTACTGTGTAAAACAAAATTTCATCAACCGAGACACTTTGCTGGAAATATCCCTGCCTCCAAGTTTTCACGTATGAAACCTGTAACAAACAAGAGAATGTATAATTGTAAAATAGCAAATTATTTGTTGATCAGACCAAATGTGAAAAAAGTGAAGATTTGAAATAACTTTCTTCATACAATGTTTTAAGTGTGTAGATATTGTTATTTTATTTATTTTTATTACTACTAAACAACTATAACTTGCACCACCTGCTTCAAGCTGTTTCTTCCTTCTTTCTTATGTAAGTTGCCGGGAACCACACAAGGAAAAAAAATCCATCTGCCTCTCCATACAATCCATACCCAACCGGGTTCTAAGAAAAAGATAAGTTTGGCTACAAGACAAACTTCTATATGTATAACAGAGTTAGCAGTTAGGTACAGTCACCGGCAATAGTATCTCCCTACACGAAGGCCGCAAAAATATGTGACACACTCTTATGACCCTACAAAGTCACATATTTTTGTGGCCTTCGTGTAGGGAGATACTATTGCCGTTGACTGTACAGCTAGCTATATTGATCAAAATATGTTTTTCTAAAAAATTACATTTTTAACACAAGATATTTAGCCGACTGTACTTGATGTTACCTATTCTTGTACTGTCAGAAAGTATTCTAAACAACAGAACAAATGAGCCGAAACTCGACCAAGCAAGCACTTTTCATCATTAGGTATGTTCTGGTATCTACATCCCAGCTCCATCATCAGATCAGCTTGATGGTACCATATTATTCCACTGTCACCAAGGTTACATTGAGTACCGGCCAACAATATAACACCTACATGTTTTACAATAGAACTTTTTTATATATTTGTAAGTGATTTCCACCTCACTTCTTAGGTAGTTTAGTAGTAGAGCCTTTTAGGAGAGTGATGAGAATAATTAACATAATGGTTTTTTCATAGAAGTTTTTTTTTTAAATATACAGTCAACTTAATTTTTTTATTGGAGCTTTTTTAGTAATATGCTGAGTCTCCTATTGTAATTCAAAGTATTTCATTGCAGTATTCATCATATATTTGTATAAAATGACTAGTAAAATATGCATTCTACAAAATAACCTATATTGTTTAGGTTTAACCTATATAAGGTGAACTTTTAATATTCTTTGTATATAATATCATATTTCCAAGGGAACCATGGTATAAAAATAAGTACATTAAAATATTCAAACAGGGCTCTGGCTGAAAGTTCTTTGAATATGAGAATGCGGCAAATATGTTAATGAACTAAAAATAACTACAGATATCTTATAAATCTTAGGAATGAAATGCTATGCTTTATTATTCTGACATGTGCAACAAGTAGTTGTGCAATGTGTCAGGATTTACTTCATAACAGCTGTTGACTATAAAACTCACCTCTATAATCTCCTAAGCCTACACTGCCAGCGGCTTGAAAATTTTGTATTTTCTCAAAGGTCTTTTTTTCAATGGTGGTGGGATTATCATTATCTTCGTCGCTGCTAGAAACATATCTTTTGGCCCTTTTCCGTTTAAGACCTGGTTCTGATGTATCCTCATCAACCAGTTTTTTTTCCTTTCTCTATGCCATCTTTAGGTACATGCAAATGAAATAAAAAAATACACACAACATGCAAACATAATAAATGAACACAGCATAATGCATCCCTCACTCAATTAAAACAAGGTTATCACGTTATTAGTAAAAATATAAAATGTAGTTTCATTAGTTGGAACAACCTGAAGTTGTACAGTCAACCACTTTGATTAGTAGGTTATCACATTTGTCCAAGCAGTTTTCAATTGGTGCTAGACAGCGCTGGGCGAAAAATCACGGAGCTCGAACGCGAATAATATCGCACGTACTAACGCAAGCAGGACTGAACAAGAACCAAGATATCTCCGCTGAGCAAAATCCACAGCGTATGGAGAAAGATAAGAAGCAACTTCAAGATTTTGTGGAAGGTATTCGTCAGACAATAAATCCATTTTCTTTCTCAATCGATGCTGATAAATTGTTTAACATCTCGAGTGGACAAGCTGCAACTCCTGAAGTAGCGAATAGCTTGTTGAACGCAGTATCAAAGGGAACGGAGTTACGAGACAAATTATTGCTGAATGAAATGACAACTCTGAGAGATTTCACGCAAGAATACCAAAAAATGCAGACTGACTTTCGCGAGCATGAAGAAGAAAAAAATTCATTTGGCCGAAAAGTACTTGAAGTTCGTCTCCAGCGTGACTTATTTGGCCGATTATTGTCTTTATCTTTGGACGCGCAAATTGATCTTGAAAAGATGCTCCGTTTTCCAATAACGCCAATTCCACTGTCTTTGTGTCACATAGATGGTTCTATAAACAAAACTGTTAAATCGGTGCTGGTGAAAGTGTTGGAACAGCAAAGTGAAAACATGGAACAACCGCCCTCTAACGTGGACATGGTAATCATCGTTGGCTTCTTCTTGTTAAATACCATGACAGACATGCCTCGAACGTTTGGAGATGTATCAAAAAAACTCTTGGCAGTTTTAGTAAAAAATCAAGGAAATGAAATAGCCATAGTTTTTGATCGGTACTTTACACCTTCCATTAAAGACTATGAGCATACTCTCCGCAACAGTGTGAATGACGATAACGACTACCACATCAGCGGTCCTCAGCAAATCCGATTAGTAGACTTTGCGAAGGACTTGAAAAATATCAAGTTCAAAGAAGCTCTAGTTAAGTTTTTCATTGATCATTGGAATAGTCAAGAGATGGCCGTTATTATTCGCAACAAAACAATCTATTTGAACCACGACTTGTGCTACGTCTTCAAAGTCGTCGATGGAATAGTGCAGAGAACAATCGATGATAAGCTCTCATGCTCAAGTCACGAAGAAGCCGACACGAAGACAGTTTTCCTTGCCTGTCAATTGCCACAAGGTTCTACAACAATCATTTGAACATCAGACACAGATATTCTGGTCATTATGTTGGCCAATGTGGAGCATTTGAACGAATCGGTTAGAGTGTGGATGGATCTCGGAGTCGGTAATGCACGTCGCTATATAGATGTTTCGGCACTGTCAGTTCAGTTAGGCTCAATGCTTTCACGCGCACTGCCTGCTTTCCACGCTTTAACAGGATGCGATTTTAATCCAGCATTGTATAAACGAGGCAAAAAGAGACCTTTTGATATTTTGAGAAAATCTGAGATCTTTCAAAAAGCGCTCGCTGATGTAGGGTCCGATCGTTGTGATATCCAAACAATTTTCCCCACGCTTCAATCTATATGTCACATGTACGGACTGAAGAAACTCGCAACTGTCAACGAAGCTCGATTCGACATTTTTAATAAAACATACAAGGTGCACGACACATCGAAGCCGTTCTCGTTGGACGTACGCAACTACGACGCTTGCAATTTACCCCCATGCCAGTCAGAGCTATACCAACATTGCCTCAGAACTCGGTATATCGCCAATTTGTGGAGGAATGCTTACAAATCCGACATCACTGACCTTGCATCAACCGATCATGGGTGGAATGAAAATAATAAAAAATTCGAGTTCACGTGGTTTATCGGGAATCAATTGCCCGATGCGTATGAAAATGTTGTTGTATCGCCGGATATTCTGGGCAACGAGAATGACACTGAGGACAGCAATGACGAGACGCTTGATTCAGGTAAATGTTTGTACTTCTATAATATTCTCTCAACAAAATTACTGAATAGAAATAATTGTTACGGATGTTGCAGGCACTCAGCAGGAAAGAATTGTGGATGAGGAGCCACAATATGAAAGTTCCAGTGAAGAAGAAGAAGATGAATTGTATTGAGCAAAAATGTAAAGGTCATACATAACAATACAATTATAATACAATTTTTATATCATTTCATTTTTTATACAATAAATAATACAATTCATACTACATTTCATCTACATTTACGTTGGTTGTATCTATCGCTTTATTGTCATTCTTAAATTCCCCGTTTTATCAAGGAGAAAGAAAGGAAAAAAAAAGAAACCAAAAAACCTTTTTCGGTCAGATTAAGAGAACCTACCAACATTTTTGTCAGATTAAGAAAATATGCTTTCAGGATACCGAGATAAACCTCCCCTATGAAAATCTGACGCGCTCGAGTATTCCAAAAAAACTTATTTTTTTTTGCATTTTCAAAAATTCATCGTAACTTATCGTCACGCCGAAATCGTCAGTTTTTTTAAAGGGAGCTTCCTCGGGGCTTACTTAACACCCCTTCCGAAAATCTGACGCGCTCGAGTAAATTTTTTTTTTTTGCATTTTTGACTACTTTATATCCCATACCCCCACTTCATACCCCCACCACGCAAACCGGCAGATTAGTATACCGTTGTTATCAGAGGCACTTGGGGCATACGTAGTATGAATATCTGACGCGCTCGAGAATGCCCAAGTAACTGTTTTTTTTAACATTTTTGAAAAACCGTACACGCCAAACCCACCGCTAAAATGGTTTTTACCATACGAGCTTTTCTTTTCGAAATTATTTTATCTTTCGATTTTGATAGGTCTCGATGGCGCCGTTGAATTACGCCATTTAGCTACCTCGCCTCCCTAACTAATACAGAAAAAACTCGTTCTGCAAGTCGAGATATTAAGGCGACGGGCGACGCATCGAATCAATACGTTAAGGCGCTGCGTTACGTAAATAAGTTGCTAATGATAATTATATTTTATCTTTAACATGCTAATTATAGTTAGTTATTTACTTGGTTAATTTGTAAATAGCTAATTAAAACAATAAATAGTGAGTTTTAGGCTAAACTAATACTGTTCATTGTTTATATTTAACTCAACTAGGTTATTTATGTAACATTACGTTACAATGGGTAGAGTTTAGTACTGCTTGACAGAAATTTAAGGTCTGTGTGACAGGTCTGTTATAGTGTCTAGCAAAGGTAGCTGAGCTTTCAGACCATCCTGCGGTTTTTGTATTTGGTCGATATTTAGACCGGATCTCAATGCCGCAGAAGTAGACGAATGTCTTGTGGAATGCGCTGTAAATATATTTACATCAACACCAGCTTCTTGTAGTGTCTTTTTAATCCATCGGCTTATACTTTGTGTTGATGCAGGGAGATACGGCCTTTTAAAAGTCAATATTAATTTTTCCTGATTATTTCTTAACGCTTTTGTAAATTCAATGTATGACTTCAATGTTCTTACAGGGCAGATTTCTATTTTTGTTTCATAAATTGGGAGTTGTAACAATGGCTGAAGAGTACCTTTTTTGGACGTTTTTATTATGTCTGGTATGAATATGGAAACCGATTCATCAGAGAAGGTTATATTGTTAAGGGATATTAGGGATAGAGTTTGTACTCTGTGACCAGTAGCCAAGGCCAAAAGGGTTACTAGTTTTCTTGTTAACATTTCTAGATTAATATATATTAAAGGTAAGGTAGATAGGTAATTTAGTACTATTGCAGGGTTCCAAGTAATATTATATTTAGGTTTAGGAGGCTTTGATCTGTAAATGCCTTTCATTAGTCTCTTAATTCTATCGTCCACACCTATTTTAGGACCTAGCACTAGAGATAGTGCTGATCTTGCCTAATTTAGTGTGCCATAAGACGCACCCGCTTCAAATTGTTCACTTAAAAATTTGAGTATGTAAGGAATGGATGTCTGATATGGATCTAGTTTTAATTGATTACAAAATTTCCACCACAGTTTTAGAGGACTGTCATACTGTCTCATGGTATTATGTGACAGTGAATTTAGCATGATGTTTAGTGCAGAAGCTGGGGTTCCTCTCCTCACGTATGCTTGGCTGACAGCAGCCCTGCAGCCAGGGTAAGCTGGTGGTGGAGAGGGTGAGTCTCTCTGTAAGGAGATAATAATATTTTTTTATTAGGGTAAAAATATAAAATATCTCTTGTTACTATTCGTTTTACTAACGGGAACCACGGCTGTGAAGGTTGCCATCCGTCCGGGTTTCCCCGAGAGGGCAACCGGGCGGGGTTTCATTTGTAGTCCGGGTTTAAAAAATTTAAGTAGTGGGCCGCCGCCGGGCGACGCGTCACGAACACACAACTTCGCCAACATGATCCCTTGCCTAAATGTATTGCTTTTGCTGGAGATAATTGCAATACAAACTTCGGTGGAATAGAACGACATGAGAACAACAATGTTTTCCTCAAGCTGAGAGAAAATCTGAACCCAAACATGTTTGGTGTGGGATGCTCTGTACATGTTAAGAACGCAGTGCACCACAGATGTGATTTAATGTTGACGCTATCTATCACAAAAAGCTTTGATGACCGAATTAAGAAAAATTTAGTGCCGTTGAATGTTCAGAGATATAAATAAAGAAGATGAAAACACGAAAAAAGAGTTTAAAAAATGCCCGCGATTACTACAAGGAAACGACGACGGTGTGATGACGACGAGGGACCCTCTTCCTTTAGTCGTCAACAGTGTCAACACAGTGAATCCTCCTTTTATTAAAGGGTCGCCAACGCGCATGTGTCACCTCTGGGCCGTATGCTTGTTTGCCACCATCGTGGTATAAACAAAAAAAAAAGTACATGAAATAATGAAACTGATAAACAATTTGAGTTTGACTGCATATTTCACCGAAAATGAATAACAGCACTGAATGGACTATTATTGAAGACACTGTTCTTTATTTAAAAGACAAGAACATAAGGTACCAGCGGGTAATAAAGCCTGTCGGTTAGTAAGGCCTCAGTAGCGAAAATCGTATTTACAATGCTTGCTTACCATTACCAATGAAAGCTAAACAAATTCTACTCATGCTCTCATCGTCTTAACTTATTTATCACAAACGCCAACAGTTCGTTCACCACAATATTACAATTGCTGCACTTCAACGTATGCGCCATGTTGCGCAAGCAATCCGTGAGCGTGACGCGACCAGTAGTTGCGAATGCGCGCGCGTGACTCGGATAAAGGAGCGCACAGGTGATTTTCACACAAACACCAAGGACAACCCGAGTGATCTGTCAGTCGCGGTGCTAGTCCTCAAGATCATGCAGCAAGCACTCTGTGGTTTTTTGGGCCTGAGGTTTTGCACGACGTGAGTACAAATTTAATTGCAATCTAGATATACCAGCTTGTAATGTAGTAAACAACTACATTTAGTGTTTAACAGTAACTTCATGGATTACGGCGACATAATGCATATTGCTTGTATCAGCGATAAAATACATGTATATATACGCATAACCGAATCAAATAAATTGGAATTATTAGTACTGAACTCTCAGCCTATCACTCTATACCTCTCCAGTCACCCTACGACCTTCTTATATTACATGGCGACCCTGCCCAACGCCTACCAGTGAAGAATCTTCTAAGTCAAGCATCAAGACCCACGAATCAAGAAACCGAAGCCGAGTTAAGAAGAGCATTATACAAGAACATTATAGAAGAGCATTTTCGAAGAAAAATTAGAATGGCCACGAAACACGTAACAATCACGGTCGAGGGCGTCGACATCACGATGACCTGCCCCGTGCAGTACCAACAGTCAATAAGGGTGACTGTGAATAGTGATGGTGACACTAAATGCCACCTTCACCGTGAACATTCCCATGGCCCCAGACAGACCATGTACAATAACAGAGGCAATCGACACGTCACCGGCACCACCGCCAACACCAAGCGCGACGACGCCGCCCGATGCCCCGCAACACCCATCGCAACCACAACCACAGCCGCAATGCCCATTGCCCAATTATAATGGCATATTGGCCAATTTCCCATCACAGCCACGATCGCAGCCACAGTGCCCGTCGCAGCCACCAGGGACCACCGCAAGACCAGTAGCAGTCGTAGAACCGCTGCCACCAAGGTACCAGCCACTCCGGTCCCACTACATCCCGCAACGGCACGAAAGGAGCCCACCACGAGGACGAGGAAGAGGATGGCGACGGACGGTAACGCAGCTGTAACGGTTGATCGCAAATTTTTGTTGTTTTTATCAAAATGTAGAGGTAAATCCCATAATTTTTTTTTCTCTTAAGTTATCGCTGACTACATACGGATAAGATGCGTAAGTCTAGTGTCACACGTAAAATGCATAAAATATAACACTTCGTAAAGGAGAATGGGCATTTTTGTATGGGGAGTGTACCATGGATGTATACTGTTGAGACGTATCTCGTTTTAAAGCTCGTGATCACCGGATTATTTGATTATATGGCACCATTGTTGGATATCGTGCAGGGACCGAGATATTAAAAAAAAAGAGCGAACATATAAAGAGCATTTTTTTTAAAGATACGATATGTAATCGGTTATACCATGGTTTATCTGAAAGCATATGAGAAATGGTTCAGTTCTGTGTAAAACACCCCATGTTTGAATACTCACAGGGCTAGAATGAATTAATTTAAATTAAGCTTGATATGAATATCGCTCGGTTTAGAGCCAAGCTCATGTGTATACGGGAGGCGTATCATATCAAAGGTAGGTATACATGTCAAAGGTATTTTTATAAACTATTTTTCGTAATATATACTTTAGCTAGAATGCATGCAGGAACTAAAATATATCGACTTTGTATGTTAATTAATTGTGCTTAATGAAGTTCTAAGTTTTCTACTCGTCACTAGATGGAGCTAGCTTCCAAAATTCTAAATGACTTTATTAAAATGAACATTAAGAAAAACTCCATCATGACTCATGACAACGTATATCTGCTTATATTATATATCTGCTTACCATCATATGGGCCGTATGCTTGTTTACCACCGTCGTGATAAAAAAACAGTATTATTTTTTGACAGGGCTAAGTCGAAAAAGGAAGTTTAGTCTATCTCCCTCTTTATCGCTCGAATTTGCGAAAGCACAAGAGAAAGGCAAATAGACGAATCTTCAAATTCAAATTCTGTTGTTTGAGGTAACCCCCTAGAACAGTTAGTTTATAGTCAACGTTCAGAAACTAACTTATATATAATTACGCGACACGAAGCCTTAGACCACAGATTTTTGAGCGTTAAAAAGCAATGATATGGAGCCAGCATTATTAATATTTATGTAGTTTAACTTTTTTTATTTTTTTATACTACGACGGTGGCAAACATGCATACGCATTAACTACTCGACTCTTAGTCGGTTCTTCTATTGCATACAAGATGTCGCCAGTAACTGATTTTAATTATTTAAGTAGTTAATTGCGGTTATTTAACATTAATTCGTCGCAAAAAATTAATAACTTATTTTTACAATTAATTTCAGGCGAATAAACTATGTAAATGTGTATAAAAGTTAACCTTTTTTGTATAGGTTGATTAGTTCCAGTTTTCGCCACAGCTAGGCCAGAGCACAGACACAAAATAATGAATACCGGCTTCCGTGCACCCTTACGGCCTTCGGTGCCATATAACTAGTTAATGCTATGATTAAGACCTTTCATTTGAGATAAGGTTGAATTGTATACGCCAGTGGCAAAAGTTGTCCATTTTGCTGCCAAAGCTCCATCTAGTGTTCAATAGAAGAATTAGGCCGTCGTTAATTACAGTTAATTAACGCATAAAACCGTTTTATTTTGGTCTCTGCATACGTTAGAGTGCAAGTATCATTTACGAAAAATAACTTATAAAAATACCTTTTACCTGTTACATACGACTTTTGTATACACGTTAGCTTCGCTATGCTACAGGTGTTTTTACATATATGCAAATGTTTCATCTACTAATTCCAGCCCTGTACGTATTTTTCCAATGGTGGTGGTAAATAAGCGTGAAGCATTTCTTATATTCTTTCATATAAAATACGCTATAACTGGTTATAGACCGGATATTTTATAAATTAACCGTTTATATCCGCAACCTTTTTTTTTTAAATAGCTCGGACCCTGCACGCTATCCAATGATAGCGTCATACAATTAAATAATGCACTAGTTAAGACCTTTCAAATGAGATATGGCTCAATCGTATACACTCATGGTACAAAATGCCCATTCTCCTTTCATCACTTAAAAACTATATAATTAAAATCTCAGATGATTACATTCATCTTAGCAGTGTCGAATGTAGTCTATAAAAAACGTACCAAACCGTACATTACATAAAATATTCGTAACTTGCAATATAGCTACACGAGTCGAATGTAGCACATCATTTCACAATATCCGTCACACGCGCCACCGTTCGACCGCGCGCGTCAGCTGAAATTTAACTAGGTCGCGTGACTTCGCCGCGAATTAACATTACTTATTTAATCAATGAATGAAATATGATACTCACATTTAGAAATTTACATAGCAACAAATATTTCATTAAAATTAACTTATCGATGAAAAGTTATGTTGTGTGAAATTATTGGATTAGCTACCCAGTGATTGAATATGAAATAACTAACTAAATACGTAATTTTATTAAGCTTGAAAATAATAATTAAAATAACTATTTCACTAAAATACACTTAGGAACGGTATTGCACTTAATAATCGTTGAATACAGATAGGTTAGCGTTGCGTAACTAGTCCTTTTTGTTAGATAAAATCAACAATTTGGAGACAAGGTCTTAAATAGTTTCTGCAAACGTGGAGGCACATCAAAGTTATGTGACCTCATACAGCTAGAGCACAAGTCCTTCATACTTGATCATGGTGAGAACAACCGTATTCCTCCGTGAAAGATGTAGGAGACCCTTTTTGTCTTAATGTAGATGTGCCTAGGTACAGGATATCCCTAAAGGATAGGCCTGATATGCCGTTTTTTTTTTCTTTTTTTAAGGGTGACCATGCCCTAGGGAATGATTCCCATGTATTTGTGTTAGGTTAAAGGGTACGCACAGAGGCGTAGCCCAAGGTATTGTAGGGTGACCATACCCACACTTGTAGGGTGACCATGCCCACATTTTATAGTTTAGAAGCATTGGACTCCTACCGGCATTAGTTAAAACATTATATTATAGCCATCGTTGAGGCATACCAAAACGGAATGAAAATAAAAATCCAAGCATCAAAGTAACATTGTAACATTTAAAACGTGATAACATTAGGCAAGTATACCTCTTTCCAAATAAAATGTTCTTAAATAATATTATCATATCTCTAATAAATTACTTTTCACAGTGACACTAGAAAGAGCAAAAAGTTTGAACCACGAACCAACCATTTTTTTTTTAAATTATTTTAACTGTCCAAATTTAGCCTAAGTTAAAGACAATCGTTTCTTATAACTTCTTCTATATTTTTTTTTTACAGAGACCAAATGTAAGCAAGTAACATGCATTTTTTTTCTCCTGCCACCCCGGGGGGGAAACGGACTTTCGGGGGAGGTGTAATGTAGTAAACAACTACATTTAGTGTTTAACAGTAACTTCATGGATTACGGCGACATAATGCACATTGCTTGTATCAGCGATAAAATACATGTATATATACGCATAACCGAATCAAATAAATTGGAATTATTAGTACTGAACTCTCAGCCTATCACTCTATACCTCTCCAGTCACCCTACGACCTTCTTATATTACAAGCTGATTTACCTAAAATCAAGCCTATGACAGGACACGCCAGCAACCAAACGTCAACTAGTGCAAGTAGCGTGCCTGACAACGTCTTCGAGAGATTGCGCAAGTATTCTAGCATCCACAAAATGACTACGGTTCTAGCTGACATTGTAAGATTCTGCAACAATACTAAGGCTAACAAGCCTAAGCGTAAGACAGATTTTTTGTCTAGCAGCGAACTGCATGAAGCCCCTAGGCTTATAATTAAATATGGAATCTAATTAAAAATAGAATGAATTCTCTACAAAAAGGTACACGACTCAAAGGAAATCTTGTTTGATTACATCCATTTAATGGTAAACATGGGCTACTACTACGACTGCGAGTCGGTGGCAGATTACATCACGCAAATATCTCGTACTCACAGAAACATCCCATCCTTTTGCAAAAGAACTCTGTAATAACTAAACTTGTAGTACAGTCACCGGAAATAGTATCTTCTACACGAAGGCCGCAAAAATATGTGACAAGCTCTTATTTGTAGTCTACTTATTTGTAGAAGATACTATTGCCGGTGACTGTACCAAAGACCCTAGCGACGCGCCCGCGCCGGGAATGCGTAAACAACTCACGCACACGCCCATCGGAACGTCGGCAATAGCACACACTCACGAGCCGCGCTTCAATAAAACCTGAACGCCGCAGCGCTCAGCATTCATTCCGTCGACATCTTCCTAGTACAGGAAACATTCTATAAACCGTTTATGCAATGTTTCCGCGTCCCTGGTTATACTAAGTTAGAAACGATAGGATTGGTAGGGCCCGCGGGGCACTTGCATCTTCTATAAAAGTTTCCTACATTGCATCTCTCTCAACCCCACTCCACTGACAAATATGGAAGTGTCGGTCTGCCGCATATCGATGGACGGTCATCCCCCATATCGATTGCGTCAACCTACATCTCTCCATCACTTAACATACTACAGACTGACCTAGATAGTTTAGCAGCCCTAGGCCCCTCGGTCATCTTGGCCGGGGACCTAAATAGCAAACACGTCGAATGGGGATGCGTCGCGACTAACTCCAACGGTAGGCTGCTCAATCGTCTATTGATCGAAAGCCTCCCTTTCGATATCCTCCCTCCCCTTGAAGCCACCTACTACCCCCATACTGATGGACACCGACCAGACATACTTGACGTAGCCCTTCTAAAGAACGTAGCGCTTACTCTGCGTTCTATAGAAGTGCTAGACGCATTAAACTCAGATCATAAACCGGTCCTCTTGCGACTGGGCCCTCACCCCGATCAAGCCCCTCCTACCAGGACACTCTTGGACTGCGACAAAGTGCATCAAGGTCTCCTAAAGACAGACGCCCCCATACTTAGAGACATACCTGACATTATTACCACAACTCAACAGACTGACCAAGCGATCGACCTATTCACCAACTACCTCAATGCTGTCAAAAGCGAAGCCTTTAAGGAGGTGTCGGCCGAGGAAATCCAACGCCGCCCCCTGCCTAGGGAACTGAGAGACTACTCTAACTGGCCTTCCCCCGAAAATCGTCAAATCCTGAGAGACGTGTGTCACGAGTCCAAACAGCGAATTGCCGAATTTCGGGAGAACTCTTTTAGGGATCTGATGGGGGAGATAAAGCCTAGCCCTCCCCCACATGTACACTGCGGCGCCGCCGCCGGCGGGGACGCCCACCTCGGAACAGTCGCGACCACATCGACACGTTCAGTCCCTTATCCACCCGGTACCGCCGCATACCGGATAGAGTCACCCCGACAGGCGTCGGGCCTAGCTGAGTTTCTTGCTGGAGTCTTCTCAGCTAGGAGTAGCGAACCAGCGACAAAACTCCCACTAGCTCGATCCCCCCCCCACTCACCCAGATCAGGTTGAACTCGCTTCAACTGATCTCGCTGGAAGCGCAAGCTCGGTAGGAGCATTCCAGCGTAGCAACCACGTGACGTCTGGTCGCGGAAGGGTCCTGGATTTTCCCCCGGCAACCATCCCACCAAACAGCCCGCCCGCTTTAGCGCTCCAGAAGCATAAAGCCCAAGTCAGGTTCAAAAAAAAAAGAGCTCAGCATTCAGTCCACTGCGGCCATCCGTGATGGACAGAGCTCTCCTATAGGGCATGAATACCGGAATTCCGGAATCTCGGACCAATATTTACGATATTTCAATACCGGTATTGTTAAGGACCAATATCGAAATATCGGAATCCCGGTATTGGAAAGTTTCGTAAAATTTTATGTAAATTTGATTCAATTAATGGGTAAAAGTACAAATTTGCAGATATTCAGTCGAATATTATAAGTAATTATTATTTTGCATGTACCTACTGCACTATTCATCTTTAATCTTTGTTTGTTCAGTTTAAATGTGGCTGGCTCATTAGTTCCGCAGGGACATTTCAATTGATACAAAATCAGCCCCATATTTTTTCGATTGATTGACGATTTTTATCAAATCAACCTAAGATGTTTTGGAATTTAACTACGAGACTACGACTAGTAAAATAAAGAAATCCGATGATAACATTTTACAGAATTTATTTTTACACAGCGAAATGTATCATTATCCGTAGAAAAAATACAGTTAAAATATTAGTAAGAAAATGTCGCAGACCCTTGCACGTACTTGTACTACTTATTAAGTACCTATCTAACGTGTTTTCTCATATTGAAGTAATCAATCGAAGCTTGAAGAAAACAAGATTCGAATAGTTTTGTTAACTATGTAATGACAGATTCACCGATGATATCTGTTTGTTTAGGTCAAAGACGTGCGAAACTTACATCTGAAAATTTTAGTTTACGGTTCTGTTGAATGTCCGCTATCGAATAATATTTATATATTTTAAATACTGGATAGGTAGTCCCCTACTAACAAACAAGCAAAAACTATAAGGTTTTAAATTATGTTAATGAAACTCAAACGATAAACTTTTGTTTTTTGGGAAGTTGAAATATCACAAAATAAGAACATTTGCTTTTTCGAAAAAAATAATTATCTTAAGATTGCTTATGTTTTGAGAAACAGAGTAGACAGACTACTCACCATTAAGCTTTTACAAGGAGCACGAGGTCACCACACATAAGCTCAATTTAATTCGTAAATTTCTACGATTCGAACAGCACATCTCAATAGTACACCATTTTGTAGTATAAAAATCCAGGTTAACCCCTATAACTTGATTTTACCATTAAGCTTTTACAAGGAGCACGAGGTCACCACACATAAGCTCAATTTAATTCGTAAATTTCTACGATTCGAACAGCACATCTCAATAGTACACCATTTTGTAGTATAAAAATCCAGGTTAACCCCTATAACTTGATTTTCCTGGATATTTTTAATTCACATGAGTAATGATCAAAAACGTTAACTCAACTGAAATAAGCGGTCGCGCTCTCATACTAAATTAGTACGGGAGCGCCTATGTGTGGTGACCTCTAGCCTCCCTCCCTAAATTTTATAATTATATTTTTTGTACTAATCTGTATATAGTGCCTGTTTGAAAATATTTGCACGCTTGCATGCAGGCTGAATGCTCTGAACTTTATTTTAATTATAAGAACTGTATATTTAATGCGTTTTATGCAAAAAAAATTCTTTGAATCTTTGAATAAACTCCCTGCCGAGGTTTTTCCAGCGGGCTACAGAATGAGGTTCTTCAAAAAAGGAGTGTATAGGTTCTTAAAGGGTAGGCAACCCGCGTGTGAATCCTATGAGGTTGCAGGCGTTCTTTAGTCTACGGTAGCTGCTTACCATCAGGCGGGCCATATGCTGGTTTGCCACCGTCGTGGTATTAAAAAAAAAAAGTTATGCTGTTTATTACCTTGTACGAAACAACGATATGTAATACTATAATATAGGTATGATATGAAATTATATAAAACGTTATGAACCCAGTTGCTGGACCACAAATTTAAAAGAACAAAAATCATCAATCAAGACGACTGTACTTATATGAAATTAATATTAACAAGTTGCAGCTAATAAATACAACAAAATATGATTAACTGTTAAGGTTGATTGAGTTTTTAACTGATTTTAGCCTTTAAATAGCGTTTTTCAATGGTCACCTCCAATACCGGTATTGTGAATCGTCCGATATTTGCATGCCCTACTCTCCTAGGTTAATACCTAGCGGGTAGTCCGCGGCACCTGCAACAGTACATACTCGGGCAACCTACCAGGGCCATCCGTGTGGACGCCTCGTCTCTAAGTTTGATTTGTGGTTCATTTGTTAATAAAATAAATATTTTCTCTTGTTCATCGGCGTCTCATTACACTGGCATCCAACGAGCGGCACGTTTCGCCACGCCCAAGATTCGTCACAAAGTCGGGGCTCGTCACGTTTCACGACATGTAGATACGCGAAAAAGAAGAAAAAAACCATGACATCCTTCAGAAAGAGAACCAGTTCACTCGCCTGATGGCAACACTATCTTCATCATCATCACGCCACGCCACATGTTATTGTAGTGACCAGATTCCTGTCGGCAGTGGTCACGTACCGCGGGATTACCCCTAGTTATTGTAGGGGAAGCAGGCATCTGGTGACAAGGTATCAAGCACGAGATCGAGACTTCAAGGAGAGGCTGCACGCTGCTTTTGTTCCCAAGAAAGAGGCTTACCAGCTACTGCGTGAGATAACGAGCAACCGAAATCTATGCTCACGGAAACATTTGTGGCCCATATACGAGTGTTGTTTGCCCGGTTGCCGCCACCGAAAATACCTGAGATCCGCCAGCTGGACATGGTGTATGGACTTCTTCGTCTGGGAATAAGATCTACCGTACCGAAGCAAGAAGCGGTGACCCACGCTTCATCACCTTGTAACGTAAAGCGTTACATAACCTAGGTTATATTTTTAAAAACATTATACAAAATGAAATAATTAATCATAAGATTCATAAGCTAGATAAAGTCTCAACTTGTTCCATATTTCTGTGACGCACTGTACTTCACACGCATTCCTTTGTTCGAAATAACCGGCCGGCCGGCGATTCTCCCGCCCCGCTCGCCTTCTCCGCGCTGCTCCGAGCGCCCGCCGCGCCGGCAGACAGACAGATCTTGCCATCGACGCCGGCGCGCGCTCCCTTGCCCCGCGCAGTGACTTTGGTGTAGCCGGCGGGAGTTAAATACTTATATCGTTTTAATTTTTATAAGCGGTCCTCGCTTGATCCGTACTCTGGGTAAGTGTTAAACATTTCTTAGCTTATTACAAACAGGTATATTCAAATTGTGTGACTAACGGTTTTTTCAGCTACGATATCTCATTGTGTAATTTTGCTTGCCATCCATTTCCAAGCCTTTATTTTGCATAAGCTACATTCCACGTAATATTTAACGTTTTAAAAATAGTATCCTTTTAGTGTTTAAATAGTAATTCATGTTTGTAATTTTAAATTGAAAAGTTGACCGTTAGACTTAAGCGCTTTTGCTCCGAACACTTTTATTCTTTCTTTCTTTTACTTCTGCACTTTGTAAACTCCGTCTGATTGTACTATCCGCACATCACCAACCTTTCTTCATCATCATCACGCAGTACTGCTTCCTGCTTATGCTTCTTGCCGTGCCGAGTACAGTCAGCGGAGATAAAAACTGAATATTTATTTACACGACAGAAATAAATTCCAGGGTGCCTAGTTACGGCTAGGCTTTGTTCCTGAGCCTTACCAGAAGACCTGAGAAGACCAGACCCAGGCAGTTGTTCCTGAGCGGCCCGCGCTGACGTCCCTCAGCTCGCCCGTCTGCTGACCCGTACCAGTTCCGGCTTCTCCAGGGGAGTACTTGCGTGGTGGGAACAATTCAACGCCTCGGAGAAATTATCAGACCGGCTTTTTACGTACCCATGTAGTGTAGGCACATGACGTGTAAATTCACACGTCATGCGACATTTAGAAAATATAATTGAATTATAAATCTAGGATATCAGGTTACAACCCAGATATGTAAGTTGTTTACAGTACCAAGTTAAATGAATTATTTATTTATTATTTTATCTAATGTCAAGCTTATCCTAAAGGTTAAACTACGTAATAATACTACTATAAAAACCGGCCAAGAGC
The DNA here is from genome assembly GCA_947086415.1 of Pammene aurita. Taxonomy (NCBI): domain Eukaryota; kingdom Metazoa; phylum Arthropoda; class Insecta; order Lepidoptera; family Tortricidae; genus Pammene; species Pammene aurita. Next base: position 34,070,563 of record OX352295.1, read on the forward strand.
GTGTCTAGCCACGCTCAGTGTAGGGTTCCGTAGTTTTCCGTCCGTCACAGTAAGTGTCCCCACTTAAGAGTTAATAACACCGCCATGTAGGATATGATATGAGAGTTCCACTTACAGCGACATATATCGGCAAATTAAGTAAACTATTGCGCGCGAGCTTATAGTATGGAAGATGATTTTTATGGAATAATTCTTTATTGCGTGAACCGATTTTCACCGTTTTTACTTTATTTGAAAGCACGTCATTTCATTGTAATTTTGTACAAATTACAGGTACAATAAACACCTGCTTATACGGTTAAATTACAAACTTAGTTCAGAAATTATTTTGTATTTTTTTTTCAAAAACTATTCATCCTATCAAGTTCAAAATAATTTTCCTAGAAAGTTTTTATGAAGTTCTACTTTTGAGATTTTTTTCATATTTTTAAAACTTATGGTTCAAAAGTTAGAGGGGGGGGACGCATATTTTTTTACTTCTGGAGCGATTATTTCCGAAAATATTTACATTATCGAAAAATGATTTTAGTAAACCCCTATTCATTTTTAAATACCTATCCAACAATATATCACACGTTAGGGTTGAAATGAAAAAAAAATCACTCCCCACTTTACGTATAGGGGAGGTACCCTAATAGAAAAAAAAATTTCCACTTTTTATTTTACCACTTTGTCGGCGTGATTGATATACATATTAGTACCAAATTTCAGCTTTCTAGTGCTAACGGTCACTGAGATTATCCGCGGACGGACGGACGGACGGACGGGCAGACATGGCGAAACTATAAGGGTTCCTAGTTGACTACGGAATCCTAAAAACCATGTACTATTAACAATAAACGTTCAGTATCAAACCTGCATCGGGGTATTCCTTAGCTACCCTTACGCCACTCCATTATATGGCGACTGTTGTGTGCACACCGGATTACCACGTTGAACCAAGCAGCGCTGACCCGCTGTACCATTTACCAGGTCATGTAGGGAGATGAATAAGAACACTATTTAGAATTGTAAAAACATCTGAGCAGTGTAGTTGCAGGTGTTTCCCCGCTGCGAGTTGTTGTAGAAGTGAGCAATGACTTTTTTTTTGTGGAAAACGGGACATAGAGGTGGGCCTCTAGCTGCCCGAGGAGGTGACGCCGTGGGGACCCGACGAGCGCTCGTCTATTTTATAGGATTTCTAGCGTACTCGTACTAATGGCTGATATGTGCCGTGTGAGTTATATATTTATTAACGAATAAGCTTACAGTATTACATGTTAGTAGGAGGGTGAAAATTGATATTTATATGGGACATTTCTTCATAAATTAGTACAAAAGGCTTATTATCTATACATTTCGGGTGTTACGACATAACATTAGTAAAATTAGACATAGATCAGTACTTAAGAACTAGACATGTAAACACAATTTTATACACTTTATTAAATTACAAAAATAAACAAATTGGTATAAATCGAGAAAATGATTATCTTAGATCTAGTTACACAAAAACAACAGTAATTTTAAGCTATCTGCGACAATTGTCCCCCACGTGCGTCAGCACAGTCTATTGGTGTGGAGCAGGTGAGGATGAGTCTGGAAGCCGGGCGGCGGACATCTTCTACATGAGTTTATATATATACAATGGCTACTCTTATTGGTCATCGGGACCGGGAAAGAGTTGTGCGATTTCGCCTCTAGACCATGTAACTCGTGGCGTAGTACCGGCGGCTATGTCGCCTACGTGTAGGTTCGTAGACCTTTGTTGAGCACTGGATCGCTGCATCAAGTTGAGGCGATATTCTCGTATCCAGCGCTTCCATACGTGGTCGTCAGGCGGGATCTTCTTCTGGATCAGGCGCCGTTTTGTCATGGGATGTTTGAGACTATCGGGCAGAGAGTTAATTGCCTCTGATAGCTCCCGTTCTGTGCCAAAAAGGTTCGTGGCATCGTCTGAATTTAGAACGGTAGGCGCACGGCTCTGAGATATCATTTTACGTAGCGGTAGGGAGGTAGAGGGCGCCGATAAGGAGGCGGCGGGCTCTAGGTACATCGCTCGTGTGATGAGACGTGTGTACAGTACGTTCCCTCGCTTTTCTCTGCGGTGGCCGTCATTTTCAGCTGCGGCGGTAAGCGGCGGTTGATTCGCTATGAGCCTCTCTTGCGGTAAGTCGCCTACGGGAACCGTGAGGTTGGTCTCGTTACAGGTCCGACACCTTTGGCACTTATTCGTCAGATAACGAATGCTACCGCGCAGTCTGACAATGCAGTACTTTTGCTTCAACTCGTCGAAAACGGTCGCGTGATCGTCATGGTTGGACACTTCGTGGAAATGGTGGATCAATAATTTTGTGAATCCATCTTCAGCGTGCAGGACGGGTATATGTGTTCCGTCTCTGTCTGTCACTATCACGCCATCTCTGTCCAATTTCACGTCGACTCGGTGTAGTGAAGACTTCTCAGGCAGCGCGCGCCCGACTTCCAGCAGTCGTATTTCTTCGGCGTACGACTCATTCTGGCTCCGTTTGATCATAAAGTTTCTGCCAAACTTATGTGATTGTTGTTCATTTCTGTATCTGGATTTCTAATAGACAATCTGGCTTTGAAAACCTCGGCGGCAACCAAAACTCGGGCCGTAGCGCGGACTAACCTCGTATATTTCGAAAACCTACTTACTTAGGTACGGTAGGTATTCCGACCTTTGTTGCACGTTATCTACGGAACAAACCGGTTTGTTGACCAGTTCTGTGCCCGTTTTTTTTTTTTTGTAGGGATGACAAACAACTGTACAGAAAATATTACAATAATGGCCTGTTTCACAATCTCCAGTTAAAGCATATCTGGCAGATAAATGTTTGCTGTCCTTTTCTTTTATATGACTAGAGAAAAGGATAGCAATATTTTTAACTGGCAGATAAGTTTATCTGGAGATTGTGAAATAGGCCCTTAGTGTTACAATTGGTGTTACTATATGTACAATCAACGTCATTATCCACGAGTTACAATTAAACTGTTAAGGGTTGTCAAACATCAGACTGTTGTACATTAATCTAAAATTAAATTAGGTACATAATATAGTAGGAACTTTACTTAAGCTAAAGTTTAGGTATTACATACTATTAATTGATGCATTTATTTATTAGCATCCATATATATATATATTTTTTTACATAGGTTAAATTAAGAAAGTAGATCATAATTAGTTATAAAGTACTTAACTGTTTACAGGTATCTAAAATGACTTTTCTATAACAAGCTGTGGGCAGGTGGAAAATGTCTACCTGGGTGAAATATTTGTTATAAGTAGCAAACAACCGGCGCAGAGGTGCGCGTTCGCCAGCGTTTGTACGGCACTGTGCCGTCGCGAACAGCCCGGTAGACGCATGTCTCCCGCCGGTTTGGGCGTCTAGTAATTACATAACTTATTTTATTAACAAGTTGCATACAGTCAAATTTATTGTGGCAAAGTCCATGAAGAAACATCGCTTGCAGGAAAACACGTCTTTTGCTTAGCGCTAACAATCCATATTTATTTAGTAAATTATTGTATAAAGGTGTTTTATTTCTGTTATGTTTGAAATTCACATACTTTAAGAATTTGTATTGTAATTTTTCTATGGCATCAATATACTTATTAATTATATAAGGGATCGCGACGGGTTCTACAGATTCTACTGGCGGCAAACCTATTGTGCGTTTGCTTTCGCCTCCCCCGCTGAGGGACGTACCCTCTTTACACTGGACTAAGCTTACGTCCGAGATTACGTTCGGGTTGTCGGAGGCGAATCCGTTTCTAATGTCTACTGAATTTATATCCTGCTCATTTACGGGAGCCAGGACCTCGTCGTCCGTCGTTCGCGGCACCATGTAGCCTACGAACGCTACAGTCGGATCCGACGATTGATGTGGTGTATCTAGCGGTCGTGTCGCATCTATGGACACTTCCCTCAAATACGTAGGCGGGATCGCAATTGTGTTAATATTGCTAGTACTATTTTCCACGGGCGCAGTTGCGTTCAAACCGTGTAGCAATTTATGGTGCCCAGCTTCGCATCCCTTGATGCCACAAGCTACGTATTTGCACTTGAAGCGATCATAGTGCGACGCGTCCAGACACTTGTGTAACACAACTTTTCATTCTTAACCCAATCCCAACGTTCGGCTACCGGTGCATTCAAAAATTTCGTACACGCTTCTACTTTGTGTTCGTGATTATGACATATTAAACACTTATTGCGAGACGTAAACCGTGCTGGCACCGAATGTTGTTTGGGCTTCGTTCCCGTATACGCGGGCTCTTTAGCCTCGCGGGGCTTCGTTTGAGCTACCGTCGGCGACCTATACTCCGACGCACGAGCTTTAACTTCATCGCTTCGCGGGCGAGGGCTCTGGTAGCTAGAATTTGAGTCCGAATCGCTCGAAGGATCGCGGGAAAACGCGGGAGCGGGAGCGTGGGCGGGGGCGTTACGACGCCCTAACCTGCTTTCCGGCTCAAAAGATATCGAGTTTACGCGCGACTTCGTATATCTACTTCAATTCGTTCTTTTAACCGCGGAACTGATTTCTAACAGAAATTCTGAGATCGCGACTAAATCGGGCGAGTCCAAATTAGCTTGTTTGAACTTGCCCCATTCGTACCTAACAATGAGGTTCAATTTATCGACGATCTTGTTGACTAGCTCTGGCGCATACATATATTTTTCTTGTTTTAATGATTTTATCGTCGCTACTGCATTTGCGACGTGCGCGGCGAAAGACACTTCTGCTAGGCGCGGCATGCGTTTAACATTATGTAGCTCAGTCAACACGATCTCTTCAGGATCCCCGAACTGCCTTTCTAAGGCTTCCATTATTTCGTACGGATCCTTGACGGTATACACGATGGATTTTACCGCGGTACGCGCCTCGCCTTTTAACGCGCGCCTAAGCCTACTGACGTTATTCACGTGACTAAACATCGGCGCGGTATCTTCAAATTCGGCACGGAATGCGATCCATTCGGTGATATTACCGTCGAAAGTGGGTAATTCTAGGGGCCTATGCATAATGGGAGCGTAATGAGTCGGAACTTCCAGCCACTCGGGCGGCAGACGTGTGCTTATATGCGACTCATTATTATAGTTATGTTTAGTAAAAAGAAATAACGGATTTATCAATCGCTGTAAGTTTTATGAACTTATCAGTTTAATTCGTAATTTGAACGCATGGAGATTGGCGCGGGAGTCTTGTGCGCAGGCAGCGCGAGTGGGTCCACCAATCACGACGCGCCGTGTCACTGTCTTTTTTTGTGTTTAACTCTCACCGCTCAACCGCGATGGCGATGATCCTCTCAAACAAAACAAAATGTCGAAGATAAGTGCATTTTGTGGTCAATTATTGAATTTTACATGGACATGTATATTTATGTTTTGTGCCGATTTCAAATAGCTGTCTGTGGTGTTGTGGATTCAAATAGCTTTCATATGCGATATGAATATTACATTACTTATCCCAGTAGTGGATCGACAAGTTTAAAGAAGTAAATTGTAAGTCTTGTCGTTTATTGATGTTTTTGTTAAGTATATTCTCACCTGTCTCCGCCTGTGGTCACGTGGGTTAGGCACATATGGAAAACAAACTGTTCCCTTCGGTCAACGGTGGGCACAGATGGGAAAAGTTACATTGAAAGGCTGTTATCGTTTATTAATGAATGTCTTTGGTTAGATGTTTAAATTAAATAACTTATTCCAGTGGATTGACTAGTTCAACTAAATAAATATGAAAGACTGTAATCGTTAATTGATGCCGTTACTTAAGATGTTCCTTAATTTGTACAGTCAGCAGCAGAAGTAGCTTAGCGGGGAGGTGTTCAAAAATTTCTTGATACTACTTTATTGTTAAGAGAATAAGAGTGAGTGAACGTAATTTTGAACACCTCACCCACTAAGCTGCTTCTGCTACTGACTACGCCAGATGTAAATGACTCGGTCAAACAAATAAATATGCAAAGTTGTTATCGTTCATTAACTAATGTCTTCCTTTAGATATTACATAACTTCGAGTGGTGTGTTTAGTTAAAAATAATAAATAAGATAATTTTTCTACTCCTGTACTTTTATCTGTCATTTATACATTCGTTAACACCTTTATAAGAACATAGATAATACACTCGATGAAAAGTCTATCTAGTCTATTCCCCAAAATAACACTTGTTCTATAAAAGCGCCAAAATAGTATCGCGGAATCGCGTGCAAACACGGCTATTAATATAAAATAAATTACTGCCAACCTAAGAAACCTAAATAAACGCAGCGTTTTTAGAAAAAAAAACTTTAAAAAAGAAAAAAATTATAAGAACCACAGACCTACTTCGTAGTATTTTACGTTTCCCGTTCGTTTGTTGGGGCGAATTGCAAACTTTGAAAGTAATTTAGGTATTTTTACTAATCTCTGTAGCTCTTTAATAATTGATCAAATAACGACGGTATTTTTGTTAGTAATGTTAGTATTATTGAAAAATAGTATTTTAAAAGGTAAAACTTAAATGATTGTTGATTGTGTTGACAAAATAACTGCGGTATCCATGAAGATTTCAATTTCGCATTTTATGTAAAAGTAAGTGTATTCGTAGAAAAAGTATTGTATGCAACGTCGTATAAGTAGGTAAAAAAATGTTCGTGGCGTTTTTCTTAACAATTTTCGCCTACGGCTCAAATTGTTACCCACGCCACTCACCTTTTTTGACCCCTCTTATACAACTGTTGCATAAACTACTATTATTGTCTAACTTACAGTAGCTGAGCTAGTATCTCGTTAATATAAATATTTTTGATACTTGCATCAAGAGATACTGCTCTTCCATAGATGGTAGGTTACAATGATAATGTAATATAAAACAGTAACTTGCAAAATTAAAACAATAGAAAAAATTAAATTAAATTGACTAATTCTAACATTCAAATTTGCATGCTAAATCATCATCATCATTGGCCTGCAACGTCTATGGCCGACGATTAGACGCAATGTCCAAAATTAACTTAGACACTTCCTTTGGTGGCTGTACAAACCAGTACGGGACTGGCAAGCGCGCCCACATTTTGCACAGCTATATGTTGCAACTGATGTGCTGGTGTTACAACCCTGCCGTCTCACCCTCTTATCGGCTAGTTTGTCGAAGCAGATCCCATCATGCAGTTGCTGGCCTTCCTTGAGGATATTACGCCACTGGTCCCTGTCATCAGCAAGCTTCTCCCAAACGCCATGCCCGATGTTAAATGAGATCAGGTCACGCTTCACGCAATCTTTAAAGCGAAGCAGTGGTCGGCCACTACTCCTCTTCGCACCCGCCACTGCGCCAAGCATGACCTGCCTCGGAAGTCGTTTAGAGTCCATGCGATGCACATGCCCCAGCCACCACAGACGTCGCTGTTTAAGCAGGGCGGTGAAACTGGGAAGCTTAGCTCTAGCAAGAACTGCGTCATTTGTGACTATCCCTCCATGTGAGGCCCATTAAGCTGCGCACGCAGCGCATATGGAAGGAGTTAAGTCGACTTTCCTGTTTTGCATACGAAGTCCAGGTCTCGGCTACGTACAAGAGTATGCTAAATAAAACTAAACAAATCATTAAAATTTACAGGAAATTGTTATATAAAGAAAATTTATTTCATTACAGTATATTCAGAGCAATGACGCGTAGTTTCAGTGACCGCGAGGCAACCGGATGGCTCGCGGTATTTAAGCCCCTGAAGTGATGAGGAACCGCCCTGTGCAACCCAAACTGACCCAACTTAGACTGGAGCGGAAATAGAGTGCAATTTTTTTTTTATCGCGAGGCAACCGATTGAAACATCGGTTGCCTAAAATAATGTACCCTGGTTATATAACAAAATTTTAATGCTATCCCTCCTGGTTGGAGAGGGATGAAGTTTCATAGGAGAGGGATGGCAATTGGGCATATCGTTTTCCACATCATACAAAAATCATAAAACAAATGCCATCCGATTTCAATGATTGTAAGTGCGTTTTTCCTAAGTTCTCCTCCACCGATCGAAAAATTCACCTTGCGTCCAACTTCCAACTCTGACGGTTAGATACCTGCTCGGCCTGGGTGGATGGCAATTTGTTTCCGGTGTCTGTATGTGATGAAGAACAAGCATGCTAATTTTGGTAGCCTGACAATTTTTTTTTAATTTTTTTCTTCGCTCTCGTACAGGGTACGAGTCCAACCAGGAGGGATGGCAATTAAATTTTGTTGTATAACCAGCGTACATTCTTTCAGGCAACCGCTGTTTCAATCGGTTGCCCCGCGATAAAAAAAAAATTTGCACCCCCCCTCTATTTCCGCTACAGTCCAAGTTGGGTCAGTTCGGGTTGCACAGGGCGGTTCCTCATCACTTCAGGAGCTTAAATACGGCGAGCCATCCGGTTGCCTCGCGGTCACTGAAACTACGCGTCATTGCTTTAACTAGTAATCCAGGGACTAATGTACGAAATAATTGGGTGTAAGAGTAAATTAAAATAAATAAATATGAAAGTCTGTTATCATTTATTGATGCCGTTACTTAAGATGTTACATAATTTGTACAGTCAGCAGCAGAAATAGGTAAACGGAAAAGGGATTCAAAATGATCTCGACAATACTTTATTACATAACTTGTACCAGTTGTAAATTAACTAAATCAAACAAATAAATATGAAAAGTTGTTATCGTTTATTAACTAATGTCTTTGTTTAGATATTACATAATGTATTCCAGTAGTGGATTGACTAGTAAAATAAATAAATATGAAAGACTTCTCGTTTATTGATGACCTTATACGCTGTATTCCTATCGGTTCGTCACATGTGGTGTGCGTCAAATGGAAATACACTCTTAGTTTAGATGTCACAAAACTTGTTCTAGCAGTAAATAAGAATTGTTCCCAATTCTACAGATTTCTTTAACAGATTCCCATGTCTACAGAAACCTAATCCTACAGAATTCCATATCTACATATTCCTAATTCTCCAGATTCCCATGTCTACAGATTCCTAATCCTACAGACTTCCATGTCTACATATTCCTAATTCTCCTGATTTCCATGTCTACAGATTCATAATCCTACAGACTTCTACGTCTACATATTCCTAATTCTCCTGATTTCCATGTCTACAGATTCATAATCCTACAGACTTCCATGTCTACATATTCCTTATTCTCCTGATTTTCATATCTACAGATTTCCAACTGTAAGGTTTTTTAACTATACAAATTTCCAATTCAATAGATTTTCGATACCGTAAACGTTCATAGGCTACGATAACCGCTTACCTAGAGATGGCCCGTGTGCTTGCTTTCCATCATGAATAAAAAGATAAGCAATATTTATTTACATATTTTAATGTTGTTCTGTACACATACACAAAGGACACAAACGTTATAATTTTGAAGCAATAATATTAAATTATTTAACATACATTCTCTTTGCTTTATTCTATATTGCATCAAGTATTCTGGCCGGCACTTACGATTTTTGTTTAATTATTTATCTTGAGTGTCGCGTCAATACAATGTCATTCAGATATCATACGAAGTTGCATGTTTCTGTGTCTAGTACATTAAAGGTTGTAGTTTTCCGTATCAAGTTGGAAAATGGATGAAAACGAGGAATTGTCTTTTGTGATTGGTGAAAGAGGAAAAAGAGTTTTGATTATTGGATCTAACAAATATTACTTTAGCGTCAAAAATAAATCTGGAAGCACAAACTGGAGATGTTATAAAACAACAGAATGCAGTGCCTCCGTTACTATGAGTGCGAATAATGACATTCTGCGTAAAACAGTTCATGCATGTTTTTCAGATACATCTGAAGCTAAAAAACGGCTGAGAGAAAAATTTATGAACACTTGCAAAGAAAAGGTGCGTGAATGTATGGTTCCGGTCCAGCAAATCTTCGAAAGTGAAATAGTGTCACCCCAATACAACGATAATAACATGTTACTCCCAGAGTTTTCTTCTTGCAAAAGTTCAATGTATCGAGCAAGGTACCGATTCCTAAATATTACTAAAGCGACTGTTGAAAACATAAGCGACGTACAAATACCACAAGATTTTAAAAACGATTTTTTGGTTTATGATGGTGCAAAAATGGACAAAATTCTAATTTTTAGCACTCCTCTGGCTTTAGAAAGTCTTACAACAAAAGATTCCATTTTCTGCGATGGAACATTTAAAATAGCACCAAAGCCATTTAAACTGGTATACAGTTTTCATGGGGATTTCTCCGAAAGTGATACTGAACTTAGATTTGTTCCGCTTCTTTACGCTTTGCTTCCCAACAAATCTCAGGCTACATACCACAAACTATTCACAATTCTGAAAGACAATTTCGGAGTAACAATAAAAAATGTGAAATGTGACTTTGAAGTTGCCGCTATTAACGCCTTTAAAATGGTATTTTCGGAAGTCACAATAAGTGGCTGCTACTACCACTATCAGAAGGCCTTGAGGGCAAAAGCTGAAGAACTTGGGATAGACATTACGCGAGAAGGAAATACAATAGTCAAGTCCTATTGTGTGTTGGCGTTTTTACCAGCTCAAGTAGTCACTGAAGGACATATCAGCATAGTTAGTGAGTTACCAGAAAGTTATTGTCATGACGATAATTTTACACAATTTGATGAATATTTTCTTAAGTTCTGGATAAAAAGAATTACCAGTAATGTACTTAGTTGTGCCAATGAGGACGTGCGTACAAATAATTTATTAGAAGGGTGGCATCACAGAATTAATACCAGAATTCCAAAACATCCAAGCATTTTGTTATTTACCAGCTTGTTAAAAATAGAAGCCAAACACCAAGATCGGAAAATACGACAAAGCCAATTGCACTTACCTGGCAAATGACATTCAAAAGAACATTCAAATAAAAAAAATTGTACAAGATTGCATAACAGAAAAAATAAATGTCAAAGAATGTATAAAACGATTAATGACTATTTACTAACTATTTCTATTTGCAATGGAAGATTATTTTGTTTTTAAATAAGATATTTTTAAGTAAACTATTTGTATGTAAGAACGCAGTTACAATAAAATTAAAATTTAATTTGATGATAGTTTGATATGATTGAAGATAGTTTTAAGTTAAATGTTCTGAAATAAATTAAATACTTTATTAGAATTATTTTTTATCACGTAGGTACTAATCATGAACAATCTGTTGACATGGGTTGGAAATCTGTGTGATCTAAGACACATTCGTCAGATTAAAAAGTAATCAGGAAAAATTATAGCCTGTTTGTTTCGGAAGAAAACAGAATTCCTTTTGGGACAAAAAGGTTACTAAGGGGACTTAAAGGTTAATTTTTAAAACATTTATTTGTTACATCTATAAAAAAATCAATAACCTTATTCTAACGATATTGTAATGTTGTACAGTTTCACGGTATTGTACATGTTTATGTTCATCTAATACATAACAAAAAAGAAAAATTGATGATTTTAGCCATTGAAAATAACTTTAAACTAAATCAAATATACTTAAAAAATTGCTGTTAATATGTACTATAGAAACAACAAAAAATAAAATTGATCCTTCCCACCATTGTCTAGAGATATGGCTTTGCACGTTTTTTGCTAATAACTTAAAATGATCCTGCATTCAGCCGCCTTTTAGTTTGAGGACGGCAGTAAAATGAGTAAGAACATCTGTGTAGGTAGGAATTCGTAATATAAAGAGTATGTTAAGTTAGAAATCTGTAGTATTGGGAGTCTGTAGTATTGGGAATCTGTAGTATTTGGAATCTGTAGTATTTGGAATCTGTAGTAATGGGAATCTGTAGTATTGGAAGTCTGTAGTATTGGGAGTCTGTAGTATTGGGAATCTGTAATATTGGGAATCTGTAGTAATGGGAATCTGTAGTAATGGGAATCTGTAGTATTGGAAGCCTGTAGTATTGGGAGTCTGTAGTATTGGGAATCTGTAGTATTGGGAGTCTGTAGACGTGGGTATAATTCGTAAATAATAAATATTATGGGACAACCTTACCCAAATCAACCTATTCCCACTGCTTACTCAATAAGACTTATGTTGTAGTTGTGGTTACTAGGCGACGATACGAGTATATACAACGTGTTACTTGAGCCACTAAAAACCCCAGACCCCCAAACGATTATTATTATTGCTAATTAATCTCGAGTATTTATTTTTCAACCACTTACTTATTTTGAAAGATATTCGTATGTTTCGTTTTCCTTGCAATTGTTACCTATTCAATTGTTAACTATACATTTGTTGCGTTGTTGTCACATCTCTACATGTGTCATGTCATGTCAACCTATCAACCTACTTTGTCAATTTGTATGACATGACATAAGATGATATACTTTGATAGTTACAACCCATATGACACTATGTACAGTGAAAAAACAAGTTTGTCAAAGCTGTCAGCCTTTATTAAATAGTCAAAAGATATACTGCAATCGATTCCACTCTAGATTCTGAACAAACAGTTTTTAGGTTTCTAGTCTTGGGTATAACACGTTGTATAATAGATAAATACTTAAATATATAGAATGCATCCATAACTCAGGAACGTGATAAACACGCAAATAAATACCTTATTCAGGATTCGAATCCAGGACCTCCTGCTTCATAGACAGTGTTACTAACGACTAGGCTAGGAAGCCGTTAAAGCAGTAACTTGATTAAATCATACTAATGAATATAGATGGCTGTTATTCGTTTACTGATATATCTGAATATATGCATTGCTCTGAAGCAATGACGCGTAGTTGCAGTGTTCGCGAGGCAACCGGGTGGCTTGCGGTATTTGAGCTCCCGACGTGTTGTGGGACTGTGCAACCCGAACTAACCCCACTTTGACTTTTTTTAATTTCCAGTGTATTCGTGTGATGAAGACCGAGCATGCAAATTGCCATTCACCCTGGTCTGGTCAGTCGATCAATCCGTCAGTGTTGGAAACCGGGAAAAAATAAGAGGGCGGGGGGACAGAGTACAAGTTGGGTCAGTTCGGGTTGCACAGGGCGGTTCCACAATACTTCGGGAGCTCAAATACCGCAAACCATCTGGTTGCCTCTCGGACTTCATAACTACGCGCCATGGCTTTAAGTAATATCTTTGTTTAAAATGTTACATAATCATCTTTCCATCTGTGCCCGCTGGGAACTGATGGAAATATTTCCCTCCATATGTATATAGGAAGGGGTAAAAAAACTTTCCATCTCCTCGCACATAAAAAGCCATATGGGAGCAGGTGAAAATGTTTTATTGCGCTATTAGATGTATTCCCATCTGCCCCGGCCTCGCATGACCAAGGCGGGCATAGATGAGATGGGAACAACTCCTCTCGTTCGACGTCAGTACCCGCCGGGAATGGATGAGAACATAGGTAGCTATTCCCACATGTGCCCGCTAGGGACGGATGGGAATAGTTCCCTTCATGTAAAAATAATAGGAGGCAATATAAACTTTCCATCTACTCCTACATGGATAGTCATGTGGGAGCAGGTGGGAATTTTTTATTCCCGTATTAAATTTATTATCTGTCCCCACCGCGCATGACCATCATCAAGGCCAGCGCACATGCGAATGACTCCTCTCGTTCGACGTCTGTACCCGCCAGGAACGGATGAAAATACACCTATTTCCATCTGTGCCCGCTGGGAACCGATGGGAATATTTCCCTCCATATGAATATAGGAAGGGGCAAAAAAACTTTCCATGTCCTCGCACATAAAAAGCCATATGGGAGCAGGTGGGAATGTTTTATTCTGCTATTATGTGTATTGACTGTTTTTTTTCCTTTCCATTCTTATTTGGTTTCACCAAATTATTATAAATGTAAATATCACTTATAACTCAGAGGGATTGAAATATCGCAACTTCAAAAATACCTGTTTTTTACATTTTATACCTAAGCCACCAATGTTACTCAACCAGTTTCACATCATACTCGAGTACATGTACATAAGAGAAAAAAAGAACGTGTCATGAGCGAAGAAGTGACAATATGACTAGTAAATAGGTACTTACATACGGGAACGCCGTTTTACGTATAAAAATGAAATAACTCACTGATCTGTTGTATACTATAATACCTTTATATTATACTCTCCAACTATAAAAGAAAATCGTTATCAAAGCTCAAAACTGTTCGCATTCTGGGCAGTACTATTATTTACTCTGTGCCCTAAACTAAACCAAACGTCAAGATACAATATTCGCGTACCTACTGGTTTACCATGGAAACAGCGCAGCGGCCGGGCAACGGCGCGCGGTGAACAGGCAACGGCGCGTGCTCGTCATGATTGGTCCCGCCACTAGCGCCATGACTGCTGCCATAATCTCCGCGCGTTTGAATTAAGTTAAGAACTGATAAGTAAAAAAAACTGGGAGCGATTGTTGGATTTGTTATAATTTTGGTGCAAGTTTTAGTAAAATGATAATGAACAGAACGCGTTGACTTGAAAATTTTGAGATTTCTTTTATGCCTATTAGAACGCTTTTAAAATTAAATTGTTCATTAAAATTTTAGCGATTGAATAATGTGTTATAAATCAAACCCATTACTTGCCTTCGATAGTTTTTAATTTATTTCTGTTGCCATATAACACTTTAATAATCTTTTGGAGGAAGTATATATTTTTTATTTGTTGTAATAACGGCTATCGATAAATCTGTTAGTAAATGTCAGTGGACATTCATATAGTTAAATACGGTAATCTAATGAAAAGAAATACCACTCGAATAATCTTTCCTCAAACTTACAAGTCTCGCTAACAAATTTATTTTTAATACCTACAGCGACCTCAAAAACAGAAAAAAGTTTTCGCCATTAGTGCTCAGTGTACTCTTGCTGATACCAAAAAAAAATCGGACGTGTGAGTTATGTTTTTTTCAGGGCAATTTTACCGTTCCCGTAATCCACTATTAAGGAACTAATCCCTCCAATTGGAGATCGAGAATTTTTTTTAAAGAACTTGGACAATTGGAACAGATTAACTAACCCAGAAGAATGCCCAGAAATACCATCTGACATCAGCAGCTGCAGCGCTGTAAGTGTCTCCTATTTTTAACATGCTTTTATTGGCTTCACCTGTAACTATGTACTTGTATATGGATATAAGTAATGTAGTGTAAACAAATCTTAGAAGTTGAATTTAGCCAAGTCATATTGTTCCATTCATTTGAAAATTGACTAATGTTACATACATTAGCATCAAAAATCAAAAAATCAAAATCAAAATATATTTATTGGTATCCCACAGGTTTACAAAAATATCTTGCGGCAGGTACCTCCTGGTAAGTATAATAATACTTGTGTTAGGAGATACCGCTCCTTCCAAACGGATTAGTCCTGGTACAGTTTATAATAATAATAATAAATAAAATAAATACAACAAAATACAAAATTAAGTACAACTTATTTATGAACATTTTTTAAGATTATTTTACTAGACATAAACGTAAAACGAAAAGCTGACATAGTGATAATATTTTTCCAGAGTAACATAATATTACTAAATTACTAATATTTTATAGCTAGGTATAATTTGAAAACAATTTTCATAGTATATAGTTTTGACTCTGTTTTATAGACTCTATATAATACTCAAAAACTTACTTATTTTTTAGTTAAGGTTTATACACATTAATACAAGCTGTTATTATTAAGATAAGGTGTATGTGTGTGTGTGTGTGTGTGCGTGTGTGTGTGTGTGTGTGTGTGTGCGTGTGTGTGTGCGCGTGGGTGCGTATGTCTGTTTATTTTTGTAATTTTCCTTTTTAAACCACAACAAGCGATTCAGTGGCATCATATGTAAGCGATAGTAACCATTCTGAAACTTGTCTTTTACACTTTGATTGTTTCATTGGGTAGATGTTGAGAACTTTGTTTGTTTTGTTATATATTCTCGATGAATTAGCTTTGTATTGCCTTTTTGCAAACTGAGAGTTGGTTGGCCAATATGGGGCTACTACATGTTTTCTCCTCCGATTTAAAAATGATGGATCATAGTTAAGTGTATTGTGCAGTTTGAGAACAGTCTGCAACACGTATAGCTTCCTCATACTTAACATATTACATTTCTTGTATAAAGCAATAGTCGGGTATTTTCGCGGGAGTTTATACATTACCTTAAGTAGGCTTCTTTGTCCACGCTCAGCTTGCAAAAACTTGGTTTTTGTACTTCCCCCCCAAATTACAATACAATAGCTCATCACTGATTGAGCGAGTGTTTTATATAATTGTTCCAGTAGATTTTTGCTAGCTATTAAAAACCCATATAAGTTTTCTAATACGAGTGTTGATATATTCAATATGTGGGTGCCAACTCAGACGCTGGTCCAGAATAACCCCAAGGTATTTAGTGGACGCTACCTTAGTAAGGTTTGCACAATGGCAAGCTACAGCCGGTCGGCTTTGGTCACAGCAGTGTATTTTTAGTGTTAGGTCAGAGTGTGGTTGGGTATTTAGGTATTTGGTAAAGCACATGTAGTTTGTCTTTTCAACATTTAACGTGAGAAAGTTTAATCTAAGCCATGAGGAAATTCTCTGCAGGCCTCTTTCAGCGTAGCCGTACGCAGCCTGCCAGTTTTTTGCTTTAAAAATAACCACCGTGTCATCTGCGTAGGAGTAAAGGAACCCATTTTCGACTTTAATGTTTGTTAGGTCGTTAATGTAAATCAAGAAGAGAGTAGGGCCAAGTATGCTTCCCTGAGGGACGCCAAAGGTGATCTTCTCCTCCTGGCTAACATAGTCGTCTATCTTTACCCTTTGTGTGCGGTCAGACAGGTAATCCTAAAGTAATTTCAGCGGCGTTCCCCTGATCCCCATACGTTCAAGTTTGTTAAGGAGGATGGGAGGAGAGACCGTGTCAAACGCTTTCTTTAGATCCAAGAACACAGCCAAGCTCTTATCTCCATTGTCGACTTGCTTAGTGATCTGGGTGGTGAGAGCCAGGACAGCGTCTTCCGTTGATCTGCCATTTCTAAAACCAAATTGTGATTCCGAGAGGATGTTAAATTTGTTAAGGTATGATTTAAGTCTATTGTTTATATTTTTTTCTAACACTTTCGAAATGGCAGGTAATATGGAAATCGGCCGGTAGTTGTTGGCACTATCTCTCTCCCCATCCTTATACACAGGTATTACAATCGACTGTTTAAGTGGGCCAGGAAAGACTCCATACTCAAAACAAAGGTTAACCAAATGATTCAGCATATCTTATAATTATAATGATAACAATACAATAACTAGGTTCCATGCGGCTAATCTGATGATGGCGCCAGGGGATGGAGGGTGGAAATCTTCAACGGATTCTACCCTTAGAGTTTAACCGCATTTGGTACAAGTATATCTATTTAAGTAGTAGGTAAATTTAATTAATCACAATCTTATTTTCAGGCACCTGTTTTTGTAGATATGCTTAATCCCAGACACAAGCAAATAAAGAGTGTCAGTGAATTTATAATCCCTCTAAACAATGATAATACCTCAACCCAGCAAAATGATTCCGACGTCATTATACTGGCTACCACTAGAGAGGATCAGGTGGCTACTACTAGTGAGGATCAGGTGGCTACCCCTAACGAGGATCAGGATATGACAGTCTGTAATGAAGATACAGATACAAATTATGTTAATTTGATGTTTAAAACATTGTTATTGTGGCAGGCGTGTCAGTATTAATTAATATTGAATTCTAATTAATGATTGTGATGATTATAAAATAAATGTCATTTTTCTATGTACTTAATATTTTTTAATTTTTATTCCAGGAAACCAAACCTGCCTATGGAGCCGCAGCGCGTGCGACGTCTTAACAATAATACCGAACGTAGTAGTAACTTTATTAACTCTGTGTTCGACTTATTTTTATTATGATACTAGATAGTCAAGAGTCTTTGGACATTGTAATGAAAAAAGCTATTTTTTTAAAGACGTCGCACTTACTGATGTCTCTACGGACTGCGTTTAGATGGAGTGCGTGCAATCCAGTGGACTGACAGCACCAACAACGGATCCCTTTTAGGCCTTTAATAAAGAAAATGGTATTTTTGTACTTAAAGCCTGAGAGGACCGGATAGTACTGTAAGTGCACCAGATTGCAGACTTCATCTAAAGGTCGAGCCATACCCGGATGCGTGCACAGCACATGCGCGTGCGTTTGTGCGTAGCGTGCGAGTTGTATCGTATGAAACAATGGCAATGGCGCACGCCACGCACACGCGCACGGGTATGTGCTGATGCGCACGTATCTGGTGTGGCTCGGCCTTAGACCAGTAGGTACTGCATACGAAATAGTAACTGTAATAATACCTAGGATGTTAGCGTTACAATACGTATTGTACATGTTACAAAAACATTAAGCTAGCGTTGCAATACGAATAGTTTTCATTACAGTTCACGTCGTAATGTTACATAAATTCATTAGTAGATACAGCAAAGTATTTAGTGAACCCAAAAATAAAGTGTTTATGTTTACCAGATTGCATAGTAGTCCTTACATCGTAATCTAGTAATGTCTACTTGACGTATAGTAGGGTACGCGAACAAAATCAGCTTCGATAACTCACAAGTGGCCAATTTTTTGTAGTCGGTTAGAATACTCTGAGAACTACTCCTTATAAAAAAATATATCGGATTTTGGTGTAGATTTAGGTATAAAGTAGGTATTTGTTAACAGGCCTTCTTAATTCAAGGTAAGATTATACAAATGGCATTTTTCTTCATGACATAATAGTATTTGACTGTTTGAACATCGGCTGTCATTTAATAACGTATTTTTCAACAGCTTAATTCAGTATAATGTAAAAAGTAAAAAAAAACATATTTCCACAAAAACATTTTTCAAGTGTTTTATGATGACTGCATTGTATTGAAAGCTATGTAAAGTAACTATCATGTTTTAATTATAATAGATTCATCAATAGATTGATTTTATTACAGCATTTGAACTTTAAAAGCGTTGTCTTGACCATAAAAGAAATTTCCGAAATTTTCAAGTCAGGGTGTTTAGTTTATTATTATTATAGTAATGTTTATTTAAAAGAAATAACGAAAGTATCAATCGCTGTAAGTTATATGAACTTCTCAGTTCAATTCGTAATTTGAACGCATGGAGATTGGCGCGGGAGTCTAGTGCGCAGGCAGCGCGAGCGGGTCCACCAATCACGACGCGCCGTGTCACTGTCTTTGTTTGTGTTTAACTCTCGCCGCTCAACCTCGATGGCGATGATCCTCCCAAACAAAACAAAATGTCGAAGATAAGTGCATTTTGTGGTCAATTATTGAATTTTACATGGATATGTATATTTATGTTTTGTGCCGAATTCAAATAGCTGTCTGTGGTGTTGTGGATTCAAATAGCTTTCATATACGATATGAATATTACAATACTTATCCCAGTAGTGGATCGACAAGTTTAAAGAAGTAAATTGTAAGTCTTATCGTTTATTGATGTTTTTGTTAAGTATATTCTCACCTGTCTCCGCCTGTGGTCACGTGGGTTAGGCACAGATGGAAAACAAACTGTTTCCTTCGGTTCATGGTGGCCACAGATGGGAAAAGTTACATTGAAAGGCTGTTATCGTTTATTAATGAATGTCTTTGATCTTTAAATTAAATAACTTATTCCAGTGGATTGACTAGTTCAACTAAATAAATATGAAAGACTGTAATCGTTAATTGATGCCGTTACTTAAGATGTTCCTTAATTTGTTCAGTCAGCAGCAGAAGTAGCTTAGCGGGGAGGTGTTCAAAAATTTATTGACACTACTTTATTGTTAAGAGAATAAGAGTGAGTGAACGTAATTTTGAACACCTCACCCACTAAGCTGCTTCTGCTACTAACTACGCCAGTTGTAAATGACTTGGTCAAACAAATAAATATGCAAAGTAGTTATCGTTCATGAACTAATGTCTTTAGATATTACATAACTTCGAGTGGTTTGTTTAGTTAAAAATAACAAATAAGATAATTTATTGTGTAACTTACAGTAGCTGAGCTAGTATCTCGTTAATATAAATATTTTTGATACTTGCATCAAGAGCTACTTGCTCTTCCACAGATGGTAGGTTACAATGATAATGTAATATAAAACAGTAACTTGCAAAATTAAAACAATAGAAAAAAAAATTACAGGAAATTATCATATAAAGCAGAATTTCTTTCATTACAGTATATTCAGAGCAATGACGCGTAGTTTCAGTGACCGCGAGGCAACCGGATGGCGCGCGGTATTTAAGCTCCTGAAGTGATGAGAAACCGCCCTGTGCAACCCGAACTGACCCAACTTGGACTGGAGCGGAAATAGAGGGTTTGGGCGGGGGGGGGGGGGCAATTTTTTTTATCGCGAGGCAACCGATTGAAACGGCGGAGCAGGTGGGAATTTTTTATTCCCGTATTAGATTTATTATCTGTCCCCACCGCGCACGACCTTCATCAAGGCCAGCGCACATGCGAATGACTCCTCTCGTTCGACGTCTGTACCCGCCAGGAACGGATGAAAATACACCTATTTCCATCTGTGTCCGCTGGGAACCGATGGGAATATTTCCCTCCATATGAATATAGGAAGGGGCAAAAAAACTTTCCATCTCCTCGCACATAAAAAGCCATATGGGAGTATGTGGGAATTTTTTATTCTGCTGTTAGGTGTATAAACAGTTTTTTTCCTTCCCATTCTTATTTGACATCATACTCGAGTACATGCATAAGAGAAAAAAAGAACTTGTCATGAAAGAAGAAGTGACAATATGACTGGTAGGTACATACGGGAACGTCTTTTTACGTATAAAAATAACTCACTGACCTGTTGTAATACCTTTATATTATACTCTCCAACTAAAAAAAATAATAGTTATCAAAGCTCAAAACTGTTCGCATTCTGGGCAGTACTATTATTTACTCTGTGCCCTAAACTAAACCAAACGTCCAGATACAATATTCGCGTACCTACTGGTTTACCATGGAAACAGCGCAGCGGCCGGGCAACGGCGCACGGCGAACAGGCAACGTCGCGTGCGCGTAATGATTGGTCCCGCCGCTAGCGCCATGACGGCTGCCATAATCTCCGCGCGTTTGAATTAAGTTAAGAACTGATAAGTAAAAAAAACTGGTAGCGATTGATGGATTTGTTATAATTTTGGTGCAAGTTTTAGTAAAATGATAATGAACACAACGCGTTGACGTGAAAATTTCGAGATTTCTTTTATGCCTATTAGAACGCTTTTAAAATTCAATTGTTCATTAAAATTTAAGCGATTGAATAATGTGTTATAAATCAAACCCATTACTTGCCTTCGATAGTTTTTCATATATTTCAGTTGCCATATAACTCTTTAATTATCTTTTGGAGGACGTATATATTTTTTATTTGTTTTAAAAACGGCTATCGATAAATCTGTTAGTAAATGTCAGGGGACATTCATATAGTTAAATACGATAATCTAATGAAAATAAATACCACTTGAATTATTTTTTGTTAAACTTATAAATGTCGCAAACAAATTTATTTTTAATACCTACAGCGACCTCAAAAACAGAAAAAAGTTTTCGCCATTAGTGCTCAGTGTACTCTTGCTGATACCAAAAAAAATCGGACTTGTGAGTTATGTTTTTTTCAGGGCAATTTTACCGTTCCCGTACTCCACTAGTATGGTTACAATTACATTGGTATTGTATCACGCACGTTATTTACCTTGTAGTGAGTATTATATTGTTTGGTCAGTTACACTAACCATCTAGTTCTCATTAATAAAACGATAGGTAAAAATAATACCAGAATGGTTTTTGTAAAGTCAACTCGTGAGTCTTGCTGTCACGGTTGCAAACAGAAGTTCTAGTTACAGTAACGTTTTTTCTCGTATAGGTAGCCAGATATTTCTCTGCGTGCGCTAAAACCTACCAAAAGGAGGAGATCATCACAGCCCAGAGTGGAGCCGGCAATAACGCGAACTCGGCGCAGAGCGAAATCAGCGTGGTAACATACATAACAGCGACGGTAATGACATTGATGATCATCGTGTTCGTTTACGCGCTCTGGTAGAAACTGCATAAATGCCTGACTAGGAAGATAGAACGACAAGCAGTGGCAGTTGCGATGCGTGGAACGAGCTCCGCCTGAACGAGACCAGCCAAGCGGTCAACAGTGACGACATCAGCCCAGCAGAGGAGTATGGAATACGGTACAAAAAAATATTTAATTATCATTTAGTACTTAAATAGTTTATCGTGTATTAACTAAGTCTTTGCGTTATCTACTAGGATTGTGCACTTATACGAACAGTTAGGAAAATTGCAAGAGGATATTAGAAAGTTAGGTCCTAGACGTAGGAAGGAGATGATAGGACAGGATAAATTAGAGCAGGTACGGGAAATATATGCCCATTTTGAAGAATTTGTGCGGGAAACAAGCGAAAAAGTAGAAAATTCGGAAATATCTTTAGAAGACAGCAAATTAATACAGACAGCATATTACGAAAAAATAGAGGAAATACATAACAAACTATTAACATCGTACGAGGAGCCACCTCAGGAAAATACAAATATGGCTTCGAAGGATAGTTTTGAGATCAAGGCCGCGGTGTCCTTGCTGCCAAGTATGGACGGCACAGAGGACGTCACGAACCAGTTGATTGACGCTATTGAATTATATTGCACAATGATCAAGGACACTGATATTAAGCTATTGATAAATTTTGTACTAAAAACTAGTTAGCGGATACGTATGAAACTGTAAAAGACTTAGTGGACGAAATGAAAACGCATCTTCTTACCAAAAAGTCAGCCACCGCCATTCAGAGCAAATTAATGACAGTTAGACAGGGACATAAAACCATTGAGAAGTTCGGTCAAGAGTTAGAAGAGCTTTTTGTAAAACTAACTGTCACGCAAGCAGGTAGTAACACAGAGGCGTATAAGGTCTTAAAACCGCTAAATGAAAAAACAGCAGTACAAAAGTTTGCAGAAGGCATACGTAACGAAAAATTGAGTACCATCTAACAGCCCGGGGTTATGACTCACTCAAAGACGCGATTCAGGGTGCCAAGGATGCGGAAGTATCCATGGCTTCGTCATCGTCACCCCGTTCCGAACAGATGCTGCATATGCGCAATAAAGGATTCCCATACAGGACGCCATTCAGGCCTAATAACAATTATAACAGACCAAGGGAACGTCAATACCAACCACAGCGCCGGTACAGCAGTGCTGTTAGGAATAGTGTGACCCCTCAGCAAAATAAATCGCGAGGTACATACAAACCGAGGTACCCAACTACCAGCCGAGGTCGGCAACAATATAACAAAAGCTATAGTCGGCCACGGGTAAACGTATTAGACAAGAAGGATAGAGGAAATGACGACCTGCAGTTTTTTCGCTAAGAACTAATACATTTTTACATTCAGTGCAAATTCAGTGCAATTAGCAGTAAACGGAAACATATATACTTGGTTAATAGATACGGGAGCATCGCTCAGTGCAGTTAAAAAAGACATTGCTTTGACAACACGTACAACCATTTACCCAAATATTACACGAATAAAAGGGATAGGTGGTAAAGGTACATCATGTGGTAAAATCCGATTAATCTTAAGAACTAACACGGAACAGGAATTCCAGCATAAATTCCACGTATTCTCAAATTTACCTTTAAATGTTGGTGGAATCATTGGTCAGGACTTTTTAGTCAAATATAAATGTCTTATAGATTACGAAAAACAAATTATTACCATAAATCACTTACATAACATACCATTAAATTTAAACATAAGTCATAGTGAAACTATTAACTCAAACCAAGTAAAATTACCCGCAAGGAGTGAATCAATAGTAAAAATAAAAACAAATTGCAAGGGTGATTGCGTCATCTTGGCAAGTGAAATTGGAGAAGGAATATTTGTAGCCAACTCTGTAGCTAACTAGAAATAAAAATGGCCAAATATTGGTGAAAGTATTAAATACGCGAAGCAATGATATAGTGATAAAAAATTTCACACCACAAATAACGCCAATAGGGGAATATGAATGATTTTCTTTTCATAAATGTAAAAATAACGCAGATAGGGTAAAATCATTGTTTTCATTACTAAATTTCGAAAATCTAAATGAAGAAGAAAAAACAACCATTTCAAGCATTTGCGCGAAATACGCCGATATATTACAGCTACCCGGTGACTCATTAAGCACTATGAATTTATGTGAACAGACAATACGACTAAAACCAAATGCACATCCGGTATACACGAAACCTTATCGGTTACCACATGCTCAAAAAGCAGAAGTAAATAAACAAATGTTAGAGAACGACATTATCGAAGAGTCACACTCGGAATGGGCAAGCCCAGTGCTGCTAGTACCTAAGAAAGCGGATCAAAATGGAGAGAAAAAATGGAGATTAGTTATAGATTATAGAAAGCTAAATGAACAAATTGAAAATGATAAATTTCCGTTACCAAATATTACAGAGATACTAGACTCTCTAACAGGAGCTATGTATTTCAGCACGCTAGATTTAAATCAAGGTTATTATCAGATAAAACTACATCCAGACAGCAGAAAATATACTAGTTTCATTGCAGATAGTCATAGTCATTTATTTATAATATTTAAAATATTACATGTCAAATTACAATATTATTACATTGGTACTTATTTATTAATACATTATTTATTCATATAAGGTCTATCAAATGAAAAAAATGCCAATGGGTTTAAAAATAAGCCCTAATGCATTTAGCAGAGCAATGACAATAGAAATGTCAGGACTTAACAATTTAAAGTGTATAGTTTACTTAGATGACATCATTATCATGGGAAGAAATTTAGAACAACATAATAGAAATTTAATAGACGTGTTTAAACGATTAAGAAAAGTAAATATTAAATTAAATCCACTAAAATGTCACTTTTTACAAAAATAAATTCTATATTTAGGTCATGTAATAACACCGGAAGGAATTAAACCGGATCCAAAAAAAATTACAGTAGTAAAAAATTATCCCCAACCAATAAATGCAGACGAGGTTAGACGTTTTGTGGCCTTCGCAATGCTGCCATATATACAGATTTATCTGTATGCATACAGATTTTCAACCGTCTCTACAGATACCAGATTTTTTGGCAGTTTTATACAGATTTTATGGTTTGCGGCTGAAATGAACAGATTTTATACAGATTTTTAAAAATGATAAGGAAAAAGGCACTTTCAAATTTTACAATGTTCCTTTCCGGCATAATTTTGTAGACTAATCACGCCACCTAACGCTGCGGGACGTAAAATAAACCAGCGATGTATCTATTGAGCACGTGAGGTGCCCTCTAGCGGTCAATGGCATTCTCGGTATGGTATGGGAGTTTTTTGGCGACATACGCCATCTAACTGCGAATAAAGTAAAGTAACTGCGAATCAATAGAGTATCTCTAATTTGTACGCCATCTAACGTAAACTGACTGAACTAAGATAGGGATATACTCGACCCGACAACTGGCCTTCGGTTTTGCTACGCGATATCGGTCCTTGCTTGCATCGATCTGCAATAAATGTCATAGGTTGTTTGTTTTGTTTCGGTTCGGATGTAAATAAGAGAAAAATAGGTATCGTTCAGTGTTTTGAGTGTTAATTACAGTATTAGGATAGTGTTAGGATTTATTAGGACAGTGTTTATTAGTTATTAGTGGACAATGTCAGCCAAAACTGCCAAAAGACCAAGAACTGCACAGTGTTTTGTTCTAAGTTGGACAACTGAAAGTTATTATAAAGATTGGCTGCAACCAAGTAAAAAAGGAGATGAATTTGCTTACTGTAAGTTTTGCTTATGTGATTTGTCAATTGGGCGAGGCGGCAAAAATGATTTGGTGCGACATATGAAGACGACAAAACACCTGAACAATGTTCCGGCTGGCCCTTCGTCTACGCAGAGACCAGTAACAGATTAAAAAAAAAAAAATGAGTTCAAAGACGCAGTAAAAAAAGGTGAAATTCTAATGACATCTTTCATAGCGGAACTTAATTTGCCGATGAGTGTAATGGACCACCTGCCACAATTAGTTAAAAGTGTTTGCCCGGACTCGGAGATAGCAAAAGAACTTGCCTGTGCTAGAACTAAAACCACCGCTATTTTAAAAAACGTGACAGGCGCAAAAGAACAAGAGTTAGTTATATCTGCGCTCAAACACAACAAATTTTCATTAATGGTTGACGAAAGTACCGATAAAGGTACAATTAAACATTTATGTTTAGTGGCGAGGTACTATAAGGATACGAAAGTGAACGATGTGTTCTTGGGCTTAGTGCCCTTACAAGATGCGACAGCAGAGAAGTTGTACGATCACCTCACAAAATTATTTCACGGCTATGACATTCCATACAAAGAAAATTTGATAGGATTCGCTGCCGATGGCGCGAATGCGATGATGGGTGCTCACAACTCTTTGTGCAGCCGGCTAAAATGTGACATACCACATTTATACACTGTAAAGCGCATATGTCACTCTTTTAATCTGTGCGCGTCGTACGCATGTTTAAAATTGCCGCGCGAACCGGAATGTCTCGTAAGATATGTGTATAATTACATCAGGGCAGCCCGAAACGTATTAGCCAATTCAAAGAATTTCAAGAATTTTTAAATTTGAAACCGCACAAGATTCTTCATGCCTGCCAAACGCGATGGCTGTCATTGAGGTCAGCCATAATTCGAATTTTAGAGCAGTTTGATGCACTGAAATTGTTCTTTACGGAGGCGGCATTCTCCGATAGACTCAATGCGGCAGATTCGATTTTAAATATGTTAAAAAATCCATACAACAAATTATAGCTGCAGTTCCTTGAGTACGCATTAGATTTTTTTAAAAAATTGAATAAAACTATGCAGACGGAAAAACCCCAAGTTCACAAACTGCACGAGACCGTGTCCAACGAATTCAGAAGTTTATTGGACTGTTATATGTCTTCCCAATATTTGGCGCGGACACCTCTAAAGCTGGTGCAAGTGGATAATCCCTGCCATTTTAAAAAAATAGAAGAAATCTACTTCGGCGTCAACGTTTCCACTAATATAAACAACAGCGACCTGAGTCCCAGTGACGTGCACACGTTTAAATTACGGTGTCTGGATTTCTACATCGAAGGCGCCAAGCAAATCAAAATGCGCTACGACTTTGACAACCCAATATTGGAAAATACGACTTTTTTGGATCCAGTGGTAGTCAAGACGGGGTCGGTGCCATCGTTGTTAAGTATTGCGACCCACTTCAAATTGCTGTCGGAAGAAAATTATCAAATTCTTGACAACGAGTGGCGCCACTTAAAAAACAACAAAGGGATCATTGAAAACGAAGAAGAAGATCTAGAAAAAATTTGGTGGAAAGTTTTTACAGCCAAAGATCCTACAGAAAAAAACGAAACTCTTCTGTACCCTGTATTAAAACAAACGGTTACAGCCCTGTTAAGTTTACCGCATTCCTCCGCTGCCGTAGAACGAATATTTTCATTGTGCAATCTAATCAAAACGAATATCAGGAACAGTCTTAATACGGATACATTGCAAGGACTGTTATTTACAAAACAACTACTGAACCATGAACCTTGTTACAAATTCAAAGTGACAGAAGATTTGATTTCAAAAATGACCGTCGAAATATATAAATAATTTATACTAATTAAGTATATAATGTGATGATTCTAATATAAAACAAGCCTATTGAACTTGGGTGTGTGTAATATTATTTACTGAATAAATAATAGTTTAGTATTTAAATCATAGAACCTTTACAAACGACACAACTTATCGCGTTCAATTTACCTATATTAAATCCGAGTATGTGAATTCAAATGCTATAATATGAGTCGTGTATGTATAGGTCTGTTTTTATTTTATACCTTCCACCTTTCAATTTAAAAATAAAATCGAAGTTAAGGCCCGGCCGATGTAGTCCAGGCTTTATATCATTTCGAACGGAGTAGTGAGGTGGATTGCACGATAGAAAGGCTTTGTTATCTTTATGCTGTCATATAAAAAAAATTACGAATTTTGTAGTAAAAAAATTTTTTACTCAGATTTTCCGTCTTGCAACTACACAGATTTTATACAGATTTTTTCCACCTTGCAACACAGATTTCCTAGTTTGCCATCTGGCAGCACTGGGCCTTCGTTAACTATTATAGAAAATGCATACCCCATTTTTCGGAAATTACCCAACCATTAAATAATTTACAAAAAAAAGATATGACATACAGCTCGACCACACAATGTGATACGGCTTTTGAAACACTAAAAAAGTCAATAACAAACCCACCGTTATTACAATACCCAGATTTTTCAAATGAAAACGAATTCGTTCTACATACTGACGCGTCAGGCACAGCCCTTGGGTGTGTGCTATCGAATAAAAACCAATTACCAGTAGCATATTCCAGTCGGCCTTTAAATAAAGCAGAAATAAATTATCTGACGACAGATAAAGAACGTTGTAAAACAGATAAAGAATATTGTTTGGGCCGTAAAGCACTTCCGACCGTATCTAAACTCTAAAACCTAATTAGATTCCAACATACGTCAAAAAAGTGTTGCCATTAAAATGACATATTAGTGGATCGGTAAATTTTCACTTCTGTAAATGTTATAGGTAGCTGTTTATTTTATTTATAATATTAAAGGCAACATTTAATTTTCCTTCTCAAATAAACAATCTTATTTAAATACTCGTCGCAAAAAAAGATATTTAGTTAAATTGATTTATAGGAGAAAAGTTTAAATTACAATGGCAATAACTCAGGGTTTAATAACATTTGGTACCAATTATTATTCTCATTATGTGCGATTACATTTTTAGGAAAAAAAATCAATCATATTTTTACGTACGTCTTCAAAACTTGACAACTGATCATGTGTGTTTATGGTGGACATGGTGGTTCTGTGGCGGCCATAACATCTATTGTCACTTCATTCGACATCTGACGTTTGGATAGCTCGAATGTTTTCTGTATTCTGTGTTCGCCCCGTGGTGATTTCCATTGTTAAGTTTTTGTTTTCCGTTAAGTTTTTGTTGTTTCATTTCGTTATTGTTTCAAGTTTGTGTTTTGCTCGTGGGTTTTGCTTTATCGCAAGTAAAATGGAGCCTGTACCAGGTTCCTCTCACAGCAAAGAGAATGATCCTATATCTCCACCAAAAAAGCGTCCTAAAAGTCATATGAGTGTCTCGGAGAAATTCATGGTCGTGAACTGTTACAAACATACCCACAGTACATGGCCCACGGGAAAACATTGGTCACGTGTGGACTGTGCAATGAAAGTGGCTCAAATATTGGGAATATCTGATAGAACTGTCAGGCAGATTATGAAAGACCACAAAACGGATGAAAACTTTAGTCCTCCCAATAAACCTGGCCCCAAATTAACCATTATTGAAAAACTTGATGAGTTTACCTTCGCTGCAATTAGACGTGTAGTTCATCAATTTTTTCATCGGAATGAGCCACCAACCATTCAGAAGGTGAGTAATTTATTATGTATATATATATATATATAACTGATATTACTTGATTTCAGTATTTTCTTGAATAAACCATGCTAATATAACATTTCTTTGTCTGCAGGTTTTAAAAGTTGTGAATGATGATGCCGACTTGCCAAATTTGTCAGCAAATACAATGCGACAGGTACTCAAGCATCTGAATTTCAAGTATGCCAGCCGGAAACGCCAAAGCTGCCTCATTGACCGAGCAGATATCATTTTATGGAGAAAGCGTTACTTGGTCAAAATAAAAAAATATCGCAGGGAAGGACGAACATTATATTATCAAGATGAAACCTGGCTTAATGAAGGTAATTTTTTTGGATACTAGCCATTGATTTGTACTTACTATATTGAACTGAATGCCCAATCAGAAAACATGGCATGTGACATGTTTATAAGAATTTAATTAAACCTATCATAAATTTATCATCTTAAAATCAATTTTATATGATATGAATGTGGTGTTAATTTTGAAAAATGATTAGTGATTATGATTATAAACTTACCAACCTGTCATTACAGGTCACATGAAGAACAAGGTTTGGCAAGATCCCCAGGTTTTGTCATCTCGGCAAGCTTTTTTAGAGGGGCTTACAACTGGACTAAAAGGTCCCTCAGGAAAAGGAAGACGATTAATTATTAGTCATATTGGCAGCGAGGAAGGTTTTGTGGAGGGAGGGCTATTACTGTTTGAGTCAAAAAAAAAATAGTGACGACTATCACAACGAAATGAATGCGAAACATTTTGAAGAGTGGCTGGCTAGTATTTTGCCAAGGTTGAAACCGAACTCTGTGCTTGGACAATGCACCATACCACTCTAGAAAATTAGAAAGTGGACCCATAAAAAGATGGAACAAGGGCCAAATAATTGAGTGGTTGCAAGGAAGAGGCATTGAATGCGATGCTAGTATGTTAAGGACAGAGTTGTGGGAATTGGTAGAAAAAGCAAAACCAAAATATGATAAACTGGCAGTTGATGAACTAGCAGCCACTCACAATATTACAGTTTTAAGACTCCCTCCCTACCACTGCGAATTAAACCCAATCGAGTTGGTGTGGGCTCAAATAAAAGGGCATGTGGCCTCAAATAATAAAACTTATAAAATGGCTGAAGTAAAGTCGTTATTTGAAGAAGGTCTGCAGAAGGTGACAGCGGAACGTTGGAAGTCTTGCATAGACCACGTTATAAAAATTGAAGACAGAATGTTCAACTTAGACAACTTAATTGACGATGTGGTTGAACCTTTTATTATAAATACTGAGGAGGATGATCTAAGCTGTTCAGAAATTGAAGAATAAATATTGTTATTAAAATGGTTGTCTTTTTATTTATTAATAATACAGATCCCGCCGTCGTTTGCCCGTCCGTTGTGGCCTAGTGGTTCGGACGTTGGATTTGCAATCCAGAGGTCTCTGGTTGAAATCCTGGCTCATACCAATGATTTTTTTTGGGCTTTATGTACGAAGTGTCATTTGATATTCTCAACTAGCTTTTCGGTGAAGGAAAACATCGTGAAGAAACCTGCATAGGTACATCTGAGAAAAAAATTAAAGGTGTATGTAAAGCTGAAGTCCCTAACCCGCATTAATATTATTTATTATTGCAGGTCCCCAGTCAGTTTAAAAAAAAATCTTACTAATATTATAAATGTGTAAGCTTGTATGTATAATACTCAATCACACAAAAACTTTTTAACTGGTTAGGTTAACTAATGCACCGGCTAAAGCTAGCATTTATCTTCGTCAACCTTACCAAACCAAGACCTGTTAGGCGATGAATGCACAGAAAACATTGATTAAAATCAGGATGACCTTTATCATATTGTGGAAATAACTTTATTGTTTTATTTTAACATAATTATTGTACCAAAAGGTTGGTTTTCCCTGAAACGTCACAATGATGATGACATGTGTAACTGTGACATTCCGCCATCTTTGGTAGTTTTTTTGACGTATATTGGAATCTAATTAGGTTTTTTAGTTTATATGGCCGTAGGTTTAGAATAATAACAGACCATCGCCCACTAGTATACCTATTTACTATGAAAGACCCATCTAGTCGCCTAACCAAGTTTCGTTTGTGTCTCGAGGAGTACGATTTCATGGTAGAATATTTAAAAGGAAAATATAATGCAGCTGCAGACGCATTATCTCGAATTGAAATTACAAGTGAAGAACTCAAAAACATGACACGACCCGTGATATCCGTAATGACTCGTGCACAGCCGAAACGACTAGAACAGGTAGATCAGGGAAACAAAACGGCTACTAAGGATGACCACTGTGATTGGACTGATCACCCAAAAATGGTGGAAATTCTTAAAAAACCCGATAACATGCCAGAATTGAGCTTTAAAACACAGGATTATTACAAAACACTAAAACAAACCGATAACATAACAAGCAAAAATAATGAAATCATTTATTCGCCATCCTTACTAACATTGTGTCTCAGACCTAATTCTCAATCGCGTACGGAACGAGCTTTCCTTGCGAGTGAATTAAGTACATTTTGCGAATCACAACAGATAAAAGAAGTATGCATATTATATAATCATGACACCGCAATTATTATTAAAGAGCTAGTTAAATATATGAATACAAACAGAGATGTGCAAAATGGTTTAGAAAAAGTATTTAAATACAAAATGCAAATACTTTCATGATTTACTATTTCAAATGCAAAATGTGGTGGTGGCCAGTGGCAGAATTCCGATTTCAAATTCAAATAATTTTCGAACGCGATGTGCGACGAAAATGCGGGTGGGTGTTTTAGTATCGCGAGCATTGCGGATTGATAAGTCAAAATGGATCGCTGGCCAGCTGTGCAGCGTTCATACGCAATAGAGGCCTATCTAACCAACGGTTTTTCGCCCATTACCGCAAGGCGTAAGTTTTGTGTTCGTTTCAATATACGGCGTATTTGTGATGGACCGTCAACTAAACTGATTGAGAGATGGGTAGCACGATTCAGAGCTACAGGTTCCGCAGTAAATAAGCCAGGACCGGGCCCGCGACCTACGGTTACAACTGAACAAAACGTGGAACGCGTCAAGCAATCTGTACTCGAAAATCCGCGACTTTCCACCCGCAAACTCTCTACGGTGCTAGATATTCCCAGGTCGACATTGCAGACAATCCTCAAAAAAAAATTAAGGTTCCACCCTTATAAAATCCAAATAGTCCAGAAGTTACAGGATACTGACTATGAATCGAGAAAATCGTATGCTGAACAAATATTGGAGAGATTTCCATCAAATCATCGTATGGGGAACATCTTCTTCAGCGATGAAGCACATTTCCATCTCGACGGTTATGTGAACAAACAAAATTGTCGTTACTGGGCTACCGAAAATCCGAAACAAATGCACGAGATGCCGTTGCATAGTGAAAAAGTGACTGTTTGGTGTGCGGTTTCAGCAAGATGCGTAATAGGGTTTTACTTTTTTTAAAAAGAACGTAGAGCAGCGGTAACCGTCAATTCTGAAAGATACTGTGAAATGATTGACAATTTTTTTAGATCACACGTTGAAAATGGTTCTTTCTTCAATCGAAACACATGGTTTCAACAAGATGGTGCAACTTCCCACACAGCCCGGCCATCGATGAATGCAGTTAGAGCATTATTCCCAGGAAAATTGATCTCCAGATTTGGTGACATAGCCTGGCCCGCAAGATCACCCGATCTCAGCCCGTGTGATTTTTTTCTGTGGGGATACCTCAAAAGTGTCGTCTACAAAAACCAACCTGCCAACATCGCGGAGTTAAAAGACAGTATTCGATTACAAATAAACACAATTTCCAGTGCACTTTGTAGCAAAGTTTTTGAAAATATGCGAAATAGGTTGGAAGAGTGCGTACACAACGGAGGTCATCATTTGGAAAACGTTGTTTTCAAAAAATGAAATCCGCATTCATAGTCTTTTCGTAGAAATAAATAATACTGCTCAATATGCTTTAGGTTTTTTTTAATAAAATATTGAAATCGGAATTCTGCCACTGGCCACCTTGTACAAAATACTTTGCAAAATTGTATTTCAAATACTAAATACAAAATAGGTATTTTCAAAATATTTTTTTAAAATACAAATGCTTTTTAGAATTCCGTCGCCAAGATGAAAAAAACGGAATCCTTATCTCGTCATGTCCGTCTGCCCGTTAGCATATGTCATAGTCATAGCATAGCCATTTTAATCAATAAACATAAAGCAAATGTTAATCAAATTTTAACTAGAGGTGAGTTTTGTGTGCCACTAATTTGTTTTGTAGGTAAATGGTTATAGTACATTATGATACAAGTGTGCTAAGTGAGAAACTAAATAGTGATCTGGTACGGGCTCACCTTCTTCAGGAAGCCCAGAGGAAGACTACTGGTGCCTCTACATCGACAACTGCATCGATAACTGCACAACTGCATATAAGATACGGTGCACGTACTGTTATCGCGTTGGACACTAAACCTAAATGTTTCAAGCTCGGGAGGGACAAGCGGCATAAGCAGTCGAAGTCTACCACTTCAACCTTCTTCGCTCAAGTTCGGACGGATGTTTACATGGACAGCGGTGCTTCTTCATATCTCTCAAACGACAGAAGTCTTCTAACAAATTTGAAAGATACTTATAAGCAATTCATAAACTTGGCAAATAGTGAAACTATGGTTAGCTCTGAAGTCGGAGATCTGAATATCTATATTCCAGATACATGATTCTTTCTCTGTAAAAAACGTAGTTTTGTTCATGTATAAGTAAATGGCCTACAGATGTCATTCTTTGCTTAAATTAAAAATAATTACATTAGCTAGAACATATTTAAATGATTTAACCCATAACATGAGTATTTTCCTCGATATCAGGGTCGAAAATTGACCAAACCTCAAAAAAACACTTTTTTTAACTTCCAGAGCTAGAGCTGGATCTGTTCTCAAATTGTAGAAATTTTAGTCTTCTTAAAAAACGTTTCAAATAGTTTTGTTTGTGAACCGCATAGCTTAGGACTTATAAAGATAATATTAAACATAGTGTGAAAATTTCACGATTTTTCGAGTGCTGCAGAGTTAGCACAGGTCTTTCGAAGCTGCAAACTTGGATATACGGTACTGGTCGGGATCCTAACAATATATTAAAAAATCAAAACAATATAGCCGTTAGCTTGCCATTTTAATGTTCGTTATGACGGGGCTAAATATAAAACATGCCATTACACTCTTCTCCATTTCTACGTTAACCAGTTTAAGCTTTGCTTCACGATCACATCCATACTGTATACAGTATAAGTGATTTGAAACCAAATCTCTATCTCAAGGAGATTAATCTCGGTCTCGACGGTCTTATTGGCGGTATCTCTAAAAGACCAATCTCGACTTCAATTGCATCCCTAGATAAATATATTACAGGTATGTACAATTATTTAGAACAACGATACACCGGGACATGCATATGAGGAACAATATTTAAAAAAAGGGGCTGTCAAGCCTCCTGCCCCATTTTGGTCAGCAAGCTGTTGGTTCTGCCTCTCAGCCGGTACATCTGGGAAGCTATCCGCTTTCGCATTATGGCGTAGAAGTCATAGTACCTCCGCAAACATACCAAAGGCACTGCAAAAACCGAGGCAGCCCGAACAGCATCCTGAAACCGTTATTGAACTGGACGCGCAGGGCGTTGTAAACCCGCTTCGTATAATTGAAGGGATGTTTACAAAAAGAACATAACTACACCCGACATGTTTTCTCAGGAAACGAATAAAACTTAGTAACTCTCCAAGAATTACCCCATACGGTTAGATTCTTGTTAATAATGTTTGTTTATGATGACACACATTGAAATATTACATTAATTTAATTTAATGATCATTGGTTATTGAAAAAAGCACGTAAATAACTTCGCCAGTTACGTTGTTTTTGTAAAATATTTGTTAGTTGTGTCGTTTTTGTACGAAAACACAGCAGTTTTGCCTACAAGGCTACTGTATACTTTTTTGCATTTTGTATCTTTTTGCATGCAAACTGTATCTTAGCTTTGGTTACGTACCACTTCACTTCTATATTATCAAATTGTGTTAAATTTGAATAGCGTTATCTCAAAAAAAAATTTTTTTGGGCTGATACTCGGACGAAACGTGTCATTTTTTTTAATTTTATTTGACTAATCTGTAGCCCTATCATATACGAACACAATGATACCCATAACTCAAATCTGAAAAAAATGTTAGTTATCTTGTTTTTGTAAACATCCCTTCAATTGATATACAGGCTGCATGTATAAAATGTTTAGCATTACGAGTTAAACAGCATTTTAAAAGTATTGCAGTATTTTAAAAGCGTCTATCTTGATCAAACATGCATGTACTCGTAATAGGTAACTAACTTTTGCCCGTGATTGTGTATGCACGCAATACCATTTCTACAAATAATTCCAATTTGGTACTGTTCGGGGATGATTTTCGGGGTAAAAATAATACTGCATATATGTTAATCGCTCGCAAGCGGCTCCTCCGCGGTTGCTCGAATGCCCACTGCATGCATGGTTGGGCGCGCCTTCCTCCACTACCTCCATCCTGTGGTGTGACGGAACCCCCGAGCCCGCCGTGGAAGGGGTGCCAGAATATTTACCAGTACCCAACAGCGGATCACGTCTATGGTTCCG
Source organism: Pammene aurita (assembly GCA_947086415.1). Lineage (NCBI taxonomy): Eukaryota > Metazoa > Arthropoda > Insecta > Lepidoptera > Tortricidae > Pammene > Pammene aurita. Next base: position 34,106,690 of record OX352295.1, read on the forward strand.
CCGCTAACCACTCGGCTGCAGAAGATAGAAAGAACGGCACATCTTATCACCGGCACTTCTCTTCTTCTGCAGCCCCACCGACGCCGTTTCAGCGGAACGGCCCCGCCAAGGTTGCAGAGGATAGGGGGAACGGCTCACCGCAATACCGGCACTCCTCTTCCTCTGCGGTCCGCCTCTATTGCGTCACAAGCGGGCTCAACGAGTCCACTTGAAGCGCCCTCCTCGAGCCACCCGGTGCCCCAAACTAGCCTGGGTGCCTCTTCGCTTCATCGTGGGTAAGCCACGGTTACTAAGCCCCTCCACTACAACAAGGTGGGCACCCGGCGGGGAGAAGAGTCTTGAACTTGCATCAACTTCCAACTGTATGTAACTGGGCGAAGCCATCGTTATCAGCTGCTCGTGCAGAACATATTTCAAGCAAAGACATATTTTCAAAGCAAACAAACACCAAGATTAGCTCCTAAAGACCCTTCTATGCTGGCGGAACTTAATGAAGAGTGTGAGAAGAGACAGATGAAAAATTCGTTGATTGTTAAGTACAATCCAGAAATGCCTAGAGTACTTAACATGAACATTTTTGATTTACTTAACCCTTACATTTGTTGAAAATAATTCAAACCATGATTATTCTAGGTTTATAGATTTTTTGCATGAAGTTGTTGACAGTAATGTTATAAAGTCGAAAATGGGGATAAATCGAAAATCACACATTTCTTCTAAACTGGCAACACTTGTCAAGACGCCACGTTTATCTGCCCCCCCCCCCCCCTTCAGTTCACCTCGCGTCGCTAGTCGTAAGCGCATGTGTGCTGCAATCGATTCGTAATACATTATCATATCGTCCGATGCGTGGCGTTCAAAAGGTTAAGTAGACACACTACTATATAAATCATAAACCCATATACAGAGCATTTACAAAGATTGCATATACACGGGAAAATTTGACCGGTGCTGCTGTGACCCGGGTGGCCAAGTGGTAAATGCGTCTGCCGTGAATGCAGAAGACGCTGGTTCGATCCCAGCCCTGGGCACCGGAGGCCTAGGTCACTTTTTCCTTTGTATATGACATCTATATAGGTTTATGATTTATATAGTAGTGTGTCTACTTAAAAATAAAACAAATCAAAATATTTATTAAAACTAATTTGATTTGTTCTTCAATTAGACAATATTGGTTAGTTTGTAGATTTCATGTTTTACTAGTCATTTTATACAAACATATGATGAATTCTGCAATGAAATACTGTGAATTATAATAGGAGACTCAGCATATCACTTAAAGAATTAAAGTTGGCTATATATTTAAAAGAAATGTCTATAAAAAAACATTACATGAGATCGAATTTTTCTCATCGCTCTCACAAAATACTACTACGAGACTACCGAAAGTAATGAGGTGGAAACTGGAAATCACTTACAAATATTTTAAAAAAGGTCTACGGTAAAACACGGAGGTGATATATTATTGGCCGGTGCTGTACATGTTTTTATACGCATCCAAGCAGAGCTGCTCCAAATATTCAATGACAATAAAAAAGTAAGATTTGGTGCCCTGTGAGGACTTTTGAAATTACCCCATACCACATAACTCGGGAATCTGGTAAGTTAAATCATTGTTCATTTGTTTTTACGTTAGATTGTCATTTTTCAATTCAATTCAATTCATTTTTATTTGCTTTAAATACATATCAAGTGGATGTTCACAAAATACATTTTAGGTGCAGTGTATTCAGCCTGATGTTGGGCTGGGCATGCAAATATTATACAATCTTAAAACTACGACTAAATTTACTATAAGCATGCAACATACGAGTACATGGACTTAAGACAGTTTAATATGCTTAACTTAATAAAGAGACGGCGTATATTCTAAATATTCTCTAACTGAGTAAAATGCATGTCGTGCTAAATAGTCAAATAAATTATTTTTAAACTGAGGCATTTCGGATTCTCTTATGTCGTTGAGCAATTTATTATATAATTTAGGTGCTATACCGAATACACTTTTAGCGCGTAAGGCTGAGTCTGATTTCGTAGACCCGATTTTGTGTTGTTGACGAACACTCTTAAAACCGGAGAATCGGTGTTTATTTAGCTTCACGTACATAAGTACTTCATAAATATATAGGCAAGGAAGAGTCAAAATTTTCAGATTGATGAAGTAAGGTATGCATGAATCACTTTTCCATAGCCCGCAAACAGATCGTAGGCAGTCCCTTTGGGCTTGAAATACCAGGTTTCGATCGGTTGAATTGCCCCAGAACATGATGCCATATCGCAAAGTAGCCGTAACATATGCGTGATACGCAGCAAGGACTGCATCCCGGCTTACTATTTTATTCAAATGAAATTATGCATATGAAAATGAATTTAGTCTCTTACAAATAGAATCTTTTTGGTTTTTCCACGTCAGATTATTGTCTAAACTTAACCCTAAGAATATTGTATTGTCAGTTTTCTCAATTTCATTATTATTATAAGTCACAGTTAAATCAGGTAACCTATTGATTTTGTCGTATTAATGAGTCATAATGGTCTATCTGTAGTTTAAAAAAAGCATTCGAATTCATCCCATTAAACACAGAGAACCTCCTATAGAGCAATAATCTTGCTTATTTTATTCGCGGCGCGAGTCACCAAGTCTTGCGGAAGACGTAAGGGGCGGGTGGGTGATAGCGGCGCTGCGATTGGTCGTTTCAAGGACGGCGCGCTATCACGTGGTTGCGTAGTGATGGGACATGTGTACTGTAAACGGTACTGTACCGTACCGTACCATAATTTGTTGTTGTTAATTGAGGTATTTACTATTTACTAAATTGGTAACAAATAACAATAATGCAATATGTATTTGTACATTTTACCTAGTCGCCTTATAGACTAATCTGAAATTACCTTATCTGTGCATTGAAAGTACTTTTAGAAGCAACGCTCATGTGACACCCCTTAAAAATCTGAAAGCAACTCCCATGTGACACCCATTGAAAGTGTCTTCTAGAAGCAACGCTCATGTGTACTTTCAGAATTACTCATTGTTAAAAACATATTCGTCAAAAGTTAATGGAGTTAAAGGATTTACGGATCATGGGAGAGACAGATAATGTTCTTTAAGTTGTTTCTTAAACACAGCAAGAGATTTACAGCCATACAGCCTTAGGACATAATTACATCAAAATTTTACTAAGTATACTACTTTGATAATGTAACACGTGTCCACTGGTAAATATACCGTATGGGCGGTTGGTGCTTACGCTATTATTAACGTTTTACTACAATACAATTGCGATGCCTTGCGACGCAAGTGCCTACCGCCCATTACCAATAACAGTGGTACCAATAACGGTGGAACGCCACGGTTAGATAAAACGTAAACATTTTAATCAACGTATAAAGTATACATTTTTGTAGAAGAATAAACAAAACTAAGTTATAATTCTAAATGGACCACAAGTAATGGGGAAATTTTCAAATATGTTATTTAATGAGGAAAAAAAAGTGTTATATTATGTTAATGACAGATATACTGATTTAAACTTACACGATTTTCTCTCATTATTATGACAAAAACGGGATTTAATCGCGTACACTTACTTTTATTATTTTCCTGACGTTTCGAGCGTGCCGTAACGCTCGTGGTCGCAGGCAGACTGGCGAGGAATTGTATCAGCGACCCTCCCGCGCAGCTAGGAGATGCTGATACAAGTCCCGTTTTTGTCATAATAATGACAGATATAGTTACTTTATTTTGAGACTGATTGTTACGGTAAGTAAAATTAACTAATATTATTTGTATAAAAGGTTAAATGTGTCTACATACCTATTAAAATACATATTCAGGAGTCTTGCAGAAATTGGTATAGTGGAACCAGATCTATACTAAACGAAACAATGTTTTGTGCTTGTACATATATAAATATAATACTTAAATATATATAAATTACCATGCGACAAACGGCTTAGTCGGAAGTAGATCGATTTGTGCAAGACTGACTCCGTGATTTATTTTAGTAGGCATGTAGACACATAATAAACGAATGAACTATTACGAAGTATCAAAATTAATTCATCCTCTTGCTGTTACTTTCCCAAATGGTTTTAATAAAACCCTTTTATCTACACTCATATTGTAAGTCCTCTAAAATGCGTTCAAAAACCGTAGGCAATGACCAGCATTACAACAAACGATTTCACTATGATAAGTTTCTTATCTGTGGCAGTAATGTAATTTTAACTTTACATGCTCAAATATTGTTAAGTTATGAGTTTTAAATTTGGAACAGCTGTCAAAACCAACACAATTTCAATGGGTTTCTATTTTAGTATCCATAGATTTTAAAATGTTGTCGATACGAAACATCAGTACGATATATTTTTTGACATAAACCGCACGACATTTTGATCTCGGATGACATGAGAATAAGGACTTCGTTCGTTGGCTAATATTTAAGAAAAACTCGTGACAGAAGTTTGTACGGCCGCCATTTCTGTTATCAACTTGTCAGTTATTGTTTGTCGAAACATTTTTAATTGCGAAAATGTAAATGTTTACTATTAACTATATTATAATAAATAAATATACTTGCCTTATCAGTTCTAATTTATTTATTTTTATTAAGCTTACACCTGTGGGTATGTTTCAGCACTTGTATCTATCTACCTAGTAATGCAGGTCAATTGCCTTCGGCTTCTGAACCCATCTTTGAGTACTTGCAATATGTGTGTAGATAAAGTAATGTATGCAACTGTACATAATGAGGCCTTAAAACACTCGTGTGATCCTATAATGAATTTATTTAGAAGGCCCCTCATTATGTATCAGTTGCATAAACTACTATTTTGACCTCTGTAGGCCTAGCGTAGATACTCTATAGTACACGTTGTATTTGTATTCATGACTTGTGTCTATACGACGATACGGTAATGATTTTTGTCGAAAAATACTTAGTTTGTTACTTTATTCCTAGGACTACTGAATTTACACTAGCAGCGTGAATAACAAGATGGCTTCTGATGGAACTGTACAAACCTGAATTAAAGATTATCCTGAACTTTACCACGACCCTGCTAGTAAGACGATTTACTGCTCAAAGTGCGAGAGCAGTATAAAAACGAAACTAAGCAGTCTCAAGAGGCATATAAAAGGACCAAAACATCAAGGAACTAGTAAGAAACCGAACGAAGAATTCTATTTTGATTTAATAGAGTTTTTGATTATGTGTAATATACTCGTACCTTGGTTTCAAGTAAATCAACCAAGATTTAAATCCTTCTTCCAAAAATATATTTGCTGCAATTGTAGTAACCGTAAAACTATTCCAGATGAATCTTTACTGCGGAAAGTTACTTGGATCTTCTTTTCAAAAAGAAATTAAGATCAATTTATGATAAACTTTCAGATCAAAAGCTTTGGATTTCTTTGGACGAAACCACTGATTGTCTTGGTCGATATATTGTTATTTTTTTAGTAAAACCTTTGAATGATCGCTCACAAAAACCATTTTTAATCGCGTGTAAAGTTCTGGAAGTTGTTAATGGAAACACGATAAGTGAATTTGTGATTGAATGTCTACAAAATATCTGGGAAAACTCGTATGAGGACAAAGTAGGAGATGTTTTAGTTTTGTGTTCTGATAGCGTAGCATATATGTTAAAAGCAGGACGTCTCCTAAAGCAATATATGCCGAATATGAAACATGTTACATGTTTAGCACATGCTCTTCATCGCGTGTCAGAGAAAATACGGGATGAATACTCAGATGTTAATGTTTTAATATCAAATGTAAAGAAGGTATTTTTAAAAGCCCCTAACAGGGTAAAGATATTAAAAGAGAATTTTCCCAATATGCCAATTCCACCTCAACCTGTAATAACAAGATGGGGCACTTGGTTGGAAGCAGCTTCATATTATGCCAAATATTATGAAGAAATTAAGACAGTTGTAGGACTATTAAGAAGTTCTGAGGCAATATCAATTAGACATGCTAAAAACATTCTTAAAAAAGCGAATTTAAAATGACGTGATGTATATTGACAAATATTATTGAATAATTCCTATTGCTTTAAAGTCCATACAGACATGAAACTTATCTATAGTACAGTCTTTTGATATATTTGACGAAGTAAGGGCCGTGCTAGGGTGGTGTTCATCTGAGCCAGTCAAACTTAAACTCGACAATGTCATATACAGGAATCCCGATCTCGATGTTATTAGAGGCATCCGTGACGACATTGTACAGAATAAGCAGGAAGAGAATCCGTTACTATCACATTATAACTTTGTACCTCTTACCTCTGTTGATGTTGAAAGGTCTTTTTCGATGTATAAGTGGATTCTAAATGTAAAAAGAAATTGTCTCAAAGTTGAAAATATTGAAAAACTTATGGTTATTTATTATAACTCTTTCAACAATGATGTTAACAATGATAACAGTATTGATAATGATCATATTTTTGATGTTGATGATGATGATACAGATTGAAAGATGTTTATATAGTACAAATTTGTATACAATAAATGTTTTAAACGTATGATAATGAGTTTTTATTTCTATTACCTCGTTACACACATACACATTGCTGTAGTGTGTGCTACGCCTTACCCACACATGCTTAGCCACATAGTATATAAGGTAATGTAAGAGTTATTTAACACACAATATATACGACATTGAACCTAAATAGTTGTTTCACTACGTCACACATTACATGGCGACCCTGCCAGTGCGGCCGTGAGCTGCACTGGCGGCGCGCTGCGCCGGCCAGTAAAACAAGTAATTATCTTTTGGGACATTATAAAAAGTGTGAAGATTACTACAGTTGTAAACTGTAAATACTTGATTTTTTATTTTTTTTATTTAATTTGTTACTAGAAGTGATTTTCATTACTTAAAAATACCAAGGACATGGACCTCTACACTGACGAATGTGCATCGTAAAAGTGATTAATTAACATTTCGTGAGATAAACAACAGTTTTCTCGAGTGAAGTGACATTTGGTAAGGTGAGAAAAATAACGGAAATAACGGAAGTGAAAAAAGTGACAATCAGACACTAATCATAATATAAACGTGAACTCTTTAAAGTATATATGTACGTGAACTCTTTTAAGTATATGAAAATCGAACTGAGACGTGAATGTGCTGCTGGGAACCGGGAATCCAAACACGCTTTGCCCCGAAATTGTCTGTGCCCTCCCATGGCTTGGGCAGGGAGCAGCCAAAGACGCCAGCGCCAGCGCAAGGGAGTGCGGAATAATATTAAAATATTCCAGCATTTTTTGTTGACTTCATAAATAATTCTTATTATTATAAGAAGTTATTATTAAATTATCTGTGTTCAAGTTTTGCAGAATATCATACAATTCTAATTGAGGAAGATATCTAATGAAAAATTATTAATTTGTTTAAAAAAGGGCTGCTTAGGAACTACATTATTAAAATATTAGTTTTTTTTTTAAATTCATTATATTTTATTTATATAACTTTTGTACTAGTATTGAAGGATTTTGTAGGATAAGTATATTTATATGGTTAGAATATAAATGGAAAAACATACTTTATCGTTATCGTGTTTTTAAATTTCTATTTTCGGAAATTACTTTTTAATTTATGACTTTATTTACTAAATATAACTTACAGGTGTTTTGATAAAAAAATGATTATCATTTTAACAGAGGTAGTAGGTACTACCACGTATTTCATTATACTTTCGAATAAGGCGCATCGCGACGGCGCATGCCCTCCATGTAGGGATTGGCATGCCGCGTCTGCGATTTCATCTCATATTTCATAGACAGTGTCTTGGGTTTAAATAATGTAAATTAAAGATATTAATGTTATTTTAGCGAATAGATTTATAATTATATAATCCTATGTTTGTATTTAAGATTTTATTATTATTATATTTTGTTCGGATTTGACGCAAACACTAAATAGTGTTTATTTATATTTGGACGTGACAAGTATGGTGAATAGCAATTGCTTAAATACAATTTATATTACATTTAAATAATGCAACAACAAGGTATAGAAAATATATAAAATAATGATAGGCTGGTAGGTAATTATGTTATTTGGACGTGTATGGGAAATTTAGCAAGTAATGGATTTGAATTTTGAAGGTTTTGGAGTTGGGATTTGCATGGAATGGAGTTAATTAGTTCAAAGAGATGGAATTGGTTTGATATCTAAATGGTGTTATGAATGTAGTGTTTGGGAAAACTGAAACGCATAAGTTTTTCAAAGGACGATTAGTCTGATCAGCTAAGAGTTTCTGAAATTCTTATAAGTTGCAGTTTTGACGATGTTTGAGATATTTGATCGAATTTGAAAAGTATTTGTATGAAATGGAACACGAGTTAATTGTTGTCACGAAAAATAAATATGCCTATTGTATCTCCGGTAGCCCAGGAGGCGGCCATGATCGTTAAGATATAACAAGGGTATACCAGGACACAAGACAGGCACGGAATCCTTGGAGTCTGACCATGATTCGATCGAGTATCAATCGTGGAGACCCTTGGACACATGGAAGGGTATGAAGTATGGAAGTGTTAAAAGAACTGCCTGAATGAATAAATATAAAGTATGTGTGCGCGCTTAAATTAAAAATTATCTTGTGTCCTGAGCAAATAAATAAATGTGTGATAAGGTCGACCGACCACGAATATAAATGCATTGTATGTATATATCCCTTGTCACAAGTGAATGAATGCACACAGAAGATGTACATTTTGAAGAAAATGTTTTGACACGTAAAAGAAAAAGTAAAGACGTCATATTATAAAGGTGAATATATAACACTAAATATGTACCTATAAATACTTGCGAGTAACTTATTGTCGACAAAAATGAGTAATAAATACCAATGTAATAGAAAGAAATGTAAACGTACGAACGTATCTTAATAAGGACTAGGACATAAACATAACTGTATTGACGAATACAAAAAAAATTAAAGTAGGATACCTACTTAATTATAGGTTATATTTTTATTTATACGATATTATGTTCTAAATTTTTACATTTTTAATATTCAGTTCAGTATAGTAAGTTAGGTATAGAATTTTTTTTTCAATACCTTGGAATCATTGTTAGAATTTAATATTGTAACAGTAAGCAGTGGATCAATCGATATTGTTAATGCAAATAACTTTTTCTGTTTTTAAAACTAATATTGTATATTTTTTATGTGTATACCACTTTATTCAATGTGTATAATGCTACTTATTAAACAAAAATAGATTGTCTTTATATTACACAAATCTATTTTTTTTTCTCTAAGAGGGAAGGTGTAGTGTGTGCTACGCCTTACCCACACATGCTTAGCCACATAGTATATAAGGTAATGTAAGAGTTATTTAACACACAATATATACGACATTGAACCTAAATAGTTGTTTCACTACGTCACACATTACATTGCATTTTTGATCGATATTCTACACAGTGCGTCATATGCCACTACACGCATTTTTCGGCATTAAACTATTGGATTTTACTAATAAAATGACCCCAAGTGTGAATTAGTGTAGATTATGTACTCTTATTAATCCCGGGAAATCCCGCGTTCAATAAAAAGAAATAATATTTTTTGGTGGATGTAACCATTCTTAGTTAGGTCCTCCTGCGAATTTTAGGAAAATAGGCACTACCTATTCCGAGCTCTGGAAATAAGCGACCATTTTTTGTGAATACCGCGAGTATATTGTGTTGTCGCCTACATCAAAGGCGGGTGTAATTGGTATTATACGTGTACATTCAACTCCGGAGTTTTCATCCATTTCCACCCATCAAACCCTACACAGAGGCCCGTGTCGGTGCGACCGGGTCCTCCACCACCATCAACAGGCCGTGGGAGGCCTAGCTCTAAGGACGAGCCATCACGGAACGTCAAAGGAGTAGTGGGTGTGCTCAAAATTGCAACAATTTTTGGTGGCCCATGAGGGGAGAATCAGCACGATAAAAAGGAGAAGGTATCGTAGCGATACAGCGAGACGGCGAGAGAAAGGACGCCGTGTTACGCAATCACCGGTCATCGCGTCATTGTAATTGCGTCATCTCGCCACCCATCGGGTATCATCATTTGTCCACGTTAAAATCTGTGCTCGCGGGCCCAAATGCGGGTTTGGGCATTCAAAGGTTAAAAAAGAAACTCATAGTGGGGCGGACCGGCCGCCATTTTGTTGCGTAAGCTCGCGTGGTACCAGGTAGAACCAGGACGAGGTTCGTATGGTGCGGTGCGGCCATATTGCTCAACGAGAACTTCCGGTTAACGTCAAACGTCATTTGGACAATTAAGTTTTACAGGTTATCTGTCAAATTAAATAGTATCAGTTGTCAATTATCAATAGAACATCCGTCGAGGTACTTGACACCAAAAGGGCCAAAGTCGATACAGTGAGGTCATAATTAGTGCCTTTCGTGCCCGTCATCAATTTTAAAGTCTGGCGTAAGTATACAATCATGTCATTAAAGTCAATCAAAGTGCAACTGCGCACGAAGTACCAGATGTTGAACGACTATACTGGTAGGGCCACATCACAACCGGGTAGCATAGTCGCGTCGGTGGCAAAACGGTGCTTTGATTCAGTGTATCCAGAGTATATCAAGGCACATGAAGCACTGCTGGGCAACGAGGCCGAGCTCTTAGAGGAGGAACAGCTCCAGTATCAGGTGTGCTTCAGTGAGGTGAATAGGCTGCTGATCCAGCTAGACGGGGCGTCGGCTAGAGAAGCTGGCCAGTCACACACACCGCGAGGACAGGCAGGTAAGGTAAAGCTACCCACTGTCCCGTTACCCACCTTCAGTGGTAATCTGCAGGATTGGCTATCCTTCTACGACTTGTTTATGTCATTAGTAGATAGTAGGGAGATCACCGAAGCGGAGAAACATTATTATCTTCGATCGTCGCTACAAGGCGAGGCGCTGTCAGTTATACAGCACCTTCCGATGGACGGGCCTAACTAACGGGTTGGCTTAAAGTAATGAGAATTTTCATATTGGAGAATCGAAAAATAAAGTCAATAGCTACAGGTTAATAAGTTGTATTTCCATAAACTAGAATATATTCAACATTACAAACAAACATTAAAATATAGGAAAAGTCCCTCCATCTTCAAACTTTCGTAACTTGCTTCTGGCAGTTCCACTCACACCTTGGACATCATACAAATTGACTTTTTGTTTAATATGTACTTATCCAAAATTGTATTTGATTGGTAAATTGGCTTCCTACGCATCACTACTTACCATTCTTTTGTAAATTGCCAAATAATCTCTGATTGTTCGACGTTTAGAGACGTCACACTAGATTAAGCAAACTCTAAGTATGCCAAAAATAGTCAAAATTGTTTAAAAAGCAATCCCATACATTATGTATCAAAAGATGCCAACCCAGCAAAAGTCCCTAAAGCTTGACCAATCGAAGCTTCATGGGATATTTGTAGTAGGTTAGTATAAGGTTACGGGCAGGATGCCAGTTCTCCGAAACCATTAGAATTAAGGATAATATGGACAATTAAGAAATGTTGTCCAAGGTATGATGCGTATGGTCAGAAGCACGTTACAAAAGATCGAAGCTGGAGGGCCTTTTTCTATATAGTAGTGATTGTTTGTAATGTCTAATATGTTCTAGTTCCTCGTAAAAAAATCCATTAACCTGTAGCTATTGCCTTGATTTTTAAATTTTTCAATGTGAAATTTCTAATTACTTTAAGCCAACCCGTTATACCGTAGCGTTAACGTTATTGCATTGCAGGCGCGCTATCAAAATAACAGCCTGCTCTTAGATACGTTTATAGCTAGAATCACAAATCTGCCTTCAGTGTCAAATTGGACTGCAGGCTCGCGCTCAGTCTTTTATGATCCGCTCAGGGAGTCTATCCAGGCGTTGGAAAAACTTAAACAACCGGTCAAACAGTGGTCTTATTTATTGGTTTTCCTCATTCTGCAGAAACTACTTAACCGCATCAGCACCCTGTATGAGGAACGGCACGGTGGCTACCCGGAGGTGTTGCCCACCCTCACACAGCTACTGGAGCTGTTGGAGGAGCAGTGCAGAGTGCAGCAAGCTGTCTCACCTACATTGGCGGAGCAGCCAACCGTGCCGAGTGTGCCAGCACTGCTCAGTTCATTGTTTGTCATATATTATTAAAAACCGGCGCTGGTCTTCTGTAGGGCCTATTCGGTGATGCCACGACACATAACACACAATATTACTCAAAAGCACAAAAACTACACAAAACGAGAACATGAAAAACAAACACACACTTTTTTTTTTCTTTTAATTAATGGCTTTTACTCCTCGCCTATTTTAGCGAGGTGAATTCTGCCAATGTCAAGGTACACTTATGATTTCATTCATTTGAGTAAAATAAAATAAAAGCAACGTTGTTCGGTTAAGGCCTTGTTGATTGTAAGGTGATAGACTACTTACAAACACGTGGGTGGCCGGGACCCCGGATAACCGTTTGTTCAACTAAAGGATGGTTACTCGCGTTTTGGGACTAATTTTTCATTAGCTGCACACTTGTTCGTTAGGTCACCGCACAATAAGCTATCAATATTACACACTGAACAAAACTATTATATAACAAAAAACTATTCCAAAGACGATGCGGCCATCTTGAAGCGTAAACGATTATCCAAACACACACTTAATTTACGTTATTCATGAACGCAACCATTCCACATCAATGTCAATGTCAGCGATTTCCTCACTTGCCGCAGTGACGCCAGTGACAGTGACAGTTTACGAAACTAAACAAAAGTGCTAACAGCAAACGAAGCCCCAACCTTTGTGATAAGATACGAGTAAGTCATGGTTGCTTCATGGAAAGCTAAACAAACCGTACATACATAGAAAGGCGAACAATTAAATAAGTTGTTACGGGATAATGCCGTACTTATGTTAGGTACTTAAAGCGACTTGGCTATTCGGATCTGCAGCTTAGTCAACAAAAATTGTCGACGCCTATACACGACGAACGATACGGTCGAACGAACAAACGATAAGGTCAACGTGACGAAGTCACTCAACTAGACAAACAACAACCACCAGAGCAGGTAGGCTTCCATTCAGGACTTTCCACAACAGATCATCTACAGGCACTTAACCAAATAATAGAGAAACACCACGAATACAATCTCCCCCTCAAAGCCCATCTCAAGGATTACTACTTGTCTCTCCCTTAGTTCTACTGACGGCCGTTAATAGGTCTCGACAGGATTATTATTTTGGCTGATATTTATATACGTAGTTTGTATGAATGTATGTATTTTATATAAGTATTTGTATGTATTTACTGAAATATGTATAATATATGTTTGTTTGTTTGTACTCTTATTTATGTATGTGTGATTAGTATTTCAATGTTCGTGTTTTCAAAATAAGTTTTTTGCACCTCCTATTGACTTTTTCTGCATTATCTTCTCCGCTACCAAAAGGTTATCTGGAAGAGATCGCTCATTAGCGATAAGACCGCCTGTTGTTTGCCTCTTTTTATCATGTATTTTTTTTTTCTACTGTGCTGTTTTTCTTTTGAGGTGTGCAATAAAGCATTTATTCATTCCCCTCTACCATGCATTCGTCGATTATACAATAGTATTTTATACAATCGTAACATAATTAAGAGCTTTTCAGTCGAGTACCGTCTGAGTGGCCTAAGTAAGGTACGAGATTGAAAAGCTTGATTAAATCCTCTCGCCCCGATCCTTGTAAATATATCTAACCATATTTTTAACTCCCCACGGACTTAAAGTCGCGATTCGAACGCCGCTACGGCGATGGCCAAAGCGAGTGGCCTACCTTTGACAAGCTAATAGATTTCCTAGAGGAAGAATGCTGGCAACATGACAACGTTGGAAACACCTGTTTAGTTGACGCAGCGCCTGCTTATTCCAAAACCCTTATATAAAAAAAGTTTGTAACGTGGGGCGGAAGCGCTTCCATTACAAATGAAATATGAAATCGTGTCCAGCCACATAGGTTTCAAGTGGTGTCACAATAAACCCACATTTTTTTTATTACACTCCCCTTACCCTTGTTATTATAGTATTCCAACGGTAGTTTTTTACCACGTCTGTAATCTTTACCCTAGGTTCAAAATCTATACAAGCCTTTGCCAGCTATAAAAGCCCGTAAGTATCTCCCTTGCATACGCAACATTTGGTATAAACAACAAATACCAAATGTAGTCTCCAAGGGCATTTGGGAATTGTCTACACTTGTCCATCACCAGACGTGTACTATGACGTTCACCGCCGGGCACATGGAGGTGTCCGTTAAGAATGGCAGGCTATACGATTCTCAAGGTATTCTTCTGGACACAAGCAACGCCGACGGGAGTCATTTGCAGAGCCGCCATACTCGTATTAAATGTATGATGGGTCCGGACGGGCCATGTCCATCATCAGACGTACGTTTACTATGACGTTCATCGCCGGGCACAGGGAGGCGTCCGTTAAGAATGGTAGGCTATACGATTCTCAAGGAGTTCTTCTGGATACAAGCAACACCGACGAGAGTCACTCGCAGAAAGCCGCCAAATTCGTGTATGAATGGTGGTGTTGCGTCAGCCACATGGGTTTCAAGTGGTTTCACAAATATTTTATTACTTTCACTTCCCCGCATTTCATTCGATAAGTTCATATGGTATGTACGAGTAAAAATTGGTAATTAATATATTTTCTGAACCGACGGTATCTCTAATTCATCTCCGCCGAGGCTAGTACCTGAGCTAGAACTAGACTACCCTATTGACCCCATATCTTCCATTCTCCTTTATAAATGGCAAGCTTGTGGAGTTGAGCCAGCCACGTCGGTTTCAAAAGGTATCACATTACATCCACTATTTTTTTATGGTCCATGCGACGGTCTAAATTATAAATCGCCGTGCATGAGAGAAGATCTGCACCAAAAGGACACTTGTTAAGTACACTCAGATAGGAGATGATGGCTATTACCCATACCCACAATACAGAAGAAGGTGTGCAGAAGACGATAATCACCAGTCAAAGACAAATAATATGGATTTGAACAACCTGCTACCTTTCTATTTTGTGCAATAAGGATTAAATAATTGACCGCTGGGTAGTGCCATACAATCATGTGCTGCTTCGTACCTTCGTCAGTCATATTAACGTTGTGTTATGTTACTCAATTAAACCTATGAGATATGTATGCAAGTAGCTATGTAAGTAGATACATAAAGTCAGTGATTACACGGCTGTAAAGACAAAAAAAATACGGAAGAAAGAGCTGCACAGGTCAAATTGCCAGAAACGCTGCGCTAAATCACAAGTAGAATTACTTGCGTACACATCAAAGACGTGGCCAGCTTATTGAAGGTTGGTTCTTCGCCAGGTCGACCACGTTAAGATGAGCAATCTTCGCATGCCATAGACTTTACTCAACTCCCTACACTGTACTAATTTAAGGGACTAATTATTGAATAAAGAAAGCTATCTAAAACCAGTTTTAGTGAACATGTTCGGGAGAGTGAGTATCTGTTGCAGGTACAGTAGTATAATATTATTTTCATAATAAGATGTCATTCTAATTAAAATCTTATATTTTAAGTTTTTAAGTACAAAAATAATATTTCATATCAATTGCAGGAAGTGAAGTATGACGATCGTGATTGCTGCGGAAACCTGCGCAAGTGCGCAGTTCCCACTGCAGTGTTCTCTGAGATCAATTTTTCACGGCACCGTACCTCATCATGCAATCTAGACATGGGTATAATGTTAATAACCGCATGTGGAGGACAGGAGTATTGTCGTCGAGTCTTCACATCGGTGAGCGAAGACTACTATGATATTAAAAATGACAAACTGGAGGCGATAATAGAGAATGTTTGTACAATTCAGGAAATGGACGTAGGACCTGAGGAGAAAGTTGAGATCAATGAATCTTACTCAGTCAACCCGGTCGAAGTTTATTTCGCGATGAAGAAATCCACTATATTTCAAGTAATCTAAAGTTTGAATTTTCAGCCTTTTAAAAAAATAATACAATCTTCCGCGATGTAAGGAGATTCAATTAGCTGGTAAGATATTGGTCCAAATTTTGTTTAATTTTATAACCAAGCACACCAATGGTATGCTCCACCCTATGAATTTTTTGAAATTTTTCAGCAAAATATACTTTTCTGTTTAAGTAAAAACCGACATGCTAGACCACGGTGGGCTTAGACAAAAACCAATGGAAGAAGATGGAGGAGGCCTATGCTGACAGGCACTTCACACTAAGAGGCATTCTTTTAAACATATCAACAACGAAAATGATTTATTAATGGTAATAGTTTCTTGGTGAAATAAAGGCTTATTGAATTTAAAAAAAGACTAACATTGCTCCAATTATTAGGACCACTTTTTAAAATCTCTGATCTAAGCTATTGCTTACAGCTTCGGATGTCATAGAGTGAAAGACAAAATAATCTAAATATGGTGTTCCTCAGAAAACACTAGAAAAGACGAATATTGAAAGTCTGAACCTTCAACTTCAAAATGTTAAAATTTAAAACGTTGAATTTTATTCTTGTCGGCATTTTATCACGAATCTATAGTCTACTATTGCTCGAAGATCAAGGAGCAAAATGGAGCATGGGCATAAATGCAAATCGTGTCATCGGCACTACATTCACTACCATAACTTTGACGTACTTGACCATCCTCAGTATGATTACCAATGTCCTTTTGAGGATTGCCGGATGTTCTACCTAATAGAAGGAACATACAGCAATTACAGGCAAGCGAAGAAAGTTCTTGACGTGATCGAGGAACCATGGAAGGATGTGTTTTTTTCCATGTATGCGGAAGCCCTATGTCACAACAGATACACCACTGAGCGTATGATTCCACCAATTCCAACGGATATATCCATTCCGAATATTATGTTAATAACCGCATGTGGAGGACAGGAGTATTGTTGTGGAGTCTTCACATTGGTGAGAGAAGACTACTCTGATATTAAAAATGACAAACTGGAGGCGATAATAGAGAATGTTTGTACAATCCAGGAAATGGATGTAGGACCTGAGGAGAAAGTTGAGATCAATGAATGTCACTCAGTCACCCGGTTAAAGTTTATTTCAATAATGCAAATTGATGCGATGGAGAAATCCACTATATTTCAAGTTTAACCTAAATTTTCAGCCTTTTAATAAAATAATACAATCTTCAGCGACATAAGGAGATTCAATTAGCTGGTAAGATATTGGTCCAAATTCTGTTTAATTTTATAGCCAAGCACACCAATGGTAGAGTGTCTATTGAAATCGATTCCCTACAGCTTGGCTTGCTTAATTTCCAGTCAGCTGGGTACTTTTAATATGGCTCTTGAAGAAATGGAAAACATAATACCTATATAGGTGCCGCTTCCCTACAAATATTTATGATGCACCGCTACTGCTGCACTCCAAATTTTTTCTTAGGTTAAGCTTCAACGATCTATTTGAACACTAATTTATTTTGAATGTTAAGGGATGCATCTTTATCAAAAATATTTAAGGCAATAGGTATCCTTCTAACCTAACAATATTGTTGCCCAAAAAAATTCTATGAATAAATGTGCTTTAAAATAGCATTTGCTAATCAAAAATGTTGGCTAATGTGTAACCATAAAACAAAAAAACAATACTCGGATAGACTTTCCATTATGGACCCACGATTTGGAAGTTAATATTTTTTTTATAAATAGTACTCGTAATTAGTAAGCGTTATCTGAATTTTCAGCTTTCGGAAATTCACGGTTCATGAGATATATTTTTTTAAAGTTTCTATACAAAATACAAAAGAATACGATTTTCGGTTAGTCAATTTGTCATGTTAGGCGTCAAAGTTGACATTTTCCGTTTCGTTAACCGCTCAAAGTATACCCAATAGAAGGTAAGGTTAAAAAACCGGCCAAGAGCGTGTCGGGCCACGCTCAGTGTAGGGTTCCGTAGTTTTCCGTCCGTCACAGTAAGTGTCCCCACTTAAGAGTTAATAACACCGCCATGTAGGATATGATATGAGAGTTCCACGTACAGCGACATCTATCGGCAAATTAAGTAAACTATTGCGCGCGAGCTTAAAGTATGGAAGATGATTTTTATGGAATAATTCTTTATTGCGTGAACCGATTTTCACCGTTTTTACTTTATTTGAAAGCACGTCATTTCATTGTAATTTTGTAGAAATTACAGGTACAATAAACACCTGCTTATACGGTTAAATTACAAACTTAGTTCAGAAATTATTTTGTAATTTTTTTTCAAAAACTATTCATCCTATCAAGTTCAAAATAATTTTCCTAGAAAGTTTTTATAAAGTTCTACTTTTGAGATTTTTTTCATATTTTTAAAACTTACGGTTCAAAAGTTAGAGGGGGGGGGACGCATATTTTTTTACTTCTGGAGCGAATATTTCCGAAAATATTTACATTATCGAAAAATGATTTTAGGAAACCCCTATTCATTTTTAAATACCTATCCAACAATATATCACACGTTAGGCTTGAAATGAAAAAAAAAATCACTCCCCACTTTACGTATAGGGGAGGTACCCTAATAAAAAAAAAATTTCCACTTTTTATTTTACCACTTTGTCGGCGTGATTGATATACATATTAGTACCAAATTTCAGCTTTCTAGTGCTAACGGTCACTGAGATTATCCGCGGACGGACGGACGGACGGACGGACGGGCAGACAAAGCGAAACTATAAGGGTTCCTAGTTGACTACGGAACCCTAAAAAGGTTAGGTTAAGAAATGTTAGGTTAAAAAAGGTTAGGTTAAGAAATGTTAGGTTAAAAAAGGTTAGGTTAAGAAAGGTTAGGTTACAAAATCTTAGGTAATGTAAGGTTTTTTGTGCATAAATATGATGGTTAAAAAAGGTTAGGTTAAGAAAGGTTAGGTTAAAAAAGGTTAGGTTAAAAAAGGTTAGGTTAAAAAAGGTTAGGTTACAAAAGGTTAGGTTAAATAAGGTTTTTTTGTGCATTGTGCAATTAAAATATTAACTTTTGAAAATTCAAAAAATACCCAAAATTTAATATTTGGAAATCCGAAAAATACGCAAAACCCAATTTTTCGAAATCCAAAAAATCACAAAACCGAATCAGAGCACCCCACTATCCACGTGGTCTTGTCTGCCCTACCCCTAGAGTGTTTTATAAAAGAGAGCGGAGGCGTGGAGGGAGAGCAGGCCTCGCCCGCCGTGACGAGCGCGGGAAGGAGCGAGGCGAGCGGCTGAGGCTGGTCGCCGAAGGCGACCAACAAGCCGAAGCTAGCAGAGCCGAGTGAACTGCCAACTGATATGCCAACCAAATAAAAAAGACCACCATAAAAAAGACAATGTAAAAAGAACACAAACAATGTTAAAACCTATACCAATCACAAGATAACAAACAACCCTTGATTTATAATTGACAACTTCAGACACTTGTACCATAGTTTTCAAGATATACTCGTATTGCAATAACAACATCATCCACTAAAATCTAATCTCCAAAGAAATATTTGACCATATAATATTATAATAATCAAATGAGATAAAAAAAATGAATTATGTCAGTCGCGTGAGTCGCGTCGCACTCGCACTTTTTTTGACATTTTAATGTTGCTAGTTACCGCATGTTCATACAGCCATTAAGGTGTTCACAGACAAGAGCACATCCATTCCTGCAGGTTCCTACATTTGTAAACCGGTGAGTGACGGCACCGAGTTAAGAATAGTATTATACAGAGACCCCGTTTGTGACGTCACAAATCATGTTGTCCCTTCTTAACGCATGACAAGTTCTCTTTTTCACTTAGGCAAACGTATCGGATACTAGTTGTCAATTTTTTAGGGTTCCGTAGCCAGACTGGCAAAAACAGAAGCCTTATACCGACCAAAATATATATATTTTTTAATAAATATCAAGATGTTGCAAATAAATCGATAGGTCTTTAAAAATAACATTGAGGTTTCTTTGAACATTTTGTGAATAGTTTCAGAAATAATCGCTTCGAATGTCGGAAAAATAGCGTCCCCCTGTAACTTTTGAACCGTAAGTCCAAAAAATATAAAAAAAATGAGAAGATACGCGTTATCATAGACTTTTATTGTTTTGAACGTTATCGGTTTAGCCAGTTATTTCCAAAAGACTTCTTCCATTGGCATCAGATACGACCTTTCGGCATTAGTCTGGTTCTTATTCCATTGAAGCTACGGAACCCTCCACCATGCATGGTACAAAACGCATTTGGCCAGTTTTTTTTACAGAGATGCACAACCTTGGTGCCGGGCTGACGGGGGTAAAACGTAATGCACGAATTATAGATTGAAATATAGTGGATTTCTCCATCGCATCAATTTGCATTATCGAAATAAACTTTAACCGGGTGACTGAGTGAGATTCATTGATCTCAACTTTCTCCTCAGGTCCTACATCCATTTCCTGAATTGTACAAACATTCTCTATTATCGCCTCCAGTTTGTCATTTTTAATATCAGAGTAGTCTTCTCTCACCGATGTGAAGACTCCACAACAATACTCCTGTCCTCCAAACCCAATAAAAAACATTCATCGCACCAACTTTGAAACACAATTATCACGCGGGGGTTGCGTTGCGTCAAAAATAGGCCACATATGATCACATGATTTCTGGACGACCCCAATGTTTCATTTCCCGAGCGTATTATTTAAAGCTGTTTATTACGTACACTATTTACAATATTTCGCTCTTGGTTTATTATTTAATATTCAACACTTTACTATTATTCAAATTAACCGCCACAATGACCCTGACATAAGTGACAGCCTATCACATGCTCTCATCTCACACATGCATATCATTCTGTCATTAAAATTATTGCCAGGGCAAGAAATTTGTTCCCACGAAATTCCGCAACAGGCTCATGACAAGGGTGTGCATCTCTGTCAAAAAATCCGATACATTTGCCTAAGTGAGAAAAAGAACTTGTCATGGGTTAAGAAGGGACAACATGATTCGTAACGTCAAACAGGGTCGTAACAAAACCTGTGTATAGTACTATTATTTACTCGGTGCTGATGATCATATATTTATAGTCAGGCCTTATTTTTTTATTATCTTATAATTACAAATTTGCATAATTTTATTCGATCTGGTCACCCATGACATGGCTGTACATTATAAAAATATAACAATTGTTACTGTCAACCAACTACGTCAAGTCAAGTCAATGTCATTTCGACAGATCCGCTTGCTATGTATTGCTACGAGCTTCAGTAGAAGTAACGAAATTACGAGAGCTGTTTTTGTTCCTCCTCGCCTCTGTTCCAGACCTCACCCACTCCACTCATTTGTGCTTTCAAACTCGGTGTTGTCGGTCGTAGCGTGTGTCCCATTTCGGAACAAAATTATTTCTAATATAATTATAGCGTCATTTTTTCCTTGTGTGGTTAGGCAAAGTGAATTACGTCCTACTCTTCAAAGTCAACTTCTTTACATCCAATGGAGTTTTAAAGCTTTCAAGGATTTCTCTTTTTATTGCCAAGCCCTGTCGGTGTTGGGTAATATTTTATCATACCGTGTCCTGTCCCATTAGGTGTAATACATAGTCAAGCGAGTCTGAAAGTTTCTACTCGCAAAATTTTGGGTGCAGACACTGTTTTTACCTGTGATTTTTGATTTGAGCGCTTTAATCTAGCTTCGTTTACTGTTTGACCTCGAGGCTTGGAGAAAAATATGTTTAAAGCTTAAGCTTGTCATGGGACTCTTAGGTAACAGGTTTGTGTTTGGAAAGGAAAAATGTTAATATTAAGCACCTCAGAATTATTTGGAAATATGTAGTTTCATGCTCCGGTATTAGATATACAATTGAAACATAAATTTCATAATAAGCAACAGCAATAGCAAAAATATTTAGATTGCCTGTGAGAAAAGTGCCTGACCAGGATTCGAACCCGGGACCTCCTGCTTAATAGGCAGGGGTCACTACCGACTGGGCTAGGAGGCCAGTATACTCTATTTAATAAATAAACTTCAATTTTGTTACTTGGTTTGTTATTTTTGTCATTGTTGGTTTTTAATTACAAAAAATACACCTCATAATGTACATATATCATTGCCTCTCAAATCATTTGTTTCCCTTTTGGAACTGTGCTGTTTCTTATCTCTTTGTCTTTGCAGTGTTTTAGATCTCATCAATACTGTAATGTGATGTGTCAAATCTAAAGCTGGTTTGGTGTTGTTTAGTGTTTCTCTAGTTGGGTTGTGTTCAGAAAAATCTGTTATGTATTCATAAAATTTAAATAAGTGTGTAATTTGTGGCTTTTTGTCTTGAACAATATTTTATTTATTCATTCTCTTTATTACTAGGAGGTACATTATAAAATTGGTAGTGAAACAAAAAATGGTATCTACATACACACAATTAAAAAAAATTGTATAATTAATTGTATGATCATTTCTTTTGATTGATTAATTTAAAACTGTCCATAGGTTAAAACAATGATAAATGACAACGTACAACACAATGTTTGTAGGTATAAAATAAAGCAGTTCCTTGGTTCGACGTTGGACAAAAATCTACAATGGAGTCCTCATATAAGAAAACTCGCTCTTCGATTAAGCTCGGCCGCTCATGCCGTTAGGATAATTAGACAATTAACGAATATTGACACAGCTCGCTTAGTTTATCACAGTTATTTTCATAGTGTAATGTCATATGGTATTCTGGTTTGGGGCAAAGCAGCTGACATACAGACTATATTTGTTTTACAAAAAAGAGCCATCCGCTTTCTGTATAACTTAAAGGCAGGTGCATCAGTTAGAGAACTATTTGAAGAAATTAATATTTTAACTGTTGCTTCCCAATATATCTATGACAATATTATTTTTGTTGTAAAGAATATACATACATTCAAAAAAAATTCTGACATCCACAGCTATAACACTAGAAATAAAAACAAGCTTGCTATCAGAAGTAGTCGTATCCGCAAAGCATATAAGTCATTTTTTGGTCAAGGTATTCACATTTATAAGAAGTTACTCGTCGATGCTTTAAATTTATCATTTCCCGCTCTTAAGAAATATTTGAAAAAAAGTTTAATGTCAAAGGGTTATTACAGGGTCGAGGACTATATGACGGACAAAGATGCATGGCCCAAACCAGAAAAGACTACAAAATCATCTAACATTTAGAGGACACAGTTCAGATAGGAAAGCATATCAAACGTTTTGTGAAGCAATCAGATTTGGATTTTAGTATTATTATTTTATTTTAATTAAACAATACGTACATTGTATGTCTCTCAAGCTGTTTTGATATGCCTTATAGAACTACGCATTATTGTGTACCTATCTTTAAGATGTAATATTACTGTATTACTGTTTTGAAAAAATAAGTCCCGCCGAGTTTCTTGCCGGTCATAAATAATTTTTCTCGGGTCAGAGGTGTAGGGTTAGAAATGGAGGTAGTTTTTTTTTTTCTCTCTGACGTTCATAAGTGCATTGTAATGTGCCTAAATTGAAGAATAAATATCTTTTATCTTTTTTATCTTGTTTTAGCACAAAATAAAAAAATGCCATCACGCTGTAGTCACTCTTTGCATCACGCTGTAGTCAGTCTTTGCATTAGCTCCATACAATAGTTAAAAACATGCTCTTTAACACGTTGAACGCCATGGGGGGCACCGGTGACCAAGCGAAGTCTACTGCAACACGCCATGGGGGGCACCGGTGACCTCGTGTTAAACCTGTTTTTAAGACGCTATCCTGCGCCGCGTGTAGCAGTTATAAGCAATACGTTGCATGCAAGGGACCGGCATGGCGCTCGTTAGTAAAACGGTGGCTTGGGACGTGGGTGCAGTTAGTGACATAGTAGATTTGTTGAAAAAATCTAAAAAACAAGGCATTTTTTTCAAATCACAGCTTTAATTCTATAATTTATATAATTAAGTATTTGCAATAATTATATAATTAATAGAAACTAATTTCAATTATTTAGAGATACACGACAATTATCAAAAAATAAGAAAAAATAAAATTTCCCAATGCAGACACACCTGATACATGCATTCCAAAAAAAAAACATCATAAAAACCCAAAATTAACAAAAATAAACAAAAACAGCGTATCTTCTTGAACCAGTAGCAGGAATTGCCAAACCAAGCTATTGTCACACAATGCCAAAAGCAGTTAAATTTTATATTATGCATATTTTTAGCGGGTGCTAATGTGACAGTATAATGACCGGCAAAGTGACCGGCGTGGCGTAACAATGAGGACTGGTTACATTCTCACTTTACTGCGCCGTGGGGGTCAACGATGACCGGCGCCAATAGTACGTTGTATACCAAAAGCGTATTATTTATTACGATGTACCTTATTGAAGCAATTTAGACAATAGTGTTCATTGCACTGCACGCAATAAGTATTAGTTTTCTTGGTTTTGTTCTTTGCCACTTTTCGGCCTAAGTCCTGCACATTATCTTTGTAACATTGAACACAAAATCGTCTGGAGGCTTTCACAGGACCTGGTTTTTTCTTGAGTTCATGTTTCAATCTCTTAGGTCTTTGATTTTCCTTGCCACCCAAAGGATTCTTTCCAGCGCTAGTTAGGTACTCAAACCAGTTTTTTTCTGTAATCAACGATAGAGATTTGATTTTGTGTAGTTTCGGTATACGGGTCAGGCCGTAGTTTTTGCCACAAATAGCGTAAAGGTGACGCAAAATATTCTACGCGTCGATCGCGCAGAGTGACGCAAAACGGTGACGCAAAAGAGTTAAGGTGTGCATACATTGTGTGATTTTGAAATAATATATTTTGAATGAATGCATAACAGTAGATTGTTAACCGAGGGATGGAAATAACCCACCACAGCCGAGATATGTTGCCGCTCATAGTTAGGTACAAAAAAATACGATTTGGTATGGTATTTCTAATCACTGTAGACAAAAGGCTGAAATTAAAAAATAAAATTTCAAATTAATCATCTTATTTTCTTTAAGTTTTTGTCATCAATTCATCACATACTATCAATTTGAATGAAACAAATAAATCTTCTTCTTTTTCTTCTTTTTTTTTATAATCCAAAATAACAAAAAAAAAACTAATAATTCCTACTCACATTTAAAAATATTACTATCACTTCGCTTAATATTACTCTGTTCTATATTGCTATTTTTCTTATTAATCTTAATGATATTAAAGGTTGAACACGCCAAAACTTGGGCACGCAAAATTTGTTTTTAAACCAGTTTGAAAATAAATAACTACATTATGAATACCACATTTAATGACAAATTTAATGAATTCTAAAATCAAATTTTTAATTTTAATTAATGTTTACACAGTAAGCCATAGATCGAACTTTTCTACGCACACGGCTCATAAGACTTTGCACCATCTCTTTAGAAAAGATTTTTGTCGCCCAGGTCCATATTTTTTGTAGCTCAGGGACCGATTTTACTTCTCCGCCTTTCTTTTTTAGAATTCCTTTCATAATACTCCAGTACTCTTCAACAGGCCGCAGTTCCGGACTATTTGGCGGATTGCATATTTTGGGTACCACCATTATCCTGTTAGCGTTGTACCATTCCATAACTGATTTTGCGTATTAGCAACTGGCTAGATCTGGCCAAAACAGCGGTGGTGAGGCATGCTGTCATATAAAAGGCAGCAAACGCTTCTGTAAACAATCTTTCTGATAAATATCGCCGTTTATTGTCCCGGTGGTGATAAACGAGCGACTTCTTTTACCACAGCTACATATTGCCTGCCAAAGAAGGTATTTTTTTGGAAATTGCCCTCATTTTTTTTATTCAAAATCTTCAGGAGTATCTGTTCGAGATTTGCTAGTATAAAACTCTTGACCAGGTATTTGTTTACAATCCAATTTTATATACGTCTCGTCGTCCATCACCGCGCATTTAAATTTTGTAAGAAAATATTCATAGAGTTGTCGCGACCGTATCTTTGCGGATAAGTTCTGTTTTGAGTCTCGATCTGGTGCGGCCTGGGCTTTATAACTCCTCAGTCCTGCCATCTGTTTCACTTTTTGGACATAGGACTAAGACATTTTCACTTTTTTAGCAACATCACGAGATGAAATCGTATGATTTGAGGCAAAAATCTTTAAAATACTCTTTCCTGTTTCTTATTCTTGACTCCCTGCAACCCACCACTTCCTGGCTTTCTATCTATTGTCAAGCGTTCACGGAAACTTTTTAATACGTGACCAACAGTAGATTGTGGATATTTCAGCCTTTTCGCGATATCTATGTAGCTTAACATGGGATTTTTTACATGTTCGTGCAAAATGCGTTCACGTTTTTGATATTATACGCTCGACATTTTGCCAACGAATAAATAATAGAAAATAAAACTATCATCATTTTATAGCCCAGTTCCTTGTGAGAAAAACGTTGTTTCAAAAGTTTAAATATCTCCATTTTTCGAATAACTATAGCTATTTTTATATGCCCAGGTTTTGGCGTGTTCAACCTTTAATATCATCCCTTCAGTGATAATCCTTCATCATCTCTTTAATATCAATTTCATTCCTTTAAGGGTAATAACAAAAATAGTATTGGCTTTAAACTCAATATCAGTTAAAATTTTTAAACATTAAATTATCGATCAAAAATCAAAACTACACTAACAGATCAAAATAAACTAATAATGTCTACTGACGTCTCAAATATTACTCTTACTCAGCTTACTATTACCCTTATCTATATTGCTCTTTCTCTTATTAATCTCATTGATATTAAAGCCTTTACTCTTTTTTCTTATTACTCTTAATGATATAGAAAGAACACACAACATAACTTTAAATACTAAATTATCAATATAAATATTTAATCACTGCAGACTGAAATTACACAATATCTTTTGAAATTAATCGTCTTACTTTCTTTGAATTTTAATCATCACATACTATCAATTTAAATGAAACAAATAAATATTCTTCTTTTTCTTTGAATTCGCATTATACAAAATAATAAAAATAAACTAATAATGCCTACTATACTAATAAGACAAATAAATGGCTTTAAAGTCAATATCAGTTTAAATTTTAAATCATTCAATTGTCAATATACTATTGTACTTCCAAAAGATTTTAATTCTCAATAAAATCCCTTTTCTTTAAATATTTATCAAAAATAACAAAATAAACTTATAATGTCTACTGACGTCTCAAATATTACTCTCACTCAGGGCACGATTCGACATGGCATAACTGACAGTCGCTTGCAAGACAACTATGATATCACACTTTTGTGACAGTTGAAATTTGGGGTGGAATCACTCAAGAGTGATATCTAAAATGGTGGCCATAACCATAGACAAAACGCTCTAGCGAGACTAGGGTTTGCAATATCCGCCCAGTTTTTTAATATTCGGATAATTGAATACTTCAATATTTATTATCCGAATATTCGGATATTTGAATAATTTCGGATAATTTTGGTATTTTATAAAATAACGACTGTGTGGACTACGAGAAAGCCTTCGACTCGATCGAAACCTGGGCTGTACTACAATCTCTCCAGAGGTGCCAAGTGGACTATCGCTATATCGAAGTGTTGAAGTGTTTGTACGAGAACGCCACTATGTCAGTCCGACTCCAGGACCAGAACTCGAAGCCTATTCCGTTGCAGCGGGGAGTCAGGCAAGGAGATGTTATTTCTCCTAAACTGTTTAGCGATGCACTGGAGGATGTTTTCAAGACTCTGGACTGGAGAAGGCTAGGCATCAACATAAACGGCGAGTACATCACTCACCTTCGGTTTGCTGACGACATAGTAGTCTTGGCTGAGACCATGGAGGATTTGAGTACGATGCTTGATGACCTCAGTAAAGCCTCCGAGCGAGTTGGTCTAAAGATGAACATGGATAAGACGAAGATCATGTCAAATACCCATGTAGCACCAACTCCCGTTACAATCGGAGACTTTACACTCGAAGTTGTGGACCATTATATATACTTAGGACATACTGTCCAGTTAGGTAGATCCAACTTCGAGAAAGAGGTCAATCGGCGAATCCGACTCGGTTGGGCAGCGTTCGGGAAGCTACGGCACATCTTTTTGTCCAATATTCCGCAGTGTCTCAAGACGAAAGTCTTTGACCAGTGTGTGTTGCCAGTGATGACATATGGTACTGAAACGTGGTCGCTTACAATGGGCCTCATAAGAAAGCTCAAAGTCACCCAAAGGGCAATGGAGAGGGCTATGGTTGGAGTCTCTCTGCGTGATCGCATCAGAAATGAGGCCATCCGCAGCAGAACCAAAGTAACCGATATAGCCCTCCGAATCGCTAGACTAAAGTGGCAGTGGGCGGGGCACATTGCCCGTAGAACCGATGGCCGTTGGGCGGAAAGGTTCTCGAGTGGCGACCACGAACCGGAAGGCGCAGCGTGGGTAGACCCCCCGCAAGGTGGACTGATGACCTGGTGAAGGTCGCGGGAGTCCGCTGGATGCGGGTGGCACAGGACCGGTCATTGTGGCACTCTTTGGGGGAGGCCTATGTCCAGCAGTGGACGTCTTTCGGCTGATATGATGATGATGATGATGATAAAATAAAACAAAATTAGCGTATTTAAAGGTGTGTAATGCATAAAATCAACAAGTCCAGTAACATAAAACCTGAAAATTAAAAATACAACATGCTTTTATAATCATTATATGAGTTGTCATTATCGCAGACAACCTACCTTCGTACGTAATAGATACATACTGACTGACTGACTGAGCGAATGGGTTCGGTGTTCGGTCGGTTCAGAGTAGGTAGGTAATACCAATAATTATTTTAGTAACATTTAAATACCTAATAATAGTAACATTAGTAACAATTCGTGTCTGTTAGATTTAATCAATATATTATGTAATTTATGTATGTTGGTATTCAGGTACTTATTTAATAAAATATAATACTTAATATGGAACATTTGTCTAAACACCTTATTTGGGCAATACAGATGGACATAAAACGTCATTAGTCATTAGTGTTTTTTCTCGTATTTTTTTTGAATTTTTCCTGCTTATAAATGATTTTATTAGTGTTTTCAAAATATCCGTTTATTCGGATAATTCGCGCTTTAGTATTCGGATAATTTTGAATATTATTTTCGGCGGATATTCGGATAATTGAATATTTGGATTATTCGGATTGCAAACCCTAAGCGAGACCTAGTGGCAGCTTGGCAGTTAGGTGTGGACACGTGTGGACAGATGGATTCCACTGTATCCACTAGCGATACAAGTGTGACATCCACGTCTCACAGTTTGGCATGTCGAATCGAGGCCCAGCTTACTATTATTACCCTTATCTATATTGCTCTTTATCTTATTAATCTCAATCATATTAAGGCCATTACTCTTTTTCTTATTACTCTTAATGATATAGAAAGAACACAAAATATAACTTTAAATACTAAATTATCAATATAACATTTTATTCGCTGCAGACCAAAAGGCTGAAATTACAAAATATCCTTTCAAAATAATCATCTTATTTTCTTTAAATTGTTATCATCACATACTATCAATTTGAATGAAACAAATATCGTCTTCTATTTCTTCTATTTTTTATAATCCAAAATAACAAAAATAAACTAATAATGCCTACTCACATTTCAAATATTACTATCACTTCGCTTAATATTACTCTGTTCTATATTGCTATTTTTCTTATTAATCTTAATGATATTAATATCATCCCTTCAGTGATAATCCTTCATCATCTCTTTAATATCAATTTCATTCCTTTAATATAATTAAGAGTAATAACAAAAATGGTATTGGCTTTAAAGCCAATATCAGTTAAAAATTTTAAACATTAAATTATCAATCAAAAATCTAAACTACACTAATAGATCAAAAATAACAAAATAAACTAATAATGTCTTCTGACGTCTCAAATATTACTCTCACTCAGCTTACTATTACCCTTATCTATACTGCTCTTTTTCTTATTAATCTCATTGATATTAAAGCCATTACTCTTTTTTCTTATTACTCATAATGATATAGAAAGAACACACAACATAAATTAAAATACTAAATTATCAATATAAATGTTTAATCACTGCAGACTGAAATTATACAATCTTTTCAAATTAATCATCTTACTTTCTTTGAATTTTAATCATCACATACTATCAATTTGAATGAAACAAATAAATATTCTTCTTTTTCTATGAATTTGTATAATCCAAAATAACAAAAATAAACGAATAATGCCTACTCGTTTCAAATATTACTCTTACTTTGCTTAATATTACTATTTTCTATATTACTGTTTTATCTTATTATTCTTAATGATATAAATATCATCCCTTCAGTTATAATCCTTTATCATCTCTTTAATATCAATCTCATTCATTTAATATCATTAAGATTAATAACACAAATAATATTGGCCTTGAAGTCAATATCAATTTAAATTTAAATCATTCAATTGTCAATATACGATTTTACTCACTGTAGAAAAAAGATTTTAATTCTCAAAAAAACCCTTTTCTTTTCTTTAAATATTTATCAAAAATAACAAAATAAACTAATAATGTCTAATGACGTCTCAAATATTACTCTCACTCAGCTTACTATTACCCTTATCTATATTGCTTTTTCTCTTATTAATCTCAATCATATTAAAGCCATTACTCTTTTTCTCATTACTCTTAATTATAATCGCTGCAGACAAAAGGCTGAAATTACACAATATCTTTTCAAATTAATTATCTTGTTTTCTTTAAGTTTTTATCTAAAATAAACTAGTAATGCCTACGAACGTCTTAAATATTACTAATTCTTCTTAGTAATACTCTTATCTTCATTGCTCTTTATCTTATTAATCTTAATGATATTAAAGCCCATAATTATTTTACTTGTTTTTTTAAAGTGGGTATTCCACTCATACATTAGTATGTTATTTAATCAAATACAAACATTGAAACATTTAAAAAATAATCAACCCAGTTTGACTTGAACAAACATCGATACGCCTTACCGGGGCTCGATATCGCTTTACCAATTAAGCTATGGGTTCAGTTACTGAGCTGACGAAATTCTCAATGCCTTCAATCATCTTTTTGCATTTATTTTTACATCGACTTTATAGCAGCCGTAAGCGACATCTAGGTGCCAACTACTACAGTTAGCTACCCTTCCCGCCGACTCCTTTACAAGTGTCACAACGGAAATAACAGATGGCGCCTGCTATCAACTCATAATTATTTTACTTGTTTTTTTAAAGTGGGTATTCCACTCATACATTAGTATGTTATTTAATCAAATACAAACATTGAAACATTGAAAAAATAATCAACCCAGTTTGACTTGAACAAACATCGATACGCCTTACCGGGGCTCGATATCGCTTTACCAATTAAGCTATGGGTTCAGTTACTGAGCTGACGAAATTCTCAATGCCTTCAATCATCTTTTTGCATTTATTTTTACATCGACTTTATAGCAGCCGTAAGCGACATCTAGGTGCCAACTACTACAGTTAGCTACCCTTCCCGCCGACTCCTTTACAAGTGTCACAACGGAAATAACAGATGGCGCCTGCTATCAACTCATAATTATTTTACTTGTTTTTTTAAAGTGGGTATTCCACTCATACATTAGTATGTTATTTAATCAAATACAAACATTGAAACATTGAAAAAATAATCAACCCAGTTTGACTTGAACAAACATCGATACGCCTTACCGGGGCTCGATATCGCTTTACCAATTAAGCTATCTGTTATTTCCGTTGTGACACTTGTAAAGGAGTCGGCGGGAAGGGTAGCTAACTGTAGTAGTTGGCACCTAGATGTCGCTTACGGCTGCTATAAAGTCGATGTAAAAATAAATGCAAAAAGATGATTGAAGGCATTGAGAATTTCGTCAGCTCAGTAACTGAACCCATAGCTTAATTGGTAAAGCGATATCGAGCCCCGGTAAGGCGTATCGATGTTTGTTCAAGTCAAACTGGGTTGATTATTTTTTCAATGTTTCAATGTTTGTATTTGATTAAATAAGATATTAAAGCCCTTATACTCTTTTTCTTATTAATTTTAATTTTACAAAAGGAACACAAAATTTATAGTTACCTACACATCAAAAACTCCTAAATAATAGGGAAATATCAAACTTTGGTTAATTACAGTCGCAACAGTATAAAGGAATACTAAAACTTTGGTATATTAAACACGTATTTAAAAAAAGGTACCTTTTGCATAATTATTACCTTTTTACTGTATATTGTAATGACTAATGTTACCGTCGAAGATTATTTGGCCCCGCCGGGAAATGGTTGGTTGGGGTAATACTTTAATCACATCATTTAAATGCATTTCACATACATCCTCAACGTTTGGATACGTGAATATTAACCCTTTACTACCTTTTAAATTTTTCACTATCCTCGCAAATTTTACAGTAGGGATATTATCTTTTATCCATAAAACACGTCCTACAAAGTGCTTTAAACTTTTTTTTGTGGCAAATTTAGCCACAATCCAGTCATCTTTTTCTAATAAATTGTCTTCACGTGTGAAGTTGTCTACATCACTACACCCAAACTCGATGGCAGGCTCGAAGTTTTCCTTTTCAACTTGATCTTCTAAACACGATTTCATGTATTCATTAAATGTTTCATATTCAGAATTATCGGTGTCGGCTAGACTCAGAATATCAGAATTTTCAGAACTTGACTCAAAACAGGTTCTTACCTTCTGCTTTTTTACAGTTTGCTTGCTTGAACTTGACTCTTTTTTTTCTCTACTATTTGTATTCTTTTTACCTTTTTCGCTACAGCTTATTAGTGTTTCAGTTGTTATATTTTTAAGTTTTCTTTTACCGTCCACTTCTTTCGACGTACTTGATTTTGACTTTTCTCTATTATTCATATTCATTTTAGATTTTTTTCCACAGCTTGTTGTTTCAGTAGTCTCATTTGTCCGTTTTCGTTTACTATGTGCTACGTTTGACGTATTTGCATCTCCATTAAATGTATTTGTTTCTCTTAGAGCATTGTTTTGTAGAACATTTGTATCCATTTTCTTCGAAACTATTTTCGTCTTTATTGCTGATTTCGTAATAACTTCGGCCCCTTTAAGGATTTTCTTGATGTCATTTTTCTTTACTTCAGAGGCTACATCTACCTTCACATTAGAGAGTATTATTAGTTTAGAGCAGCCCGCTGACACCTTTGATTCATTTTCTGATAGCTTGGAAAGTGATATCTCTGGCTGTAAACATGTCGGTAAATCATTGTCACTCATCACCATAAACGGCTGATTCTGATTGTCACCCTTTGAAAGTTTATTTAACGTACACACGTCCGATAACTGTGCTGTAGTATTTTGGTCAGATAAAATTGAGTGATTATTGATAACTTTTATACAAAACGCATTAAGACTGCCTGGGTTTATAGATCACCACTTCGTTGTCTTTTTCAACATAGTTTTGCTTTTCAGCTATATCATATTCTTCAAATTCCATTGCATTTAAAATTACAGAATCATTCAGTATATTAACATCAACAAGTGTTTCATCTATATCCAAATTGTCTGATAAATAACGGTCCTGAGCCCAGTCAAACATTTCTTCTTCAGAAAACATTTCATTTCCTTTTTTTTCTATTCTCTTGATTCTTTTTTCTCTCAATTGTTTTAGTTCTCCAGTGGTTTCGTCGAGCTCCAATCTTGTACCGTTTCGTGTAGTTACCTTGTGAAATTCAAAACTGTGTAGTTCCGGACTAAAACATTCACATTTCCCCTTTAAATTTTCGCAAAAGCAAGATAGAATGCGGTATTTAAGTATGAATTTAGCACTACTTACAATTTGGTGAATTTTTAATGTATTTCGAATAGGAGTCAGTTTGCTTGTAATACTCGTGTCTAATGTATGGATGCTTTCGGATCTTATGTAAAATAATTTGATAGATGTTGTCGTTTTCTGCAAAACATTGAACGCAGTTTGTGCATCAGGTATATCAGTCCCATGCGAAACCTCGAAGTCGAGAGCTCTTTTGATAGTACCCCCGACGCCATCTGCGGCACCTTTACCATGGGAAGCCTCAAAGAAAGACCAAGTAAAATTCTGAAATCCATGTTCGTAGATGTTGCGGGTCATTAAAAAAAAATATTTTTTTTGGCGGTACTGAGTCGTGGGCCCATCGGAAAAAAAATGAATTGTGTCTATATTTGGATAAGTAAGCCTAATAAGCTTTAATACGGGATCTAGGTGCGCCCAAATTGCTTCCGGGTTGTGAGAATTTTCAGCAGAAATTGTACAAAGCAATAATGGCTTTTTATTTTTAATGTAAAGCACACCCGTATGAAGGGTAATTTGCCTTTTCGAAGCACCGAAATGCATAGCTTGCACTTCCTGATGATATTTACAGAGCCAATTTTCTGAAAAATCTATGTGTATTGCACATTCGTTGTATTCTAATTTTTCTAAACAGAGTTTATACTGTTGGTACTGATGGCGCATGTTAAAAACATGTAACTTAAATTTATTTATTTCTTTGTTAAACAAATCAACCAGATCTTTTAATGTTCCCTTGTTTTCAGTTTTTGGCATTCTTTTAGTTTTTTTCTTCTCTCCCTTTTCATCATATTCGTGTTCTCTGACGTTCCATGAAAACCACTTCATTTCAACATTTTCCTCTCTGTATAGTTGTATATCTTTACAAACACTGCATTCGCCGTACATGCAAAGTCTAAAATCAGAGTCGCAGACGAAATTGGCCAAAATTGTGTCAAAATCATTTGACTCAAGGATGCCCGCCGATTTTAAAGCATCTACAATAAACTGCATATTGCAATGCTTCAAGCAACCACACGTTTTTAAATCTTTTATATCTGGAGATATAACGTAAAACGGTCGATATTTTTTAAAGGTGCTTAAACTTATTGAATCAACTTCAGAAACGTATTTCCTATGCAAGAGTTCTAATTTGCCTCGTAGATAACGAACTTGCATTTTAAATTTTTTGTATGTCCGACATTCCTTCTTACCTGCACTTGCACGGCTCACGTCGTCTCTTTCGTAAAATCTTCTTATTGTATCTATTCGATTACGGGTTTTTGTTTTTGTTTCTCGGTGTCTTTTTAAACTGTTTTTGAGGCCAAGACTCTTTGTAAGGCAGGTTTTCAATTTATATTTTCTTACCGTCGGGTTATCCACAATATCTTTAAACGTATTTTTCTCTTGGTTTCGACTGGTTTTAAATTTTGATTTGATAGAGTCCGTGAGAACATTGTATTCTAAAATCTTTTTTTTAATAGTGTCTTTTACTGGTGTCACAACATTAGTAAGGTGTTCATTAACAAAGTTTTCCGATCTCTTAAACGGAGTGTTTTCTTGTCCTTGTCCGATAGCATGGCTTTCAGTTTCATCTTCCATCTCCTGAACTTTCTTCGCCAAATCTCGGTAGTCACTCTTTAATTTACGCATTTCTCTTTTAAGAGAATTATAACCTCTCATTAATTTTTGAACGTCTTCACGAAGTTGATTATTTTCACGTCGCATTTTCTTCTCAATATTTCTCTGAATGTTTCTATTCGCAGTCCTATTCAAATACAGATTACCTCTACTTTCCGTCTCATTATAGCCAAGGCTGTCTGAAACTCGTGCAGCCAAAATGTTATGAGTTTCCCGATTGTTTTCGTTTGTAGGGTTTTCTGTATTATCCTGCGTATTGCCAGATTGTTCACTGGATGTAGACTGGATCGTGTATACAGGTGGCTGAATACTGTTTTTTAACCTGTCTTCTTTTTGTGGATCAGTTAAAGATTTTTTTTTTTTTTTGGTAAGCTTTGATGGCTCTTGATTTATTTTTCTTTTTCATGTCTAAATATTTTTCAGGATTAGTTCTTTTTAGTTTTTCCCTATATCTCCTTGATTTTTCTGACTGAGTCAGAGGCATCTGTAAGGAAATATCGAATTTACAGTAACGTAATTCTAAGTGCAGAAGATAAAAATATGCAAAACATAGCCTAGTAAATCTCTGAATATTTAATAATAACAAAGCGGGACATAATCGCGTATAAATATGTTTTCATTTTTACTTCGATGTTTCGGACGTGACGTCCATGGTCTCGAAGGGACTGCAGAAGCGGGTATTATCATTTCTTAGCCGTGCGAGTTATTCGAACTAACCGCACTTGGTTTTCATTATCAGTTAACTAGGGTTGTCACAAGACCGCCACACAACACTCACGAAATCCAGCTATTAATCGGATGGATTTTTACTTATTAATGACTGGATTCCACGAAGGTTGCTTCCTTTATCGTCTCGATTGCCTGTTTTGTATCCTGTATCGGTTTCACCTAAGGACCTTTTAGTAGAATTGTACGTGAAGCGGTTGATTTAAAAAAAACATTTGAAATTCAACCAGGAAGATGGTTTTAAGCTTTCACCTTCGTAGAATCCAGTTATTACATACGTGTTAGCATCCTCAAATTCCTTCGAGGAACCGCGGATGTCGTGAGTGTTGTGTATATCGGTCTAATAACAACGGCCTCCTAGCCCAGTCGGTAGTGACCCTGCCTACGAAGCAGGAGGTGGTGGGAGGTGGAGGCGAGTTACTGCTATCGCTCGTGTCAAAGTTTTTGCCACTATAGACTTGTAATCTGTAAGTATATCCAGGAGTTGTGCATAATTTATACAATTTTATGCCATACTTATGCCTTTTAGATTTATTGTATTGACGAAATATAATACGCCCTCTGAACGGGATCATGCTTTCGTCCACGCAAACCTCTTCTTTGGGTAAGTAATATGTGGCAAAGTTCCTGTTCAGCATATTGACGAGGTATCTGATTTTTCCTATACGGTCTTGGGGGTTTATGTTGTCATTATCAGCAAAATGCAGATATTGCAGAAGTAACTCGAATCTGTTTCTTGTCATAACAGTTCGCGGAAACGATTGGCTCAAAATATCATTAGTTGACCACTAGTCACTTAGCTTAGGTAATCTTACCAATCCCATGAACATAATCAGACCAAAAAATCGCTTCATCTCATTTTTATTGGTAGGTTCCCATTTGTGTGACCGTGAACATGGCTTAAAATCATTTTCCGTTAAACTCTGCGTGGCAAATAAGTTCGATTCTTCGGCTATTATTTCAAATAGGTCGTCAGGGATTAATAAACTATAAAATTCCTCCGGATTGGCTTGGCACATTGCAGCAGCATATAAAACTTTCATACCTGTCGGTTCTGTAAAGGGTTAACTCGCGCCGTGCGACCAGTTGCGTCGTTCCATTTTTTAACATAATTGTTATTGTTGTTACATTGTTCAGTAACAAAATTTTGGACGGAGTCTGTGTCACTTTCGGAGTCAATAACCATCACCCGCCTTCGTTTGCTTGGCGTCGGTAGATCATAATCATCTTCGAGTGGCTCAACGTCTTCGGGGACCGCATTCGATTCTAATAAACAAATTTTCTGCATATCCTCTTCTGTTAATTCCAACTCACTAAAATCCACTTCAAAGTCTAAATTATCTAAGTTGCTCTCCATTTTACACAAACATACAACATAAATTGTCAACTCAACTAGCTCAATACAAAAAATCACGCGTTACCACTTCGTTCGACTGTCGCAAGCGCACTGGCAAGGACGCGGCGAGAAGAGTGGCCGGCGGGGGGACCGGCGTGGCGTCATGGTAACGGTTTTTGAAATATGAACTTCACAGCGCCACGGTGGTCATCGGTGACCGCGAGTTTTTTTTTTTAAATAACTTTTTAACTAAACTTCCAATAACAAAATAAAATATATATCTATATACATATCAAAGTAATAATTGAATTTACATCAAGTTTTTTTTTGGAAAAAATGAATAATTTGGTCTGGCGTTTAACGTGTTAAGGAGGTTGCTCTTTAATCTGATCTAAAAATAATGGAATGAAATGAATAAGACTTATCCTCATAGCATGGCCCTGAATAAATATTACAAGTTGTCAATTGTAAATTGTACTTGACAAGTTAAAATTTTACATATTTGCCATAGCGGAATATTCACAATATAAATATACTTAAATAAATAAAATGTTTTATTATCAGAAAGTAACAAAAATGTGCTGAAGCCCTGACTTCTGTGCTAGGTCGGAACCTGTGTTACAGAGGTCAGTGTCCTCTCCCAGTCTATAGTATCTACTTTATTCTAATATTATAACTCTTATTTCTTATTTAATTAATACAATTGTGTGTATATGTTTGTGTGTGTGTGTGTTTGTTGGTAAGTGCTACTAATTGCTAATAGTCTAAGCTCCCGTTGCATAAAACCTTACCTCACACGGTGGCAAATCAGGCATATACTACAGCAATAGATAATACTTAGGGACACTCGATTATAGTAGGTTGCCATGGCATAGCCTGGAAGAACATAGTTTTTTTTTTTCATTCTCATAGCACATTTTTTACCAAAAATTACATCATAAAGACTGTATTGAGAAATATAAGGACAACTGCAACAAGCCGTCATTCTTGTTTTATTTGCTTTAAAAACATAAATTATTTATTATGTTGTAGATGATATGATGTTAAATCAATGACTAGAATTATTTTTTCGGATCACTTTTGATTTCATATACTGAGAGGGCATACACAGGAGCAACGAAAAATACTCTTGGACAAATACATACGAGAAAACGGTATGTCCATGAGAAAGATCGCTAAAATCGTGAGGGTGTGTGTTTCTGCGATTTAAATGGCATTAAAAAGTTTGGGTAAGACTTCTCTTTTAATGACAACTCGAAAAATCGTCGAAAAACTAGCTCGAATAATCGCAACATCGACTCAAAGATACATCGAAAAATCAAAAACTCACTCAGTGCTTTAATAAGATATGTGGCAAAAAGGAGAGAACTTCTGTAGGAATGGTTCAAAGGGTCAAGAATTGCAACGACTGGGTAGTCCTCGGAAGCAACGGAAGCCAAACCAACTCCAAAATAGGCTGCAAAAGTTAAACACTGTCTTCGAAATTTATATGACACAGTTTTACTTAAAAATTAACAGTGCATAATTCTAAGCGACGAAAACCACTTCCAACTGGATTTTTTTCTACCGGGCCCGTAGTACTCTACTATTCGCAAAGGAAAACACCTGAATGAGAACAAAACGTCAATTTTTGCCGAAAAATTTGGATCTAAGACAATGTGTGGTAGGTAATATGCGAATGCAGTATGAAATCTACGGCGTTTGTCACTACTTCCACGATGACTACCAATCTTTACATAAATAAGTGTGGACAAAATGGATTCTGTCACTGATTAGACGCCACAGGGGCTCTACTTTATTTTGGCCCGATTTGGCTAGTTGCCACTGTGCCCCCTGCATCAGGGAGTGGATGGAAACCCACGACGTGCGTCATGCTGCTAAGAATATGCATCCGCCAAATTACCCTTAGGTACGTCCCATCGAGGACGTGAGGGGCAATCATGAAGAGAAAACTTCGGCAAAGCTTCTCGGAAGCGGATTTCGTAAAAAAAATAAAAAAAACTTGGCTCGAGTGTCGAAACTGGTCACAGTAAACGTTGTCCGAATCTGATGAGAAACTTCCGAAGCAAACGACGAAAAGTCGCCCGAAAGCAAAGGTAACAGGTGTCTTAGTCAACAACAAAACGTTTAAAAAGGTCTTCCAACCATATGCCCAGAACATACTTACGCAAAATAATAAACTTTTAAAAAGTTATTACACATTTCACTTGTCCTTATAATTATCAATACACTCTTTAAGGTGGCAGATGGAAACGTTTACCCATCGAAAGAGATACTTTTAGTGATCCGATCCGGCATAGGTTGCCAGCCAAAAAACTGGCAGATTTCAAGGTCAGCCATGTTTTATGAGGCCAAAAATTGGGGTAATTTACCTCATCAGGCAAGATGAAATTGATGCAGATAGATAGCCCTAGGCGTGCCATTCACGAATATATAGGGTTGCCTGCCATCAGCCTGGCAGTTTTCCTGGTCAGCCTCCTCAAAGTATCGATGTTAATAACTTGGAACGACGAGAAATTCATGTACAGATGCTATTATTCAGGAATAATTTAATGCAAACCGTTACATTTAATTAAAAACTACTCATAGACAGTCTTGCACTTCATACGTGTAGAAAATAATAGGGTAAATGAACTAGTGCGGTCATTTTTCTCATTAGTATTTTCGAATATGGGCAATTCTCTGTAAACTCGTAATGGCCCAAACAAACTGTGTCCTAACATATTTTTTTTTAATTTTCGTAAAAATATAATAGTATTGCTTAGAAAATTAACTGTTACTTTTAGTACATAAGAGGGTCAATTGAATTTAGATCTATTTTTAAAGTTATTCAACATTCAAGACTCAGAAACAAATATTCATGCTCAAGTCACAAATATTTGCCCTTAGCGGTATTTGAACCCAGGACCGTAAGCTTCGCAGGCACGGTCACTAGGTCACTACCCACTAGGCTAAACCGGTCGGTTTAAATTATTTAATTATATCTTTTAATAACAAAAGAACAAAACATAATAAGTACTACCAGGCTAGATAATGGTAATGATAGGCAAACTACTAAACTAAATGAGGGTTACTTCTACTAATTAAATCAACTCTAACTCTATGATATATAACAATGACAGATGGGTTATACACGCTCCAAAAGTGAGGCACTGAATATGAGTGAATTCAAACAATTAGGAATATGCATGTTTTTTTTGCAAGACGTCATTCGATTCTATTTCCCTGTAGATTCAAATGTCTCTAATAAACCTACTATGTATGATAGCCCTGAAACGTCAAAAATGTGAAAACTCGTTAGGCGTCTGCGCCGCGCGTCAAAACGCCCCATACAAAAAGTGTGAGGTTTGTGACGTCACCGACCACAAAGTTGCAGAAAACTGTTTGGAAGAAACAAGTTTTTGGAAGATTTTTGTAATTTTAGGCACGAAAAAATGCGTTTAGCTATACTTCGTTTTTTTTAAGATTAGAATTATCTGTCAAACTGGTAAACAAAGAAGCAGTGGTCGTAAACCTTTCTTTTTCGATTTCGGCCTATACCACTGAATTTCTCGGAACTTATGTACATACATATCATTTGATATTTACCGATAGCTGAACGCATAGTTTTCACATTTATTACTAATTTGTTGGCTGTATTTAAAAAAAGTTATAAGTGTTTATAAGCAAGATGGCGGCAATTTAGAAAAATGTTAAATAAACCTTCAAGGTTTTCGTTTAGTGTGTTTGGCGGTTTTTAACTAAGTAATTATTTTTTATTATGAATTTGTAACACATATCATACCGATTTTACATTAACTAAATTTAATGAAATTTTCAGTCTAAAATTAATCAATATTTGCATATTTGATCTAGCTTACATTATGCACTCCCAGCACTTTTAAGTCATGCATTTAAGCATTGCATTAAGGGTTAAAACTATCGGTATCAAAGTGGACCCGGAGTCATAAGGACTGAGCAGATGACAATAGTAAGACAACCCTACCCACCGGCATCGTCGTTTAGTATTTGTCGCCATTGTAGGCTACTTTAATCTGGGACGGGCTCTAATGTAGTTTGAATTTGGTAACAAATTAGAAAATAAAACTCGGATTAAATACAGTATATACTTTTATTCACTGTCAGTGGAAGAGTCCGAGGACTCGGAACCACTAACGTTTATAATAAATTTTATCTACACTCATATTGTAAGTCCTCTAAAATGCGTTCAAAAACCGTAGGCAATGACCAGCATTACAACAAACGATTTCACTATGATAAGTTTCTTATCTGTGGCAGTACCGCAATTATAACGTTTCGTGCTCAATTATTGATGTGCTCTGAGTTTTGATAACATAATGTACACCTGCACGCGCCCGCGGCCGGCGACACCCGCCCGCGCGTCCGCCGGCACAATCGAGTAGGCCACGCCCGACACAATCGAGATGGCCACGGCGGTACTGTGGCGGCCATTCTATGGTTTACGAATACGGCATTTATAATAAATAATATGAGTGTAGATAAAGCAGTGTATGCAACTGTACGTAATTAGGCCTTAAAACACTCGTGTGATCTTATTATGAAATTCGCCTGCGGCTCATTTCATAAAACCACACTCATGTTTTAAGGACACTTATTACGTAACAGTTACATAAACTACTATTTCCACAGTGTTATCTATTATATTATCTAATTTCATCATGCTGGATTCAATTTTAATTACATGTTGAATGCACGCACTCCATTTCTCAGCCGTAACTGTCCGAAAAGCTTCGGGGATTAATTGTTTTATAGATTTCATTTTGAAGTCTTTATTGCAAGTTGCAACATATCCCTTTACTTGAGACCAAACTAACTCGATGGGGTTAAGTTCACAGTGATACGGTGGAAGCCGCAACACTGTGAAGCCCATCTGTTTGGCCATTTCGTCAACAACATATTTCTGATATAAATGTTTATGCTGTCTTACTTTGTCCAAGAGACGACCCCTTACTTCTTTCATGTCAAAAGGTATTTTCTTTTCCTTCAGCCATGCCTGGATATGAGCCTTTTTTGTTTTGGTTGTTGGAACTGCATCAATTCTCCTTGAGTGGTAAGGTGCGTTATCCATAACAATTACTGACCCTTTTTCTATTTTTTCCTGGAGTCCGGAGAACCATTTTTCAAAATTATATGCATCCATTTCCGAATGGTAGTCCCCATCTGCTTTCTTGGCTTCAAAAACCAGATCCCCTCCTTCGACAAACCCGTCTGAAGATCCTGAAAAAGAACAGTTACAGTGAAATTATAGACTATTTTTTTCAATTTGATGATGCTGCTCCTTTAACTGAGTAACTTAACAGCAATTTCATACGTACACACAAACATGTCCAGCTGTTAAAGCTGCAGAATGTGCCAAAGAAATGGACATATAACATGTACATACTTACAACACCATTCAAAATGTATGGATGCAGTAGCAGTATAAAAAAAATGGTCACTTCATTCATACTCATTCAACAATATACAATACATTTTCTGTAATTTATTTAGAGTGACACCAATAGCAAATGGTAAACAACTGCCACAACTTACCAATGTGCAAAATTATCAGCTGCTTTCCTTTCCCGGATGGATTTTTCAAGCCTGTCGACAATCCTTCACGGTGTGCTTCTTTTTTCGACTTTACTCGTGTGTCTTGCCAGACCGCAGATCTTGTGTGTCCTAAAATACAAACAAACACATTACAGACTCCATACTAAAGTCAAAGCTATACATCTTCATTCAATTGATGCACTAGGGCATACAAATTATTTTGTGAACACAGGATTTAACTGTATTTACCCAAGCCAAAATGTATTTACCCAGCCGTTTCAGAGGACTTGTTTCCCCGACTGACAGTACCAGTAACCATAGGGAAAACATGACCTCCAAAACAGTTTTAACGGATAGCTTGTGTCAAAAAATTCGTTTTTTTTTAAATCAGTACAAAGTATACTACAAACCTTCATTAACCCAGGTTTCATCTAAATAATAAATTTTCTTTCCTTGAGTTCTGAATGTATTTATTTGCTCCAAATAATCCGTTCTCCACACTATAATATCATTTCTGTCAATCAAGGCACTCTTACGGCT
Organism: Pammene aurita; assembly: GCA_947086415.1. Lineage (NCBI taxonomy): Eukaryota > Metazoa > Arthropoda > Insecta > Lepidoptera > Tortricidae > Pammene > Pammene aurita. The sequence goes on from OX352295.1 coordinate 34,150,247, forward strand.
GCGTTTGGCATATTTAAATTTTAGTTTTTCCTTCAATATTCTGTGAAGAGTGTCATCTCTGTTCACTTCATCTAATACCTTGTCCAGAGTAGGGATTTCGTTTTCGAAGTAAAAATTATGCACCTTTCTCCGAATTCCATACAAGGTAATTGCATCTATATTTCCAAATTTGTAGGGTTCCCTTTGCCGAGGAGGTGGGGATTTTAACCCACTGTCGGATCTATTTTCTTTTAAAATGTTGTATACCGTAGCCAACGATATGCCAGCAGTCTCGGCAGTCTTTTTCACACGGTCCGATTTAGTGGGATACTCCTTTCTATGGCACATTTCTGATGGTACGTTTACACGCTTGCCAAGCCTTGGCAAACGGCAAACAGCCCCAAGCCTATACAAATCTCGTTTGGCGTTTGAATGGCGTTTACACGCTTGTGAATGCGTCAGTCTGCAATAAACATCCAAGCATGGCGGACACCGAACTTGTGGCGGCTATTGCATTTGGTTTAACGTACATTTATTTAAAATGCAAGCAAAGTGAAACAAAAAAAAGGAGAGCTCGACGACAGCGAAGATGGTGGATGAAAAAGATTCATCGTAATCGTACCAGGTGACTACTATTTTGATTAAACCATTATCTGTTGCAGTTACGTTATACCACAATACTTACGATATATTATATTTTTTACAGACAATTTATGGAAGAGAAATTTAGTGAACTTTTATATGAACCATCTGGAGAGTTCGATAACTTTTGCCGAATGAGCTATCCTGATTTTGAGTTTTTACTGCAGAAAATTTCACCAATGATATCCAAGCATGATACAGACTTCAGAGAAGCTATACCAGCCAAATTTCGTCTTGCCATTACGCTACGATTTTTAGCATCTGGTGATTCTTACATAAGCCTTCACTACTTGTTTTAAGTATCTGTCTCTACGATATCGATAATCATTCGTGAAGTTTGCCGAGCTCTTAATGAGATTCTAAAGGATCAAGTTAAGGTAAGAATAAAACAAAACATTATGTTATATATTTTTTTTGCTGTACTACTTTTATTTAGAGTTTAATAGAATGTTATACATTTATTTAGAGTTTAATAGAATCATTGCTTTATTATTATTGTTTAATTATTCAACAAGTTTAATAAACATTATGTCGACGAATCAAAATCTTCAAAAGCATTCAATAAAGCCATGTTTATAATGTTGGTTTCACGTGGAACTGGATTGATGACTTGGTCCGATATAATGCGAATAGATGACGAGGATGCTGTTGATGTAGATGAAGCTGTTATGTTTGGCGCTGAATGTGAGGTTTCGGAGGTTGGAGAGGGAAAAAAACTTAGATTGTTATGAATGGGTTCAGAATTAACGCTATTAACTGATGCTGGCCGATTCGGAAAAAGTTGAGATGGTGTATGGCGTGAATATGCACCAGCCATTGACGACGGTCTAGAATAATATTGAGGGTATGGTGTATGACGCTCATTTGATTTTTGATTTATTCTGTTTATAAACAACCCATCTATTTGGTACATCAAAATTTTTCGTTCATCACTTGGCAATTCACGTAGCTTTATAGCCAATAATTTAGCGTATAGATCGCAATCGTCGTCTTTGTAAGCAGGTATATTTTCATTCTGCTTTTGACCTAAAACATTTGTTAATTGTCCAAAAGCCACGGCCATTTGCTTTTCAGCCGTTTCAGAACAAGGGCGACGACGTTTATTAGTAACCGCCTGTATGGTTGGTGGTCTGGATAGTGGAGTAACCGTACTTGTACGGTCTCTTATCACAGGATCATCCTCTGTCTGATCCGCGGCAACCGTACTTGTACGATCTCTTATCAGAGGATCATCCTCTGTCTGATCTGCATCTTCTTCTATTTGTTGTGATTGCTGCAAAAAATAATATACTGTTCTTACACTTCATTTTCTTAATTTTACAGATGCCCACCACAGCAGAAGGATGGCTTAATATAGAAGAAGGATTCAGGACGAAATTTCCACATTGCATAGGTTCATTGGATGGCAAGCATGTAGTTATTGAAAGCCCAGCTCATAGTGGAACAGAGTATTTCAATTACAAGAGAACGTTTAGCATTGTTCTTTTGGCGTTAGTGGATAGCAAATACAAATTTGTGTTCGCAGACATCGGGACTCAAGGAAGAATAAGTGACGGTGGCGTCTTTAATAATTGTTTACTATGGAAAAGAATATGTAGAAACGAGATAGATTTTCCACCGGCTTGTCCACTTCCAGGATCGAATATTAATATTCCATACGTGTTTTTAGCTGACGGTGCGTTTGCATTGAGTCAACGCGTAATGAAGCCCTACCCTGGAAACCATGAAGTAGGCTCACCAAAAAGGTTATTTAACCAAAACTTATCTAGATCCCGAGTTGTAGTTGAAAATACGTTTGGAATTTTAACCTCAGTTTTCAGAATATTCAGACGCCCTATCGATTTAGCACCACAAACTGTGATGGAATTTACGATGACTTGTGTATTACTACATAACTTCTTGAGAACAAGTAAAAGTTCTTCAAACCGATATACTCCTCCGAGTTCGTTTGACGTATATGACAGTAATGGAAATATGGTAACCCGTGGTTCATGGCGCAGAGATAACGACATATATAATGCATTGCAAAATTTACCACAAATACCACGAAGATCTCCGCTGAATGCCAAAGAAGTCAGGGAAGAATTTACTTCATATTTTAATAGGATGAGATAAGTTCACAAAAATAAGCATATATACGGTCGAATTGAGAAACTTCCTCCTTTTTTAAAGTCAGTTAAAATGTACAAATAAATGTATAACCAATGGTATTTTTTTTTATTTTAAATAAATGATTTTTTTACTTACAGTTTCGCTGTTTATCCCTTCATTGCAAGTATAAACTGGTAGTAAAAATGACTCCATGGTTTCGTAAGCATACCAAGACGGATTGTATATTTCAGCGGCACCTAAAATAAAAAAAAACCTCAACATCATTTTAAAATACTTATCCAAAGATACCCCAAACGTATAGGTTTAATGAAAAAAAAATTGAGTTTCTGTTCTATGTATGGGGAACCCCAAAAAATTTGGATTTTTTCTGATTTTATTTTAAAATCTTAATGCGGTTAACAGAATACATCTTCGCACCAAATTTCAATAATGTAGAAATTTTATTAAGAAGTGTTTTTATTCGTTTGAGGAATTTGTTAATAACTCTAATTGCTAATAATGTATTGATAATTATGTATAAACTAATGACATAGTAATTTACAAATTCAATTTAATTGTAATGTTATTAAGTAGGTAATATGTTTGACTTGTAATTTTATTTTATTACCAATAAATAATGTCTATGTCTATGTCATGACGAATCTATAAGGGTCCCGTTTTTGCCATTTGGCTGCGGAACCCTAAAAACGTTGAAAATTAGATCGATTATTCCGCAAGATACCTAGTTGCGGTTCGAAACTATCTTGCTAAATAAATACTCGAGAAACTATACACAAGTTATACCTTGCTAATAAGACTATCAAAATAATTATAAATATATCGTAGGAACATACCTGCACCCGAACGCATAGATTCCCGTTTTTTTTTCAAGTGCTTGCGAAAAGTAGTCATCAATATCTCTTTTTTATTTTTTATATCCTTTACTGGCCGTCCGGTAAGATCAGCAAGACGAATCCATGCATCTGCTTGTTTCTTCTTATCTTTATGATTTGAATCTTTCGGATTCCAGATGCAGGATTCCATCTGGTAATGTTCCAGAAACGAAAGAGTCTCTTCATTTGACCAGCCACTCATTTTTTATTATTTTTTTCGTACAAACAACAAACGTGTACACGCCGCGAGATCAAAATGGCTACTAAACGCGGGCCAACGTATAAATGCGTCGCAAGCGCTTGCCACAAACGCCCTTTGATCTGCGTAAAAACACCGACACTCGACTGGATCGGAAGCAAGCACCTACAAGCTCACGCAAGCCAAGCCAAACGCCCTTTTTACATGCTTGCGATTGTCGAGGCTTGCCAAGGCTTGGCAAGCGTGTAAACGTACCATCACACTAATTTGTAAATGTTCACCACCATCCGCTTTTCACTGGCAGTCAGAGGATTCTGCTTTTGCCTTTTCTTCTTTGGAGATGAAAAAACATTAGCCGGAACCGGCTGCGACTTCTGTAGCCCACTCGGGCCAGCCTCGGCTTCATCCATTTTAAATGTACACCAACAAACAAAACTAAATAGATCAACAACTAATAACGAAATTCAACAAAAACGATAACAACAATCTTTAAGTAAGCGAACAGCAATAGAAAACACAACCGACTCAACCGACAACAATATGCACTCGAATGAGAAACCCACATGAGTGACAGTTGACAGATAGTGACAGTGACGTTTAAAAATAGACCATTGTGTGAGAACTCTGCCTCTTTAGGTTTTTTAATGTACAACCTTTCCATGAAAAATTGCAAACGCAATTTATTAAAATTCTTATCTTTTCATCTTAGAATATAAATTAACTAATATTATGTTTCTTATCTGTTCACAACACTGAGTAATGTATGTATTAATAAAACATGATAATAAATACGTGATATTTATTAAACCATTGTGTGAGAACTCTGCCTCTTTAGGTTTTTTAATGTACAACCTTTCCATGAAAAATTGCAAACGCAATTTATTAAAATTCTTATCTTTTCATCTTAGAATATAAATTAACTAATATTATGTTTCTTATCTGTTCACAACACTGAGTAATGCATGTATTAATAAAACATGATAATAAATACGTGATATTTATTAACTCGTATTCGCTGTTCGATCCGCAGAATGTGCCCGATAAAAAACCTTATATCTCGTTCTGCAAAGGTCTCTCTAATGCTAAAAAAACGAAGTATATATGGTTGTCATACATTTTTTTTCTTGTTAGAACATAAGTAATCGAACTGAAGTTTCGAAAATACATTTGAGGTATTAAAAAAATGCCTAAAATATTACGTTTTTAAACCGCAATATCTTTAAAAACTGTTAAAAATTATTACGGATTGCCACTTATTTATATTAATTTGGGGTTGTTGAATGTGTTTATGCAACAAATTAAATTAAATATTTTTCATGCATGTTCTCTATTGTCGCTAGTCGCGCACCGGCCAGCGTGAGATGCGTGACGTGCCAGTGAGCTCCCGCCACCCGCGTGAGAAAGAGACAAACTGTAATTTTCTAACAATGAGAGAAACAAAGATGTAATGATTGTCAAAATAGATAAACATAACAGAATTGTTGCTAGGTTATGAAATAACTGTGGAAGTATTTTTTCTACTCATTTTGTTAGAATATAACACATCCATAGTAAATATCATTGCTCTAACTACTATAAAAAAAGACCAACACTTTGCAATCTCAGCTTCTCAAGGGACGACCTCAATTTTATTTTGTCTGCCAGTTTCGTGGTTAGGTCAGACAATTCTGCATCATTTGCTTGCAGTAAAATGTCTAAAGTCACGTGTTCGTCTAAAATCAAGACGAACAAATTTAATTTTTTAATTCCAAGCAAATAACTACTTCATATCATACATAAATGATATGAATGAATACAAAACACGGCTACCGACGCCGTGACGTCGCACCACGCCGGTTTTTTGTGACACTACTATTCACAGTACCTATTCATAACTCTGTATGTATTAGTCTCCCGACCCCGGTAATTACCGATGAAGAAACTATTTATTTAGAGAAAATAAACGCGACTACATTATATTATAATAATAAACCGCGGTATCACTGTAATATAAGATGGTTCAGGGTGCAAAGAGCTGGAGCAGAGTAAGGGCGTAGAGACTGGTATTGAAGATAAACTACACTTAGTTAGGCGTGAATATGGAATTATCTTTATTCATGTATGTTAGCCTATTTATACACATAGGTTGTCGCTGATGCAAGCAATATGCGTTTATGTCGCAGTAAACCAATGTGTTACTGCTAAACACTGAAAGTGGCTAATCGCCATATTACACCTCCCCCGAAAGTCCGTTCACCGCCGGGATGGCAGAAAAAAAAATTTAAACGCATGTTACTTGTTGAATTTTTTTTCTGAAAATATTCAATTTATAAATTTTTACATGGTTAAATAATCCCTTAATGTTCTTAGTCTTAGTGTCTCAGACCTTTAAAAATCAAATTAAAAACATAATTATTTATCATTTAAAATCTTACTATCATCTCCAATAAAAATATTCATTAAAATCAATCAAATCTAGTTCTGTAAGAATATAACATTTCATTACTGTATATCGAATCAATATGTATCATTGTTTATCATTATATCAGTACATTTTCATAATATATGTACACTAATGCCGTATTTCAATGTTAAGCCTTTCACGGACACCTGTAAGGTCGACTATGATCAAGGATATAAATGGGTTGCGCCTCTGTGCGCACCTTTCACCTATCCTATAACATCTAAAACCTAGGGCATGGTCACCCTCTATCAACATCTATAACATGGGCCTGGTCACCCAAACAATGGCATATCAGGCCTCGCTCTCGGTCGCCTGTACTTAGAAACACAAATACATTAAGACATAAAGTCTCCTACTACTTTCACGGAGGACACGGTAGGTCACACTATGATCAAGTGAAGGACTAGTGTTCTAACAAAGGTCACATCTCGAAATGTGCCTAATATCTTCACTTGGTACCATACTAAACCTCTAACTGAAGGTTAAAAAAAAATTAACTTCAAAATAAACGAAGTAATACTCTTACTTTCACTAAATATCAGGTGATCAGTCCAATAATAGATAAAGCATGAGCAACTACTGTTTTGATATTCATTATAGTTAAACGCTCTTAGTGTGAGTATCAAATTTCATTCTGTGAATTATTAAATTAATTAAAAGAGCGGCTAAGTCTCATGACCTACAAAATTTTTGCTGACGCGCGCGCAACTATACGGCGCAAGCGACCGAATTACGAAATATAAAATGTAGGACTGTATTCGACACTAAGATAATACAATTAAAATTATTATTTCATTATATGTAACGGTAACTATTTACTTTTCAATTGCTTTAAAAAAAATTGGTTTATGAATTAGTTATATGATTCGTATATTACTGTGAATTTAAATGTAATGTTAGTTTATGCGACAACCTCGTATTATTTTTAAGAGTAAAAAAAATACAATAATACACATCAGAATAGGTATTGGAAGAAGAAAAAAAAATACATTACAACTCTGTTGTTTGCTGACGCCTTCCTCTTCCTTGTCCTGTATGTGTTTGCGGCCTGGCTCGTTGCCGGTGCCACTGGCGCTGGTGCTGGATGTCTGGCTCCTCTACTCTTGTTTGACATCGCCGATGTATGCGTGCTGCTCCTGGCTGCAGCGGTGCTCTCGGCGGCCGTCTCGCCGTTGCTTGCAGGATCTCTCCTGTTGTTGTCGGCGTGGATGGCAAAATGCTATGTGCTACTGCGGTCTGTGACGTTTTCATAACGGGTAATTATAACCTGCAAGGCATTTTCAAAATTAGAATCCGTAACACGGATAGATTTGATAAGATTATAAGGTTCATCTTTTAAAAACAATAACAAGTACCGGAATCTCTCGACATTTGATAAAGTTGCATTATCATGTACGCTGGTACATGATGATTTAAATAAATCAAAGAACGTATTCCATTCAGTTAAAACACCTGAGAATGTTTGAAGAGATAAGCGAGGTAAACGAATAAGCGATTGCGTTGATTGCTGAGCGCAGCAACCCGCATGTGACACCCCGTTAGATCCGCCGCAGACGGACGTAATGCTTTCTTTACGCTCTTCCTTAATCGTATCTAAGGCAACTTGAACCTTAAAGTACAAAGAATCGAACTGATTTCTCACAGCTAAATTATCATCTCGGTTGAATGACTTATTCTTTGCCGATAACTTTTCAATCTTCGCTTGAACTGAAAAGAATTCTGAACATTTTTTAATCGATTTAATATTCGTTATATTTGGAAGAACTTCGTTGCGTCCGATACACGATTGGACGAAATCGGCTCGATAGAAAATAATTCCAAAGTTAAATCTTAAAATTAGCTTTAAACAGTTGTATGTCTTTAGTTTCTTGAGTTATACGTCTGTAACTAAGGACAAAATTCCAACACATTAATACTAAAAACTTCGTTGCCTTATATTTCCTAATGAATGCGTCGTTTTTTTAAATCCATTATTTTGTATGCAATGAGCTCCCATACTAATCTTAACACAGTGTTTCTCTTTCACTCGCGCTGAATAAGATAGGGAGGGAATTTAGCTGTTGTCAGCCCCTTAATAGCTCGAGCAATTCGATTTGCGAGCTGTGCGTGCGCGGTGTAGCGGTTTTTTTTAAGGAAGTAGAAGTGGCAACACTGAAGTTTTCGGTGTTGCGCGCTTTTAGAAAAGCGATTCGTTTTAGGCGAGTCCCGTTTGAAATTGCTATTCGATAGTTTTTAACCGATACAAAAATAATTAATAAAAATACGTTGTATTTGTGCTTGCGTATAGAAAAGTACGGAACAGTCTCAACAGATTTGTTGACAAAGGAAAAGCTTCATCGCCAACGAAAACATATGGCATTTCTTTTCATTTCATTTCATTTCATTTCATTTATTCCTTTATAAAACATAGTTTTACATGTCAATATAATAGTATATACAATGTCAATGGGTAACAAAATTCATCTAGGTATATCTAATCATAGGTTTACATATTACAATACATCATTACAATTGTTGTTAATAGCAGATTTAATACTTATGTATGTCAAAGAAAGTAGGTATACAATTCAAGTTAAGGTAGGTAGCGAACCAGTTTACGTTTTATTGTCTGTGCACGTTAAAAATTCATCAACAGAGTAGTACGCATCGGACGCAAGTTTGTCTCTGAGTTTTTTTATAAAACAAGCTATACTTGCCACACTCTTTATCTCTGATGGTAGGTTTTTGTAAATCATAGGACCTGCCGTGTGAAGACATTTTTTGATTTGGCTAGTCGTGTGCCGCTAATGGGTGCGCGCAGTTCGTCCAGTCGCCTGAGATTATACCCGTGTGAGTCACCGCGCGTCGGGAATTGTTCAAGGTTACTTTTCACATACTTGGCAACTTCGAGAATTTATAGGCTCGGGAGGGTGAGGATTTTGGTTTCCTTGAACAATTCACGGGCGGGGTGATCCCAGGGGACTCCACACACGTTACGAACTGCTCGTTTTTGAAGTTTGAATGGTCTGTCGCGGTTTGCAGAAGTTGCCCATAGGTCTATACCATAGGTTAGGAGAGAGTGAAAGTAACCAAAATAGGCTTTCCTTACGTAGATAGGGGATAGACTAGGACGCAACCTACTCAGCGCGAAACAGGCGGAAGACAAACGGCTGCAAAGTGAATCGATATGGGGGCTCCATGTTAATCCCGAGTCTATAATGAGACCGAGGTATTTTACTTCGTCCACCTGAGGTACAAGTTGATTATTGCAGTAAATATTTAGGTTGTGGTCTTTTTTCCCACGTAAACTAAATTGCATAATGTTTGTTTTTTCGACGTTTAGTATCATTCCGTTTACCGAGAACCATGATGCAACATCGTTCATCACCTTCGTAAGCTTTAATTTGAGTTGCTGCTGGTTTTTTGTAATGTTTCATGTAGAGGCCTTGCTTTTGGTATATGTAAACTGCCCTCGTTCATTTTTTTCCATATAGTCGACTGTTTGAATATCGATGAATCGCATTCTTTTCCATATGAGCCAACACTGATAAAAATAAAACGATATTCTGCATCAACAACGGCGAATAAAACAAATGAGAAATAACGTTTGTAATTAAAATACATTGAGCCACTATTACTTGGTTTAACCACTCTCATATGTTTACCATCAGCGGCTCCAAGGCAGTGTGGAAAATTGGCTTTAATTTCAAAACTCTTTTCAATTTCCAACCATTCACTTTCAGTATCAGGCAATTTTATAAATTCGTATCTTAATGTGTCCCAGATAATACGACTTATTTCTTTCCAGATTTTACTAATAGTCGACACACCTACTCTGTAACTGTAGTGCAATTCTCTGAAGGAACAACCCGATGCACAATATCAGAAAAAAAATTAGTAGTAAAAATATTGACTTATATATATTTTATTTACAGGTAAACAAGTATCTACCAAGTGGTCAAATTTGCAAGATGCATGGATTAGGGCTAGTAAAAATGAAGTCCAAAAATCTGGAGCTGGGGCAAAGACTTCTAAGCCGTATCATAAAGAGCAAATGCGATTACTGAGCCCAATGTAACACATGATTCTGTGAGCGAGCGTCTAACAGATGTACATTCAGAGACAGACAAATCAACAGATACAAATCCAGAGGGATCATTACCAAGTACTCGTAAAAAGAAAAAACTCACGGATCTAGATGAAAAAATGTGCCAGTTTTTAGATAACAGAATATCAACAGACCAGGGAGATCATCGAATGCTCTCATTTTTCAAAGGCTCTCATTCTACCGAGCGTTATGTCTTTTGATGATGATGAAACTTTAGAGCTTCAATCAGGCGTGCTGTCATTAGTACAAAAAATAAAAAAGAAACGTGAAAATCGTCTATACTCATCAAACTACAGTTGGCAACCACAGTCATCAAACTACAGTTGGCAACCACAGTCTGAATATTCATCGCAAAGGCAGAATAATCCACCGGGGAACCAAAACACGCTCCCAGATGGATATGGCTATTCGACACGCCATTCTGTCAAGCCATCACCATCACCTGCATCATCACCTGCTTCAACTTGTTCGCATCAAGAGTCGGAGTTAGATTTTGACAATTTTTATGTTTGTCGGCATGATTAATGTTATTTCTTGAAATAAATAAGTACAAACTAATAGCCGATTATTTTATATTTTGTAATAAACACATTTTAGGTATCTTACCTTAGAAATATCGACAGCCTTTCTTCAGTGCTAATGCAGTCTGTAACTTGTATTTTGATAGTTTATGTTCCCTGATATTCGAGACAATAGAGCATTGAATGTAGTTATTGTCATTCTAAAATAATTGAAAAATTTAACGTTTTCTCTTCAGTTATTAAGTTCTGAAATGTTCCCAAAGTAAATCTCTCCCACAGAATTGGGTGCACCCAATATCTTCTATCTGCTGTCTTTCGTTTCCTCCGCAAATAATAATACATCACAACAACTTCGTCGACGTCCATCGTGTACAGAAACCGCGTTTGAACTGTCGAACTGTCAAATGGCACCAGCTGCGGTCGTGGCTGACAGCCGACTAGTGTGAACAGAGGCGCCGACACCCGATTAAAAATCGTCCCGACAGCCGACTAGTGTGAACAGAGGCGCGGACACCCGATTAAAAATCGTCCCGACAGACGACATAGTGGGAACGAGCTCTTACTCCTTGACAAAACTTATAAAAATGATAGTTAGTTAAAAAAAATTGGTTTGTAGCATTTATGTATGTATGTATGTAAACACCTTTTTCTCGCCTTTTTCTTTCAATGATTTGTTTTCCTTTATTTTTTTGATCTGAGCTATTTATGATCTCAACTTCTTTTTCAGAGTTTTCTGTTTGCACAAGAAAGTGGTGTCTAACATCCAAGCATTCACAATAACCCCTAGGTGACAGAAAATTTGTACAAAAACAACTCAGACATCTGAATTTTATGGCATTCGGCAGTTCCGTGTTAGCTATTTGGTGTAGAGCCATTGTTTGTGGTACTGGCAACAGCGCATCCAATATGGAGTATTTAGCTATATCTGTCTCTGAAATATAAAAGGTCATTATCGAAGTGTCTGAGTCCTTGAGGGTATTATATGCTATTTCGGCATTTGGTATATCTGTGCCCTGGGCAACACAGTTATCAAGTCTGCGTTTTATAGCACCACGAATCCCATCGCCGACACCTTTGCCGTGGGAAGCTTCGCTAAAATTCCACGTTGAATGTAGAAATCCCAGTGCTTTTGTGTATTTGGAAAACGAGAAAAAATTTTTTTTTGTCTATATTGGGTCCATCTGAATAAAAATGTACAGCTGTAACAGCTGGAAAATCTTTTGTGACATGGCTGAGAATAGGTTCTAGATGAGCCCATATTGACTCTGGACCATGTTAATTTATGGGCGAAACTGATGCAAAGGAGGCAAAGTTATTTTCATTAGTGTACAAGACTCCAGGAGTTATTTGGGACCTTGATCCACCAAAGTGCATGGGTACACGGTCCATCTGAAAAAAAATGTACAGCTGTAACAGCTGGAAAATCTTTTCTGACATGGCTGAGAATAGGTTCCAGATGAGCCCATATCGCCTCTGGACCATGTTCATTTATGGGCGAAACGGATGCAAAGGAGGCAAAGTTATTTTCATTAGTGTACAAGACTCCAGTATGCAGAGTTATTTAGGACCTTGATCCACCAAAGTGCATAGACTGAACTTCAGTTGAGAGTTTACACATATAATTTTCACTGAAGTCAATGTGTATAGCGACTTCATTGCGTTTTAAATTTTTGATGCACGATGTGTATTGGTTATACTGGTGTTTAATGTTGTAAATATGTTTTCTAATGATGTCAAGATCTTTGTTAATTTTTTCTGTTAATGATTCCAAGGTTTCACTTATTTCTTTCTTTACCATCTTCTTAGTCATTGTCTTTCTATTGTCTTTTTTATTAATATATTCATGATTCTCCATTTTAAATTCCTTATAAGTAATAATTTCGCATGGTTGTGAGTATCCCAGTTAAAGTCAAAAGACTTATTGCTACATCTGAAGCAGGTTCCGTAAGCACATTCTTTAGAATTTAAATCGCAATGTACTTTCATCAAGATTTTTTCAATATCCGTGGTATGAATCATTCCTAATTTTTTTAACTTTTCAGTTTTTTTCATTATATTTTCGTGCTTTATACACCCGCATGTTTCTCTGTTTGAGAGTTTAGGATGCAAAACGTAAAATGGTCTATACAGTTTAAATGAAGAATATTTTGCTGTCCCACCTTCCGCTCTATACTTTTTATAGAGGTCCTTCAGCGTTTTTAATAAATATCGTCGTTCATTATTTCCTGATGTCGCCCGACTAACATCGTCTCTTTCTTAGAACTGTTTAATTTCTGCTACAATCCTCCAACTTTTTCTCAAAACGTTTTTTCTGCGACGAGCTCTTCCTTTTAATCTTAATACAGTCGTAGATGCAATTTTAGCTTTGTACTTTTTTTTATTTTGTTTTCAACAACGCGTTTAAGAATATTTCGTTCTTTATTATTTATTAAACTTTCGTAAGTATTTTGCATAGCTTTAGTTAAAACGATGTAGCTGAAAATGGTTTTTTTCACTTTTTGTTTTTCTGGAGTAGAAACATTGGGTATGGTCGTATTTATAAAGCTAGCCGTCTTGTTAAGTGGTGTCATTTCATTTCCATCTTGCATTCTACTTTCATTTTCATCTATCATTGTATTTGTAGGATCTTGATTTGCTTGTAATTATAGGTTTTTCACCTTTAGTTCTTCTATACATTCAATTCATTCTTTTTGCTTTTTTATTAGACGGTTACATTTCTTTTTATATTTGTTTAATGTATTTGTCACATCGGTGATTTTGCTTTGATAGTTCGATTTTACAATAGGCAAATGTCTTATAAACTTTTTTTTTCTGCTAGTTTTGCTTTAATAATAGAACAGCGTGTACTCGTATCTATTTCCGCATTATCAGTGTTACTATTGCTTCGAGTTTTTCCACTACCTTCATTATATTTATTCTTCTGTGCATCCTTCCCTGGCGCCACTGTTTTCTTAGCATTTTTTTTTTCATTATCCGAGCATTCATTAATTTTTTTTCTTTTTTTATTCCGAACTGCGTTTTTAAGTTTAGCTTCTTCAAACTTTTGGGGGTTATTTTCTCGCATTCGCTCTCTATATAGTTTTTGTTTCTCCGCCGCCGTCAACGCCATCTAAAAATTTAATTTAAATTGAGTGTATGCTCTGGTCGTTGAATGAATCAAGAAGTCTTGACCTAAATATTCTACCCAATAACAAAACTACTATTGGACTTGACTATTTGATAACTAAACCGAGATACATAAGTAAAACACGCATTAATAATAATTTAAATAAAATACAAAATAAATAAAACAAAATAAATTTGGTCTGTTTATCTAGATAGTTTTAAGTGCTATAAAATTGTTTTAATTTTAAGCATTTTTGTGCATTTACCAGGGCTCGGAAAGGAATGGTTTAAAAAAAAAAAATATTTAGGTTACCGGTAAAAAGGAAAAATTAAATTGAATAACTACGATAAACGCTTTCAACGCGGTAAATAATTTATTTTTAACCCAAAAAATCTGATTTTGATGATTCTTTCTTTGTTCGATAGCTAGTGCTTCTCTTGTGGTCCTGTGTTAATTTGGTCCAGTTCTGACAATAAAGTATTTTTGGGGTTAAAAAAATATTATGCCGTTTCTTAACCCACCAACGGAGCGGCAGCTGACACTCACTAGTCGTCGTTCATCGCCTTTTACCACCATACCAAATATCAAGCGGATCCGTATCATGACCCTGATTCGTGTCTGGCTTGGGGGCTATGTAGCTTACTAAAGAAACAACAAACTGGATGGTGCCTACTTTTACTCTAATAGATCTTCGTCTAAATATTCTACCGACTGCCCACCACCATCATTGTTCTGTAAGCCACCATGGTTCCTAATAGCCGAGGAAATTGCCTCCCCTGCTTCTCTGATGGCAGTGGCTAAGGTCTCCGCTGCCTGTGTTATTGTAGACCGGAATAATTCATGATTGCGGTCTAATGACCCTTGCAGTAATTCTGCTGGTTTGGGCCGCGAAGGTATTTTCCGCTGGCGTCGTTGCGACGAAGTAATAAATGAGCGAGTAAGTCTACGTTCTGGCCTATGAGAACTCCGCAATTGGGCTGGTGATGATGGAGGTTGAAAAGCAGCAGATGATGGCTGGACAGCAAGTGGTTGGTGTACAGTGACTAATGACTGGACAGCAAGTGGTCGGTGGACAGCACCTGTGGGTGGTTAGCGACTGATGGCTGGATAGCAATTGGTAGCTGGGCAGCAACTGGTGGTTGTTCATCAACTGGTGGCGGCATTCCAAGTATTTCCGCAGCCGGTGCCGGTGTTGAAATTTCAACAGAACCAACCTAAAACAAAGCGATAAGTACATACATTTATACTAACGAGAGACATTAAAAACCTTCCTTTGTGCTGCGCGGTTGGCACCGTTACATCACTCAACCTGATGAAGGACTCCAGTTGTAGTCCGAAACATATCGCAAATAGTCACTTAACAAGAGATTTCTTTCTTTAAAGCGACAAATCAGGCGTGTCGGCCTTTTTAGCCTAGTTAGTAGTGACACTGCCTTCGAAGCTAGAGGTTCCGGGTTCGAATCCTGGTAAGGGCAAATTGATTCTGTGGTAAGAGAGACATGTTCCTGAGACTTTGATGTTTTCTATGTATTTAAGTTTATACTCGTATCTATTAAATATATCGTCGTCTAGTACCCATAATACAAGCCTTACATGGGACTTGTTCGATTTATGTAAAAAATTAACAAGTAATATTTATTATTATTTATTATTTTAATGATTCAGTTAATTAATTCTCGATATTATTACAACTATAGTAAAGTCGATAATCGATTGACAGTGCAATGTACTTCTATTTAATACAGAATAAGTTTCTGTCAAAAAAAATATATTTTTTACAAGCTTTTATTGCTGACTGTACCTACTTTTTACCATAATCATACTCTCATTGAGATGGATCGAATGGGTTTATCTTGTGTGATGACAACTTACAAACATACGAACAGTGCAAGTTAAATAAAATCTTGTACTTAATAAAATAAAATAATAGTTGAAGCCTCTTCGCATGCATTATATTATGAACTGACGACTTACATAAATAAGTAGAAAAACCTCGACATTTTTATTTCAAAGTTTAATGTCTCAAAAACATGTCTAAGAACCATCTCCGCCATCAAGACTTTCGATTAAGGGGCGGACAAGACCTAGATTCCCTCCCTCTCTTATTACGCGCGAGTGAAAGAGAAACACTGTGTAACGATTAGTATGGGAGCTCGTCGCAAATTTCAAAGAAATATTAATTTTAAAAAAAACTACGCATTAATTGTAAAATATAAAATAATGAAGTTTTTAGGATTATTGTGTTTGAAGTTTGTTGTTAATTACAGACGTATAAATCAAGAAACTAAGGGCATAAAACTGTTTAAAGTTATTTTAAGACGTAGGTAACTACAAAATCCAAAAAGCCACTTAACAGTTTCTTTATAAGATAAAATATGAAAATTATCCATTGGGACTTAATCGCGTACAATTTATTCACCCTTTTTGAGAATGTATCATAACATCCGTGGTCACGAGCTGACTGTGGCTGACTCCAATAATAAAATAAAAAATGTTCAATGGATTATGTGTCAAAATCGTGTTTAAATGAATATACTATTCATTTTTATATCCCACTAAATTTCTGTTGGGCATATTAAGTTTTGATTCACTTGAGGAGAGGCGTAAACGTATGCTACTAACGAGCGAGGATGATCAGGCAGCAGCTGCCCAGAGCTGGTGGGTCAGGCAGTGCTTCTGCTAGTCCCTGGGCCCCTCACTATCGAGATTCAATTTTCGCCCGCGTAACCGGCTATTACTAGCTGCTCCAGAGGCGCGCACCATATGGTGCCAGAACTCTGATATGGATGTATTTGGGGTATTTATTTATTTAAGTATTTATTTAAGAAATGATTGCAATAATTGTTGAATTGTTACGCCATCAACTTATTACTACTACTGAGCGATTATGATTAATACAGATTTCTACTCTTGAATAGAAGCTTTTCCCCGCGACTTAATTGCATGGAATGAGTAATCCACCTTCCTTTTTACCCGCTTAAGGAATGACTTCTGGGTTAATAACTATTATATATCCTTCTATCTCCATACCAAATCATCTAAATAGGTTCAGCGGTTATTAATTTCCTATGCAAACTTTCAACCCCCGTTTCACCCCCTAAAGAGTTGATTTTTGAGATAAAAACTCAATCTATATAATATGTACCGTAAACTCAGGTTTCTATGGTCCAATATTTGACAATTACTAATTCCGAACTCTGTTTCTCTGTAATGCATGGCAATAGTGATTGTTATTTGGGTTTGTTACACAGATAATTAGATTGTTAATAAGTTTTTAAGCACATTACTTACCAACGTGAAACCTGTTTTTTTAATTTTTTTTTTTAATTTTGGACCATTCTTGTATAGCATGTTTTCAACTTTCTACCAGCGATTAACTGCATACGATAACGTATCAAACTGATCCTTTGGACTATATTTGTCAGGCCGTCTTACAAATATGGGTGATTTTAAATACAGATGATCAAAGAAACAACAAATATTCATATTTTTTTATTATAACAATTTTAAAAAAGTGAACACAAGATTGTTCCATGAACAAAAAGTTTAAAAATCAACAAAAAAAACAGCTTCTTCATGTGTATTATACTAATTAACAATTTAAACATTAATAAATCAGTCTCAAGAGGTAGGTAGGTTAATTAAATCGTGCGTTAATAAATGACATGTAAGTAGGTACCTAGTACCTACCTAGCTACATATAAAAAGTTTTATTTTTTCGATATACCCCATTGGGCAGCCAGCTCTGGCACATCATATAAAGCCCGCTTTGTGCTTTTCTTCTTTGGGGGATCAATTTTGAATTTAATATCCTTTAATGGATAAAAAATACAGTCGTCTTTTTCAGGCCACTTCCATGCTAATCCGCTACGAGTCATGCACCTAACGTAAGCTCCATCCTTTTCCATGGTCTGCACTTGCCCTGGCCACAGCTCTTTCTCATATTCTACAACAACAAAATCGCCAGACTTTACAGAGGTTGAGTTTTGGGCAGCAGTGGGCTCCTCGGCGTCACTTTCTTCAATAATAGGTCCATCTGAATCGGAGTCATCCACAAGCTCCATGTGGCCTGATTCTGACTCCGTTTCACTATCCTGTTTCGTTTGTTTCTTCTTGCGTTTATTGCCAGGTTTTTTGGTTTCAGGCTTGGACGTGCTGGGTTGTGCTAGTACCATAAGCTCTTCGGAGGAAATGCTTTTTCCAGCAGCAACGTAAATTTTTTTTTTCCGCCCACCTGAACCGGGACCAATCACTTCCTTCCTTTTATATTCAAGGAATCCAATAAACGACTCACCCACAAATTCTGGCTCTACAACTCCGATTTCTGGGTGCTTATAAGTTGGCAGTCGCTGGAGCACTGGAAGAGGATCAGTGAGTTAATTCCAGTTTTCCTAAATCCGGCTTTCAAGTTTGCTTCAGATTTGGGTACCATTCTTTCCCATAATAATTTCAACAGTGCAGGGAATCTATTTTTCGGTATTGTCGGATTAGTTTGGCCCTCGCGAGTAGACTTCCAGTCATCCAAGATCTTTCTCCAATGGTTTTTGAGTGGTCGAAAATATGCAACGTCAAGTGGTTGCGTGAGGTGTGTACTATTCGGTGGTAATGCCACAAAAGCGATATTATGATCTTCACATGCTTTTATAACCTCATAACTGATATGGGAACTTAAATTGTCGCCAATAATCACCTTTTTCCCCTGTTCTTTTCGCAATACTGGCAACACTTGACTGAAGAACCAATCTTCGAAACTAGTCTTTTTTTTTTTTTTTTTTTTTTTTTTTTATACCACGACGGTGGCAAACAAGCATACGGCCCGCCTGATGGTAAGCAGCTACCGTAACCTATGGACGCCTGCAACTCCAAAGGAGTCACATGCGCGTTGCCGACCCTTTACAAAAAGGAGGATTCACTGTGTTGACGACTAAAGGAACCAGAAGGTCCCTCATCGTCAACACACTGGGTCCTCTTTGAGCTCTTTGGCAACCTTACTCACCAGCAGGAACACAACACTATGAGTAGGGTCTAGTGCTATTTGGCTGTGGTTTTCTGTAAGGTGGAGGTACTTCCCCAGTCGGGCTCTGCTCCAGATTTGAGCGATGACATTCGCTGAACGTGCCCTACCACACTTAGCGAGATGCCATTCGCAGTGCCCATACCTCTCTTTTTGGCGTAGTTTAAGGACATACCCAGGTCCGGACGTAGTTTAAGGACATACCCCGGGTCCAAATAGTCGCATCGAACCAGCCAGATTTAGACCTGTTGTATCGTGTATGAGTTGGCCCTCCTTCCGTCCAAGTATCCCACAGATGTTCTGCTTTATAATTTATATACGGAGGCAACACTTCGCCTGCTGCATTTCCACAGATCATCAAACTGACGGCAGCTTTGGTGGAGTTTTTTATAGCCTCAGGATATTTCGTGCCACGCTTCGTCAAAACCTTTTTTTTACCCGGGTCGTCGACTAAATTGGTCTCGTCATAATTATATATCAAATTTGGAGGAACGCCTTCAGTCTCTTTTTTAAGATGTTCGAAAAAGCTATTAATAATATTTTCGTCAACTGCCGCTCGAACACGTTTAATGTTGCTGCATATTCTCTGGGTTAGTTGATTTTTGTGCCTTTTTAGAAACAGTTGAGCCCATGTACGACCAGGTAAGTTGTTTGAGAACTGTGGAACGTGCCTTCCGCTTTTATCTAAATATGTTTTAACTATGCATCGCAGGTCAAATACCGTTATGGGAAACCCATATTTGCACATTTCCTGAATATGGTTTACTAAGCAGGTTTCTTCTTGTTCGGTAAAAACACACTGACGACCGGGTTTTCTAATCAAATTATTTCTGATCGCTTTCAGCTTCAAAATTATGGAACTCCTAGGTATTTTATATTTTGCAGAAGCCTCCCGTTGCGTTATTTTATTATCTCGTACCTATATCCGACAGACAAATCTCCATCTGGTGGTCGCTATAAAACTTGTAATTTCTGCTTCCTGGCTTACGCCGCGACATTTTGTAGATGTAGGTGGGTAATCTGGAATAAAAAAAAAATGTATTCAAATATGGTCCAAAATAATCGCGTGGTCATAGTTGAAATCAAAGTACGAAAATTTAGTTTAATAATATTAAAAAATAAACAACACCATTTCATAATAAACTCAAATTGATAAAACACTACTGAATAACTTACCTTTTAAACAAAGTATTCCGCAATACCATGCACTTATTACTTTTTGCTGCACCACCGAAAGTTTCGCGACTGCACAGACCTGCACAAACCTGTTTAACTTGGTCGTACCGGCCAGCTGACTCGCTGAACTGCCATCTAGCGTAAATCGATGGCAGTATTACGTCGCGGGCCTAACTTTATAGAAAATGCATGACAGTTCTAACAGATGTCACTAGTAGTCACATAATTTAACATAACTACCGAGACGTGTTTGGACTATTGATGAACACTAGGACCATAGAAACCTGAGTTTACGGTACCAAGTTTCATTTCAATCGTCTGTTCAGCGGTTAATAATTCGCCATACAAACTACCATCATCTTTTCTACACCTCTAAGATTGAATTTCGGGATAAAAAATATTCTATATTACTTCCTGGGTCTTAAACTATATCCACAACAAAGTTGATCTAAATCGGTTCGCGGTAAAAAATTCTCCATACAAACCTTCAACCCCCATTTGACCCCCTTAAGGATTGATTTACGAGATAAAAACTGTCCTATGTCGTTTCCCGGGACTCAAATTATCTCTACACCAAATTTCATCTAAATCGGTTCAGCTGTTAATAATTCTCCATAAAACTTTGAACTATTTTGTCCCTTCCCGGAATACAAACTATCTCTATACCAAGTTTCATGTAATTGGTTCAACGTTTAAAAATTCCCCATACAAACTATCAACCCCCATTTCATCCCCCTTAAGTATTGATTTCGTAATCAGCGACCCGATAAACCATATAAACAATACCCATGTTGATATTTAAATTTAGTCACCACAAAATCCAACATCCAACCCTTCTATGGGTTGAATTCTCAAAAAATCTAAAATACTTGTTTACTCATTTATCGTTAGGAATACTCCTGTAAAGTTTCGAATAAAATAGTCGAACTAATCTTGTTTCCCACACAAACTTTGGACCCCATTTCCTCCTCTTAGGGGGTGAGTTTTTGAAAAATCCTTTCTAAGTGCATCCCTAGGCATTATAAGGACGAGCCTACGTGCCACATTACGAATCTCTAGAACCAGCGGTTTGGGCTGTGCGTTGATATGTCAGTCAGTTTCTTCTTTTATATATTTAGAAGAAGATTGCAATTTGGCACATATACTTTCAAGAATTTTCATGTCCACAATATTAAATTTCCAAATCGATGCTATTTTCGTAATTAACGTCCAAAAAAACACAAAAACGACACCCATATTAATATTTAGACATTTCAACTCCATTGTATTTCACGCCAACAAGGGAGATGGTATTTCACGCCACGTTGGATTTTAAAACCGTTGTTGATTTCGTAATCAACGACCGGTAAACCATAGAAACAATACCCATGTTGATTTTCAGACTTTTTGACCACATTTCCCCCTTTCAGGGGTTGAATTTTCAAAAAAACCTGAAACACGTATTTACTCATTTATCGTTAGAAATACTCCTGTGAAGTTTCGAATAAGATAGTCTAACTAATCTTGTTTCGACATACAAACTTTGGACCCCCATTTCATCCCCTTAGGGGGTGAATTTTGAAAAATCCTTTCTTAGTGCACCGCTAGACCTTATAAGGAACCTATTTGTCAAATTTGAAATCTCTAGACCTAGCGGTTTGGGCTGTGCGTTGATATGTCAGTCAGTCAGTTTCTTCTTTGATATATACTCGTATAGAAGATAGAAGATTAACGCTCCGTAACAGAATCCACATATCTACTATTTTTAACGTTTATTAAATTAAATTGGTTCGAAACACAATAGGTAGATATTGAACAACATTTACATCATATCTGTTTGTACTAACGGGACTTAACCGCGTAGGTATATAATTTTAAAATTACCTTCGACGTTTCATCAACATTTACATCGGTATAAAATTCGGATCATAAATAGGTATCTCGAACAATCTGAATATGCTTAATTGTCAAAGGATGAAAGGATATAGGTATATTTATGATCCGAATACCTATTGTATACCTACTTGTGAATGTTGTTGACTGTGCCAATTTTTTTAGTTACCTACCTTGATTATTGTGGACAACCTTCTATAAGGCATTTTGAAGTGTGCGCATTTTCATCATAATCGTAACTAGCTTATGCCCGCGGCTTCGCCCGCAAACTAAAAGAGCTGAAAATGAAGGTTCTCAGTTTGACCCGTGTGTTTGTATGTAGGTATGTATGTCAGTCCGCTATTGTCTCGCGTTGGCTGAACCGATCCGAGCAGTATAACGGCCGTCTTACAGCATATCTGTATGCTTTCAGCATTTTCAGTTCGTTTTATAGTAGCATTATAAACGTTTATAGTGCTGATATAGGTCTTAAATGGGCACGAATTACCCAGCTTGAGATCCTATACAGGTAATTTAATAGCATTACAGGCGCAATATGTCTGCGCTATTAGCATTATCGTTGTCATGGAAAGTGCCAATCGCCTCAAAGAAGCATTAGTACGCTCTATTAAGTTGCCAACTGCATTAAAGAAGCATTAATACGGCCAAAAAACTTGCTAATCGCAGTAAAGAAGCATAAGTACTCTCGATTAACTTGCCAATCGCAATACAAAAGCATTATACTAGCATAAGAGTGTAGTAAAATAAACCTTACGTCAATGCAAAAACGTCTCTAACACCGACGCAACAAATGTTATAATACAATGAACGTTGTGATTTAACTACTTTGTCTCGCAATATAAAATGGACGAAGACGGTACAAAAAACTGAATGAGTGACACGTCATATTTGTTTGCATCCTAACAAAATTTATAAAAGTATTTGACTCTTTTACGTTATTATATCCTTCAAATATTACTGCGCAATGTAGTTTACGGTAAATGTGTATATAAGTTTCATTGAAAATTTTCACGCGCCTTTGATTTATTGTGGTTTTGCTATAAAATATTATAAAAAGATATGCGTCAAATAAACAAAACAATTGTGTAATCTTCGTATAGAACGAGTTTTGCATTATTAACATAATAGTGTTGGTTGAGCAGTCTTAAATTAAGTAATTTCATTATTATATAGGTATTTTCCTTGTATAAATAGGTCCGCATGATTTTATTTTTAGGTTATAAATTATTTACAAAATGGCGTTGGTCTATATAGACGGAGAGCTAGCCACGTCGGATATGACACAATAATGAGAGCATCCAAACCCCTCTAGTCAGTTTGGTATACTATGCTTATTTCTAGATCTGGACATCTGGCAGCTTTAAAGTGGTGGAGGTCAAAGAATGCAAACCATTTCAAGAAAATAAATCCTAGAGATCTGGGTTTGATGCAATATTATGAGAAACTATACAAATACTATACAATATTAAGAGAAATTATACAAAAGTTTATGTTGCGAGAAAGTAGTGCCAAACGATGTATAATAAAATATAGTTCATAGTTTGTCGCCTACTGTTTTTGTTTCCGTAATAATCATACATCGGGGTTTTCGGTGCGGGAACGACTTGAGAAAGAGTAGAGATAAACAGATTTGAGAGGTTGAGAGTTAGTCTGAGAAAATATATTATGCCTAATGAATAACTACCTCTCTGTGAATAGCTTACACACTATGATACGAGCTTTTTTTCTTAGAGACATGTTTGTATTGACTGTTATATACTTAGTATTTTAAAAATGTAATTGCATATCCGAAATTTATTAACTAGATCTACCTAAGACAAAGACACGGTATAATAAGTGTCAAATATTAATCTTGACGTCCGATATTTATGAACTATTTGATTAACTGAAGAGGTTGACAATGATCAGTCATTACATGAATTAATAAAAAAATACTTGAAAAAATCATAGGTATATGTACTATCAGCTGCAGAAATGCGTATGCAGCCTTAGGCTCAAGTTCGCTTGACAGCAGATACGCACGTAGCAACGGAGTTCATAAAAAATATACTAGATGGCGTTACTGGCGAAGCTAGTTAATTTAAGTTCGAATTCGAATATATACATTTAACAATAGAACAAAGGTCAATGACACATTTAGGTTGATACCTCTAGTCTCTAGAAATTATTTTTTATAAAATATTAACTACTTAGCAACTCCTATTTAACTTACTTCTTCCTCCAAATATGGATCAACATTTCAACGGTTGGTATAACGGAACAGGTGGCTCAGTCGGTAGACACCTTGCTTAAAACGAAAGTAAGTCCATGATGGACCCGAGATCGAGTCTGGGGTCGTGTTTCTTTTGATTTTTTTCTAAAAGTTAAAAATCCGTATTTTTATAACAATACTTTCGTTTACTTTCAAAAATAAATGTATTTTAATATCATAGTTATAGTGGGAAATAAGACACTATTCAATTTTTTTTATTATCAGATCTATTTAAATTACAGTCAAACTTAAAAACAAACAGCTAATACAACTTTAAATAATAATATTACACAATTTATACTAGCAAAGTCAGAACGCGTGGATATTGTATGATAATACACTACGAGTATTACTACTTCAGTTTCTATTGCATGAGTGTAATGGCCAACTCTTACTTAAAGAAAATACCTGTTTCGCTCTTATGATTTAAAATATTACAATTACACAGTTTTGAGAAGGGGGTTACTAAACTTTTAAATATTGAGGTTAATGAAGGCTTAAATTACATTTCTGGCAACACAGAAAATTATTGAAACCTTCACCTCAATAAAGATAGCAGATTATTAATATTTCACTTTTTATAGAATGTCTACATAATATATTTGAACATTTATAGATAACTGTTATTGTAAACCTTTTCTTTGTCAAAAACGTAATAATTTTACAATCACAAAATAAATGTGAGTAAAGGATAAATATTTGGTTATTATTGTAACCCGCCCAGAGACAAGAATACGTAATTAAGACTGTTAATCTTGATATAAAGTCACGTGCCTCATTAATCTCATCATTGTTATGAATTTTAAAACGTTGGCCAATTGAAATTTAAAATAACGAATTATTTTATCACTCCTCCTAGAGAGCTTATTAGATGATATTGCAATTTAATTATAGGCTGTTCGGATGTACCAGGTTCGGATGAAGTAGAAATATCTGACCTGACCTTCTATGAATATCATTCCCATGGTTCAAGTAATTTTAAAATAAACAGCGTTGATGAATGTGTAATATCTAAAATCATTCTTGGTTTTAAATCGAATGCAATGGGTATTGATCGCATATCTTTAGATATGATCATACTTATGCTACCTGAAGTCCTGCCAGTTATTACTGTGATTATTAATAAGGCAATTGCAACTTCAACCTTTCCCGACATGTGGAAAACTGCACTAGTTCGTCCAATACCTAAAATAAATAATCCCACTAGCGTTCGTGATTTGCGTCCGATCAGTTTGTTGCCTGTTATGTCTAAAATATTAGAGAAAGTAGTATATGATCAAATGCTTCGTCATTGTGAATCCAATGACCTACTGCCTCAGATGCAATCTGGTTTCAGAAAACACCATAGTACGAGCACGGCCCTGCTTGATGATGTTGTCGACAATATACTGTTATCCCAGAACGAAGGTATGGGTACAATACTGACTTTGCTTGACTTTTCCAGAGCTTTTGATTCGATTAATATATCACTCTTGCTATCTAAGTTGTCGTACTACGGCTTTGATAGTTCGGCAGTAAAGTTTTTCCATAGCTATCTCACTTATCGTCATCAGCTAGTTGAAGTCAGGAGCTGTGGTGGGTTAGTTAATCTTTCTAAGGCTCAGCCTGTCAACAGAGGTGTTCCACAGGGCTCTATTCTTGGTCCTTTGTTGTTTATACTTTATTCATCTGATATCATTAAATGTATAAAACACAGCAAATATCACATATACGCTGACGATCTGCAATTGATGGTTTCGTTTGACAAAAATAATGTAAGTGACGCGGTACAGTGCAAGAATGAGGATCTCTCGAATATTGCCGCGTGGTCCATTAAGAACTCCCTAGTGCTAAACCCTTCAAAATCCAAATATCTCGTTCTTGGGAGTAAGAAACAAATATCTTCATTTGCGGATTGCACCAATGAGGTACATGCTTGTGGTGTTCCTATTGAGCGGGTGTACACTGCACGCAATCTTGGAGTCCTGATGGATTCTCACTTGCGTTTCGAAGAACATGAGTAGGTGATTATTGGGTGTTTGAAATATCAATTCTCCGAATCTTCGATTCTCCGATTCGATATTTCAAACCCCCAATAATCTTCTGATTCGAAATGCCCAATCGGGTTAGGATTAAGTACATTTCGTTATTTTTTAGTAGTTATAAAGTTTATAAACATGCTTAAATGAGTATCAGTTTCATTACACAGTAAATCGTCACGTAGCTTAGACGTTAGTACATTGTTTAAATATGAAGTTTGTTAAACAAGCACAGTCACTAGATTTATATAAAAATTTCTCGGTTTCTAATAAAATATATTCTCGTCATGGCAAACTTTTACCGAGCACCATTCGTTGTCTCATTTGCGGACCATCTAACTGCGGGAAAACTAATTTAATTATCGGACTTCTTATGCACGAAAACGGAGTGAGATTTAAAAATGTCTACGTTTATTCCAAAACCTTGTTTCAACCAAAATATTTATTTCTAGAAAAAGTTCTTCAACGTGTACCAGGGGTAACATTTTTTAAATACTATGAAAATGAGCAAGTGATAAATCCAAATGAAGCAAAATCAGATTCAGTAATTATATTTGATGACATAGCATGTGAAAAACAAAACAACGTTCGAGATTACTTTTCTATGGGACGCCATTGCAAAATAGATTGTTTCTATCTTAACCAACCATACAGCAAAATTCCTAAACAATTAATAAGGGATAATGCTAATCTTATTATTCTTTTTAAACAAGATGAACCTAACTTACGACATATATATAACGAACATGTAAATACGGATATGTCTTGGTCACAATTCAAAGAAATGTGTGCAAAAATTTGGTGCACTCCATATAATTATTTAGTCATAAATAAAGACTGTGAAAGAAATAAAGGATGCTACAGAAAGAACTTTGACACGTTTGTGATTCTAAATTAATACGAGCATATAACAATTGACAATGCTTGATACTCTTCATTTCAATTCGTAACGCCAACAAGGAAAGAATATTCTTTGCGATAAATATGGAAAACGTAACTAAGCAAGAAATTGTTAAGTCTGCAGAGGCAGTTAAGCGGAAACTTAAAATGATGCGTGATATGACATGTGAAAATGAAAAAATTCTTGAGTCAGTTCTTAAGCCGATCACTGATCCTCTCAATCAAATCGCAGGCCGAAGTAGTATAAACGGAAGAATGGAAAAAGTAAATGATATTAACTTTGACTATCATAGTACCCCAAAACAACCAAAGTTGAATCTTAGCGAGATTAAACCTAGTTTATCTCACGATGATACCATTTTAGAACTAAATGCTCAGAGTATCAATGATAATGAACTTCAATTAGATGGCAAAGAATTAGAAAATGCTGAAAAACGCGAATCAGAATCGAGTGACGAAAGTGAAATAGAGAACGTTGATTCAAACAATGGTACATCAGATGATGATGTTTTCACGAGTGTTAACAGTGAGGAACGAAACTATTCGTCTCCACTTTCATTTTCTGTTAAGGCAATTGCAGATGTACCCTACGGAGTAAGACTAGAAAGAGGAAAACTTATGATGGGTACACAGAGGGTTTATGTGTCTGACAAAACCATTACTATAAATGCTAATACTTTTGAAAAAACTGAAGGGCTCGTTCAACTGTTATTCGCGAAAATACCTAATTTAGATTTAGTGACTGAAAACGACAAAGAAAACTACAAATTAATATTAAATCAAACTAATGCCCACCGCAGGGATTTTGACCCAAGAAAACCTATCAAAAGTAACAGAGGTAGCAAATATTTACAAATAATTAAACCATTATTTAAACTTATCCGAGTCTGTGACAGTACGGAGAATCTTGCTGTTGGCAACGGATTAGGTTTCTTAAAGAAAGTAAAGTCAAATACGGATTATGTTTACTGGGATGATCCAAACGAGTTAGTTGATAGGTTGAAGTTACTAATCGCTTCTCGAGAAGCTGGTAACACAACACCGGTCTTGACAATGAGATAATCTCGATAATTGAAGAGTTACGTGAAGCCAACATTATTCCATAAAAGCATCCATCTCGATTATTATTACTTCAGTTTATATCGACGCATAGTCAAACGCGCACGGATAATGAATATTGATAAATTTGGACATCACGTACATAAACGTTTACGTATCGCAAACTATGATGAGACATTACAAAAAACAGAAAACGGAGATTTCAATTTACGTTCATCAAGACTTAAAGGTTTGAAATCCCCGCTTTCGAGCGATGAAGCGGTCAATAAGGAGTATGTTGATAATATAAATAAAACTAATCAGTCTAATATAGCAAACGTTTTAATTCGCCTTCAACAAATAAACTCAATCTTAGAAGAAATTGACAAAAAGTTTTGTACCAAAGCGGATGTTATTAAAATCGTAAAGGAAAAACAAAAATGAGCAAACAAGAAGTTGTAAACGAAATTCATAAGGATGCAAGAAAGAACTTTAAACGCTGTTCGGTGATATTAAAAGGAACCAATGATTTGTGGCAAGCTGATTTAATCGATATGATTAAATTTTCTTCTGTAAATAATGGTCACAAGTATATATTGGTTGTAATTGACTGTTTTTCAAAGTATGCGTGGGCTGTACCTGTAAAAACAAAAACGAAAATGGAAATAACGCGTGCATTTGAAAGCATATTGAATGCTGGTCACACTCCACTAAATTTACAAACAGATAAGGGTAAAGAGTTTTATAATGATGTATTTCAACAATTGATGAAAGTAAGACATATAAATCACTACTCTTCGTATTCCACGAAAAAAGCTTCTATTGTGGAAAGATTAATAAGAACACTGAAAGCTAAACTGTATAAACACTTTAGTTTACTTGGAAACTATAAATGGATTGGAAATCCACTAAATAATACAATTAAAATTTACAATGGAACTAAACATAGAACAACTAAATTTAAACCAACTGATGTAAATTCTACAAATGAGCATGTCGTGCGACAAAACATCTTAATTAGACAAAAACATGTTATTCAAAAGAAAACAAAGCTAAAAATAGGTGACTGTGTACGAATCTCGAAGTATAAATCAGCTTTTAAGAAGGGTTATAATCCTAATTGGTCTACAGAGCTATTCAGCATTATTAAAGTTAAAAACACTAATCCAGTAACGTATAACATTGAAGATTGTCATAAAAATATAATACTTGGTTCGTTTTATGAACAAGAACTACAAAAAACAGCTCATCCTAATGTATATCTGATTGAAAAAGTTATTAAAAGAAAGGGAAACAGGCTGTTTGTGAAATGGTTAGGCCTTAGCGAAGCAGAAAATAGCTGGATTAATAAAAATGATTTAGTTTAACTTAACTATAAATAAAAGATATACTTTTTATTTCTCATCATTAAACAATAAGTAATGCAAGGAAGCGGACTTGTTAATAGTGTAATAAATAATCTACCTTTTGAATTACATTTGCCTGGATACAATTATTGTGGACCAGGTACAAGACTTAAAGAAAGGTTGTTAAGAGGTGACCGAGGCATAAATAAATTGGACGAAGCCTGCAAGCAACACGATATTGCGTATAGCAACTATTCTGACCTAACACAGCGTCACAAAGCTGATAAAGAGTTAATAAAAATGGCAAAACAAAGAATTAAATCATCAAATGCTAGCAAAGGTGAAAAATTGGCTTCTTGGTTAGTTAACAAGGTTATGAAAACTAAATTGAGGGCTGGCGCTGGAATTAAATCATTTAAAACAATCGTTTCAAAAATTCGATCACATATTAAAAAGCATAAACCTAAAGGTGATTCATCAACAATTAAGTGTGCATATAAAGCTGCAAAAAAGTTACTTCGTAAAAATGCATCTATTCGTTTACCACGCATTATTCCAATTCCGAAAACTGGAGGAATCTTGCCCTTGATTCCTATTTTTGCTGGTTTGTCAGCTCTGGGTTCATTAGCTGGAGGAGCGGCTGGTATTGCAAAGGCTGTGACTGACTATAAATCAGCACAAAAGAACCTACAGGAGTCAGAACGCCACAATAAAATGATGGAGTCAATTGCCATTGGCAAAGGCTTATACATAAAACCCTATAAGAAAGGTAGTGGTTTATTTTTTAACGCATCAAAAAACTAAGCAGAAGGCTGCCAAGGAGAGCTCTCACAAACATAGATCTATTAAAATTTGGACGTGACATACCACATTTCAGAGGCGTTTTCATGCGTGACAATTTACCAAAACGACCTCGGCGTGTGGAGTGTGCAATTGTTAATTTAGATAGCTCAACGAATATGGGGACTCACTGGGTGGCCTATGTTAAATTAAACGCATATTGTGAATATTTTAATAGTTACGGAGATTTAAAACCACCTGTTGAACTTATTAGATACTTAAAGAAATATGAAATTTTTTATAATTATCGTACGTATCAAAAATTTGATACTGTAAATTGTGGACACTTATGTTTAAATTATTTACATAACTTTTGGAAAAAACAATATAAAATGTGACACACTACTCGAATATTATCATTTCCTAAAATGTCGTTCACCATATCTGTAACCGGATTAACTTCAACGCTTATTACGAATTATTCCCCTCCTTTACAACTGGAAGGGGTGTACGAGTGTGGGCTTTTATATTTTTCTACGTTTAATTCAATACCCAACATCGATAGTAGAAATAATCAATTCTGGTATGGTAATAATGAGTGTATTGAAATACCTGAAGGATCATATGAACTCGAAGATATCGGTGATTACATAAAAGATAATGTAAAAGATTGCACTTTTAAATTAATATGTAATAATAACACACTAAAAACTAAAATATTTTGTACAAAAGATGTTCATTTTGAAAAGTCAAACTCTATCGGAAGAACATTAGGTTTCGGAAATGAGACACTAAAATCCGATATAATAAACTGTTCACAATTTCCTGTTAACATTATATCGACAACCGTTATCAGGATCGAATGTGATATTGTGAGCGGATCATTTGTAAATGGAAAACCTAGCCATATAGTTCATGAATTTGTTCCTAATGTGCCTCCCGGATATCGAATTATAGAAGTTCCAAGAAACCTTATTTATTTTCCTGTAAATCAGGACACCATAAGTTCAATTAATGTGCGCATTCTCGACGCAAACAATCAACTTGTAAATTTAAGAGGAGAAGATATTCAGTTATACTTTCATCTCAAGAAAAAACTATAATGATTGACTTTAATAAAAAGTCGTCGTGCGCGCCTAGACATATCAGTTTGCAAACTACTTTGAAAAGGAGAACACCTATCAAATTAACGAAGGAAAACAAAAAGTTTTTAAAACTAATCGGATTATTAAAATGAGTGAAATACTTAGTGTAGCAGAGTCTTATGCAGAAGACAATGCTATTGAAAGCTTCGAAGTTCATTCCTACAGACCATATGTAACAACATTCAATAAAAACGATGAAATTCGGATACCCATTAATCAACAAGACTTGTATATTTTACCGTGTGCTAGTACCTTATATTTAGAAGGTACAGTCAAAGTTATAAACAGAGAGACAAAACACGAAGTGAATAGCATTCATTTCACAAACAATCCGTTTCTATTCCTGTTTCAAGATATTCGATACGAATTGAATGGGGTTGAGATTGATAAAGTGAAAAATGTAGGTATCACCTCAACTATAAAATCTTTATTGTCTATGAATAGCAATGAATCAATGATGTCCAAGGCTTGGGGATGGGACTTAAACGGCACAAAAAATACTCAACATGGACGTTTTGCCGTATCTTTGCCTCTAAACAAAATTTTAGGGTTTGCTGAAGACTTTACCAAAATAATAATCAATTGTAAACATGAGTTGATTTTGTTGCGAAGTAATACAAATTTGAATGCTGTCAAACTTAATACAAATGAAGTATTAGAAGATATTATTATTGATAAAATCGTATGGCGAGTGCCTCATATTAAAGTTTCAGACCGTCAACGTATACAAATGTTGAAGTTGTTGGAAAAGGACCGACCCCTAAATTTGGCTTTTAGAAATTGGGATTTGTATGAGTATCCGCTTTTACCTAAAACAACAAAGCATACCTGGGCAATTAAGACATCATCTCAGTTAGAAAAACCTCGGTTCGTTGTATTAGCCTTATCAACCAACAGAAAAAATAAGTCGGATGCGGATTTCTCTAGTTTTGATCATTGTAATTTACGTGAAGTCCGAGTATTTTTAAATTCTACTTATTTTCCATATGAAAGTTTAAATGTGAAGTTCGAGCATGACAATTACGCAATATTATATGAACAATATACAAGGTTTCAACAGTCGTATCATGGACGTCGAGCTGAACCGTTGTTAACTATACAAGAGTTTAAAAAATGTGCTTTATATGTTTTGGACACTTCTAGACAAAATGATCGCTTGAAGACGGGTCCTATAGATGTGAGAATAGAAATTGAGAGTGATTCAGAAATTCCAGACAATACGTCTGCTTTTTGTTTAATATTCAACGATTGCATTGTGGAATATAAACCATTAAGTAGTATCGTGAAGAAAATATCATGAATTTACACCATTACATTGTCGACATACAAGGCTTCAGGGATGCGAACAATAAATTCATTATTAAAGAGCTAGGTCTGGCTGCTGATGACTTTACTCTAGTGTTTTCAATAAAGCCTCCGTTTCCTTATTCACGGTTAACGCACGAAGAACGCCGACATGTGCGCTGGATCGAGAAGACTTTCAGCTTTCGTTGGAGTGAAGGTTTTATTGAATACAAGCTATTTAAAGACATAATAACCCCTTATCTTGAAAATAAAAAAATATATGTTAAAGGCGTAGAAAAAATTAAATGGGTTCAAGAATCATGTCAAAATTGTGATGTTACTGATATTGCACAAAAAGGATGCCCGAACTTTTTAAAACTTTATAATACGTATTTTAAATGTAATGGTAAAATTACTTGTATACATATTATTGATAAGCACTGTTCATTAAAGAATGTAATTTGTATTAAGAAATGGTATAGAGAAAATCTTGTTCTTTTATAAATAAATAAATCGTATTTTATGAACCTAAACGAATTTTATTACTTGTACCTAATTTTATTGCCCGTTCATAAAAAATATTAATTCATCTACAATGTACAGTTCGTGTTACTTAAAACTCAGTTTCATGATATCATAATATGATTGAATATAATCTTTGAAAATTGTACGTTTTGCTACTTCGTAGCGTAACGAGAACTGAACATGTAAGTAGATACAATAAAATGGGTAATAAAAATAAAAAAAATTAAATCTGTTAGATAAAAAACATTTATTTTCAAATCTTCAACTATAACTAATAACAATGTTTACATAAAAATCTATTAAAACATTATGTATAAGGCTAAACCCAGTCAATTGATAGCATGAAGTAGTAACATTATACTTAAAAAAAAGAAGTATGTCCCCATGAAAGGGTATGAATATTATCCTTTAATATAATCCGTTTGTCATCATTCGAAGACAGGGCAACTTTATTAAGAGCTTGTGTAAAAATTTCATGCTTTATAGACTTAAATAGAGTGTTTTTTTTGCGTACCAATTCCTTATTAAAGAGCACATTCTTATAATCACGAAATCGGAGAGCCATAACTGCATGTGTTTTTGTGCCTTTAGCTTTCTTTAACTGTTTTTCTGCGGTTTGAATGCAGTATAATTTGGACCTGAGACCTATAAATTCAACGATTAGTTGTCCTCCAAGTTCATCCTTAAATAACCCAGGTTCTTTTTTATTTTTTTGACGTATGCCGTATATATTGTCCTCAGCGTAATTACTCGTATCAAAGAAACGTTGAAAATTTAATTTTAAATCTCTATAGATATCGTCTGTTTTTATAAAATACAAAAATGAATCTGTATCAGTATAGCACAAACTAACATTTTCTCCGTAAAATGGTTTAATATGAGAATAGTGAAAGTTATACATGTGAGATTTTGATATTTCCAAAACTGTAAATCCTATGTAAATAGGTTTATCGAGTGTAACAATTTCTGGATTCATTTGAATGGCAACTAAATTTTCGGTAAAGACACTTGCACTATGAAAATTAGGTCGTGCTATTAATGCTTCAGCACTTGTTTTTTTCTTAGTTTTATTCGTTGTATCATTCCATTGATTAACTAACATAACGTTTGTTCTATTTTCTGTAGCTTCTAAAGTTTTACCAAATAAGCTGTTATTGAGGAGTTTATAAAAGTTCATTTGAAATTCCGATTTCGCATTTTTTCTCAACTGTGTGTTTAACTCAATGTACTGCTGTATAAATCGACTTTGTTTAAACTTTATAGCTCTATGAATTTTTTTCAGTTTTAAACCATGTTTCACGCAAGTTTTTAAATGCACGTAATGAATTACATATTCACATTTATCGTACAGGTTTGGGATAAGTTTAGAACTCTTCGATCCGGGAGGTATAAACTTTTGGGGACAAAATGGAAGGTCATTGTGTGAATTATGGAGATCTTCTGAATATTTCATATCGACTTCTAATATATAACCATAAAGACTATCATCAGGAACTTCAAGGAAATTAATATTTTCTATTTCATCTTTGCTTAATAATTTGAAGTCCGCAAATGGTAAATAACTGCACATTGCATAGCCATAAAGATTATTGCAATCGATGTAAAACAAAAAAGAATCGGGAACAGATGAGTTATAACACGATAAGTTTTTATTATTAGCACGTGCGTATCTAGTAGAACAAAGGCAAATACCCCCGCGAATACCTTTTTGAATCATTCTTATTATTTCCAGATCACTTATGAGTTCTAATTTTACATTGGTAATTCGTAACATTGCGTCAAAGCTTAAACTCGGTGCCGTCATATAAAAAGAAGGATCTAATTTATAGTTTAACATAGAAGTCTGTCTAAAGTTTTCAAATATATCAGCTAACAACAGTACATCAGACTTAAGGTAGAGGTCTGTGTATTCCCCCAAGGTCTTTAGATTAAATACGTTCCACACACGCTTAGCATGGTCATACGCTGAGTTTAAAATTTTAGTTTTGTTTAATGAGTTGTAAAAACGATGTTGTGGTGGTAATTATTCTTCTTCGTAAGCTTTCCAACAAGTTACATAATCATATGGATATACACCTTTAGATCTAAGGAGCACAAAATGATCTCGAATGGGAAAAAACCTACGTAAGTGAACAAAGTCTCGATCATTTAAATCAGCTGCTAATTTTTCTAAACTAGTTCCTAAAAACTTGAAAGAATCAACGAAACGAACCGGCCAAAACTCGTTTACACCTATTTGAATAAACTTTGTAAATGAAATGTAATTTTCTTTATTTTTTGCTATAACTTTTAAGTTACCTCTCATTTCTCCTAACTGGCGAATAAACAAGTGACAATCATAGCCCGATAAATTATGGAAAAATACGGGTATGAACTTAGGTAAACGAAATTGAATATTGCAGAACGAATGAGCTGCGCCTCTAAAACGACCAGTTAAGTGGCAGTGGTCTCTAACAGCATCGTCTAACAATAATTTATTACAAAGAAAACAATACTTCGCATTACGAAACTGCTTTTCCTCTGCCTCTGTGAGATTTATAGGTACATGGCTCTTATAAACTTCTGTAATCTTACCAATATCACTTTTTAGATAGTCTAGAAAATTTTCTACGCAATCTCGCCCTCGATAACTAACATATCTGTTAAGAGAACTATCATAGGAACACACAATATAATACGCAAACGCAGCTGGAACATGTTTTCGTAATGTGCTAGTACATTTAGAATCAAATTCGTTACTTGAGTTTGGTTGTAATATACATTCAAAATCCGCGTAAATTACGTAAGGCATGGCTTGCATTCTTTCATAGTTCTTAAATTGAATATAGGCACCGCTGTCAGGTAATACCGTAGCAACACCACCACATACATGCTTATTCAACTTATCCGCGCTGTGAAAAAATATTAAGCATTCTTCACAAAGAAATATTTTTTCATTATGTTTCGTTAACTGCTTTTTTAGAAGTCGACCTAAATTTTTTATGAGACAATAATGTGATTGATTGCCATTTTCCAACATTAACAAATTCACATGATGTTTCCTTTTTTTATCTGTTTTGTACAGTGGTCCTACAACTTCGTTTTTTCTTAATCCGTAAACATTAACGCTTATGTTCTTATTATTTTTTTCAAAAATGTTGATGTCAGAGAGACCAACAGGAAACGTCACGTCATTTGTGTTGAGTTGGTTTTCAAAATGTGGATAAGATGATATTCGATCCTGATTGTTTTAACGGGAAACAATGCCGCAATTATACACCATAAAAAACAGTAATTGTCATTATTTTTAATATTAACGCAAGCCCTTCTGAGTTTTATGATTTTAGGCAATTCTATAAATTTTGAAGCTCTTAGTGGATTATATTTGTTTATGTTTACTTCTAAGTATAGGTTTCGTAGAAAACTCAACCACTATCCCTTTCTTGAAATTCGTCAATTTTCTTACTCAAAGTCTCTAATATCTTCGAATATATTTCTTTAAATTCAAAAACTTGATGTAAAATTATATTTTGCGTAGCGAATGATTTAATTTCACTTGTGTCATTTTTTGGCATACAAAATTCTGCAAAAAATTCAAAGTTAGCCTTAATAGACCCGAAAGACGCCCTTCTAGCTTCTAGAATTTTACGCACATGCTCGCGAATAGCGCTCAAAAACCGAACCGGTGTATCATGGAGACGGTTTTCCGGACCACGCACTCTATATGAGGCGATCCTGCTACGGAAAGCACAGCAAATTTTTTCAATATCTGGAGTTAATTGAACAGAATTGTTATTTTTATGTAAGTTAGTACGCAAGTGTGCAGAAAAGGCTCTACTCGGAATACTTATGTCACACACTGAACAAAATATCGAACTATGACGCATTTTACTAGTTGTAATATCGCAAGAATAGACTGGGTTTAGCTCGTTTGGAAAAAGCTTTGATGGAATTATTGTTTATTTTTATCTGGGAAGAAAGTTCCTTCCTCTGTAAAGTCTTCCTTACAAAACTTTAATATATTATTTATCCCATCCACGACAGGCGAATTGGAATCAACACGATATTTTAAATTAATCAAAGCTTTCTCCCAACGGTCTTGTGCTGAAATGTTTTGAATATCATTGACGTTATACAATTTTAATTCAATATAAAGGTCACCCGTTAAAGAAGTTGTACGACGCACGTGTCCACCAGCAACGCGTCGCGACAGCACTGACGTCAGAGTTCCAGCACGACGTTGTACTTCGACAGCTTCCTCGTCACTCCAGTTTGAAAACCAGCCAGGTTCCAAATCCCTCGCCTTTGGATGAGCACTTGTTTTCTTCGTTGCCTTCGTCGGCTTAATCTTTTTACTGAAATAATAGAAAAACCTATTTAGTTTTCTAAATAATCAAAGAGCTATAAGATATTATTTCGCAAATAACAACTAAATACTACTTGGTGGTGATTATTTATAGTGGATAAATACCTTTTACTTGCTGGTTCTTTCACTAACTCGAGCTGGTCGCGGCGATTGCTTTCTTCGTCGCTGTCTCCCGAACAGCCCAAGTTTGCATCTTGTTTCGGTTTTGAAGATGCGCCTTTCCGTTTTAGCGCAGCTTTTAGTTGAACCCTGTAATTTTAAAAAGTGTAATGAGTATCCGTGAACGCGAGAAGTACTAATAAATTTATTAAAAATAATACGAAGACGATAAGTTACATAATAAGATAAAAATACACACCTTTTCGTTGTAGATTCATCCGCTGACTCACTTGCGCCTTTGTAAGTACGTTTTACATAATATTCCGAGTCCGACCTGCGAATATATTAATTAATTAATTGAGTTTCCGCTAATCTCTTAACTATAAAGCTAAGAGAAACCAATTTCAAACACACGTGTATTATCTCTATATTCTAGCTAGGGCTGTAAAAACTGCAAGTTAAAGTAGTTATACATATAATTTACCTAAACGAAATGTAATTTAGAACTATACGGTTATTAAAACAAGGTTAGAATAGAACACAAATTAAAAAATATATAAAATATATTATAACTTACGAACATTTTTCAAGGTGAGTAATTTCGCTGTGAAGTCAAACGCACCGTAAAATCACGACCACTTTGAATAAAATCAAATCTAGAAATGTAAAATAACTTTAGATTTTATTATGAAGCAATTTTGCCGCTAAACCAGAAGTTGAAAACCTACACGCAAATAATATCCTGCATAAACTGCAAGACTCATAAAAATTAATGAAGAAACAGGCGTTTTAAAAAGGTTTAACTTCACTGTGACTAGAAAATCAACTCAGCATATCATGTTTACTGGAAAATAAAGGCTCGTGTTAATATCGGTACATCAAAGTGAAGTCATGTAACAAAAGATGCCGACCGCTAACATTAGGCTTCATTCATAGTGAAAGCTATAATATAATTTAAATACATACATGATGCAATACACCAATAAAACACGTAACTGGTTTGAACCTGTTCGAAAACGTGTTTATTTCTATACACCTATAATAATTCAGGTTTGCACCTGTTCGAAAAACGTGTTTACGTACACTAATAATAATTGCACATCAAGCGAAAAAAAAAAAAAAATATACTACTATAAAATAAAACCTGAAGAAAACAAAAAAGTATTTCTGATTAAGGTTTCAAACAGAACGCATTACTAGTTTCAATAAATTATTCTGTATTTTATTTCACATTTAAAATGGTGAGTTTTAGACTTTTTAATTATTATAGCGTTTGAATTTTCGTTCCGTAGATATTGATTATTTAATAAAGTCTTTGCTTTCTTTCAGAGCTCACAACCCATGAACTCGGTTGCAGAAGTCACCGTTGCTACTCCATTTTACTCACAATTTGGTGAAAAGATGAATGAACCTTTCAACTACTCGCAAGATATGGATGCTTATTTAAAATATCAAGATGCGCTTTTAAATCCCTCGCAAGAAATTCCACTATCCCAGTCAAAAAAAGTAAGAAAAATCGTCAAAAAAGGAAAAAAGAAGGCGGAAATGGGATTAAATTCACACGTTATCAGAAAAGTGACGAAAGGAAAGCGTCTTATAAAAATCAGCATTTCAGACATTGAATCCAACTTGGAAACTAATGGCGTTTCGGTACAATACGTAGTGCAAGATGAATATGATGAGCTATTGAATGCGACGGAAGGCCTAGCGGGAAAAATTGTTAAAAAGTTGAGTGAAGTGATTAGTTATTAATAAAAGATTCTTCTAGTTATTAATTTAAGTTATTATTGCTAGTTAATGTATGGAATAAAACTCTTTATAATATTTACCACGTTATTTACATATCTTTTGAATTCTCCTGTTTGTAAAAATAGAAGATTTAAAATCAAAAATTTTAGCTAAATAGCTTAATAATTATTCCACGATAATGTTGTTTCCAATAAAAGTATTAGTAATGTATATGAAGTAGTATATTGATTATGAAAGGAATGTTTTACAATGCTATTTGCGTACGTCATATTATTGTACCTATAAATAAAGTTTTTATTGTTACTTAACGTATGTTATAATTTGTAATAAATAGTTACCTAAGTATGATTTTTATTTTTTGTTTCCATTTTGTTGCTTAGAAAATTATAACCTAACTAGTAGGATCATATTATGCTGATTTAATAAATTTTGTTCTTCTTTCATGTTAAATATTAAAAGCTAAAATATTAGTTAGATACAAATTACAACCTAAATTACGTAGGGTTTGGTTTAGATCGTTAAGGCAACCTTTGAAAAGTATATTTACATCAGTAACTGCTATTTTTGAAAACCGGAGAAAACAACTTCAATACAAAAGTACTACGCGCTTGCTCAATAAACAGGCATTGCGCTAAAGATAGTATGACTCAGGTTACAATAAATGCGCGATCAACCTTGTTTAAGCATGAAAAGCAATATGATTCAACCATTAAAACGTAATGTTAATCTTATGATAATTGATATAAGGCTTTGATTTGTTAGTTAGGATTTTAGAATTTAAATTATTTCAATGTTCAAAATTTAAATCAAAGAAATTTAATTTTTATATTGCACTGATCAAGGCATAGATTGCGATTGTCTCGTACAACATGACGTTCGAGTACGTCATACGTAACAGCCAATAATATAGCCTGGCCTGAATCACGCTATTGAAGTTTTTTACATTCGTTCATATAAATAAAAGTTCTTGATTATACTTCGACGGGAAGTTGACGACCGGACGACCCCAACACGTGAACCATGCCTCGGATTGGCCACCCGACGCGCATGTAGTAATATGTTGAATTCTGAAACTCTGTATCCGGGGTATTTCAATTCTTACGCGGTCGATAAGTATTGATTACCCACACCCGAAGCACAAGGGGTAAATGCACGTTTGATGAGTCTGATCAACTTGTCTCTCGTGTTGTGCAAAACACCGTAGCCTCGGCTATGAGGGTTTATGCCAGGAATCGACTTCCTGGGACCCTTGCATGCAATCTGAGGGTTGGCCGCCTTAGATTGCATGTTGTGTTAAGCTTTTGCTGTTTAAAGATTAACTTTTCGACTTGCGATTTTACAGAACAGAGTTAAAACTAAGTCATAAAACGAAAAACGCGTCCTTAAAACCTTATCATGAATTTTAAATTAAGCTAAGCTTAATCGAACGTTACGGATCATGCGATCATAAACGAAGAAATAGATTAGGATATGATATACAGGCTCAATGTACTTAACCCGAACCCGATTGGGCATTTCGAATCAGAAGATTATTGGGGGTTTGAAATATCGATTCGGAGAATCGAAGATTCGGAGAATTGATATTTCAAACACCCAATAATCACCTACTAACATGTTCTCAACACAGTCCGTAACTGTTTCTACAGGCTTAAGGTGCTGTACAATATTCGCCAATTTATCCCTGTGGAACTTAGAATCAAACTTTGTGAATCACTTGTGCTGTCTAAATTGAATTATTGCGATTTTGTCATTGGTCCTTGTTTATTTGTCAAAACCCAAAAGCTAATTCAAAGGGTACAGAATGCTTGCGCTCGCTTTTGTTTTACGATTCCTCCGCGAACATCTGTGTCCCCTTACCTGTGTAATGCAAATTTGCTTAAAATGAAACAAAGGCAACACCTCCACCTTGCTTCTCTTCTTTTTGGCG
Source organism: Pammene aurita (assembly GCA_947086415.1). Taxonomy (NCBI): domain Eukaryota; kingdom Metazoa; phylum Arthropoda; class Insecta; order Lepidoptera; family Tortricidae; genus Pammene; species Pammene aurita. The sequence goes on from OX352295.1 coordinate 34,191,677, forward strand.
TCTTTAAATTAGGCAAACCTCCTTACCTCTTGACGAAAATAGCTTGGCGACAACAACAGCGAGCGATACGTATTGCAGCCAACTATAAACCACTCATAGTCCCTAAATGTAACTGCGCAGCCTTCCGGGGCAGCTTTCGGTTCCAGGCTACAAAATGCTGGAATGATCTGCCTCCTCCGATTAGGAGCTGTGGATCCGAGATCTCTGGAACAGTTATTCAACAGTCAAGTTGATAAATTAAATATTTAGATATCTACCTATGTATTTATAAATCGTAACATTAAAATTATCATATATTTAATATCTACCTATGTATTTATAAATCCTAACATTAACAATGTCACCTTAATACAATTATACACCTATCAAATATATTTATATTTAAGTACATTTTCATATTATCCTTATCCCCCTTATTATTTTATGTTGTTCCCTTCCGACATAAATCGAAAAGAGAGTTATTGTATATCTACCCGTATAATTTGAATTTTCACCCATATTTACTTATTTTTAATTTTACTCGTGTACCTGTTTAGGTTTTATGTCACTCCGCAAGGTTGAGACAGAATAACAGCGTTGCAAATTTCTCACCTGCAATTTGCAACATTATGCTGAGTCTTTGCCTGTTCTTGATTGTACACATTGTGGAACTTTAATGAAACACCAGCATTTCCCATATTTATATTTATGCTTCTTTTTTTCTGTATTTAATGTGTTACTTTTCAACTTTTTAATGTTTCTGTTTTGTGTTTAAGTTTTGTAATCTCACCTTTTTTTGTTCTGTAATGTGTGCTTTTTGAGAATAAAATGTTTCTTTCTTCTTTCTTTCTTTTCTTTCTGTTGTCTTATCTACTATCTTTTTAGATAGACTAATGAGTTGCATGACTTTGTGGAGTTTATTTACTTACTTTTGTCTTTTCTCAGCCGACAGCGATATACTTAACCCGACACAGTGGATATTTAGTGTTTAACTATCCTAATATTTAGTATAACCCCCTTCCTTATCAATTATAGCTTGCAAGCGAGAACGCATTGATTTAATAAGATTTTGACATAAACTACTTCCTCGAATTTCATTCCAAATTTTCAAACAATGCGCTTCCAATAATTCTGGAGTTCGCTCGTTGCAATTATCCCAACGCTGGACGATAACACCCCATAAGTTTTCAATAGGGTTTAGATCCGGTGACTTAGCGGGCCAAGGAATGACTTTTATGTCATTTTTATGTTGGTCTAACCACTCCTTCACATTACGCGAACGGTGTATAGGACAATTATCTTGAATAAATCTTAAAAACGGCATTTCTTCTTTCGGATACACATTCCGAACTATGGGTAACATTATTTCGTTAAGCACATTCACATAATCATCACTGTTGGCTCGGCTAGGAATTCTGATGAGCTCTCCCGGACCGGCTTCAGACATCCAGCCCCACATGTTCACTGATATGCGACCTGACTCCATATTTGGTACTAAGTGGTTGCTGTCGTATCGCGTATTATTTCGACGCCATAAATGAAGACGTCCATGCTGACAAGATTTAAAAGTCTTTTCGTCCGTAAAAATTACATTACTCCAGTCGTCGTTTAAATGTTTACGGGCAAAGTTCAATCTTGTAGTTTTATGATCTGCTGTTAGCAGAGGTTTAACAGCAGGCCTCCGATGATGTAACCCTTCACTATGAAGCACTCTTCGAACAGTATCCACACTCGTGCCAAATAAACCGGCGTAGTGGCGTGTTGGCTTGAACCCATCCTCTTCGTACTCCTTAACCATGAGCTGACGTTGCGGTATGTCTATAAGACTAGGCCTACCGGTCCTTTGTCGGTTGAGCAATGACCTTTCCTCTTCGTAACGTTTCACCCATAATCCAACCGTTTTCCTCTGTAACAATATTCAGTTATGTGTTTAACGTATAAATAAATTATTCACATATACACCCACAAAAGGACACACTTCGGTAATACGTATCCAAAACTAAAAAAAAATACTTACAGTAACACCGGTTTCTCTGGCAATCTCAGACTTATTTAATCCTTTATGATGCAAATTAATTATTCCCGACTATTTAATTAAGTCGATATTGCAATTAGAACTCATTGTTGCTTATAAAGTAACAATAAAAGGTCGCAATCATAAACAGGCAATAACAAAGTAAAGAACGGAGAAACTAAGAACGGCAAAAGAACAGAATGACAAAGAAATCTGTAAGCAATAAAAACTTAAATAGTAAGGTATACCATAAAACTTTAGTCTACCCTCCTAAGTTTTTATATTAAAAGCGTTTCTTGAACTGTCAAACTCGGTGAATTGTTGTAGGTATACCGATATGAAATTTATTACAATCTGATAAAGCACAAATTCTTTTAACACTATGCATAACTCACCCAACATAAATCTAAAATATTACATCTCGTTCACACTAACGGCGTTCACATATACGCCGCCTTGTTGCATATTATGCTCGATGCAGCTAATGATAAATTTCGATACCACGATTAATTGATCATTTGGTCTAGCGGCTCAATGAGGCGACTGAGGCGAGGCTTGCTTAGATGATCCTGGGATCAAATCCAGGCGGTGTATCATTGGAATGTATATTTTGAAGAAAAAAAACTGTGGAGTTTATGGTGGTGAGTTTGGTTAAAGTAAACGAAGCAGTTCAGCTGAGAATGCTGACAAAATAATTTAAGTGAATATATTCCAGAAATCTCTCACTGTGACCGAACCGAAACTGGAAGGGGACGATATATGTATTTATATATGATTCATGAATTTAAATACAAACGGTTGTGGTTGGTATTATGTTGGTAATTAATTGATAGAACAATCAAAAATATTATTCCATGGAAGTTGTGACAGATTGCTACTACTGAAATTCCAACTACTGTTTTTTTATTTAGTAAATTTTACTGTTATAAACGCCATCTAGTGAGATCTAGGTAAACTAGTAAGGTGTCTTGGCTGGTAGTAAAAGAATGTTAACATGTCAGAGATTCAGATGGCGTTCATTCTTCATGCACGCCATTATTTTCTCAGGGTGGGTACGCATTTTTGCAGCTGATAGTACCTACAATATATATACATAATAGTCAGCTATTACATATAAATTGTATATACCTATGATTTTTTCGATCAATTATTCATTAGGTAGAAACGTGCCAGAGTACATTCTGTTTTTTAAGTTAATGCCTACTCTTTGGCTAATGTCAAACATTCCCGCACCGAAAACCCCGATGTATGGTAATAATACACAATATTTTTGGTCTAACATTTTTTTTTATCGATTTTTGACCAGTTTTGAGTCGATATTCCAACATATTCACTATAGATAGAATTATAAGGCAAACGACTATTGGTTTTTGAATCTTTTATCTCCATTCTGTAGAGCCGGATCATGAAATAAATGAGCCGTTATTTTTTATGATATTTTTAAAATATGGTCTAAAAAACACTTTTATCGATATTCGAATGGTGTAAAGAATCTTACATATACGTAATCTACATATTAGGGTTCCTCTTTGATGTCTCTAAAAACTGTAGAGATTTTAATTTTTAAGTAATTAAAACAAAATTTATGACCATAAAACCACTTTTTTAGCCTAAACCGGTTCGACTTTGATGTCAAATATCTCGAAGACAATGAATATTGAAGTAAATATAGGATACTATATTGTTTAAAGCCGTTACTGATAATATGATAAGCTATATAAATCATTAGAAATCTAAGGGAATCAGATCTCAGGTCGTTGGCGCCAGGGAGCCTCTTAAAATATAGGCCCTGTCCTTTATAACTGAGACAACTTCGGCAATTTTTACCTAGTTTGGTGTTACTATTTTCCAATTAAAACATTTTGCTAGTCTGTCACTGTGACCTCCACCCATTAAAAGCTGCCAGATGCCAGGATCTAGCAATAAGACTAGTATAGCAAGCTAACCAGACGGGTTTTGTTGCTCTCATTATTGTGTCATAATCTGACGTGGCTAGCTCTTAGTCCAATAGCAGCTCAGTGACCCTTAAAAAATGCCTTATTTATGCGTACAGCATTACACGTGAATAATTATGCTATTAAACAACATTAAGCATTTATTTATGCTATTGTAGAACCTAAGGCACTAAAACCGCTAAAAGCTGTATAGGGGCTGTTCATCTATTCTCATGCTTCCGCGCCTCATTCAAGGCTGCTGTCATAAAAACATTAAAAAATTGATAACATAAATTACCAGTAAAATAAGTTTATTTTTCTGACTACTTTATACTTTTGATACATGTTTTTATTATGATATTGTACTGTGATCCAACTTACTCATAACTAAATGAAGTCAATTCGACCACTGAAAGTAGGTCAATTAACTTGCAATATCTAACTTACTTAAGATAGGATAAGTTTAGTTCAAAATTAGGTGTAAACCATTGTTTGCATGTTGCTAGGTTTATATTCTAATACCATCAATGTTCTCAGTGAGATATGTCTAAGGGAACATCTTAATCTAGTTACGTATTTTCTATTTATAATCTTCTTCACTTGTATGCTTCCGTTGTATCTCCTTATAATAAAATAAAAAACCGTGGAAAGTTACATACCGCAATGCAATTTCGAACAATTTCCTCGAACGTTATATCTTTTTTGTTTGTCACATAATTTAAATGTTGCTCATCAGTGTCTGTTTCTGTTTCAGACATTTTGTCTAATTCCTGCTTTGCAATTCATTTCTCGCACAGGTATTATCAGGAATTGAATCTTCTATTCCTCTTAATTTATTTTCGTTGTATCTAGGCCATCGTAGGACGCCATCTTCTTCCCATATAATTGGTACGGTTGATAGTTTTCAGACCCCCTTTTCATAAGTCTTTACAATTTTGTATAGCATTATTGATAAATCTGAAATAAATAAATAAATCAATACTCTAAAGTACCATAACCTTATATTTATTATTGAGAAATATTCGTTGTGTTTCCTAATCAGATAAATAAGCTGCTGCAATAAAATACCCGTTTAGCTCACGTTAAAGGTAAGCGTCCGGGATTGCAAATCCGCATATACTTAATCAAATCCGGATTTTCGGATAATTTATAAGCCGAAATTCGGAGTTCGGATAAAATCCGGATTTAGGAGCATTTTTAACTTAGTACTAGGAATAGTAGATGTAGTGTTCGTGTATTCCAAGTACATGTATACATTGTCTCATGAACACCAGGGACGAGGCACCCGTTAGCGACAGTCAACAGGTGTCGTTGTCGAGGCTAGACGCGTGCTTGCGTACTGGGTGTCTCTATGAGCCAGTGAGTTACTTTAAATATTTTAGTGCATATTCTCCAGGAGAGGATACTACAAGTGGCGACGAGGTGAAAGGTTAGTAAAAGTTAAGAAATGTTTATGTTGTTGTTGAAAAAGTAGGCAATAACAAATAAATAAAAAATTATGAAAAAAAAAGGATAATAATAATGCCAGCGGCACCCTAGGTTAGGTTTTTAAAATGTGTTTATATATTTTTGTAAGTATTTCTTTTAAAAGTATGTGATTTATTTTACTTTTTAATATTTTTTTAAATAGCCTACACCTAACATTTGAAATTAATAAAGTGAAAAATAAGGCTATTAATGCTGTTAGAAATTTATGACATTAATAATAATAATAGTAAATTATTACAGTCCATAACAAAGAGATTGACGAAATTTCTAAGCAGCGTGCCGTTTGTTTACATTAAGGTCGGGCCGGCCAAAGCGAAATATAATAGAAGTATTATGTGTCAACCTACTCGTACTCGCATAGCGAGACTAACGTAAACAAATTTATCGACAGAGGGGTTCTAAGAAGCTGCTAAATATAGAAGTTATACGTTTGCACTTGGAGTAAAAATAAAGTGTTTAAGAGAGATTAAATGCATGAAATCGGGATATAGGTGATACCATATGCCTCTCACCGTTGTAACTCTGTGTATCTGGAATCTTATCAATATAAAATAAGGTCGTATCAGTTACACCAGTTAGGTATACCTCGGGAGCGCTGAACCGATTTTAATTATGTTTCATATTTTGGATTTGTCTCCGCCCGAATGGCGGAATGACTATTGAAATATTAGAGAAATTAAAAATAAAATTGTAGTTTACGTATGAGGTCCGCCGGGTGAGCTACAAGGCATATATGCTTACAAATATATTTTTGTTTTATAATGTACAAGTACTATATATGCTACCCTCATTTATGTTGCTTTCAGAAATGTACACTTTAAAAAAAACAGCCTTTGTGTTAATCTTCGGACTTCCATTAAATTGGATGAATCTTCGGTCTTCCATTAAATTGGATGAATCATCGGTCTTCCATTAAATTGGATGAATCTTCGGTCTTCCATTAAATTGGATGAATCTTCGGTATTCCATTAAATTGGATGAATCATCGGTCTTCCATTAAATTGGATGAATCTTCGGTCTTCCATTAAATTGGATGAATCTTCGGTCTTCCATTAAATTGGATGAACATACAGTCTTCCATTAAATTGGATGAATCTTCGGTCTTCCATTAAATTGGATGAACATACAGTCTTCCATTAAATTGGATGAAACTTCGGTCTTCCATTAAATTGGATGAACATACGGTCTTCCATTAAATTGGATGAATCTTCGGTCTTCCATTAAATTGGATGAATGTTTTATTCAGAATACCCTACACTACCGATATAGCACAGCATCAACTGCCGCCGCCCGAAAAATTCGACTTGGAGGGTGATAGCGCCTCAATGGGTCTACAATGGGAGAAGTGGAAGAGGTCGTTAAATATATATTTTGAAGCCACTGACACTAAAAAGAAAAGAGCAACGTTATTAGTTCTGGGCGGAGCAGGTCTTCAAGATTTTTTTTTATAACTTGCCTGGCGCAAGTGCAGAACCTTCTGCAGATGTCGACGTTTATAAAGTAGCCATAGAAAAACTAGACAACTATTTTCTTCCGAAACAGAACAAAACATATGAACGACATATCTTTCAACTAATAAAACAAAATGAGGGAGAAAGTTTTGAAAAGTTCTTACTAAAACTCAGAAATCAAGCTACTAAGTGCAAATTCGATAAACCAGATGACCACATCATGGATCAGATAGTTGGGAAATATGCATCATCAGAACTGCGTAAAAAATCCTTACTCTAGGCGATGACGCAACGTTAGACAACGTTAGCAAAACGAGACTAAAAAGCCAGCGAAGTTAACTTCGTAAAGGAAAGGCAAAGAAGTTTTAGATGGGAAAAGCAGAAAAATAACAAACAAACAATGGAAAATACTTTTGCGAAATGTAACAAGTGTGGCAGAAACTCACATTCTACTAATGATTCTGCATGCCCAGCAAAAGATAAAAAATGCTGCAGCTGCAGTCGCATTGGACACTTTCAAAGGTGTTGCAGGTCAGTACAAAGGCGACACCTCGATCGAAACGGAAACAGTAACAATAATAAAAAATCACGGAAAGACACTGTTAATTCTGTTGATGACAATGGAGATGTACAATATACAGGGTGTTTGGTAACCGGATGCAAAGCCGAAAGTAGGAGATAGCCTAGGTCATGTAGAACATTTTTAGCCATACTTGTCTTAGACAAATGTTATTAGTTTTTTTTTAATTTAAATTTAAAAATTTGTCGGAGAAAACTGCAAAACTTCAGACTAAATCGATAATTAGTACTTTTTTTACTGCAGGTAGATTTTTTTTTGTTTTATTTCGTATTGTGCAATGTCTATCAAACACTAGAAAAGTGATTTCAAACATCTGTGTCTAAAGAAAACAAGTTGACAGCGATTTAAAATTTTAGTTACATGAAAATGTAAACGATTTAAGTGATTTCAAAGTACGAAAAAAAAAAACTAAAATAGCCACGAATTTTCAAACCATTTTAAAAACATGCTTGGCTTTTACCCTTTTATTTAAGCTATCAAACACGACTGTAGCTACTGTATCCTTGAAAATAAGCCACCTAAACCAACTGGGTAGCTAAAATGTTTCACTCTACTTGTGATACTTGTGGTAGTTGTGGTGACGAATCTCATTATGATTTTACAATAAAACATTGGTTCTGAATACTAAGTTGGCGTTGACTTGACATTTGACTTGTTTTAAAAGGGTTAAGTGTACTGGACAAAACTACCACATGCAATTTTAACAAACAAAGGCTTGCGGCGGTGAGAGACAAAAGGGACTGATAGCGGCAGGCGGCGGGCGATAAGACAATCATGTCTCAAGCCATTTTATCTTTGAAAATAGGCTACCTGTACTAATAAGAGGGAATGTTTAGGGTAAATTAAAACAAAAGCATAAAAGATAAGTTATTTATTTTTACGATCAACACATTAAAATTACACATCGCTCGTTTTCAAAATGTGACCCGCCGTTTCGAATACAAGCACGAGCCCGTCTTCTTACTTCTGTGGTGGTTGTTCCGAATATCATTTCTTCCCTCATCCTTTCGAACGCCGCTTCTATCCTCTCCCTCAGCTCTTCTACGGTATTAATGACCTCTTGTGTGTAGAATAGCTCCTTAGCTCGGCCCCAAACGAAAAAATCAAATGGTGTCAAATCAGGTGACCGAGCGGGCCAAGGGATTCGTCCGCCTCTGCCGATCCAACCGTCCGGGAAACAGTTATCCAGATGCTCCCTTACAGCCAGAGAGTAATGGGCGGGACAACCGTCGTGTTGAAATGTCACTGCACCGGGCAGCTGGTCTTCGTCAATAAGCCTGGGCAAATCGTTTTGTAAAAATTCCAAATAATTTGCCCCATTTAAATTATTTGGCAAAAAATGTGGCCCAATAAGGACTCTGCCGATGATTCCAGCCCACACATTGACGGAAAACCTTCTTTGGAAGGACACTTGCTTTTTCCAATGTGGATTGTTGTTTTTGTCAGCTCATTGGTGTAGGTTATGGAAATTTGTGATCCCCTCCCGGGAAAATTTCGATTCATCGGTCCAAAGAATGCTTCGCAAAAAACGTCGGTCTTCGATATCCGCATTGAGTAAAAATCGGCAGAAGTCCACTCGGCGTGCAGGATCTCCTTCGTCCAAACCTTGAACTCCGATGCCGCGAAAAGGATATTTTCCCTCACGATTCATTGTGGCCCATACTTTCCATGTGGACAAGTTCAGATTACGAGCTACCACTCTGATGCTCGTATTCGGATCCTCTGCAAATGCCTGTAGAACGTCTTCCTCCACTTCAGGGCGATTACGTCCTGGATTCCCTCCATGTTGCACAGCAATACCATTCTCACGTAGCCTTCGGGATGAATTGTAAAACACTCTCACATTAGGCAATCTCCGGTTTGGAAAACGCTCTTGGTACATCCGTCGGGCCATCGCTCCATTACTGTCAGCTTTGCAGTACATGTAGATAATGTCGGCGTATTCTTCGTTCGTAAACTCCATGTTTACAATGAAGAAGTCGTAATTACACGTGAAGGAGCGCCTACGGCAGCTACAACTTGACACGGTAAATTGAGATGAGAGCGGGAAATTAAACCACAATGAACGTCTAATCGCAACTGAAGTTGTAACTAGACTAAATTACTAGTTTTTGCACAAATACTCATGTAGCTAATCAGTTTATCTTTGTCAATAAAGCACAAAACCGATCATCTTTGTTTAACGCCGCTCACCGCCTGCCGCTATCAGTCTCTTTTGTCTCTCACCGCCGCAAGCCTTTGTTTGTTAAAATTGCATGTGGTAGTTTTGTCCAGTACACTTAACCCTTTTAAAACAAGTCAAATGTCAAGTCAACGCCAACTTAGTATTCAGAACCAATGTTTTATTGTAAAATCATAATGAGATTCGTCACCACAACTACCACAAGTATCACAAGTAGAGTGAAACATTTTAGCTACCCAGTTGGTTTAGGTGGCTTATTTTCAAGGATACAGTAGCTACAGTCGTGTTTGATAGCTTAAATAAAAGGGTAAAAGCCAAGCATGTTTTTAAAATGGTTTGAAAATTCGTGGCTATTTTAGTTTTTTTTTTATCGTACTTTGAAATCACTTAAATCGTTTACATTTTCATGTAACTAAAATTTTAAATCGCTGTCAACTTGTTTTCTTTAGACACAGATGTTTGAAATCACTTTTCTAGTGTTTGATAGACATTGCACACTAAGAAACAAAACAAAAAAAAATCTACCTGCAGTAAAAAAAGTACTAATTATCGATTTAGTCTGAAGTTTTGCAGTTTTCTCCGACAAATCTTAAAATTTAAATTAAAAAAAAACTAATAACATTTGTCTAAGACAAGTATGGCTAAAAATGTTCTACATGACCTAGACTATCTCCTACTTTCGGCTTTGCATCCGGTTACCAAACACCCTGTATATTTAATTTAAACGATGATGAAACGTTAGATTGTGAGTTATGAGGAGTAACCTTGAGGATGTTGATCGACTCTGGCTGTAAACCAAATATAATAACGCACAAAACATGGGAATACTTGCAAAATAGCAAAATCACCCATTGCCGTGCATGGAACACTTATTGCCCAAGGTAAATAAAGCTCAGTTCTTTTCAAAATTAGATATTAAAAATGCATTTCATCAAATAGAACTTCACCCAGAATCAAGACATTTACCTACTTTTATAACTTCGAAAGGGTTATATAGATACAAGAGACTCATGTTTGGAATAACGTGTGCTCCAGAATTATTTCAGAAAATATTAGAAAAAATGCTTATCAAATGTGAAGGTGTGATAAATTTTATTGATGATATATTGGTATATGGTCACTCTGAACAAAAACACGATTCACGATTAAGTAAAGTATTGAACGTGTTAAAAGAAAATAATGTGTTAAATGAAGAAAAATGCATCTACAAAGTAAGTGAAGTGTATTTCTTGGGACACCAATTATCACCCAACGGCGTTAAACCGTTGAATAAGTATGTTGAGAGCATTTCAGGATTCCGAGTGCCTACAACTATTGAAGAATTGCAAAGTTTCTTAGGACTGGTAAATTACATTAATAAATGGATTCCTAATTTAGCTACCATGACAGAACCTTTAAAGGAACTTCTGAGGAAGAAATTTGGAAAGAAATCTAGTATTGAAGGTGTCTGGGGACAAAAACAAAATGATGCATTTCTAAAATTAAAAGTTACTGAGCAATATAGAGACTTGGGATATTATGATGTAAATGATAAGACACAGGTTATAGCAGATGCAAGTCCAGTAGGTCTTGGAGCGGTTTTAGTTCAGACAGACGCAAAAGGCCCAAGGATTATTGCATATGGAAATAGAACACTATCAGAATGTGAAAGAAGGTATAGTCAAACTGAAAAGGAAGCCTTGGCCTTGGTTTGGGCTATTGAACATTTTAATACCTTTCTTTTTGGGAAAGAATTTGAACTAATAACCGATCACAAGCCACTGGAATTTTTATTCAGCAAAAAATCAAAACCCTGTGCACGGGTAGAAAGATGGGTGCTAAGACTACAAGCTTATCGTTACAATGTAAAGTACAAGCCTGGAAAAAGTAACATCGCTGATCCACTGTCGGGATTATGTCAATACTCTAACTGGCCAAATCAACATGCAAAGGACAAGTACGTCCTTGAAATCCTAGAAGTGGCAAAACCCTGCGCGATTCCAATGTGTCAAATAGAAAGAGAATCTGAAAAAGATGCTGATATATGTAACGTAAAAAAGGGAATCTATAATAAACAGTGGGATGAATCAGTAAATAATTACAAAAATTTTGCTGATGAATTATGTTTTTATGAAAACATCCTATTGAGAGGTAACAAAATTGTGATTCCTCGAACATTGAGGAAACAAGTTTTGGACGCTGCCCACGAAGGCCATCCAGGTATCGTGGCTATGAAAGGAAGATTAAGAACTAAAGTTTGGTGGCCTAGAATGGATAAAGACGCAGAGTTGATTGTAAAAAATTGCAAAGGATGCACATTAGTTAGTCTACCAAATCCTCCAGCAACCATGAAGCGCAGGGAGCTTCCTATAGAACCTTGGGTAGATACTGCTATAGACTTACTGGGACCATTGCGAAACAACGAATATTTGCTGGTTGTCATAGACTATTACAGCCGATACAAAGAAATAAAAATGACTAAAACAATCACAAGCACACAAGTCATCAACATTTTGGAAGAAATGTTCAGCCGTCTTGGATACCCAATTTCAATCACTGCTGATAACGGAAGAGTTTGTAAGTGAATAATTTAAAGCTTACTTACAACAATGTAATATCAGAATTATTAATACCGTGCCATATTGGCCACAAATGAATGGAGAAGTAGAACGTCAAAACAGAGCTATAGTTAAACGACTGAAAATCAGTCAGAATGAAAAGAAGGATTAAAAAAAAGCATTATACGAATATTTAATGATGTACAACTCCACTCCTCATTCAACTACAGGAAAATCGCCATCAGAATTTTTTTTAAAGACAAAACAGAGATAAAATTCCGATGTTGAAAGATATAAATGAAAAACAGGACGACTCAGAAGTTCGAGACAGAGATAGGACGCAAAAAGAAAAAGGAAAGGAATATGCAGATCGAAAGAGAAAAGCTGAGGATTCAGGCGTATGAGAAGGAGACAAGGTGTATGTCAAAGAATTATCGAAGACGGATAAGCTTGCCACTAACTTTAACCCTACACCGCATGTAGTGGAAAAAATCTGTAAATGGTGATGTTACCATAGTAAACGAGGAAACAGGTAAAAAGTTACGCAGGAATGTGGTCCATTTGAAAAGAGTGGAAGGAAATTGGGAATCTGTCCATAACGAAAACTTGCCGGATGATTAATACTGTAATTATAATTGTCTGTTTAAAATTTGTTGAATTATAATTGTGTGGTTTTAAGTTTGAATTATTTTGATAAATAAAAAATATTATTAAGGAAGGGATGTAGTGTTCGTGTATTCCAAGTACATGTATACATTGTCTCATGAACACCAGGGACGAGGCACCCGTTAGCGACAGTCAACAGGTGTCGTTGTCGAGGCTAGACGCGTGCTTGCGTACTGGGTGTCTCTATGAGCCAGTGAGTTACTTTAAATATTTTAGTGCATATTCTCCAGGACAGGATACTACAGTAGAAATAACAGAAAAAACAACCTTATAAGAAGTAATCAGTCTTTTTAATCAATGTAAAGTTTTTTAATCATTTTATACGTCAACTTCTACGCAAATTTTTAACATAAAAATCAATTATTTTTTTCCAATTTTTTTTCAAATTAAGTTTTAGGCTAAATCAAAATAAGGAAAGCCGACCCCGCGTAACGGGAAAGAACGAAGAGGAGAAAGAAGAAGAAGAAGAAATAGTCTTAGGCTGAATACTCTCTTTCTCCAAAAAGTGGAATCTTAAAAACATAAACGCGTCAAGTGTAGAGTCATTTAACCGCGTTCTTAATCGGTTACACAGCATATCAGCTGCGGCAAAACGCCCTCTCTGGCTCTACAATACAGAACATGCATGAAAAATATTTAATTGAATTTGTTCCTTAAACACGTTCAACAACCCCAAATTAATATAAATAAGTGGAAATCCGTAATAATTTTCAACAGTTTTTTTAAAGATATTGCGGTTTCAAAACTTACAATTTTAGGATTTTTTTTTATACCTGAAATGTATTTTCGAAACTTCAGTTCGATTACTTATGTTCTAACAAGAAAAAAAAAGTACAACAACTATATAGCCAAACGCATTTTTTCCTGCCTAAAATTACAAAAATCTCCCAAAAACTTGTTCCTTCCAAGCTAAACGCATTTTTTCCTGCCTAAAATTACAAAAATCTCCCAAAAACTTGTTCCTTCCAAACAGTTTTCTGCAACTTTGTGGTCGGTGACGTCACAATCCTCACACTTTTTGTATGGGGCATTTTGACGCGCGGCGCAGACGTCTAACATGTTTTCACATTTTTGACGTTTCAGGGCTATCATAGATAGTAGGTTTCTTAGAGACATTTGAATCTACAGCGAAATAGAATCGAACGACGTCTCCCAAAAAATTCATGCATGTTCCTAATTGTTAAGAGGATTGCTAATAAGTTCTTGTAAACGAACCAAAACATAGGACCCATTTTTTCCGCGTTTTCATGCACAGCCCTCAATATGTACTAAAGTAGCTAAATCAGGTGCTTCTGCACGCCTAGCATAACTTGACGTTTGACGCAATAGTTCATACTTCAAGCGCGACTCGAAGTGGCCTGGTGTGGGTACAGATGTATTGGTCGCTTCCCTTTGAGTGAGAATGCACAGATAAAAAAAATCGAAAGTTTTGTTCCGTGCTCTAACCTTCCGTCCGAAACAACACCCACAACGAATGACGGCAACGGCAGCCGGACCAATGTGAGACCAATGTGTGACCAATGTCTGACCAATGCGAGACCAATTTGAGACCAATGTTGAATGAAAATCTGTTCAAAGCGCGGCCAAGCGAGCCAGCGCACGGCAAATAAATCTCCTCTCTTCCCCGCTCCCATCGCTTTTCAGGTAATAGACGTAACAGTTGCGTTCAACGGTAATGAAGGATATTATTTTTAACAATTAAAACGTATTAAAAGCAGTTGTTGCACAGTTTAACAAAAAAATCCGAAAATTCGGATTTCGGCTGAAAAATCCGGATTTAGAAACGGTTTGCAAAATCGGCGAAAAATCCGGATTTTCGAACTCCGGACAAACCGGATTGCAATCCCTCTTTATAAGTTTTGAGTCTCCTATTTAAAACCAAATATGGTCCATCATAATTGGGAGTAAGCGGTTTTTTACCATATCATTTCTGAATAAAGCGTGAGAACATGACTCTAATTCTTTGTGGACAAATATTTTTTGCGAATCGCTATTCTCTCGCTATTGTCTAGAAAACATACGGTATTTTATAGGTAAACTCAATCCTTTGTTCTCGGCGTGTGTCTTAAGTACAAGGTTAGAGAAAATAGAATATTATTTAAAAGTTGACAATATCAAGTTACATGGTATCATATTACATTAGGAAAATGAACAATTAATTATTATCGATTCTTGCTGGGTGGTCTCAGCTGGTGTGAGTCATCCTATACATACTGCAGTAAAACACTTCTATAATTGCATTAACACGTTTAATTTTGAAGATAAAGTAAATTATTTAAAATTAGCAACAATAATCAGATTATTTAAAATTAGCACTTCACGTAAAAATGACGATAACGGTATCTATATAAAGATATTTCACATTCAATAACTTCCTTAGTGGTTAGAATGTAATTAAATTACAATAATCAGAATATTTAAAATTAGCACTTCACATAAAAATCAAGATAACGGTATCTATATAAAGATATTTCACATTCAATAACTTCCTTAGTGGTTAGAATGTAATTAAATTATAATAATCAGAATATTTAATATTAGCACTTCACATAAAAATGACGATAACGGTATCTATATAAAGATATATATAAAGATATTTCACATTCAATTGTTACCTTAGTATCGTAAACGTCTACTTTCCGCACAAAAGGAAAATAAAAAAGAGGGAGTACTTGCAAAACTAGTATTTAAGTACAAATAAAGACTCGGCTGGTAATTTGGCTGCGGGAAAATGATGGATTAATGAGGCGGGTGATATGGATGGTGACAGATGATTCGCTGGCTGAACGTAGCCTAAATTCAAGAGCCAGGTCTTTGCACGCCCCTCAAATGAGGCAATTAGAATTTTGGGAAGATTTTGCCAAAACAACAAAAAAAGCTATTATGGCACAAAAACACTGGATAAGTTAATTAAACTTGGGCAACCGAATCTATAAATACAATTTTCATAAACCACTCTCGTTACTGTCTCTGCTGTCATGTCAACGATTGGTATGGCTTCTGGCCACCTGAGACGGCGATCTATCATTGAAATTATATACTTACTTGAAATCTTGAGCTGTCGTTGGCAAGGGCCCTACGATGTCTACATGTAAATATCTAAACCTCTCCGCGTCTTCAAATGGTCCCAATTTAGAAACTGTATGCCTGCTTACCTTTGACCTTGAAGCGTGTAGGGCTGGGTGGTCAATAAAACACCCAGTCGCTTTCAAAATAAACTAAAAACTTTATTTAAAAAAAAATAACCGAGCGAGGGTCGTGGTAGTGGTCCGTGAAATGAAAACAAAATAAGCCTGTCTGGTTCCACTGTCGCAGGTATGTACTCCCCTGGCAGTTGGCAGGCGGTGGTGCGGTCCGGGGTTCGGAGCGAGAGCGACTCGGGGAGCGACGTGTCAGTTGGTGCCGGGGACAGAGGCCTCTGTTGTCCACCCTACCCTGCGGCCAGGCTGGGAGAGCTCCTCACCGCCGAGGATTTAAAGCCGGATCTTGCACCCTGGAATTGACATGTCCACCTTTAAGTCCACGTATTAATTAGCCGCTCGGTATGAACCCCAATGATGTCGCTAAGCTAGCAGCAAGGGAGTAGCGGGAAGTAGATGGTGGGTGTTCATAACCAGAACGGAGTTACAAAATAAGAGGCGGAGAAAAGAATGCAAAAACAAAGGCGGCAAGATTATAAAAGTATGGTGGAGTGAATTTACATTTATTAAATTATCACATTAATTAAAACAAAGCTCCGTAATGCAGACATTTTATAAAATGAGTTCGAATAACTCGCTGGCCAAATGTATGGGCAGCCATTTTATAACGGGACTTTTGCCGCCACGGCGCAGCGTCCACGTGCAATAACTAGTTAAGACCGTGTAATGCATATTGCTAGGCATGTGAGAAGGCACACTGAACACAATAAAAAAAAAAATTGGTTGTTTGTAAAGTAGGTTTACGATCGAGATGTTTACGTGATAACGTCTTATTGGTGATATAAGTTTTTGGGAAGTAAGGAATTAATGAAGATAACAATTTTTTCAAATTTTAAATTACATCTTAGATTAAACATTCAACGAAAACTTAACCGCACGAGAAAATCTCCATTCGTTTGTATGCCGCTAGAGTGAGAGAGACGGAAGATCGGTCCACTCACTCGAACGCTATGCCAGCCTCCGCTCGTGAGGATTCCGCGTGACAAGTTTCACGGAATGACTGGCAGCGCTCGAGATGAGACGGGAGATCGGTCCGTCTCTCTCTCGTTATACCTGCGATCGCGCTCGTGAGGTTTTGGTGTGACACAAGTTTCTGAAAATGTCACCCGACTAAAACGATTTTAAAGACGTTATCACGTCAAAAATATATAACACAATTAAAATAAGTAGCTTTTCCTATCACTAAGTAACGTTTCAACACTTACCCTTGTCTGGGGTGCAAGACGGTATGTAGATTACGGCTAAGACTGGTATCACATAATACCTATTAGACTGCCGATTAAAATTACGAGTAACCATGACGTTTCTATTTCAAGGATGTTCATTAGTCAATCAATCAAATCTCTGTATTAGTTTTTAAGTTGAGTCAGTTATGTTATGTTATTATAACATTATAAAATAAAACTGCCCGCGCGCGGCGCGTTCGAAGACATGGCGCGGAGCCCGTGAATGCCGGCGCGGGTCCGTCGCTCAAGACGGTCAGACGCAGAGTGGGGCGCAGAGCGGTGCGCCAACGCACTCACCAATGTACTCGCGTCAAAACTGCTGACGCTGTTGTTATGCGCAATGTACAATCGCGCGCAGAACTATAATTAAGTTTACGTACGATTTTTGCATCGTTCTCACACTGCACGCATGCCTTTGCCCATATACCTACATCTTTATTCATGCCTAGCAAAAAATATCTCTGGGCTACCATCTTGCGTGTGGTCCTAATGCCTGGATGACTAAAGTGATGAAGGGCTGTCTTCCTGAATTTTTCTGGTAAATACGGTCGAGCATAATCACCTGATATTTCACAATAAACCTTACCTCTCTAGTTTGGCATACCTAACAATTTATATTTCGTTTTATCCACTGTAAAAAGTCTGCAAACTGCTTCTCGGTTTCCTGTGCTTGCGCAACTTCCACGAAATCGATGACCACAGGGCAAGCTATTGATTCTACACGTGAAAGCGCGTCAGCAACTATATTGTGTGAACTGCTAATGTGTCCTATTTCGCTCATTCGCTGATGTACATTAGCTGTCCCGCTCGTCGTGACGTCTCTTTTGCTGACCCTACCTTTTTAAGCGCTACCGTGAGAGGTTTATGGTCCGTATACAGTATTAATCTCTTGCCCTCTATCATATTCCTAAAATACGCTATAGACATGTATATTGCGGTCATCTCTCTCTTTCATAGGTACTATCAGGGTATCAATAAATGAATACCCGATAGTTTTTATAATAGATGTTTATTATTTTTATTTTTAACTAATCACAGAGAATCTTGTTTTATTGATTCGAGCTTTGCTTCAATCATACCTAGGAAAACGCGATACATAGCGTACAGTCAAGGGCAATAATATGCATACACTTTTAAACCCTAATCCATTGAAATAAGGTTCAAAAGTGTATGCATATTATTGCCCTTGACTGTACATGCTTGGCACGTTAATATTATCTTGGTAGTTCAACGAGATGAAGGTGAGGTGACAAATGCCGAGTCAGATATCATGTGTTCTAATCGATAGTGTAATAGCATTCAGTGTTTGTGTTTTAGACATGCGAGCCAGCGCATCATCCTCTGAGCTTCCAACAAATATGTCGCCGCGGATGCTTTCAGCAAGTGCATCAAGACGGGCTGTCCCCTTGGTTACACGCACGGTAGTTACGCCGGGTACCCGACCACGTTGGTGCGCCTTTCGAACCTGGCTTTGGCGGCGTGGGCCATCCCGGCCGGAGCGAGTAACGATAGCCATTTCAGCGGTAGAGTTAGCCATTATGCAGTAATGGTTGGTCTGCAATCAAAAACCCTTAAAACTGCATAATGGCTAACTATACTTTTTTGTGCATTTGAAAACGCTTTTGAAAAATAACCTAGCGGTCTCCAGCTATTGCCTACTCTCTGCTGTAAAACGCTCCCCGCTGAGGTTCCCGATGCATCTGTCATAAGCGCTAGCGGAACGTCAGGGACTGGGAATGACATTGTAATGGCGCTTTTTAAGCTCTCCTTACATTGCTCAAACGCGGTCTCTACTGTAGTGTCCCATTCGACTCTGGACTGACTGATCCTTTTTCTTTGAATTATGTAAAAACTTATTTGTGACTCTGCACATACGCCGCTTTGCTTAAATGTGCCCTATAAAAGTTAATCATTCCTAAGAAACGTCTAAGTTACTCAATGGTCTCTGGTTTCGGATAGTCTACAATAGCCTTAACTTTATCGTTGCGCGGTCGCAGTCCGTCTGCCGACACTGTGTAACCTAAAAAATCCACTTGTGTCAATCCAAATTGGCACTTGCTCAAGTTAATTGTCAAACCTACTCTGTCAAAACTCTCAAATATTTCACTCTCGTTCTCTGAGGCTATAATTGTCATCTATGTAACAAAATAGAGATGAACTCGCGTCAGTGATGGTCTCTATGTTCTGCAGCTGTGCGTTCATGAGCGCTGAAATTTTTTTCATGAATGTCTGCCCTGCTTTTCTGAGGCCAAAACAGAGCCTTGTAAACTCAAGATCACGTCGAGGTCACGACTTGTAGAAAGGAGGTAAACAAAAATTCACTGTATCACATCAATTTATTCCGACTCCAACTATATTGTATCAGAAGGTTACAAAAATATAATTCACAAATGGTACAAGGATCGAGGCGCAAGGCCAGGCGGCGACGCGATATCTATTATGTATTAATAATGTGCACACTAGTCGAGCTGCGCTGTCGAGTATCGCCGTGTTCGTACAGTCACCGGCAATAGTATCTTCCTACACGAAGGCCGCAAAAATATGTGACACTCTTATTTGTAGGGTCATAAGCGCGTGTCACGTGTTTTTGCGGCCTTCGTGTAGGAAGATACTATTGCCGGTGACTGTACACGCCGTCATGTATTTATATAGAACCTTGTACTATCGCTCTGGCGCGGCGATACTAACGCGGCATTAGTGGCGTCAGTGTCGCTTCGCTAATAAAAAAAAATTGATAACAATTGTGTTGTATACTTTTTACCATATTTCGAGCAACTTTGGCCCGCGGGCCAATGTTGTCGTCTGGCTTGGGCCAAAGTAGCAATTTTAATAAATATATAAATATATATTTTTTGTTAAAGTACTGAAAGGTAAATGAATCGCCATAGCAATGCCAAATACATATAGAAGAAAACTAGGCAGCCGCCGGTATGTTGACTACACGACAATAGAGCTTGACGAGTGTAAAGCCGCAATTAAATCAAAGGTCATGTCTCAACGTGCTGCTGCGATTAAATACAATATTCCACGGTACACTCAAAAATAAATTAAAACAAAAGTATCCGAATAAAACTGGTCGACCAACTGTGTTCACGGAAGACGCGAAGAAAGATCCTTTGTATCCCATATAACCGGCCTTTCGGAATATGGATTTCCGCTGACAGACTCCGATCTTAAAAATATCATCCATGAGTACCTACTGATGCAAGGAAAGCATGTCTCGATGTTTAAAAACAATACCCCAGGAAGAGACCGGCTCCAGAACTTTCTTGTAAGACATCCTGGCTTGTCAAAGCGACTGGCTAATAACATTAAAGGAGTTCGAGCTCAAGTCTCTGAGCAAGTTATTTCAGATTTTATTGAAAACCTTGACACTGAGTTATTAAATGTTTCAGCAGATAACATTTACAACTACGATGAGACTAATCTTACAGACGATCCCGGAAAAAAAACCGTCATATGCAGGCGAGGAACCAAATATCCCGAAAGTATTGTTAACTCGACTAAAGTTAGTTTTACTGTTATGTTCTGTGGCAACGCAGCAGGAGAAGTCATCCCACCCTACATAATATATAAATCGGAACATCTTTGGTCAACATGGACGGCGAATGGACCTACAGGGACACGATATAATAGAACAAAAAGTGGATGGATGGACTCTGTCACTTTTGAGGACTGGTTTTTGAATCATTTCATGCCAATTCTCAAAAAAAAGGTTGGCCGAAAAGTTGTGACAATCTGGCCTCGCATATCAATGCAAAAGTGCTATCAGAGTGTCAAAAGAACGACATTAGTTTTATATGCCTGCCTCCAAACGCTACTCATATATTACAGCCTTTAGATGTCGCTTATTTTCGACCATTGAAAAGCAAGTGGAAGACAACTCTCTCAGAATGGAAATATAGCCAGGCTGGACGAAAATTACCAACAACGCCAAAAGATCAGTTACCTGCTTTGTTAAAAAAGGCTTTGGATGCAATGACCGGAACAAAAGACGCATTGATTGCTGGCTTTAGAAAAACAGGGATATATCCCATCAATAAACATGAACCATTGAGTAGGTTGCCAAGGCAAGATCGAATTATGAATAAAGAATTGGTAACTGACTCCTTTATCAGTAAATTAGAGACATCACGAATCGAAATTTGCCCGGAGAAAAAAGTTGTAAAGAAAAGAAAACTAAACGTAGACCCCGGAAAATCGATGTCTCATGATGATGTTAATATCGGAGCCGGGCCTTCGGAACATATAACAGTCAACGCACGACGGCATATTTTAATTTTTTTTTAACAGCACTCGATTGCATAAACGTTTGGACACGACTGTCGGGGGAGCGGCTCATTGTTGCTGTGCGTATGTGTGTGTAGTGCGTAGCCACGAGGACACTGGCTCATTATGGAATCACAAACTCTTGTTAGCAGTACTCCATCTGAAGAATTATATAAATCTATGGTTTTTAGTGCTTTTTCTTTCTTATTTAAATTACACAACCCAATTTTATTCTCAATGATGTCGAATTTGCGCATAGTGTAGGACTGTAGAAAATTGAAGTTTCAGCTCTATTTCCTAATCAGCAATATAATCTGTAAATAAATGATAATAGCGAGTTGCAAAAATTTTAAGTATATGAATAAATCATTACGTTTAACCTTTTGACCGCGAAATACGCCAAATCACGCGCACGGAAAGTCGTGCCCTCAGCACCAGCATGTGATATCACGTCCAAAGTTATATTTCCGCACGCGCGCGCTCGCGCTGGAGCCACGTTTTTTCCATCCGATGCTTGGCGGTCAAAGTTTTATCGTTAAAACGAACGTTAACGGTTTATCATTAAAATAGGAATGTATTTTTATCTGACAATCTCGCACTTACATTACTTGTTGTATAAAACCAGACTTTTCAAAAACTTTTTAAGTCCGTTCACGGGTTATCCTCTTGTGAAAATATGCTAATTATAATTAATAAAGGCGAGGTAATACGGTGAGAAAAGTTTTAGGTATTTAAATATATCATTCTTGCCAAATTCTTTTTTTTAGAATTTTCACTGCCAGTGAAATATTAACATTGACATCAGAATAATCTAAAAGCAGAATAAAAAATAAAATACCATTTCAATACGTATGATTATTTTCTACTTCACCATAAAAAAATACAATTCTTACATGTTACTTAGGTATGTTAATATTTTCATCGGGTAACTTCTCCTAATCTTTATCCTTATTGAGGTCATCGTTTGTGCCATTTCCAAATATAGCATTTTCCATATCACTGTTTTTATCTTCACTGGTGTCGGCTTTTGAGATATTTCCATTTGCTGTCTGTGCAACCGCGGTTGATGAAGACACCGCCATGGATATACGCAAACGACCCATCATTGGCTTCAACATTAATGCGATAAAGAGCAACGTGGCGTCATATGAGCTGTACACCTGCTTGAAAAAGCGAAGCTATCATATCACCGCAGTTTACGCGCGCGCGATGCGCTTGCCGATGGGATTTAAAGACTCCAAGAAGTATTAAAGGTGAAATGCGTGGTGCGATCGCGCCGTCACCACCAAGTTTATATTCTTCCCGGGAAAGCGAGTAGGATAATAACGTCTGTACAAAAACACTTTCTCCACCTTTATCCATGTGGTATAAATTACTTTCCTTATATTTATAGGTTGTATTTTTCATACATATCAGCTTATGACACATTTTCTAGCTGAAGTGGGTCTTTTCAGGAACAGCAACCTACAATCTAACTCAATTCCACAAACCATGGTGACGTAAACAGCTAGCTCGTAACCGGATCACATCAAGGTCGTTCATGTTTACTATGGTTCATCAAAGTGGAGGTATTTTTTTACGTAATAAAAAACAAGAGTGTAAATTTATGTGTTTTTTATTCAAATTAACCTAATAAATTAGTTATACATTGCTTAAAGAGTTATTGCTTAAACTATAATGACCCCAAGGGAGTGTTTCAATACGGTTCATTTTAATATGTCTCTTATCATCTAAGCCGCTTAATTTTTTTTTTCTGACTACTCTCGTATATAGGTTATGGCGATCGCTGACAATACTGTACATCTCATCATAAAATTCAATCGATAAATTTAAACACTCCCTATATTGACGGAAATGTATCCGTGCAACGACTGCCGCATTGACCCCCTTACTTTTTTTCACACACTACGTCATCTTTCTTTTTTTTCTTACAGAGTGCTTCACACCCCCCACCACCACCATCATCATCATCATCATCATCATCGTCATCCTCTCTAACATTTTCACTATTTGGTGTATGCTCTAAAGCATACGCGTACTTTTTAAACCTTAATACTACGAATTCGGTTATTATTCGCCCTTTTACCTCATCCTTCATGACCCCTGCACTGTCCCATCTGGACCTCACAGCACTCACTGGACTTTCATTATCATCTGCTTTCCCACTACTTCTACCCCAGGGAAGAAATGCCTATCTTTATCCAGTGACATGTAGCCATACGATAAATAATAATGACCCCAACAACTTTTTTATTCACCAGGGGTAGTCTGTATATGTTGTCCACACAAAGATCGGACGTGTCAAATTTCGCGTTTAAATCAGGCTTAATATCCTTATAAAAATCATTAGTTTGGGTTTCATAGACAAATGAATCAGTATCAGTATATAGCAAGTTACACTTTTCACCATATTTTCTTACCATGTAATTGGCTACTTTCCTAAAAAAATATATTTAGTCCGTCAGGTAGATTATAAAAAAATATTGGACACGTATTTTTTATTTTGTCGATCAAACAAAAATTGGTGAAGATATAGCCCGTTAAAGTTCCGCGTGACGTCACATTTCAGTACAATTTTTGGTATAATGTGACGTCACGCGGAACTTTAACGGGCTATATCTTTACCAATTCTTGTTTGATTGACAAAATAAAAAATACGTGTCCAATATTTTTTGATAACCTAACTGACGGACTAAATAGAAATATATTTTTTTTACCTAGGAAAGTACCCAATTATAATGAAAGTCATACATACGGGTTTTCGACAATTCCAATATTGTGAATCCTACATATGTCGGTTTATCGTATATAACTTTAACACTATTCAACTGCACTGCAACCAAGTTTTCCGAAAAGACAATAGAGCTATGGAAATGAGGCTTTGCTATATACCGCTGTAGACCGTATCGAGGTTTTGAAATCGTCTTTATATCACCCCATTTTTTACAAAAATGGACAACTTTCCTTTTTTCAATGTTCTCAATACTCCGAAAATACTATTTACAAAGAGCATGTTTAAATCTTTTTCAAACGCGCTTGTCGCCCGCGCTCTTTTCTTAGAATTGAGTTCAACGTAAGGCTTTAACCATTGCTCCGGTTTGAATGTGAGTATCCTATGAATTTTTTTACAAACGAGTCCATGAGTACTGCACTGCTTAAGATTCACACCGTGTATGACATAATTTGTTTTATCATCGAGTGTGAGCAGAAGCTTTTTCATATTTGAATTTGGTGGACATTTAGTCTCAGCACAAAAGGGGTAATCTCTGTGAGCGTTATGCAACACCATTGGGTATATTAAATCTACTTCTAAAATGTAGCCAATTTCAGAGTTGGGTTGGATTAACTCAATGTTAAATGTTTCAATTTCACTCTCCGACATCCATTTAAAACTATTAATAGGTAGGTGTTGCGTCATCGCCCATCCGTAGAGGTTATTAACGTCAAGATAAGTGATGAATTTATCCTCTTTCAGAGTATCATATTCCTCCATATACTTATTATTAGCTTTACCGTGTCGCTTCATGACCTGACTTACACCATAAGGGGTGGTGTAAGTCAGGTCATGAAGCGACATGGTAAAGCCAGCTTTCACGAATTGCACCATCTCATAATCTGTTAACAGTTCTAACTCAACTCCGGTGAAACGAAACATAGCACTCCACGAAAGGCCTGGAGCTGTGTAATAAGGACACGGATCCAGCTTATAAGTCTCTAAACAAACCAAACGAAAATTTTCAAAAACTTCTGCCAATAAGAGTACATCACTGCCGCCTTAAGGAAAAAAACCTTAAGTGACAATTTTTGCGAAATTGAGTTATTGACACCCTCGGAATCAGGAAAAAAAATGTGATTTTTCTATCCAACAGTTATTTCTGTATATCAAACAGATCATGATTTAGCTAAGCATAACTACACGGCATTTTGGTAAAATGACTTCCTGTTAGAGAAAGAAAAAGCATAAGGAGCTATTCCTAGATAGAAAAGTACTTAACTGACGCCTTGTTTTTATTTGTATATATCTTGAATTAGTGCCCAACAGTTATTTCATAAGATGAAAAACCATATTGTGGCATTTCTATGAAAAAAAACCTTAATTTAACTAGTAAGTCAATTTATGTTAGCACATTACAATTTTTTAGTCCTAACACTCGGAGGTTGAAAAAACCTAACTTACCAGTTAAGGTTTTTCTATCTCGTACGAATCTACTTAGGTTTTTTCTGCTTAGTATCGGTTTCAATAAAGTGTAGTTGTGGTTTATTTTGTAAAAAATGCGGTCAGTTATGCTTTATCATGCTAGTAGATAGCCCCTCTCCACCCTCAAAGACAGGGTCACTCGGCGCACGCGGCTCGATCGGTTAGTTTCCTTTGGGAGAGCTGCGCGTACGACGCACGTAATTAACGTCCTCTGCTTACGTATAAAAATACAAAAAGTGGTTAACGTGTACGAGGTGACTGTTTTCGAAAACTATTCGTAAGTAAACATATCCATACTACGTTTGTAACCTTTAAGTTATGAATAACTGTACACCAAATTCTTCGCGGTTAATGTTTTACTTGCATTTTGACTTGTACACGCGCGTATTCAAATGTGCACTTATTTATATATTCCTACAATTAACATTACCTACTTATTATATTGCTTTTTCTGGTGTTCACTTACGCATCTACTGGGGTTGGTGTTAATTACCTACATCCCAAGCCAAAAGTATGAAAACAAGTTAAAAATAGGTACTTACCTAAAATATTTCACTAATGTTCAGTTAAAATGTGTTATTTTCGACAGTAACATACATTTTTATTATTTTTATTGGTATTCCCACCGATAAACGTGTAACCTTGTTTTCATAGTTTTGTCTTGAGGTTTATTTATATACCTACTCGTAACTTAACCACGGTACTTAGGGTCAAATAGCTAATGCGTTTAATGGGATTCAACATAAACAGCACAATTGGTTTTAAAAAGGTACATGGCACGATGCACCGGGTGCTGCATCTTGCCGCGTACAAAGTCATGGTTGTTCATCAAATGAAACAGAGTTTTCCTA
The DNA here is from genome assembly GCA_947086415.1 of Pammene aurita. NCBI lineage: Eukaryota > Metazoa > Arthropoda > Insecta > Lepidoptera > Tortricidae > Pammene > Pammene aurita. The sequence continues at coordinate 34,218,252 of OX352295.1, forward strand.
ACTCCTTAATTTCATAACGTTTATTACAATGTATCGCTCTGTTGTTAATTTTATGGTTGCATGTTTTTTAAAGTATTTGTTATTTTTGAGTAATTGAGCTGTAACTAAAACTCTGCCTAACTACATTGTACCTCAACTCTAAAACTTTACGGCTGTGTGTATGCTTGCTTCTTGGCTGTGGGTTTGTATGTTTTTGTTTTTGTTTTGGTTATCAGATAAATAACAATGCGGCAGTCGTCCAGGAGCAGACGGTTGCTTCTAATGGCGAGAGGTGAGACAGAAGAAAAAAATGACGAGCCACAAACGTCAGCAGCAGTTCATGGAGCGGAAGCATCTGGGTATAGTTATCCAAATTTTCCCGATTTGAGAACATATTTAGCAGATGACGAGTTATTTCAATATCCCGTGTCACGTCCGTCATTACCAGAAAGCTTCGAGCTGCCTAAAGAATGTGACAATTCATATGAATATTTAAAAAATGTTGATTTTGACGCATTAAGGACAAATGTATGTCCCAGCTCTGAATTAAATATTACAAATTTTTCAATTAACTCAGGAGAGTGTGAGCCATCAATTGTTATATCTAAAGCGGTAGAGACAAACACCAGTTCTGAAATAGATTTTGTTGACGATTCGGATATCTCCGATAAGGAAAATTTGCCATCCCATGCAACGAACATAACGTTACGTCCCAGACCTGAGTTAGATTTTGTTGACGATTCGGATATCTCCGATAAGGAAAATTTGCCATCCCATACAACGAACATAACATTACGTCCCAGACCTGAGTTAGATTTTGTTGGCGATTCAGATGACTCTGTCAAAGATAGAGATTATGTGCCATCTGATTCATCTTCATCGACGTCGGAGTCTGATACGAATGAACATGTGGTCGTGGTTCCAAACAGTTTTAATACTGAAACACAACGATCTCCGTTGCAAAACGTTAATGTTCCCATATGTGAAAACGATTTGGGCTACACCAAAGCAGGACATCCTAGAAAACGTAAAGTAATCGCAATGACAGTAAATGACCGAGGTGAACATAACCAAGAATTAAAGAAACTCAAACACGCAATAATAACTACGGAAGCGCATAAATGCAAGAAGCGTTGTCCCGATGTCATATCCAGGCCTGAGCGTGAAAATATAAATCGTTCGTTTTGGACCATGACGTGGCGTGAACAAAAACTTTTTATTTCACAACGCACAACTTCTGTATCACCTGTGCGCGGCAAAATCAGGATTCCAACACGGAGCTCAAAAGAAAAGTAACATTAAGATACTCTTTTATGGTATCAGGTTTAATAAAACCAGTTTGCAAGGCGTTCTTTTTAAATACGTTAGGATTTAAAAAGGATAACAACTCAGCAATAAAAATGGCTTTAAAACTAGTAGAGAACCCTAATATCTCCGATAAAAGGGGAACTAATCCGAAAAAAAAGATTGATCGCGATCCCATAATAAAACATATTGAGAGTTATAATCCGGCTATATCACACTATCGAAGAGCACATGCTCCAAAACGACGCTATTTACCGTCTGATATGTCGGCTCAAAGCCTCTATGATGATTTCTGCGAACGTAATGGTAAAACATGTTCATATGATCTTTATAGAGAAACATTAAAAAGCATGAATAAAGGTTGAACACGCCAAAACTTGGGCACGCAAAATTTGTTTTTAAATCAGTTTGAAAATAAATAACTACATTATGAATACCACATTTAATGACAAATTTAATGAATTCTAAAATCACATTTTTAATTTTAATTAATGTTTACACAGTAAGCCATAGATCGAACTTTTCTACGCACACGGCTCATAAGACTTTGCACCATCTCTTTAGAAAAGATTTTTGTCGCCCAGGTCCATATTTTTTATAGCTCAGGGACCGATTTTACTTCTGCGCCTTTCTTTTTTAGAATTCCTTTCATAATACTCCAATACTCTTCAACAGGCCGCAGTTCCGGACTATTTGGCGGATTGCATATTTTGGGTACCACCATTATCCTGTTAGCGTTGTACCATTCCATAACTGATTTTGCGTATTAGCAACTGGCTAGATCTGGCCAAAACAGCGGTGGTGAGGCATGCTGTCTTATAAAAGGCAGCAAACGCTTCTTTAAACAATCTTTCTGATAAATATCGCCGTTTATTGTCCCGGTGGTAATAAACGAGCGACTTCTTTTACCACAGCTACATATTGCCTGCCAAAGAAGGTATTTTTTAGGAAATTGCCCTCATTTTTTTAATTCAAAATCTTCAGGAGTATCTGTTCGAGATTTGCTAGTATAAAACTCTTGACCAGGTATTTGTTTACAATCCAATTTTATATACGTCTCGTCGTCCATCACCGCGCATTTAAATTTTGTAAGAAAATCGTCATAGAGTTGTCGCGACCGTATCTTTGCGGATAAGTTCTGTTTTGAGTCTCGATCTGGTGCGGCCTGGGCTTTATAACTCCTCAGTCCTGCCATCTGTTTCACTTTTTGGACATAGGACTAAGACATTTTCACTTTTTTAGCAACATCACGAGATGAAATCGTATGATTTGAGGCAAAAATCTTTAAAATATTCTTTCCTGTTTCTTATTCTTGACTCCCTGCAACCCACCACTTCCTGGCTTTCTATCTATTGTCAAGCGTTCACGGAAACTTTTTAATACGTGACCAACAGTAGATTAAGGATATTTCAGCCTTTCCGCGATATCTATGTAGCTTAACATGGGATTTTTTACATGTTCGTGCAAAATGCGTTCACGTTTTTGATATTGTACGCTCGACATTTTGCCAACGAATAAATAAAAGAAAATAAAACTATCATCATTTTATAGCCCAGTTCCTTGTGAGAAAATTGTTGTTTCAAAAGTTTAAATATCTCCATTTTTCGAATAACTATAGCTATTTTTATATGCCCAGGTTTTGGCGTGTTCAACCTTTATATCGTTTGCCAAACTCGGACACGAAGAGTGCGACCAATGTGAGAAATTTAAAGTACATAACCCGGAGCATATGATATTACGTCATTTCAAATGCGATGAATGTAAAGAGTATGAAATCCATATGCAAAAATCTACGAATGCTCGCTCTGAGTATCAGTCTTGTAAGAGTAACGAAGAAACGAAATATTACTCAGCTGATTTACAAAAGGTAATTATGCTTCCGCGAATGGAGTCTATTAAATCGATTATGTTTTGCCCAATACTAATTGCGTTTAATGAATGTTTCGTGCCTGTTGGCCCAAGTAAAGATCCACCGTTGGCAGTTTTATGGCACGAAGCCATTTCAGGCCGTAAAAAAGAGGACATTGTTAGTGCTTTTCGAATGTTCTTCATGGAAGTCAGAGATGTTAAGAACGTGGTACTGTGGCTTGATAACTGCGCTGGACAGAATAAAAATTGGTGCCTTCTATCTTATATAGTTCACTTGATTAACTCCGATGAATTATCAACCGACACTATCACTCTCAAATATTTTGAACCGGGGCATACATTCATGTCCGCCGATAATTTTCATCATCAGGTGGAACTTTCCATGAAGAAAATAGTTAAAATATACGACTTTAAAGACTTTGTTACTACAGTTGAAAAAGCGAACAGTGGCAAAGTAAAAGTGCAAGAAATGAAATTGAACAATTTTTTTGTCTTTAAAGACGGTACGGCACCTAAAAAAATCAATTTGTCCAAGCCACGGCCTTATTTGCACGACATGGTGGAAATACAATTTACTAAAGGCGAGTATACCATTGAATACAAAACGTCATTTCAAGGCAACCCTATCAAGCTGGATTTTATTAAACCAAACATTTAAAAAAATGGCTTCCCATTGCCTAAACTCAATGCTGCGCCTAGAGGAGTCACCTCAAAAAGGAAGGATGACATTATTAAGCGTCTTGGAAAATTGATGCCTCCAAATAGGCTTAACTTTTGGCAAGACCTACCCATTAATGAAAAAGCCTCAAATCTGATAGAGGAGCATGACAATTAGTATTATTATAATAATATCTAGTATTTAGTTTTTTTTTATTATTACCAAAAAAGTACAGGCATCTCATTAAGTTAAGGATTAGTACTTAGTGCAATCTAATTACCTCATTTTACTTTTTTTTGTATTAGTTAATCAAAGATCTCTTGAAGTATTAAGTAATCTAATTTTTAGTATGTTAAATTTTACTTTTGTACTACATAATTACGCAAACATTTAATTGTACGGGTATCTCAATTAATAAATGATTTTGATTAGCAATTAGGTACTCAGACTAATCAAATTGTGGTTAAGTTAAGTTTTATGTTACATTTTTTCTCAAAATCTCTAGAAGTATGTCATTTGTTTTCGTTTTTAATAAATAATTATGATTCTTTGTTGTATTTTTTATGAATTCCTTCAAAAAAAAAAATAGTGTTACTATCTCAACTTAGCAAAAAACCACAAGTACGCAATTGTGCTTTTCCAGCTTCTAGATCATTTAGTCACCTAAGCATAACTGTGTACATGTGTTTTTCTTTCTTAGTCATCGTAATGCAATACTGTTACAAAAAACATAAGTACGCACTTATGATATTTCTTATTAGAAATGATATATTATTTTTATTTATTCTAATAGCCAGTAACTGTTTTTTATAAATAACTTATAAAATTAAATAGATAATCGAATAATTTATATTGTACAAAAATTCTACAGTATTTTTTTATTCATAAACAAAAGTTTCAACTTTGTACTTTGAATTAATCCTATGTTAGCAGGAGCGCAAAGTTTTTGGCTTTTTCTCGAAACTTACTTTTTGTCAGTTATGGTTTTTTTCCTTAAGACGGCAGATCAGTCTTTAGATATAGATCGCTGTACTCGCCTAAAGTATCTATATTCAACTTTTTCCAAACGTTTATCGCATGTTTATAGTCTTCCCTTTTCACATGTGAGTCAGTTAGTTTACTATAAAAATGTTTTCTTTTCGGAAGCGATGTTTCATCGAATTTCTCCCAACAATCTACATACTCGTAGGGGAACACTCCTTTACGCGATAATAGGGTAATGGCGCTCTTCTGATCCAAGTCATGTGAGAAAGGTGGTCGATGGTTAGGTAAAATTTTAAATTTATCTTTTGATAAATTATTCACCAGCTTATCCAGACTGCTACTCATAAATTTGTATGATTCCAGGAATCTAAGCTGTAAGTCTTTGTTAAAGTATTTGTAAAATGAGATATACTTTTCCTTTGTGTGTGGTATGCAACCCATCTGCCCAGAGGTTTTCGCCAATTCGGTAATAAATAAATGATTATCGTACCCACTGAGGTTGTGGAAAATCATCGGAACAAACGAATATTGTGTGCTTTACCTCGTATTTTCCCCGTAAGGTGACAATGATCGATAACCCATTCTGTTCCTATTATGGGCTTTTCGCAAATATGACACATGTTAGAATCGACGTTAATCATTCTCCCCCTTGTCAATGGTACATAAGTATGATTGATAATTTTGTCTATAGCTTGGGCCTCCTCATATATTTTTTTCACAAACATCTCCACACAATCCTCACCACGGTAGGTGTTAAATTTACACATGCGCTCATCATATTCACAATGGATGTAGTATGCAAAACTGCAAGGGATGTGTTGCGTCACGTTAAACGTGTTCTTCGATTCACAATGCTTACGACTTATAGGTGTTAGAATCGACTCGAAATCAGCATAAATCACAAACGGTACCATATATTGATGGTGGTACATTTTAAATTTAATAATGTTGTCGAGTTCATGAGGAAGCACAATGAGTTTTTCCCCACACCCTACTTTCACATGCTTCTCATATTTTTCCACACTTGTAAACCTCTGCAAGCATCCATCACAATAAGAAAATTTTTGAGTATTCCCACCATTTACAGTATTCGCCAGCAGACGGGACATGCTTTTTGTAGCGGAGAAATGACATGTGTGCTTATCTTCATGAAACAGCAAATTGACCTGTCTCGTGCGTGAGTTTTTCGCCTTATGTGATATACGCAAAGGTACAATCAAATTCATATCCTCCTCTTCCTCTACCCCATACACGTTGACTCGTATATTGTTGTTATTTTCAAACCTTTTGATATCGCTCATCGGTGTGGGGAACGCTATGCCGGACCAGTTGAAAAAATTAATATATTTCAAATATTTTTGCTGACGTGAAGGATTTTCAGTTTGAGGATAAAGAGCGGCTTGCTAGCCCACATAAAACACGCCTCATCTTCGTTTTTCACGTTAACACACGCCTTTTTAGCAACGACCCAATGAGGTAGAGGAATGTGCTTCGAACCACCCAACGGTGCAAACTTGTTTATATTCAAATCTAAATATAGAATTTTCTCCAATGCCCATCCACTATCGCGTTCTTGAAATTCATCCATTTTTCGGATGATGGTAGAGAGCATATTATAATAAAAATTGTTAAAATCCATTCCACAGTCTAACGTTACGTTTTTCATTGTAAATAACTTGGTGTCCCGCACAATCTCATCACCTTTTTCACTGACAATGTTCTTCATATAATCACCAATTAATTCAACGCGCACTTTTATTTGTCTATTGAGTTGAATTTCCAACCGCAAAAGTTCCTCCATTAAATCTTTAATCGAAGACAAAAATCCATCCAAGTCGAGCTCATTATCCGCTAGCGTGTTATCAAATCGGTAGGTGATAATTCGACACTTGAACGCTGAATTGACAACGTAAGCACCTCCATTAGACGGTTCCCGCTGACAAGGCAACTTGTGACGAGGGAGAGTAGAATGCTGAAGAATCTCAGTTGCACACACATTCACATTACAATACTTGCAGCGAATATAATTCATTGTGACTCAAAGCGTGTTGCGATCGAAAACTGAGTGATGCAGGTATCAAGTAATTTCACATGTTATATGCGAAAATCTACAATCCAGTGGAGGGGGACTGTTACGTGCTACAAAGTCAAATGTTATAATAAAAAACAAATAAATTTTGTTAACCAGAGCGTGTAATTTAATGAAACATAGATGCGTTAAACAATAGATCCGTCGCGAGACATTTGAGTTCACAGTCAACTATAGAGTTATAATCAAATAGACAATCAATGTAACAAAAAGCTTGAGACACAGTTTCAGGCTGTTTTACTTTTAAATGTTTTTTGAAGTAATTAAATCGATTCTCATACAAGAGCTTGCTTTTATTTAATTGCTTAATCTGTGCGCTTACACACGCTATAATTTTTTCAATATTCCACCACTCAGAGCGTCCAATCAATAGAGTATGCTGTTCTTCATCGTGTAGAATCAGTTGAGGTAGTCCAACAGTAGCGGTTGCCACCGTCTCCTTCGAAGATGTCTTTATGATGGTGTTACGGGTAGAATGCGTGCATTAGCAATCTGAATCTGTTCAGCAGTTGGTGTGGATGGGTTGGTGAGAAAACCTCTTATTGCTTCAATTTTAGTTATGTCAGCAACATAATCGAACCAATCCCTATCACTAAGCGTGACCTTGTCATCAAAAGTGACAAATGTCTTGAGCTCGATTTGTGTTCCAAAAACTTCAAGCTTCAAGTACACACATATGTAGGAGAATGAAGACGGAGGTTGCATCAGTGCAAGCGGCTCGTTCACACACGCTGCGCCTACACGTTGAATTTTATATAGACTCCTACCCAATTGACAATTGTTTGAGAGTATGGAACTCACGTATGATGGGTAATAATAGCGATAATCCATTTTCTTTTTTTATCGTTTTTCAAGACACGTGTTAACAAGCGCTCTCCTCAATGTTTACTGAGGAAAAAACTACTTTTACCCCACACAATTAATGCCTAATTGTTCGTTTACTCTCGCGGTGAGAGGGCTATAATCAAACAGGGAATCGTGTAAGATGAGGCAGTATGCTGTGGTATGGTTGGCAACGTCTTTTTTAAACTTCATCTCAACACGAATGTCCACAACGCCAGAGTTGAAGGTGTCCGCCTGTCGTGATGTATCTATAACAGCGAGGGTCCTATGCGTCTTGAAATGTCCAATATTCAACGCGGGGCTGGGTATCGATTTTCCATAATAGGATTGTTGGAAATTCGCATACGCATTGTTTTGTAAAGCGTAAGAATTCTTCTCAAAATCGGAATTGTAAGAGTCGTATGGGTAGCAGTGTGAGTTTAGGTACACATTACAACTTTGCAAATTTACATTCTTTTCATTTTTACGTGCAGTCTGCAGTCCTACAATGACAAAGCGTGGTTTCTCCAGCATAGTGCTAGTTTTAATTGACCACACATGATCTTGAGCACCCGCCGCAATCATAGGATATTCGTAAAGTTCCCAGGTGCGGAAAGCGATAGGTATAGGTATATCGTTTTCCACAAATTGCATCAAACGCAATTTCTCCTTATCAGACACTTTAATGACAGGCATACGCCAAACGATGCGTGTAATTTCCACATCGATATTTTTCGCATCGTCCGTCACTATAGCACAGTTGACATTATTGCTCGACCGATTAAGTAGCAATTCATGCTTGGCGTTCATTATAATTTTTTTATAATCTTCGGCAAATCCCAAAAGGTGCGATAGGGGCACTGTGTAGTTAAAATCACCATCGGTGATTGCATTAATCTTCCCCAAATTCCAAGAGCTACTTTCCAACGCATTTTCACAATCTTTTCCGTGTGAAAGTAAACCTTTCATGGTAGTTGCAATGCCAACGTTTTTAGTCCTATCAATTTCCACACCGTTCAATTCGTAGCGAACGTCTTGAAACAAAAATGCCATTGCATTGTTTACAAAAGTGCAATCTTTATTGACATTTCCCTCAATTAATAAATAACTTTGATTCGGTAGCACGATGAGGTCTTGCCTATTGATTGCAATCCTAATCTCATCGTTTACTTTAAAGGAGCTGTTAAAGGGGAGGTAGGGATGAAACTCTATGCTTTCGATACTGTCATCCACAATGACTCTTTCACCAATGTTTAACATTGAATCTGTCGCCGACATATTTTATAGCCCAGTTGTTGTAAAAACAAGGCGTTAGATTTAGTTAGTTTTATATTTCCACTCCTCGGAGAAGGTAGTCCCTGTTTCACCCTCGATGAGGACGTTGTTGCCACCGTGACGAGTTGAGGTGTACTAATAGTGTCAAATCCCACAACCTTGTTTTTATAGATGATCATATTTAATGATGTACTCTTCTAATGTGAAGTCTGAGTGAAATGTTTTCACCTCTGAAATTCACTAGATTACCACGCTCGTTCACTAGTCGCACTTCGATTCTTTGTATGTCGCTCTCGTTCCTCTTCACAGGAAGGTAAATAATATTGGTGGGACACTATAATCTGATATCCAGGTGGGACGTTAGGGGAGAATTCATGAAGCACGTGCGAAGGCTTGTTGTTGACAAATGAGCCCTCAATGATGTTACACTCTACTCTTATAGAATTAGTGATGAGGATATCTATCGGTCAGACTCGTAAACTTTACCCGGTTCGAGTATTTTTGGGGAGAATCCAAACAGGGAGCCAATACTATTGGGTTTTGTGAAATCAACCCCAATCTTTGCCGGTGTTGTAATAATACACTTTGATGTGTTAGTGTTCGCTTCAATGTCCACAATATTATCAGGATCGTTGCCGCTGGTTTTGAAAATTCTCCTTTTTAATATTCTAATAATATCGGATAACTCGTAAGCACCCTCGCTAATCTCGATAGTTTTCACACCATAATGGAATAAATTGTTGCTCTTATCAATGTTTGGTATTGAATTGAACGTCTTGAAATATATCAAAGCGCACTCGTATGACGCATCCTTATCGAGCTCGAGAGCCGGAAAAAAGTCTGCACACAGCTCGGAATGAGTGTCACTCAAACTCACTGTGACTGAAGAGCAGGAGGAGGAGGACATTGTTGCAAGTCTACAGTTGAACACTGTATGATTAAAAAATACATTTAAACACATTATTTATGTATTCAAATAACACACACACACATACATCATTTAATTAAACATTAATTTAGCAGTATCAATTAGAAAGTTTAAACACAAGTGTCCACAATTTTTAGCATTATTACGCTGATACCTTGTGTAATTATAAAAAATGTGTACTGACGTAGCATTGACGGTACGTTTACGTATCAAATCGTGAACGTGAGCGTAGCTGCCCACGGTACCGTGAACGCGCCCGTGATCGTAATCGTTCACGATATCGCCACCGCCGTCGGCGTTAGCGTTCATGTACTGAACAAACTCTACGGGAGGTCTCAAATCACCATAGCTGTCAAAGTAGATGCATTCGTTACCCCTTTCCACGTATGCGGTCCAATGAGTTCCTTCAGCACTTTGAGAGTCTAAATTTAAAATCCCCGTCTCGTTGACATGTGGAGGTGTTAGCGTAGGTAGGGTGTTTCTCATAAAGATGCCTCTGAAATGAGGTATTTTCATCTTTTTCACACATTTAATTATGTCAATATCCGTTCGAGGGCGTTTTGGAAGATTTAGTGTTTTTTTTTTCTTGATATGGTGTCATGTATAGACCCATACCTGTTTTGTAAGGTTTGAGGTATAGGCCTTTACCCACAGTGGCGCTCTGGATTCTCTTCACCATTTCGTAGATATTTTTCGCAGCTGTCGTTACACCACCCGCAAGAGTACCGGTCGCCGCCAACGCACCCAATAGGGGTATTAGCGGTAGGAATCCACCCTTCTTCGGTATGGGAATCACACGAGGTGTTTTAACTGTTTTACCCTTTATATACTTTCTAGCAGCCTTGATCGCTGCGCTCAACAATGTCTTGTTTGTTGGTTGCTTTTTATTACTCTTCCTTTTCAACCCACCCGACGCTGTTGCTGTAACACCCCCGCCTCTAATACGTTTCTTGACAACGTCACGACTAGTTTTGATAACTTTCGAGAGGGGTAGTATACCCGTACCATGTTTCACCTTGTAGTTCATAATTTTGTTTACTGCAAGAGCAGCCAATTTTTCAGGGATATGAGTTGATTCACGCACACGTCTCGATGCAGCGTCTGCTAGCAGTAAATCCGCTTTATGTCGCTCACCTAAAGATTGGCTTTGCCTGTATGCTATATCGTGGAGTTTACAAGCCTCGTCCAAACCGTTAACCCCTCTGTCACCGCGAGCTAGACGTTTGTCTAATTTCGTACCGGGTCCACAATAATTGTAACCGGGTAGATGGAGTTCGAATGGTAATTTATTTATCAAATTGTTAATTAAACCAGCACCGCTTACTTTACCCACTTTTCGCATTGTACTGACTCTGGTTTACATGTTACATCTTCTTAAGTATATTTAATGTTGACCCCGCCGCTGCTGAGTTTCAATATTAAAGCACTTGGCCCAACATTCACATCCGCAGTCGCACTCATCATCGTCTGAATATTTCTCTTTTTCCTCACCCTTCTCCTCCTCCTCCTCCTCCTCCTTGTCACCCTTACACCACTGCCGACGCTCCCACGCTTTATCCTCAACAGGTGCCGTAACCATCGAGATATCATCATCATCATCAGCGGTGGACATAGTGGTGGTGGTGGTGGTGTCATTGATACAGATTGGACAATGTCTGCGTATGAATCTAGGTAAATCATAGTGTGAATATTTCGTAGCGTAAAATTGATCACGTACACTGTCCGACTTGTTAAAATGTTCTGTACAGTAAAAGTATTGCTGTATTTCAGGATCACTTTTCAAATGTTCTGGCAAAATGTTCTCCCAGTGACGTAATTTATACTTGAGACATTTCAAAAGGAATCCCTTCTTTATATCCTTCAAATCTTCCATCGTAACAGCGGCAGTAGCAGCGGCACCATCGTCATCACCAACCCAATCCTCAAACAGTGAAGGTGTGGAAGCGTAACGCGATGGAACGCTCATAGTCGATAACGACCCCATTTTGTCACTATGCTGATTTGATGATGATGATGGTTATTATTATTAATTATAATGTATAAAACAAACGTCTGAACTTCAACACTGATTAGAAGAGAATGAAACTCAGAAAACAAAACACGTCTTTTAAAATACACTCTTGGGATATCCATGACGTGGCTGGTATGAAACAAAAGTGTAGTAAACATGGTGCTCTACTACCGAACAGCATTCGATGTCTCATCAGTGGACCGTCGGGGTGGGGTAAAACAAATGTTTTACTTTCACTTCTGCTCGAACCGAATGGTTTAAAGTTTCTCAATGAATACCTGTATTCTAAATCACTCAATCAACCAAAATATGTTTTTTTGAATAAAATACTAAACTAGGTGGACGACTTGTCATTCCACACGTTTCACGATAAGAGTGAAGTCATACCACCAGACGAGGCTAAAGAAAATAGTGTGATTATATTTGATGATGTTGCTTTGCAAAATCCCTAAACAATTGGTGCGAGATAATGCGAATCTAATACTGCTGTTTAAGCAGGACGATTTAAATTTACGTCATGCATACAATGATCACGTCAACACCGATATGTCATTGGAACAATTTAAAAAAGTGTGTGAAACATGTTAGAGTAGCGATAAACGTTCATTTCTCATCATTCACAAGGAAAAAGAGGTGGACAAGGGTCGTTATCGCAAGTGCTTCAATTCGCTATAATCGTATAAATGCATACTATTTTGGTTTTATTGATTCATTTCAAAAATGACGTCTGAGAGTGGTGATCGTGTCTTTGGAGACAAGCAGTTGAAAAGGAAATTAGTAAAGTCGGTAGATTCTGTTAAAAAGAAATTAAAACTGCTCCAATCAAACCAGGCTCAGTTAACCACTTCACTCGAGGAGACATTTAAACCCATCACAAAGCCTCTGAACGTTTTAATGTCTAAAACAAAAAATGCTGCTAAACAGAGTCCTCTAACATCACTTCAATCATCAACATCAACCGTGTCAACCCCACCTTTCAAGCAAGAATCAGTGTTGAAAACATCCCCACCATCCGTGAAGAAAAAGGATAAGAAGAACAGTGTAGATAAAATTGCCGATGACCGTAGCTATACCATCGATGAGAATTATGATAATATTGTTACAGCTATTGATGATGATGATGATGACAGTAATGGTACAGAAGGTGGTTACGAGAGCAGCGTCGATGACCCTCTGAAATATGCTCACTCACAACGATCGAGGTCACGATCGTTGTGATGGTAAATTTTATGTGGGAGACAGTAAGTTGAAAACTAGCAGTGACTACAAAACGATCGAGTTGAAAGGTGTATCTTATAATCTAACACCTGGTTTAAGAGAGCTCATATTTGAAAAAACTTTGAATCATGATTTAATCACCAGCGATGACGTTACTCGATATGTGGAAATAGTAGATAAAACAAACGCCCATCGACGTAATTACTCAGCTGCCGGACAGATACAGGGTGATAAAAGTGGTAAATACACCAAGTATATAAAACCTTTCCTGAATAATAAATTACCTAAAGTTGGTGGGCGTCTCACATCTCTAAAGCCGATTGAAACGAAACAAAACTACCCAAATACGGATCTAGTTTACTGGAACGATCCTAATGAGCTTGTAGATCGATTGCGGTTACTGATCGCATCACAGAGCGCTGGAAATACAAACCATACTAATGAGATGAATGCGATCTTGGAAGAGCTAATGGAAGCTGGGATCATTATCAATTAAGTGAATAAATAGACGTCATTCGTTGTGAATGTGTCATTTTCATCATGCCAATCAACAAGTTCGGTCAGTACTTGCAAACAGGTCGCACTTTGTTTTCCCCCACTGAAAATAGTTTTACTAGCGACAGTATCGAGTGTGATAAAAAGCGATTACGTAACGTGCTGAGCGGTGTGGAGCCTGAGGATGCTGTTAATTTATCTCAATTAAGCACTGAGGTGACAAAAATTCTTATGAGAATAAAGAATAATCATAAATTTACCACCCATCTAAACCCCAGAATTTCAAAGTTGGAAGAACAATTATCACGTTTTACCACTACTGCTGCTGCTGCTACCACCACTACCACTATTCCAGCTACTACCATCGCTACCACTGTAGCCGTCGCCTCTCCACACGCTTTTGCGACACCACTACCCAATCTGTCTTTGCCACCAATCGGCGGGGAACAAAATAACGAAATTTTGAGTGCGGAGCACACGACTGAATTAAAACCGGTATTTAAGCCGGGAGTGACACCCCTACATGCGATTGGTTCTAGCGAGCCTAAATAATCTAAACCTTCGTAAATATGAGTAAAGCGGATGTCGTTGCGGAAATACATAAATATGCGAGAAAAAACTTTACTCGAAGGCGATTCATACAAAAGGGATTAGATGACACTTGACAAATTGATCTTATAGATTTGCAGAAATACTCGAAAGATAATGGTGGGTATAAATATATATTGGTGTGTATCGACACGTTTTCAAAGTACTTGTGGATGCAACCTTTAAAATCGAAGAATAAAAGTGATGTTACAAATGCTATGGAGTTTATATTACATGGTAAAAGACATCCTAAAAATCTCCAATCGGACTCTGGCAAGGAATTCTACAATAAAGATTTTCAAAAGATTTAATATAAATCATTACTCAACATTTACTACAATGAAAGCTGCAATGGCTGAACGAGTTATAAAAACAATAAAACATTGGATGTGGCAGTCATTCAGTTTAAACGGCTCGTATAATTGGATGAATCAATTACAGATGCTCGTTAAGCGATACAACTTGAAGATTCACTCCACAATCGGTATGCCGCCTGCGCACGTAAATAAAAACAACTCTAAAGAGCTTGTACATAAGGTTTATAATCATATAAAAGTTAAGCGTCCTTCTAAATTTAGCGTGAACGATTTCGTTCGCGTTAGTAAATATAAATCTATTTTTGAAAAGGGCTACACAGCTAACTGGACTGCTGAAATATTTCAAATTGCAAAGGTGAATACTACAACACCCACCACTTATCTTTTGCGAGATGCTAATAAGGAACCCATTTCAGGATGTTTTTATGAGCAAGAACTACAAAAAGTTAAGGACCCTCACATTTATCTCGTTGAAAAAGTCTTAAAGCGAAAGGGTAATAAAGTTTATGTAAAATGGTTGGGCTTGAACGAAAAGTCTTGGATTGATAAGGATAATGTTATTAATTGAATAAAATGTTTTTCTAATATAAAATATCTTTCTTTTTTTTATCCTAACATCTGATTATAAAGGTTGGTAAATAAAAATACAATGTACATAATAAACAATTTTACTGTAGGTATAAGTAACCTAAAAAACAGCATTAGGAATATTAACCGTGCATATTGTTACATAAGTACATTAAAAAAATACTATCGCTTTTGCCTTATGAGCTAGCATTTAATACAAGAGTGCGTACATGAAAAATACAGTCGCTTTCGCCTTATGAGTTAGCATTTAACACATAATTACACAGAAATATTTAAACATTCGCTAAAATTTGCTTACGAGTAATTTTACACATACATAGTTAGATATGAACATATATAATTCACGTTTGCAAAAAGAAAATAAAAAATGTCAATGCTTACAACGATTCTATTAAAATATAATCGTGTACAGCAATCATTAAAATTGATGAAAATTTGATTGTAGCACCCGTTGTGTAACGAGGCCAATCTAAAAAAGAATCAGTTGGTAACCGTTCGAGGATTTTATAAAAGTCCTTATAACAAATGTTACTACCACAATATGTTTCCTCCAGCCTAACCTTAATGACACCCCAGAATTTAAATATATCAAAAAAGTCCAGATCCCTCTGTTGTAGGGTGTGAAGTAAATTATTCACTTCATTCGCCAATAGAATGGCAGGCATCGAACAAGTCCAATATTGTAGTAGTCCACATTTGTTAAGATTCGCCAGCATGTCATCCTTAATTTGATATGCGTAGGGAGCGACATGTGAGTCGGTAGTGGTAGTTAACTCAAACAAGTTTGACATTTTATTATTTTCTGGAAAACACATAAATATTTGATGAAAAAATTAAAATTACTTAGCACAGAGCACTGAAACTACTGAAAACAAATTTCAAACGTCTTCCCCACTTGTCTTTCCACAGTTAAAATTTTATCACCACTGTTTAACGCTTGCAATTGATCGTCAGTCAGCGAGGCGAATCGTAATGGTAGGGATACATTTCGAGTCAATGCGCGCGCATTACTCGATTAAAATAGGTTTGTTCTTCGGTAGGTCCTTAATAGGCACCCACCGTTTGATTGCGGAGCCGATGTCATTCAACGCATCAATATCGGTTGAAGGGCCTGACATATTTAAAAAACTGATGATAACTCACTTATTATTTCAATAATTTCACACAACTGGATCGTACTAGCGACGAATATATATTGTGATTTCCAGAGATTTACAAGCGGTTTATATATGTTCACATCTTACAGTAGGGGGGATTACGTAAATGGTTTAGAGAATTGAGAGTGGGGAGTCGCTTAAGTTTTTTTAACATAAATCGGTGAAAAAACATTTGCATTTTCACCGATTTGTGTTAATTACCTTTTAGCCCCTCTCATTCTTCTCAACCATTTACCCATATGAGCCTTCATTCTAAAAATCCACTCATCAACATCTCCGCGATCCACATTATCTGCCAAAGGACAATCACAATGACACGATGTCTTAGTTGGCTCACAAATACGCAATTCAAGTGGGCCTTGGTAGTTAAAAATATTCCCATTTAGGCTGATATTGACCGCCGCCAATTGTGCATTGATTGACAGGTTCTGTAGATGGTGAGATGTAGGTGAGGGATTATTTAGGGTATTTGGTGATGCCGACCGGAAAGCTTCTGTAAACGCATCCCCCAGTTCACGCTGCACAGAGTTCGGCGTGTGTGGGGGTGGCGTTGGAATATCACTTACCGGCGACGAAGGTGGTGACATTATTGAATGTTGTGGTGGTGGTGGCGGCATCATTGAGGGTGTCAGCATCATTGCGGGCGGCAGCATTGGATAGGAGGTGGCGGCATCATCATTGGAGGTGGCGGTGGCACCATCATCATCATTAGGGTAGCTTGACGCGCCGCTAGACTCTGTTTAAGGGTTAAGAGCCTGCGCAGCCTTGGCGATAAAATTACTGCAGGCGATGGGTAGATTTGAGCATGTTACACGGGCCCCAAGTATGTTGGCTGCACTCGTCTGGCTGGGGGTGAACCATGATGGTTTGTAGGGTAAAAATAGCGTACCCGATTCACCCCACGCGTCATCACGCGATTCATCCCGCCCTGTCCATGTCCAACCCCGCGGTGAAACGCTTGTGGTGGTAGTGGTGGGGGGGGGGGACGAGGACACCATCCCATGTCCCCGTCCGCCACTGAATTCACCGCGCGGTTGAAGCCGCACGTACTCAGAACCGGGTAGACGTATCACCCCAGGATGATAATGATGATGATGATGTTGACAGTCGCTGCTTGCAGATGTGCTTGCCTCGGCTTCATTTTTATTTTCTTGCTGGCGACACTGCTCACCCCCTTCAACTGCTGCCGCGTGATCCTCGACCCCTTCGACTACTGAGATGTTTTGCTTATCCATTTTTTTTGTTGTAGAACTTGCACCGAACAGTCGAGGGAGCGATAGAATGGGAAGTGATTTGAGATTGGTGTGCACTGGCGTTTATAAATACCCCCCATCAACCCAAGTACTGCGCGCTACATTTACATGTGAATTAATATCATGTCGATGTATATCGATTGAGATCTTAATTACATAGTTTAATTCCCGCCTTTCATAGACTTTTTCGACATTAAATGGTTGGGCAGATCGTTCTCACACAAGGTTATGATACCCTTTGTGATTTTATCTATTTCCTGCACCGCCCAAATAATAACACCCTCTAGTGTAGCTTTATATGACTTACAGTCCTCCGATAAACGCACGCTTTCACCTTCGCTCCCACGCTCTGAATGTTTAGGATTCACTTCGGTCATTGTTGTCTTCATGGATGTCGCCTCCGGGTGTACACTTTTTCACTTTCGATTGCTGGTGCTTTATCCACCCTAATTGAAAATTCAACACCCACATCATCCCTCACAACCTGGGTGTAGCTATTTTTGGACCATGTCTGTTTCACGGTTACCTCCCGACGCCCGCTAGACTGGATTTTTTCTTTAGATATTCCCACCCGCATCACGTTCAAATCCGCCTCGTCTGTACATAGGGAGATTCTTGTTAGTTCTGACTGCTTCACCCAAACTGAAGTAGTGGACTCCACCGCCCCCTTAGGTGCCATTTCCAACTTAATAAACCAATCACCCCTCAGAACACTATCACTGGTGTCGATTATCTGCGCTTTTGTTATGAAATACTCGTTTGGAACTTTGCAGACCGGAAGGAAGTAGTCCCTCATAGAAGGTGTCAACGTTACATTTTTTTTTCAGTGGTAATAGGTGACTCTATTACCATGAAAACCGAAAGTGGTAGAAGATTACTAATAAACATGACTGTTTACGTTCACTCTCAACTCGATTTTGAATAGAATAATAATTGTCAACCCAACATCTCACCCTTTTTATATTACGAAAAACTTGGCTGAATGTACTTGCATAGAATGCCAATTACCGTTGGCTGTTATACTCCTGATGCATGCCAATAGGATATAAATACTGATGCTAGCGGTCTCAATTAAAGGGATGTTATATTGTCGTATGTTGATAAGGTCTATTTCTAATGTTTCTACAGCGCAAGCGCTGTATTGTCACTAAAGAGTATGGTACCTTTTTAACTATGAAAACACTATGAGTACATACGCTGTTGCAAGCTACTATAAAATTGCGTCAGTCAGTGATTGTTAAACGACTATATTAAAAAACATTTTATACTAAGAAAATCGCAAACAATTATATATTCATTAAATACAACTTTGTTGCCAATTACTATCGCACAAGTTGTTTTAATTATACTCTAGGACAATTAAGCAGGGCACTTTATATGAGAATTAAATATTTGAAACGAGACGTTTTTACTTCCTCGTTAGTATAGTTCACAGGTAATTTGAATAAAAAAATTAATCAGGCGCCGTCATATAATTTAACTGCTAGTAATTGCCTCGGATAAATTGATCCTAATAAAATTAATATGGTAATGCGATCCGTGGAATAATGTGTTTTGAAAATAGTTATAAAGATAATTGCTTTTATAAATCTACTCGATACAAAGGAATTAATTGGATAATTTGATTAAAATAGCAACAAAAAACATGATGTACGTACATCGAGTTAAAAATTAGGTGAGATAAACATCTAAATTGAATGCTCTATCACGAAGTAATTAATTGTCTAGTTACATCACCACGGTTCGTGGAATTGAGTTAGATTGTAGGTATATGCCATTGTTCCTGAAAAGACCCACTTCAGCTAGAAAATGTGTCATAGCTGATATGTCTGAAAATATAATCTCTAATAATGCTAGTTTGGTTCTGAACATACCTATAAATATAAGGAAAGTAATTTATAGAATATACCATGTGGAGAAAGGTTGGAAAAAAGGTGGAGAAAGTGTTTTTGTACAGACGTTATTATCCTACTAAAGCGCGATATGAGAACACTCCTGGGAGTACCCTTCCTCCAGGATGCAGGCATCATGAACATGCCCCAAATACGCGTAGTATTTAACAAGAGAACAAAATGTAAACTGGAATACTAAACTTGGTATCTGCACCGATGGAGCTCCCGGAATCAATGAGATCACTCATGTCATAATCACTCATTGTGCCTCAACATGCTGCATCGACATGCTTTGGCTTCGCGAACTATGCCTACGTTTTTAAAGGAAGTTATGTCTACATATGTCCAAATAATTAACTTTATCAGAGCAAGATACAAGTTTTTGTACAAGGGCTAGCGTACTTGGCTGATATATTTACTCATTTGAACGAGATTAACCTGTTTCTTCAGAGTCCTGCAGTGACCATCGTGGATGCGTCTGAACGGTTGAAAGGTTTCCTAAGTAAGGTGCCACTTTAGAAAAGAAGGGTGGAGTCAGGTAACTTCGCGTATTTTTTTACGATATCAGGGTCCGGAAATATCACAGGAAAGAGATCCACGGCTTTTCCACCGCTCCTTTGTGTGCTATGACTTAGTACTTGATACAAACACCAAATGATTTCAGCCTTCGTAACTTCGTCCTTAATCAGCATTGTCATTATAACACGTTTTTCTTTAGTATTAGTGTGATGTGATGGCGTGACCTGTCCTGCTGATTCGACTATTATGTCTGGGGAAATAGTTTTAATGTAATGGGTTCTTTGGAAAGAGGTTCCTTTTTATCTTCCGAGTAAAATGACTTAAGGCTTATGCTTTTATTTTGATTAGATAATGAGATATTGTGTTTTTCCCTTTCATATGGCTTGTGAGAGCCTGCTCGC
Organism: Pammene aurita; assembly: GCA_947086415.1. NCBI lineage: Eukaryota > Metazoa > Arthropoda > Insecta > Lepidoptera > Tortricidae > Pammene > Pammene aurita. The sequence continues at coordinate 34,238,600 of OX352295.1, forward strand.
CCATGTTACCAAGTGTAATTTTTTTACACGTTTTACAGTAGGCGGAAAAAGGGTAATTTTTTAAAGGTTCAAGCCATGGTTTAAATTTATCCTTCAATTGCCATTGACAATTAAAAGACGTTTTCTTCCTACTCGACATCGTAGATTGACCATCTGAAAGTAAAAAGAAAACAATTTTGACGACTCTTATAAGCTGTAATTACTTAAAACATGTTCCACTCAGCTATAGATCTCTATGAAATGATAAACAATTTAAAACTTATGAGTTGGCACATAAGTATGAATTTTTAAGAACCAGCCATACTCTACGCAGTGACTTTATAGGTCATACTGAACAACTTTTAAGCTTGACTTTCGAGGCTAGCGGCCGATGCGGCAGCCGCGCGAAGTTGATGTTCGTGACAGTCGCGCGCGACTGACGCGCGCGGCCGATGCGAAGCTTTGACTTTCATGGGTCGCGACCGATGCGTCAGTCGCGCGCGGCCGTTAGTATGGTGTTAGTGTCCGTCAAGTGCGGTTGTGTGAGATCTGCAATGGCTTCTAAAAAAGATATTTTGCTTACGATGGTAGAAGAAGAAGAGGAAGACGATTTGCTATTGTTACATTATTTCAAGCAAAGAAGTCCAATTGATCAAATTTTCAAGAACAGAAATGATGAAGGATTTTATCGCATTTTGATAGAAAGACACTTACAATCTGATGAAATTAAATTCCGGAAGTTTTGTCGATTGAATAAAAGGCAATTTAATTTTGTTTTATCTTTAATATACGACGAATTCAAACCAAAAACATCTAAAAAAACAATCTGTCCCGAAGAAAAGTTATTCTTGACACTACGGTAAGTAAAGATCTTGAACCTGTATAAGGGATAAATCGGCTGCTTCATCTTCATATTGGGACGCGGGTCTTATTGGCGAGAACACGTTGCCAAAAGTTCTTTCTGCGGCCTGATGACTGTCGTTGGAGAAAGTAGTAGATGTAGGTGAAGCTGCACGATAGTACACGGGTTCAGCACTTGCTGAACGCGTGGCAGATGCAACCGACGTCATCGGAGTCTGTGAATGCTCGAACTGAGACGTGGAGCTTATTGGCGAGTACACGTTGCCGACAAAAGTCCTTTCTGCGGTCTGATTGCTGTTGTTGGAAATAGTCGTAGGTGTTGGTGGAGCTGCTCGATAGTACATGGCTTCTGTACTTGCTGAACGTGTGTCCGATGCAGACGACGTTATTGGAGTTGGCGATCGCTCGAAACGAGTAGCCTTTACTGCCCTCATCTTATATTTAGTAAGAGTTTCAAAAATTTCCTGCATCGCCGCTATTTGTAAATATGAGGGCAATTTTTTGAGGACACTGTTGACATTTTTTTTTATTTTTTTTATTGGTATTCAGGATAACAACAGCCGTAAATATAACTAGGACATAAATTGCTTACATAAAATAAGGCCAATAACAGTCATCCATTCGATTACATTATGTAACGATTAAACATAACAAATATAAGAAAACAATGAGAATGTACAATACACACAAATGCTCGATACGCAAAGAACTAAATATGTAAAGTGTTTAAGTATCTTTTTTAATTTACTACATAAACATGTTCAAATAAATAACTTAAAGACTGTATCGTTTGTTATAAATACAAGAAAAAAATGCGACAACTTTTTTAAAATTATTTATTGACATACTAAAATCAATCAACTATGTACAAAATAATATGGACAACTCGAATAGTACCATAAAAAGCCCAAATTATTCATTTCTGGCCAGTTTTCTAATTTTTTGCCTCATGGTGCCCATTAATGACCGGACAGCGACTTTGTCAAAAGTTCGAGCCACCTTATTCCAATCTGACCGAAACTGTTGCTCCGTATCGGCACTACGGGCTGTTTTACGTGGTTTAGCTTTCATTATAGCCCAGTAGTGTTCAATCGGGCGAAGCTCTGGACAATTCGGTGGATTTAACTCTTTGGCCACAAAATTTACATTATTGTCTTTATACCATTTTACTACCTTAGCCGCGTAATGGCAAGACGCTAAGTCAGGCCAAAATACAGTTTCGGAGTTGTGCTTTTTGATCATCGGCAATACTCGTTTCTGAAGGCACTCTTTCATATAAATATCGGCATTCATCGAAGAGGTAGTGAAAAAAGTAGTTGACTTCATTCCGCATTCACAAATGGCCTGCCACACCATGATTTTCTTACCGAACTTCTCAACGCAAATGGATTTTTCAGCCTCTGTGATTTCTGTTCCCTCACGAATGGTGTAATACTGGGGGCCTGGCAAAGACTTGTAGTCCAGTTTTACATACGTTTCGTCGTCCATTATTACACAGCTGTGTTTTTTCGATAAAATCGAGTCATATAATTTTCGGACTCGTGTCTTAACAGATGCTTTTTGTTTTTGACTTCTTTTCGGCTGTTTCTGTTTTTTTAATGTCTTTAAATTATTCCTTTTCTTTGCACGTTGTACCATCCCGATACTCGTACCAACTTTTTTCGCGACATCTCGGACAGATAGCTCTCTATTAGATGCGAATAATTTTACTATCTTTTGGTCCAGTTTTGGATTGGACGGACCTGGTTTTTGGCCTGGCCGTTGTTGGTCCTCGAAGGTATAATCCTCCCCGTACTTACGTATAGCAGTTTGGACGGCTCCAACACTAACACCTTCCATTTGTGCGAGTTTTCGGTACGTAATACCTTTAATCGAACACCATTTGTCCACATTAGATTTTCGCTTTTCGGGTGTAAGACCCCTCATTTTTTTATTGGAACAAGTTGAGCAAAAAAATAATAAAGATATCGGTTCTATGACAAATGTCAATCAATTGTCTTGTATCAGAATATTTTTAAATGAATAGACAACTTATTCCTGCCAGAGCTAACTTGTATTTATAACAAACGATACAGTCTTTATTGTCCGAACTTGGGGGAGTCGGCGAGTGGCGAGTTGGCGATGAAATGAAAAATCTATTTGTTGAGAACTCAGTTGTATTTAAACTGTTCGTAGGTACACTGAACACGTACATTGAATTATAATTAACACAGCGTGTGCTAACTAGCATGGCGTCGCTACCAGAATGCTGAGGGGCGATGTGGCTGTGTTGCTAGCATCGAAATATGAAATTATTTGAGCTTTACACGCCACACCACCCCCCCACGGAGAAGGATACATAAAAAACAAAACAAGTTTACTTACTAAACTATTACACAGAATACAATTAAAAGTAACAATAATCGTCACTGTCATTAAATCTAACATGTCGACCTGAGCGTGTGGTGTATGGTCGATTAGACTTGGTTGTGGTATCTCCAGGTTTAGTTATAGGAGGCGCGGTTCCAACTGGCCGCGCTGGAGGAGCGTCCCCGGGCTGTAAGACGACTGGAACAGGGGCACATGAACTAGGAGTATCATCTGGATCCACAAAAGCTGGTTTGACGCGATCGACGCTTACTACGACCTCCTTACTCTTAATGTCCAAGGTCAGGGTTTTCCCGTCCGTAGAACGTTTCAGTACGGAGAAAGGACCTGTATAAGGAGGTTGTAATGGGCGTCGCACGGTGTCATCACGTAGAAAAACGTGTGATGTCGAAGACAAATTTTTCGAAACAAAGATAGGACGAGTCGAATGGCGAGATGCTGGAGTGGGGCGGAGAGAAGACATTTTACGTCGCAGCTGGACGACGAAATCAGCAGGATCATCGAGTTTGTCTTCGCCCGGCTCAGAGACCAACATCTCTCCAGGTAATCGAAGAGATTCGCCATATACCATTTCGGCAGCTGTGGCCTTCAAGTCCTCCTTGTAGGCGGTGCGCATGCCGAGTAGGACGAGAGGAAGAGCACGCGTCCAGAAGCCAGAGTGGCACATAAGTGCGGCCTTTAGCTGGCGATGTACGCACTCGATCATTCCGCTCGCACAAGGATGGTATGCTGTAGTCCGGATACGCTTAGTGGCACAAGTGTGCATCAAACGACGGAAGAGATCGGACTCGAACTGGGTGCCCTGATCAGTGGTTATTGTAGAAGGGACGCCGAAGCGAGAGATCCATCCTTGTACGAAGGTATCGGCCACCTCCTCGGCAGTAATGGAGCGCATCGGCCACACCTCTGGCCACCTGGAGACCCTGTCAATAGCTGTAAGACAATAGCGAAAGTCGTCACACACTGGAAGCAGGCCAATGATGTCGATATGGACATGCATGAAGCGTCCAGATGGTTGCTCGAACGTACCTAGAGGGGCCGAGATATGCCTTGAGACTTTGCTTCGTTGGCACGCAAGGCAAGACTGAGCCCACCTTCGACAGTCTTTCCTAATGGAAGGCCAGACATAGCGACTTACTAGAAGTCGGGTAGTGGCTCTGACGCCGGGGTGACTCAAGTTGTGTAGCTTGTCAAAGACCACGCGACGAAACGAAGGGGTCAGATAAGGACGCGGCTTTCCAGTGGACACGTCACACAGGATGGTGACGTCTGTGCCAGGAACAGCAACGCGTGAGAGCTGAAGACTGGAATTACCTTGACGTAGGTCAGCAAGCTCTTGGTCCTCTTCTTGTGACTTAGCTAGGGCCTCGTAATCTTCTTCTAGCGAGACGGCCTCGATCCGCGACATCGCATCGGCTACGACGTTGTCCTCACCCTTTATGTAGCGGATGTCCGTCGTAAATTGACCGATGAAAGACAACTGGTTCAGCTGCGATGGCGGCAGTTTTTCGCGACGCTGTACGAAAGCGTACAACAGCGGTTTGTGGTCAGTATAAATCGTAACATGCTGGACCTCGAGAATGTGGCGGAAGTGCTGTACGCTTTCGTACACCGCCAGGAGCTCCCTGTAATATGCTGGCCACTCAGATTGCTGGGGGGTCAACTTTTTGCTGAAAAAAGCAATAGGGCACCATTGGTTGTTCACGAACTGCTGAAGGCAGGATCCGACATGGACGCTGGAGGCATCCGTGAAAAGTCCAAGGGGTGCGTCGTTGACCGGGTGCTGTAAGAGGGTCGCGTTAGACAGGCTTAGCTTACATGACTCGAAGTGCGCCAGAAGCTCGGGTGTCCATGGAAATGGCTTGGCACCCTTACCATTAATGGCGACTACCGCATCGACGAGAGGTGCTTGAAACTGCGCTGCTTGAGGTATAAACCGACGATAGTAATTCAACATACCGAGGAAACGGCGCACACCTTGAACGTCTTTCGGAGGGGGAAAATCAATTAGAGCCTGAATGCGGTCCTGAGGAGGGCGATTGCCTTCAGCACTCACATGGTAGCCCAGAAATACTACTTCCTTAGCGCCTAAGGTGCACTTGGAAGGATTGAGAACTAACCCATAGTCCTGTAAGCGCTGGAACAAGATCCTAAGGTGTTCCTTGTGGAGAATCTCGTTCTCTGAGTAGACGAGTATGTCATCGACATACGGAAAGACAAAATCGAGACCCCGTGTGACCTCATCGATAAACCTTTGGAAGGTTTGACCTGCGTTTCGTAAACCAAATGTCATGAAAGGAAACTCGAAGAGGCCAAACGGGGAGACGAATGCTGTCTTAGGGATGTCCTCTTCCGCTACTGGGATCTGATGATACGCCTTCACCAGATCCAGCGTGCTAAAAATGGTAGCGCTAGCAAGATTGTTAGCATAATCGTTTATATGGCGCACTGGATAGCGGTCAGGAATGGTCCTGGCGTTCAGGGCGCGGTAATCCCCGCATGGACGCCACGACTGGTCCTTCTTTGGGGGCATGTGCAAGGGAGAGGACCACGCACTTTCAGATGGACGTGCCACTCCGATACGTACCATGTCCTCTAATTCGGCTTTGGCAGCAGATAGCTTCTGGGGTGCCAGGCGTCTGGAACGGCAGGAGATGGGTGGGCCATCAGTGGTCCTGATATGGTGCACGGTGTTGTGTTTTACAGACCGCTGAAATCCGGGAGGCTTGGTGATGTCTGGGAACTCAGCAAGCACTTGTGCAAATGGAGAGTCCCGGAGGCTGATAGACCTGATGCTGGGCTGCGCGACGACAGCGGCGGTTGCAATAGCCGTCAGTCCTGTCTTACCATCAACAAGCCGTTTGCTATGACAGTCAGGCAGAAGGTGATAATGGGCCAAGAAATCTGAACCAATGATGGCTGAATGTACATCTGCCAAAACAAACTGCCAGGTGAAGTCGCGCCGCAATCCAAAATCAAGTCTAAGGTTGACAGTGCCATAAGTAAAAATTGTGCTGCCATTAGCCGCTCTGAGGTCCCACTCAGTGGGTTTCCTCCGCTCCTTGAGCCACGGGTATGGATAGCAGCATAAATCTGACCCTGTGTCAATAAGAAATTGATGCTTGCTTACCTTGTCAGTCACGAAAAGACGGCGGCTGTTCGGTTCCATTGAGCGGCAGTCAGACCCCGCCTCTACTGACTGCTGTTTGGGTTTTCCGAAGTCCAGCTGCATGGCGGAATGCACTTGGCCGCCCTCGTGTTAAACTTCTTGTGATACCAGCACGTCCGAGGCCCGCCACTGGCCGGAGTACTGTTCCGGGTCGAGCCGCGCGACGTAGACCTATTGCGGGACCTGCCTCTGCCTCGTTGCCCTCCCCCGGATTGAGCTGCAACCTGCTGAGAGAGTAAGTCGAGGCGTTCCATCAGGTTGTCAAGTACGGGCTGCCCTGTGCTGGAAACCTGGAAAACTTGAGGTCCAGGTGTGACCTCAATGATCTTATCCGCTAGCTCAGCCAGTTTTTCTAAGTTAATATCTGATTGAGCTGTCAAAATAGCTTGCACTTGGCTTGGCAGCCGGCGCATCCACAACTGCCTCAAAATACTGTCGTCCATGGATGTGCCGGCAAGTGACTGAAGGTGTCGGAGAAATGCAGATGGCTTTCGGGAACCTAGCTCCTCGCTACTAAGTAGCCGCTCTACCCGCTGCTGTTCAGAGACAGAGAGCCGCCGGATCAATTCCTCCTTAAGCATTGTATATTTGTTTTCATCGGGGGGGTTCATAATAATGTCCTCTATCTCCCCAATAAGCCTTTGATCAATGACACTAATTACGTGACTAAATTTAGTTCCGTTTAGTTTCCGTTTTAATACCAGCGAGGTGGAATTGTGCCTCCGCCTGGGCAAACCACACCGCTGGCCGGTCAGCCCAGAACGGAGGCAATTTAACTGTGACCCCACAAACAGCTTTTGAAGGTGGAGGGCTCTCTACCTGTAGGGGCGCGACCTGGGCCTGCGCCTGTGCCTGTAGAGCCGCATTTTGCACCCTCAGTGCTTCCAGCTGGGTCCGCAACTCCTCAAGAGACATATTAACTGTATAGGATTGATAACACAACCAAATTATGTACAAACACACACACACCAAAGTAAATGGTTAAATACACAAGTAACAATAACGGGTAAGTAAATATTAGATAGGTTGTTGGAATATTAATAACAAAATTTTGTTAATCTGTGTAACAGACAATATTAGTTTTAGCAATATGGCTTGAATGTACCCTAGCACCCAGATATAACACACCAAGACAAAACTAGAAATGTTAATAATAAACTAAGATACATAAATTTTCACAAGAATGTTCACACACAATAGCAAAATGAAGGTTAAATTGAGTAATTGGGGTACGACACACGATAACAATATGAGGGTTAAATTGAGCAATTGGAGTACGACACACGATAGCAATAATATAGTTCAAAAGTTAGTTTGTTAATTAGCTCTGCACACACCAAACAGTTAATTTTTTCAAAAACGAAAACACGACGTATGTATTTCAGCTATATATAGTTTGTTATTATGCTTTGCGTCAAGTAGCACACACAGTTTAGTTCTTTTTAAATTTGGGCACGGAAATAACTGGAAAAGTTCGTCAAAATATACAAAGTTGAGGTTACTTGTGTGAGTGACGTGACACTGACAGTTGAAGGATGACGTTGACGTAACCACAGACCGCTGTTGTACGATCCACACCACCGGATCGATGTGACTGACAGCGATCGATATGTTGCGTTGACTTGCGAGATCGTCGCTTGTGAGGGCGCCTTAATAAAACCGGTTCCGACTGGTAACCAAGGTGTGGTTTTCGTCCGTAAAATTGTCGATGTCGATGCACTTTTTCACAAAAATCACTGCACTTTTACAATGGTTTTGATACCGAAGGTGCTCCAAAGATTGTCGTATGGTGCTTCACCGCAGAAAACGCCGTTCCGCCCGATCACACATCCACGCCGCATCCGCGCGTGATCACGTCGGGGTCACCAATGTCCGAACTTGGGGGCGTCGGCGAGTGGCGAGTTGGCGATGAAATGAAAAATCTATTTTTTGAGAACTCAGTTGTATTTAAACTGTTCGTAGGTACACTGAACACGTACATTGAATTATAATTAACACAGCGTGTGCTAACTAGCATGGCGTCGCTACCAGAATGCTGAGGGGCGATGTGGCTGTGTTGCTAGCATCGAAATATGAGATTATTTGAGCTTTACAATAACACGCCACATTATTAATCTCAAAAGAATTGAACTAGATTTCTGGGAAAAATGGAATATGCCAAACTGCATATCAAGCATTGATGGCAAACACGTTCGTATTAAAAACCCACAATACAGTGGTTCACTTTATTACAATTATAAAGATTATTATTCAATCGTTCTACTAGCTATGGTAGACGCCAATTACAAATTCGTGGCAGTTGACGTCGGATTGTATGGCAAAGAAGGAGACAGTAATATATTCAAAAAATCAGCGATGGTAAAGAATATTGCTAATAATACTTTCAACATTCCGGCTTCAAAGTGTTTACCAGGTACTCAAGAAGTATTGCCTCATTTTTTGATAGGCGACGAAGCTTTTCCACTCAACACCTACCGAGAAGGATTGCCTAGCATGATCGTGAAATAGATATTTTTAACTACAGATTGGGCCGCGCCCGTCGTGTTGTTGAAAATGCTTTTGGGCTGCTAAGTCAGGTATTTCGAGTATTTTATACCCTGATTGCAGTGGCACCAGAAACTTGTACGGACTTGATACTGACAGCATGCTGCCTGCACAATATTTTGCGAGACGGATATCTTGAATGCAATCCGGGGCCATATTACATTCGTGATGAAAGTGAAATTCCAACAGAGAATATGATCAATGTAGCAGCCGCAAGAGGATATTCTTGGGACGGTATACACGTCCGCAACATTTTTTTTGCTCAGCAGAAGGGCAAGTGTCTTGGCAGTAAAGAAATTAGATACACTGTTTAATTAAAGCAAAATTGCATCTACACTTTCTTAAAATTACAACGTAATGAATAAATTACTTACCATTTTTATTTAATTCCTTCCCTATTACTTCCCACACTTTGTCCCTCTTAAATGAATTTTTATAATCCTTTGAGGAACGGTCATATAAAAAAGTGTGCTGCGCTACTAAATTAATAAGAATTTCTTCTTCTTGCCCCGAAAATGGTACAATGGTCGTCATTTTTTACCGCGCGTCACGCGTCACTAGAAGACAAATCGAACACCACCGCGCGCGGCTCGCGGTTGTGGCTACAGACGCGAGCCGCTGACCTCGAAAGTGGCGCCATTAGTTTCATAGTTATTATTACTGCCGCGCGGCAGATACGACTGCCGCGTGCGACAGCCGCGCGCGGCTGCCGCATCGGTCGCTAGCCTCGAAAGTCAAGCTTTATCATGGGACCAATGCCGAAGTCGCGAAAGAAAATTTGCCTGTTTCATACATTCCGGCTGATGTGATGCCACTGATTTGTATGGGACAACCAATTTTTTTTTCGCTATTTCGTTATTGGTTTTATATTAAAAGTTGTTAAGTATGACCTAGAAAGTGACTGCGCAGAGTAAGGCTAGTCCTTAAAATTTCACCTGTATATAAAACGATATAATAATTGAACACATTTTCCGCTCAAGAACGTACGACACATACAGCTATGCGAAGTATTGAGCAATACGAGTCCACCTATAGCGCTTTCGGCCGAGATATTACAGTGCTTTTCACGACTACTGTGAGGAAATAAAAAAAACATTTGTCATAATAATATAAATGCTTTAATAGAATATCCAATTCAGTATTCCATTCCCGCCTTTTTACTTTTTTTTTCACTTTCAAGAAGTGTTTTTATGTTGAAAATAGATGTCATATACTTAAGAAAAAGTGACCAAACCCTCCGGTGTCCGAGGCCAGATTTGAACTGGCGTCTTCAGCTTTCGCGGCTGACGTCCTGACCACTAGACCACCCGGTCACACCGGTGTTTTTATGTTGTTTGCTTCAAAGCGACTCATTATTTAGAGGCGTTTTTGATAGAAAACCACAAACGGCAAAAAAGTAAAAACTCCTTAAGGGTGAATAAATGGTTTCGACGTTTCTTTTTTTTAGAACAGGCAGTTGGCCCGATAAACAACCTTATTTTATTTTTGAAACATTAAGTTGTGCCAAAAAAGACCTTTTAATGTTTTTAATGAATGCAATGACATAACTGGACAATTTACTTTCCAACTAATGACATTTCATCGCTACAATAACATTGCTGTAGTGGTGGTTCTGGTGCTACAGCAAATGCTTACTTTCCAGCTTGGATTTTGACCATCTTTTGTCACATTTGCGAACAGTAGCGTGAAAAACACATAACACACATAAGATAAATGTTTTTTAATAATTCCCTGACATTTCCATGACTAGCGAAATTCCCTGACTTTTCCCGGTTTTCCAGAAAGTGGCCACTCTGAATATAATCCAAGCCATCACTGAAATTCAGCCTGATCTGTGCCGCAGTTATCCAAAATTTGACTATTAGGATATGGGCTACCAGAAGAAGCCGAGGCGGACATTTGAACGATGTCATATATCACAAAAAATGGCACGTATGGACCTTTCAAATGCACATGGCTCGTTGTGGTTAACATTAAAAGCTATGTTGTGGGGTCGCTTTTTCGCACATCGCCCTTCTTTTGAAGGACGTCCAGCTTGTATCCTTCCTCCTGATAAACCCCTGTCTTTTCGTCGCGAAACTGAAGTAGGCTGAACTTTGACCCATCAAAAACATAAATGTGAAAGGCTGCCAAGTTCGATACTATGGGAACGCTTCGCCTATAAAAGAAGTGAGATCTGAATAAGTACCAAGTTCCATAAAAATACCTCATATCATAAATTTGCCGCTGGTAAAGAACAGAACGGGGGATTTGTCGGACATAGGTAATTACAGGCCCATCTCTCTGGCAACTGTTCTTGCCAAAGTACTTGATAGTCTTATTAATGAGCATCTTTGTAGATACGTGAAGCTACATGATGCACAATTCGGCTTCCGTCAGGGATTGTCTACAGAGACTGCAATATTGTGTGTTAAGAAGGCTATCAGGTACTATAAAGACAGGAATACGCCCATATATGCGTGTTTTCTGGACCTGTCGAAAGCATTTGACCTGGACAACCAGGTCGTACACAAGTACGACGTACTGTGGGACAAGTTAGCGAAAACGGGTATACCGAGTGAGTGCGTCGAACTGTTAAAGTACTGGTACGGCAGCCAGGTCAATTGCGTGAGATGGGCGGGTGAAGACTCAGACGAGTATAGTCTCAAATGTGGGGTTCGTCAGGGTGGACTAACATCTCCCATTCTGTTCAACCTCTACGTTAATGGGTTGATCGAAGAGCTCAGCAACACACATGTCGGATGTCATATAGAAAAAACGTGTTTCAACAACATCAGCTATGCAGACGACATGGTGTTGCTGGGTCCGTCGAGCGACTCGTTACGAAAACTCATCACTATATGCGAGGGGTATGCTGAGGAGCATGGTCTTAGGTATAACACTAGCAAGAGTGAGTTCGTCCTCTTTAAAGCCAAGAAATACAACCCAACAACAATGCCTGAGATCATGCTTTGCGGTGTGCCCCTGAAGAGAGTGGAGAGGTTCAAATACCTGGGGCATATCCTTACAGAAGATCTGAAGGATGACCTAGATCTAGAGAGGGAGAGAAGGTCGATGGCGGTGCGTGGTAATATGATTGCCCGCAGATTTGCAAGGTGTAACGAACAAGTCAAAATGACGCTTTTTAAAGCATACTGTCAGACGTTCTACACTGTGCAATCTGTGGGTAAATTTTACACAAAGGGCATACAACGCACTGAGAGTCCAGTATAACAATGTCTTGAGGATGCTGTTGCGACTGCCGAAGCACTGTAGTGCGTGTAGCATGTTTGCGGAAGCGCGAAGTGATGACTTTTTCGCAATCAGACGCAAGCGTGTTGGATCACTACTTAGGCGAGTGCGTTGCAGTGGCAATAGCCTCCTCAGGACATTGTCGGAAAGCCTAGACTGCCCTACAATTAAATACTGGGTCGAAGTCGCCATTGGAAGGGCCAAATAGGAAGTTTTTTTGTTTTTATTTGGTTTTTATTTTTATTTTATGTGTCTGCTCAAACTAACATAGTTATTAAGTCTAGAGTATAAGTACTAACATAATATGGATCTTTGATCTGAAATAAATATTTTTATTTTATTTTTTATTTTATATAAATAGTTATAGGAATGCACACTTGATTTCCAGCAGTTTTTAAGGTACATTTTGAATAAGTATCACGTTACATAGAAATACCTAAAATTATAATAGTCAGAGAAACGCACACCGGTTTTTTTAGCAGTTTCCTGATAACATTTATTATTTTCAGTACTTTTTAATGATGTTACTTGGCAAGTTTTCACACAACACACACCTTTTCAATGCAATGAATCGACACCTTTGGACTGCAATGTGTCAAGTAGGTATATAATTTTCTATTAAAACTTGCCAAGTTACATCATTAAAAAGTACTGAAAATAATAAATGTTATCAGGAAACTGCTAAAAAAACTGGTGTGCGTTTCTCTGACTATTATAATTTTAGGTATTTCTATGTAACGTGATACTTATTCAAAATGTACCTTAAAAACTGCTGGAAATCAAGTGTGCATTCCTATAACTATTTATGATTTGAGGTATTTTTATGGAACTTGGTACTTATACAGATCTCACTTCTTTTATAGGCGAAGCATTCCCATAGTATCGAACTTGGCAGCCTTTCACATTTATGTTTTTGATGGGATTTCATTTATTTTTGTTAGGTGTAGGTTCTTTATTATTTTTTTATCACTTTTGCTTTAGAAAATGTCTCATTCCACTTAGGTATGCACTTTATACTATACCCTTTATACTAAGCGTCTAATTCTATTTTACTATTTATTTATAGGTGATTTTTACAAATAAACTGGCTCCCTACACCTATAAAATGTACCTACTTACATATAATTACATACATCAATAACGTACTTTGTTCTGTTTGTAAGTACGCTACCTACATAGATAATTAATAACTTGGTAATACCTACCTACCAGTAGGTATTATAATTGGTGGCCTATTATGTAGCCCTAGAAGTGCACCATCCCATCTCATCCCGTGGCGTATCGGAGGGTGAGATGGGCAGCAGTATATATAATTCCATCTTTGAGTATATATGATTTCTATGTTCTTGAATCTGCGATTTTATTAGTTGTAAAATTAGAAATTATTTAGACTATGCGAGAAAAAATAGTCTTTTCATTTTTGTTTGACTGATTTAGCGCACCTAGTGTACCTAGTGACCTGCTTTGCACTTCGTAAATCGTGGGTTCGGTTCCCGCAACAGACACACACAGAGTGGTGAACAATTTTATTGTTCTTGGCTTTAAGACAAACATGTATTGTCTTAAATTGGTATGTAAATTTAAATAAGTCTTATCTCATTTCCACTCCATACCTACTTATAGTAGAACAAAATTACACATTCGTTGTTTTCGAAACTGACTCACACTTGGCCGATTTCAGATTTTTACTTTATTTCGACCTAAAGGCAAACCTTCGAGCCAAATTTCAGGTCGGTACGACCATTGGAAGATAGACCCATTTAGTTCATTATGACTTCATAGTAGAACAAAGTTACACCTTCGCTATTTTTAAAACTGACTCACAATTGGCCGTTTTCAGATTTTTCCCTTTACTTTGACCTTAAGACCTATCTCCATGCCAAATTTCAAGTCAGTACGACCATTGGAAGTGGTCTAGGTTTTTGATGAGTCAGTGAGTCAGTGAGTGTATAGTAAAAATAGCGATTTTCTGACGTCAATATCTCAAGAACTGCTTGCTATAGGTAGAATAATGAAATTTTGTATTCTAGACAATTAAGGGGATGTCAACAGACACTCGAAATTTCATATGCGTAGATAAAATATGTTTTGAGTTATAGGGTGGTCGAAATTGGCCCGAAATGGTTCGTGTAATATAACCCACGGCCGGTGTGTCGCTTTTTTTTGCTCGAACTTGGCGGACACACTGCCGTGTGTCTAGATTTTAAAGGTTCCGTAGCCAAAATGGCTAAAACGGAACCCTTATAGTTGCGTCATGTCCGTCTGTCCGTATGTCACAGCCATTTTACTCCGAAACTATAAGACGTATTTTAATAAAATTTAGACATAAGGTGTAGTTTGTATGCCGCTATTAAGTTATGTAGTGAAATTGCAGCATACATGTAATATTTTTTTTTTAAATTACCAAATATTAAAATGTTGCACATCAATCGATAGGTCTTTAAAAAAACATTGAGTTTTTTTTGAACATTTTGTGATTATGTGAATAGTTTCAGAAACAATCGCTTCGAAAGTCTGTAAAATAGCGTCCACCGTCTGTAAATTTTGAACCGTAAGTCCAAAAAATATGAAAAAAATTTAGAAGATGCGCGTTATCATATACTTTCTACGAAAATTGTTTTGAACATTATCGATTGAGCCATTTTTGAGTTATTTCCAAAAAACTTCTTCCATAGGCATCAGATACGACCTTTTGGCATTAGTCTGGTTCTTATTCCATTGAAGCTACGGAACCCTCCATTATGCGTGGTCCGACACGCACTTGGCCGGTTTTTTGACACATACATAAATTACATTATTTGGGATGGAGTCTCTAAGGCCTCGAGTACTGTCGTGAATCTCTGTAACAACGAAAGGCATACTTAGTTATAATTTGTGTGTAAACATAGTAAAACATAGAATTAAATTCGAGGTCAATCGAAAAGTAAAATAATGTACATAATACATGTCAATGTACATTTAATAATCTTTCGATCGATGCTACGCACATGTATGTATGTGTCATGTCATGTTATAGCTTTAATGTACATTTTTTAATTTTCAGTATTGGTCACGTTCGTGACGTCATTATTTCAACGTCAGGCACTATACGAGGGTGACACTAAAAATTTTTAGAAAATCAAAGACTGAACAAACTGGCAAGTTATTAGTATTATTATATCTTTTCAAAATAGTCTCCCTCTACATCAATACATCGCTGCATCCGATAGAACCACTGAGAAAAGCACTTTGCCCACTCCTCCTTAGGGGTCTCTTCGACGGCCTTTTGAAACGCAGCCACTGCTTCCTCGGCGTCCATAAAACGTTTTCCTCTGAGTTTTTCTTTAATTTTTGGGAATAAATAAAGATCACAAGGTGAGAGTTTGGGGCTATAAGGCGGGTGACCAATTGATTCCACGTCTGCCTTGGCCAAATAGTCGATCGTTTGCTTGGCGGTGTGCGACGAGGTGTTGTCGTGGTGAAGGAGGATCCTACTTCGAGGTCATTTCTCCCGAACTTTTTCCAAGACAAGCGGCAAACAATTGTTAGTATACCACTTTGCAGTAACTGTTTTATGATCCTCTAAAACAATTGTTGCGTAATGACCTGTCCTTCCGAAGAACGAGGCGACAATCATTTTCCCCACACTTCGACCTCTCTTCACTTTAGTAGGCAACTCCTCGGAAGGAAACACCCACTCAGCAGACTGTATTTTAGTTTCAGGATCGTAACAGTAAATCCAGCTTTCATCACCCTTAACTTTGTCGAACACAGCATTTGAGTCGCCTCCGGTAAATCTTCGAGCCATTTCATGGCACCAATCAACACGACGGATTTTTTGGGCCTTAGTCAAATTATGAGGTATCCACCGGGCACAAAGCTTCCTCACCGCTAAATGTTCATGGAGGATTTTATGGACTTGACTCATACCGATGCCTAAGCTTGTACGAATCTGCTGATAGATCACTCTTTTGTCAGACTGTATCATACGCCGCACAACACTGGTGTTATCTTCAGTCATCGCCGTAGAAGGCCGTCCCTCACGCAAATCATCGGTGAGATTAGTGCGACCACGATTAAATTTATTAAACCAGTTGTAAACAGTGGCACGAGATGGGGCTTCATCGTGAAAGGCCAATCGAAGTCTATCATAACTTTCTTGTTGACTTAAATGACATCGAAAGTCGTAAAAAATAATTGCACGAAATTTTTCTCGGTTCGGTCGGTTCAATGAGCGGATGAATGAACGGTTCGATCTGATTCCTTCATTCATCCTGTCACTCACTGTCACTGTTCCCCAGGCGAGCGTCACGTTCGGACGTGCCGTCTCGAAGGCCGACTGTCTAATTTTCTATCCGAGTACTCGTCGTCGGGTGACTCGAAGGTTAAGGTGCGCGAAAGAGAGTTGAAGGACCCAGTGTCATACAAGTTGTATTTTAGGTTAAGTTCAGTAATAATATACGTGTCAAGTGAAGCCGTTGTTTCTCTTCGACCATTCATCCGCCATTACTGCAGCTGGAGCAGTGGCGTACCCATCTACGATACAGATGGTGGTGGCCCTTGAAACGTGTCTTCAGCTGCGTGCTGGAGCATCGCGACAGCTGTGGAGAAGTATCCTAAGTTCCTAACCGGCCTACCGCGGCGACCGGACCGGTTTCGTGTACACATGTATTGCTTTGGTCACACGATGAGCTAGAATCTATGAAAACTATCTCATTGGCAAATCCACTCAACGCTCTTTTCATTATTGGTGTTACAATTACTACGATAGGAGGATCTTCTTTAACACACAGTTCACCTCCCAAAACCTGATTTTTTTTGAGCAATTCTGTTGCACTACTGATATCCCTCTCACCGTAATTTTCCTTTCGCCACTTTTTATAGAGATAGTTCACCTGCGCTTCTGTGGGTTTTTTTTTGTGCATTTGCGAAACACCACTACGCTCGTATCATCAGTTTGAGCTAACTCAATTTCATGGAATACTTTGCCTGCTGCAGGACTCATTCCTGATTCAAAATACGATTCAAACAACACCTTGACATCGTTATTGCAACGTAAAAGGTTATAAGCTTGTGTAACGCGAATTCTATAAGTGTTCTTATTGAGTTTTTATAAGTACACACAGCCCTTCTCTTAGCATTGCCGATTTTTTTAAAGTATGACGCGTTTGTTTCAAAAAATTGATGCTTATACTTGCATGACAGTTGTAGTTACGCTTTTCTCCTTTTGATTTATTATGCACTTTATTCTTGGACGAAAGTTGGCATAAGTACCTTTTTCTGTAATCGTACCGCTCACTATCACGAATACACTTCTCAACTATCCAGTTGCTAGCTGTTTTTTCTGGAAAACTCTTTATAAAATTACCACACTTTTCAGCCGGACCTTCACCACTCAATTTACACGGAAACGATAAATTATAGTTTTCGTCTCCTTCCACTTTGAAATGTAATATTCTATAGTCCTTTACAATCGACCTCAGTAAAGTTTTAAAAAAAACTTCGTCCATTTTGCATACACAACGAATTATCACACAAATTTAGGCTAGGTACTTAAGTATGTTACTTACGCAATAGAGTTCGTTCGTTCACGAGCGAGTGATTTAAATGAACTATTCATTCTTTTGATTCAACTCACTAACTCTTCAACTCACTGAAGATTTAACGCGCTCCTCGCTCAGTATATCATCTATCTCAGTGTTACTTGCTCGCTCTTTCCCACTCATGATTCGAATCAGCCGGCCGAGTTAAAAGAACGAGTGAGACGATGCGAATATGCGAAACGAACGACAGTATCGGCCAGTGGCGTAGCTAGCATAGGTGGCACCCGGTGCGGATAATGTAGTGTCACCCCAAAAATCAATCAAATTATCTAAACTTCAATAAAGTAAAAATCATTTGCAAAATTAGAATATTAAAAAATATTTTTTAATACAATTGCTCAAAAAGTTTAGTTTATGTAGCTGCAAATCGTGCGTAAAGTTTGATTTTATGCACTAGTGCTAAAAAGTAATCTGATCTGCAAATCGTGCGTAAAGTTTGATTTTACGCACGATTTGCGATCAGAATTTTAAATAAAGAGTATTATGCGAGACCCGCTTATAAATGACCCACCTGAACCTGAAGTACGCGCGATTGGGCATAAAGGAATATTATGCGAGACCCAATAGTATTACTTGAACAACGCGCGATTGAATGAAGCTGTCTTTCGTACACTGACAGAATATAAATGTAATTTTATTTCATTGTAGTTTTTTCGCAATTGTATTAAAAAACGTTGTTCGACACACCTGCGGAAGTGTCATTTTCACTCGTCCCGAGTCTTGACCCTCGCCTGTCGGCTCGGGTCAAGTAACCACGGTACTCGTGCAAGATTACATACTTCTCGCACTTGTATCGAAAACTACTATTTTGTACATTATTTTATTATTATAGTCCGTGGTGTACCTATACCTAATTTTACGGCAAATGATGTTGATGGGATTTTCTTTCGCAGAATTAATCCTGATATTTGTGATATTTGTCGTCTATATATCGATAATCGAGCATGTTGGTTCAAGTATTGTAAGCATTAAAAAACCGGCCAAGAGCATATCGGGCCATGCTCAGTGTAGGGGTCCGTAGTTAGTTACCGGCCTGTTACAATAGATTCCTTCAAAAAGTTGTTACTTAAGGAATATTGGCGGAGCTTGTGTCATTTTACTATCCGGAACTTACATTCTTTCACTATGCGTTTTTGAGTGATAAATCAAGAACGGCATAACTGATTTTATTCAATATAGTTTTTATTGAAGGTACTTATGAGGCCTCACTTCTATGAATTTTTTCATATTTTTTGGACCCACGGTTCAAAAGTTAGATAAGGGGAAAGCCCTCTTTTGAAATATTTAGAGCTAATTTACGAAACTGTTCGTTTTACCCAAAAAATGTTTTGGAAAATCTCTATTTAAAAAAAAAACCTATTCAATGATACCCAACACGATAAGGTCAGAATGAAAAAAAAATTCACCCTCCACTTCATGTGTACGGCAGGTAGGTACCCTAATTTTTTTCCAATTTTTTATTCTACCACTTTGTTGGCGTGATTGATGCACATACTCATACCAAATTTCAGCTTTCTAGTGCTAACGGTGACTGAGCTAGACCGCGGACAGACGGAAGGACGGACATGGCGAAACTATAAGAGGAACCCTTATTTTAGTTGACTACGAAACCCTAAAAATGGTATACTTACGATCATTTGGTAACATTTCTTAAATATTCACTTAAGAAACAACATGTCATTCCTGAATTTTATAAATAATTACGCGCCATTTTTTTTTAATTAGTTACTTTGCAAAACGTCAGTTGATGAGCTATTTTTCATAAAAATAACTTTCAGTGTAACGATGCGTTTCGTAATTGGGCGGTATAAGGTTTATAGTCAATACAACAAAATAAGACATTTTTTTTATTTAGAACATTATCTCGCATTTTAACAATCCAGTAGTCGTAGACGAAACGTAAGACTGGCGTACACACCTTGATTATTTATTAAACGATTTTTTTACCCAAAAATGCATTTTAAATTTTTTTTACATTGCGCGTTATTTTATGAATTACCGTAAATACTAAATGAATAATTTTCCAAATAATGTTTTGTAGTATGATGTTTTATAAAGTTAATATTTTGTCTCGTGAACTATATGTAAAACAATATTTTGTCTCGTGAACTATATGTAAAACAATATTTTGTCTCGTGAACTATATGTAAAACAATATTTATATGTAAAACAATATTTTTTGGGAATCGTTAATTTTCCTGACGTTGTTCGTACATTAAATAAATAAATTTAAATAAATAATAATCTTTATTGACTTATAAACCTAACACAGACATATTTTAACATAATGTAAGCATTATTATTGATAAATACTTTAACTTGTAAGGATAACTAATTTTTATTTAGCATCATCTTAAAATACTGTCAATTGAGTATTCCTTGTTGCTCGTTCCCGCCATTTTGATGTTATAAAATGACGGGTATATAGCTGCGGTCGCCATTCGGATCTTGACCAGATTGTTGTAAAGACGTCTTGAAAATATTATTGTCATATAGTGTAATTTATTCATATTTAAACCTTGTAACAAATGAATACGAGTGTAAATACTGGTAAAGTACTGGTTTATTTTATAATCCTAGTGATATCCCCTACAACTCAGCAGTAGGATCTAAAAAAAATCGACAGGATTTTTGCCACGCCGCACAACAACGTAAGGTTTTCATTTTTTTAATAATAAATTAGATTGATAATTTCCGTAACGGAGTAAGTCCGGAGGTTTATATGGTTAGTCCTACATGGACATTTTGCCAAAGGTTGCTCTTTTGGATATGCAAACTGTAATGAATCCAAGGCGTCCATATAATGCCTATTTCAATGGACGGTA
This sequence comes from Pammene aurita, assembly GCA_947086415.1. NCBI lineage: Eukaryota > Metazoa > Arthropoda > Insecta > Lepidoptera > Tortricidae > Pammene > Pammene aurita. The sequence continues at coordinate 34,259,158 of OX352295.1, forward strand.
AAGTTGTTCGATATTTAAACATTGCTATTAACTTTATGTAGGAGTTAATTTCATTTTCAGTTTCAGGAAAATTTACGACTTTACGATTTTTGAAGCTTTAATGAAAAATTATACTGTAATATTAAAGTTCGAATTACAACTCACCTGGAAAATATGGAGTATCATAAAATCAATTAGTAGTTATATCTTAATTTTCATAGCTTTGGTTCAGTTCGGGAAGGAGAATTTAGTGTTGAAATAAATACTGAAAACTAGCTTTATTTCAAGTGGATTTTCTAAATAATATGCATTTTCGTTTAGATATTAAGATGGTAATTCATTTGGAATACAGATAATAGTATTTTCTAATAAATTTTGGTTCCTAAAAAAACCTAACCTCGAATTTATAGATGTTAGTGTATGTAGCAGAAAACAAATGAAAACGTAAAATCTAATTCCTTGATCTAAATAGGCATTAAAAGTAACAATGTTTCTTGTGAGATCGAATAAAATAATAGTTATTTAGGAAGATTTGGTTAAGAACAGTATTGTGTCATAAACACGTGAATATTTACTTCTAAGTACAAATAAATGTTTTCATTCGATAAACAATATAGTCCTCTTAGCATTCCTATTGATATTTATTAGAAATATATGAGTTTTAATAATTATTGGTGAAAATTGACCATGCGGCTACATTGAATTTGCTTTCGTTTCCTGTAGAAACACTATTGTATGTCTATTTCACTATCATATATATATTCCCTATATTTTTAGCATATTTATCCAAATGTAGTTTCTAAGTTTTATTCAGCAATTTACCAGAAAATCCTGAAATTGTAATTATCAATTAATAATTTCACATAAATGCGGGTAGGAATAATCTTGCAGCGCGCGAGGTTAATCTTAACCCACCCGCATATTTGCTTAGATTTTCGCAGGCGATCGAGAAGCGGTGTGCAGACGACGAGTCAGGAGTTCACACGAATTTGAACCTTGTCTGTTAGACATTTATTTGGTTTTAGTATCTACAGGTTGGATCATCAACCTTATTATTTAGATAACTAGGTTCAATAGCGGAATCGGATGAGTAATCGGTAAGATTTTTAAAGAGTTGTTTGGATTAAAGCTACAAAGGGGAATGTAGGTGATTGCGGGAGACGGGGTACGGATATTATAAAAGCGGGTGGTAAGGTTCGAACTTAACTTAGTCAGAACGAGATTTCAAGACATCAGCATCTCTCAGCCAAGATCGAGGTCTACAACTTTAGGTAAGTCCTTTTAAATATTTCACTTTTATCTTAATTGTTTGTAGTGTACTAGCATTTTACAATATCTTTACTAGTGAAACATACGAATATTATAACGGTCAATACCTTTCTTTTATTAATTGAGTTATTTGGGGACTAATATTGCAGGCGTTACGCTTATTTATCTGCAGTGAGTGTTAGAATAATGAGGGATATTTTATTAATGCACTTTTGTAAATATTTTAGCTGTGTTTGGGTTTACAATGAAGTAGGGATCTGCATTTAAGTATATTAGGTACTATTTCAACTATTACTGCGTGAGCGAAGCGAAGCACTATTCCGCTGTGCCTAGAGCCGTCCGTATGTCTAATCTAAATAAGTACTTAAATGTTTTGATTATTTATTGAGTGTGGAATTGAAATACAATCTTCGTCTTCTTTCATAAACGATTCTTAAATCGTATGGACGATTTAACATAGGTTTAAACTCCGAGCAATGATTTAGTATTTGAGTTATTGCTTGATGTAGGGTATTATTTGACTTGGTTTTCAAACACATATTAACACAGCAAATAAATAATAGTATTTTGTATTTCTGTGTAACTCGTTTTCGTGAGGAAACCATTTAACTATTTGATGATATTCTATTTATTTCTATTCTACTATATAGGCTGATAGCTTATATTCGAACCAGGTTCTTCAATGGACTGTGTTTGTGGTTTATTTTAACATTGAACCTTTTACATTTTAGTATATATGACTGGGTGTATTTATGCGTGCGTATTTTATATTTACAATACCTAACTATTCAGGATACGTAATATTTATTATCCGTAGTAGTATATATATTTACTGTTGACGTGTCGAATAGGTTCTAGTTTGAGAGTACCAAGCCATATTTTATCTAAGTAGATTTTAATACAGTTTTCGGGTAACTACGTTCTATCTGTTAACTATTTCTTTCCACTACCTTATAAATATAAATATATAGTTTTAATGCAACGTTTAAGATAGGTTCGATCTTTTAAATGTTAATTGTCGTTGTCGGTTAACTATTGGCCATGGTTAAACGATATCGCGTAATATGTATGTACTTCCATGTAACACTTTAGTAATTATATAAGGGATAAGATGCTGGATTTCTAGCGTAGAGATTTATTCCATGTAGAATGCTTATCTGGTGTTTTCTTGGTGGCAACGGGGAACACTATGTGAAGCCCAACGCGCACTGTATCACCCATGGTTCACTTGAACATATGACGCGCATTACAGCATGTGCTAACAGAGGTTTATTGCCATGTAAGTACGCCATTAGCGTACTAAGTGTTCTTAGTAATATCCGGTCTCGTGCAGTGATGACGGTACGGTGAGGGTCTTACACGTCAAGATAACTCAGATTTGCCTATTAACGATGGTAGGTACTTGCTGTTTACTTATTAAATTCTATATACCATATATACATGTACCGTCGCAATGTAGTCGTTATTTGCATATGTGGTGTGGAGGAATTGGCGGTTATCTGTCAACTATACATTGATGTATGAAGCGAGACTGTAGGCTACTGGCCCGGTCGCACACAAATGCTCAGAACGCACAAACACTCATCAGGTCTGTAGGCCACTGGCCGTGAACAACATACATTACCAGATCCATTAAGCTTTGAATCGTAGACTACTGGTTGTGGTTCCACCGTTGGAAGACGGAACCGTCAAAACTGAAATGCCACATATTTTGTACAGGCGTACTTCGCCGACCGCCAACAATCACTACGTTGGGAGTCCAGCAAACCTCCTTACTTATATTTTGTTGTAAATATAACTATATAACAAACAACGAAATATTTAATTAATCATAATAATTCTAGTGTAATTTTAATATTCAATATTACTATTTATTAGTCTGTTAATTAGGGTATATTTATATGATGCTTCTTATTCTATTTTTAACGTCAACAGTTAATATGCTATCCTATCATTTATATTCCATTAGATTTAATAATAATAATAATAAATACTCTTTATTGCACACCTCATACAGTTACAAGCACAAATTTTACAATTAGATAAATTTAGGTAGAGGTAACAACAGGCGGTCTTATCGCTACTACTACTAATTTAAGTTAGGAATTATATGTATTTTAAATATTGCGGTTATTTTACCTTATCGAAAAGGACTTGCGGTAACTACACACACAACGTTGGGAATCCACTAGTTTTCACAATCATCTCGGCCAAACTGCGTATCAGAGCAAGCTACTGTATAGATAGTTTATTAATTAATGTATTTGATTTTATAATAACGTTACTTATTTTACTGTAATACGGCGCGAAGGTTTTTTGCTTCGTTAGTTTCGTTTTTACCTTCGCAAAGCCTAGGAATCGGAAACTAACACCTAATGACGTCTGCAAAGGCAGCATTAGGGGTAATTAGTCAGTGTTTCGCTTTTCAATAACAAAAATCCAAAATTAAAACTTAAATAAATAATTTTCTTTTCAACCTTCAATCTTTTGTTTGATTTTCTTTCCCTGTAGTAAGTTCCTTTAGGTAGGTATTTATATTACGGAAGTTTTCAGGCTGAAGCTTGAGGTAAGTAAGCTTAGGAGGCTTTAGAAAGCATTTAGAAGCTTCGAGGATTAAGCGTTGGGGTAGTCATTACATTGAGGTAGCCGTGACCAGGATAAGATTAAAAACTAGATTTTAATTTAACACATAGTAGCTTGCTCTGATTTAGGTTTCAAATTCGTTTTCAATAGTGGCTTGCTCTGTCGGTCAAAATAGCTTATGTAGGTAACATTCGTTTTAGTGGGTCGTCAGACTCACAATTTGTTGCCGTAAATGGATAGAAAGGTGAGGAATTTCAAAAATGCGTTTTATTATCTTTTGCGTCAAAGTAGTGCTAAGAGGTCTATATGCGGGGAGCAGCGCCATTAGTAAATGTATTTTTAATTTGTGATCTAATATCAACACGAACAAAAATCGTGTTTATCTTAACTTTTATATTCAACATTTCTTAAGAAACTTGTTTCATGTTTTAAGATATTTATTTTCTCAAATATTTACATAATATATGAATCACTTACAGGGAAAAACATAATTTAATAATTTGCTTAAAACTATGTAAGAGAGGGTAGCATGCAAAACAGTTAGCGACTACTAACGAGTCGCCTCGTAGCGACATGAACTGTGCAGTCAACAACTAGAGGCCAGTTAAACTTAGCTTTAAACGTTACTTAACTATCGGTGGTACGTGAGGGTTCAATTTGTAACTGTAGGTTGTTAACTATAAGTACCTATTTAACTAACACGATAGACCGGTTAAAAGTTCAATATGTGGGAGGCAGACTATCGTCTGGATTTATTATTAGTTTCATATCTAAAAAGGTAAAAACGGAACTCTCAAGGTTCATGTCCGACTCGCACTTGGCTGGTTTAAATTTATGTTTAAAAGTTTATTCCTAAATCTGTCTTAATACCGTCAGTCTCGTATTCCATAGTATGTAATATCATTTTATGTTAGATACCAAATTTACATTATCAATTTAAATATATTTCAAAAAAAAAAAAAATTAAGAAAAAAGATATATTAATTTTATTAAAGATAAAACCTTTTGGATATTTATTTTGTTAAGAAAACATACATACGTTTATATAAAACAACATTATATCTTGTCACGTGTAGCAACGCGGAATCTGCGAACGTTCAGAGGCCACGAAGTTACTTCCTATTAATCTCCTTGTTATCTTTGTTTAGTGACTTAAATACGGAATGTCGGAAGCTCATATAAAATTAGTGTCACTTACGACCTTTTGTTCTATCGACAGTTTAAAATCAATTCCCTAATCACCAACTGATTTCATTACAATTTTAGCTAGTGTAACTTGACCTCGTGAGTCATAGAAGTTATACGTAATAATAAATCAGGTTTATACTGGTCATTTTTAGGCAAGGTTTGTGTAGGCGATAGTAATAAAATCTTTCATGGTAAAGTATAGAATAGGGTAAGGTCAATGACTTTTGCCATGGATTGATTTACTCTAACACAATGAGCACAAAAATATCTAGAAAATAAATGCGAGGAAATAGAAAAACTGGATGCCAAACATGATAGTCTTAACCTACATAAGAAAATTAAAGACTTCACAAAAACTAACAGGAAATGCATTATTAGTAAACTATATGATGATCAACATAATTTAGTAATAGATAAAAATGAACAGGGCAGAACTTGGGAGCAATACATAGAAAAGCTATTTCACGACAGTAGAACGAATATTCACAGGGACATTACCGCTGAAGACGCTGCGGAGGGACCGCCAATAATAAAATCAGAAGTGTTAAAATCCATACACAGTCTAAAAGGCGGAAAAGCAGTGCGACCCGATGGTGTATCCGCCGAATTACTTAAATTACTCGATGACAATAATGTAATGGTGATGGTTGGATTGCTTAATTTAATATACGATACTGGAATAATCCCTAATGACTGGCTAAAATCTACTTTCCTACCTCTACCAAAAAAACCCAATGCTAAGGGCTGTAGTGACTATAGACTAATTAGCTTAATGAGTCATGCACTTAAAATTTTACTAAAAATAATACACCAAAGAATCTACAACAGAATTGACAGTAACATTAGTTCGACGCAGTTTGGTTTCCGCAACGGTCTTGGAACTAGAGAAGCACTAGTGTCTATGCAGGTACTGATACAAAAATGTATGGAACACCAGAAAAACGTCTATGTATGCTTTATTGATTTCGAAAAAGCGTTCGATAATGTCAAACATGATAAATTAATTCAACTGTTAGAACGTACTGATATAGACGAGAAGGACAAACGATTATTAAAGAACTTATATTGGAACCAAACAGCTAACATAAAGGTAGGACAAAAACACTCCAAAGACCTAAAGATACTAAAAGGAGTGCGACAAGGATGCATTTTGTCTCCAGCTCTATTTAATTTATACTCAGAATTTATATTTCAAGAAGCCTTGGAAGAAGTAGACATCGGAATCAAAGTTAATGGTACAATCATAAATAATTTAAGGTACGCAGACGACACAGCATTAATAGCAAATAATATGAATGAGCTAAATATTTTATTAACATTACTAAATTCAAAATTTGAACAATACGGATTAAAAATTAACACGGCTAAGACTAAATACATGATAATAAGTAAAAAACATGAAAATGATGAAACCCTCAATATAAATGGTAAACTAGTTGAAAGGGTCATGAAATATAAGTACTTAGGATGCTGGCTCAATGAAAAATGGGACCCAGAAATGGAGATCCGCATAAGAATAGAAATGGCCCGGAGTGCCTTTATAAAAATGAAGAAGTTATACATAAATAAAGATATAAATTTAAATCTGAGATGGAGACTAGTTCAATGTTTTGTATTGCCAATTCTGATGTATGGAGTTGAAGCATGGACCTTAAATAAATATTTGATGAACAAATTAAATGGATTTGAAATGTGGATATACAGGAGAATGCTAAGAATATCGTGGGTAGATAGAATATCAAATGAAACAGTATTAGATAGAATGAAAAAGAGCAAGGAGGTCGTATCAACAATTAAAAGAAGGAAAACAGCATATTTTGGGCATATCTACAGGAACGACAAATACGCAATATTAAAGAACATAATCGAAGGGAAAATTGAGGGAAAAAGAGGTAGAGGAACACCCAGAACATCATGGTGCAATAATATAAGGGTTTGGACTGGTATTGCTGACGCTGCCACTCTGGGTAGAGTGGCGAAATACAGAGAGGACTTTCGCAGGGTGATCGCCGACATCCGTTAGGATATGGCACGATGAAGAAGAAGAAGAATGAGCACAAAATTATTTAATAACCTACCAAAGATTAAGTTATGTTTATCTAAATATATTGACGATCATTACATCTTTGTCACTCTCGTTATTCGAAAATTACAGTCTCTTTCTCGCGCGGGTGATGGGAACAGGTCCGAATTGTTTGAATTCACTCATTTTAAGAGCTTTACTTTTGAGTATGCATAACCCGCCTGTCATTATTATATATCATAGGGTAAGGTAAGGTAAGGATAAGGAGTCTGCGGCGTTGTAGCCACATGAGTTTATTAAATGTAATAAATATTTTTATTGAATGTAACACTAGTAGTTCGTCTCGAACAGAAAACTCGCGATTTCCTTGCAAACGTGTTGACCAATATAACAAGACCCTTATGATAATTGTTACGCGTCTTCTAGCTCCATAATCCCTTAATCGATCCTGCTCATATCATCATCATCATTATCATCATCATCATCATCCAATCAATGTTACTAAGGTTATCGCGGAACAAACGCTTAAAATCAAAAGCAATCTAAATGCCGAGTCGTCCTAGTAGCCAGGTGACAATTGTGTCCGAAGTTGTTTGTAAGAACTTCGCTTCGCTTACGCTCCGCTCCGCTCGTTCGATTATTGTACAAGCTCTAAATTCTTAAATACGTAATGTTAAAACTGATGCAGCAATATTCTTTGTCGGTACAATTCAATGTTCGAAACATTGCGGTTTGGAATTTTTAATCTACCCACATTTTTCGTAATTTCATTTAAGGTTTGTTAGTGGTGTATTCTCGTACACTTTTAACAATGGAAAAGTGTCATTCACAGTTGAATTGTTTTGGTTATTAATTTTAGTTTCAAATTATTTTAAATATCTAAATAAATCTGATTTCACTTTACAATGTTAATTACAAAGTCGTAATAGTTAAGACGCGATCACTTATTTAGTTTTATAATATATCTAATTTTATTTTAGTTTGTATTTTTCATTTCAGTCTAACATCAGGTTATTTTAAATTATTTAAGTTCAGATTGGGTCACTTCGGATCCAATTAGTTTGGTTCAGTTTAGGATAGTACAGGTTTAGTTAAGTTTATTTTGGACAATTAGGACGACTTTCATACATAACATTAGTTTATTAATCTTATTTAAAAATCTTTCAATATGAGAAACAAATAGGCTTTTCTATATGACTTGATATACATAAATAAATACTTGAATCTATAAGTACCTACCTAGTTACTGATGGTGATATATATTTACCAAATTTCAAATTAGAATACAGATTACAAGTTCGGATTTTTAGCTCGTTCAGTAAATTATTTAGTATCAAATTGTTAGAACTTACTACAAGTGTGTGGCCATGGTAATAAAGCCTGTCCACGAAAAAAAGTGGTCGGTGTTATAACGACAAATTAGAAAAAAAACTAAGAATAACAATTTCATGGGCTATTTAAATTAAAGTTTTATTAGTGTTCTTTAAAATTAATAAACCTCTTGTTTCACAAATTAACACTGGTAAAATGCCCTGACTTTGCTTCGGACTCCTTCCATCAATCTCTGTACATCACTTTCGGTCACCTTTTTACATGTCGTATCCCACATTCTTTTGAACTGTTGCTCATTTGTAGCAATTTTACCACTATTTTTCAATTTTCTTTTCATTATTGCCCAATAATGCTCTACCGGCCGGAGTTCTGGGCAGTTTGGTGGATTTGCTAATTTCGGCACAAAGGAGATATTATTTTCAGTGTACCATTCTAAAACAGATTTGGCATAGTGTGAGGACGCTAAATCAGGCCAGAATATGACAGGCTCGGTGTGGTTTCTTATAAACGGCAATAAACGTTTTTTCAAACACTCTTTCGTGTAAATGGATTGGTTAATCGTACCCGTAGTAACAAACGATTTGCTTTTTTGACCACATGTACAGATGGCTTGCCAGACAAGGAATTTTTTTGCAAATTTATCAAGTTTTTTTGTTGTAAATTTTTTATCGGCATTCCCTCTTTGATTTGCCACATAGAACTGCAAACCTGGTAATTGCTTAAAATCTGCTTTTACGTATGTTTCGTCGTCCATCAAAATACAACCAAACTTCGTCAAATATTTTGTATACAACTTTCGAGCCCGGGTTTTACATAATTTATCCTTTGTAGCATCGCGATTAGGAACTGTAGTTGCCTTGTACGATCGTAAACCTGCACGCTGCTTGATTTTTTGGACATACGATTTCGATACCTTAAATTTTCTGGCGACGTCGCGGACAGAGAGAGTTGGATTCTTCTTAAAATGCTCGATTACTTTTTTTGCCTTAGTTTTATCAGCAGGACCGCGTTTTCTACCCGAACCACCTTTTCTTGAAACAGACAATCTGGACTGATAATTAGCCAATACCTTTTGCACGGTTGACTTCGGAACTTTTAATAATTTGGCTAACTTTCCTTGCGATATACCAACATTTTGGTTGTAGGTGTACACGATCTTTTTTCGGATGTCCAGTTGGCTAGACGACATTTTATAAATGTTACGAATTTATAAACTCCAAATAGCCCTAAACGATAGTTTATTCTTCCCGCTATCTAACAATCAAAGTGACAGATGTCAGTTGTCTTTTATTTTATTTTATTTTTTTATTAAATGCTGACCACTTTTTATCGTGGACAGACCTTAGTAGTTCATAAGTAAGGTTTTAGATGTTCATTTGGAATGAATACAAACAAATAAGGTGGATGATTGGTTCAACTCCGGTTGTAGTAAAATTACTGGATGTTTATTTAAACAGCGGTTGCTAACATGTTTAGGTCAGTACTGGTTCAATTTCAGTCTAATTAAATTCCAAGATGTTTTAAAAATTTTACTTACTTTAGGTTTTCTGTCGTTATTAAAACTACTGGTTCAATTCTAGTGCTACTCGATTCCTAGTTAAATCTAATTTTATGAACGTAATGAAGACACCGAAAGCTAAACGCTGGTCCAATTCCAGTTTCATACAGTATAAAGATGGTTAATAATTAATACTTATATACTAGTGTTATGTCAACGAATCAATTTACAACTAAATACCTACTGGCTGAGGTGCAGTGCAGTGCCATTTAATTTATGGTACTTAAAGGTTGTTATAGGATCGTGATACACACATCGAAAACTGAAGGTTGGTTCGAATCCAGCTTGACCATATTTCTGGACATATATATTTTTGTTGATGTAGGTTAACAACAACATTGGTTTCATTATTGACACATTTGTGCAAAATGGTAGTAGGTATGTGAAATTGGCGGATTACAGATTTACAATTTCTGATCATTCTTTTAAAAGTAGGTAGGATAATATTTTATGAGATTGTAGCAGTGAAATAATTTATGGTTTTATTAGTTGTGATTTAAATAGTTTATCTAACAGCTACAAAGGGAGAGGTGGTACCTATTGTACGATAAGTTATTTTTGTGCAACAAAGATTAAATATATAAATGCAATGTACTTAGAAAGTGCATAATTAATATAATAGTTTCTTCACTGATGTTATCCTTTCAAAAAAAAATGTTGGTTGTAGGTATACAAAATAATGTCATGACACAATATAGATCTTATAGCAGTTAGTCTTATATGATTAATAAACTTGTATAAAAAAAATATCTTAGCGTGGCTAAGTAATCGTGACAATGTAAAATTAACACAAAATAAATTGCCTATATGTTTTAAAAATCAAAGTCAATAATATACTTACAAAAGAATAAGTTTGCGTTAATTTAGTATTGCCTTATTGTACTTTTAGACAATTATCGGTAGATAACATTAAAACGTATATCACTATACTTATTAGATAACTAACCACAGTAGAACACTCCGAAGTTCAACTTAAAATAAATGAAACCAAATTAAAATAAATTAAAACAACTCCGCGCTTGAAAAAAAATATTTTAATCCAAAATGTTACTCTAATCTTAACGCGTCAAGTTGTATATTAGCAAATGTTAATCAAACAAAAGTTACTTACTTCATAATTATTTATTTATTTAATAGATAGGTAATAATATTTAATGCTTAAACTTATACTTTTAAAACGTAAATAAACAATTACATAATTGTCATTATAATATTCAGGTAATCATACATGTTGAAATGTGTATAGGGTAAGGTGCTCCAGGAGTACGCACTTTTTAAATGACACTTAGTAAAAAATAAAATAACAAGGCTAGGAAAATCAACTTTATTTATCAGTAACTCTTATCTCTCAGTAACAAATCAGCATACACGCATTAATTATAATGTCCATAATTTTGGCACAAATACAAAGTAAAAAAAAATAACCAATGCGCACTCTTACAACGTATAACGTATAAGAGTGCGCGCAGGGTTGCACAAGAGTGCGCGCAGGGTTGCAAAGAGTGCGCATTTTATTTATGAGTGCATACGTCACACTCATAAGATCCTAGGCCTAAATAGGCTGTGCATTTTTCATGCCACCATTCTTTACACTTATCGCACTCTATCCAGTCTTCTATGGTGGGTTCTTTGTATACCTCTCGGCAGCCACCACATTTCCAAATTTTTTTTTTGGGGGTTTTCTTTGGTTTTTTGAAGTCTTTTTTCACTTTTTTGGCTTTTGAAGTTTGCGTCTTTGAAGTTTGAGGACGTTGTATGTCAATTTTCAGTTTAGGTTTAGGTTTCTTTTGTGCTTCTTGCTTTTCGATTTCAATTTTATACGGTGAACTACTAATTATGTCAGATTTTTTGTGTTTTCGTTGAGAGACTGGTCTTGGCTGGGCCTTGGGGATGGGACAAATATCCATTATTGTTTTGGGCTTTCCAGTTGTAGCAGAATTTGTATTATGTGAAGAGACTTCAGTTGGCTGCATTGGTGATTCGTTTGCAGCCGAATGTTCGGTTGAAATCACTGATGAGTTTGTAGGACCTCCCACATTTGTTAAATCCATTAAGGGGCTGCGTGAGGTTTGTGGTATTGCCTCTGATACAATCGATGCTCCAGAATCGACTAATGGCACATCAGTGGCACTTTCAGCGTTATCATCACCTCGTTTTCTTTCAGTTACTGAGCTTGCTAAATAATCTGCGTCAGTAAAGACATCTGGGTCGCAAGGCACTATACCAGTGACTTTGAAGCACTGAACTGCGCACGCTAAAGTTGCAGCTTTGAGGTAAGCAGGGGAAAAAATTGCCACCATTTGGAAAACAGTGATCGCCCTACCGGGATGGTTGCGCAGCCATTTTTCGCATTCATTGGCATAGTATTTTTTCAAGACTGTGTGGAATCCACAGTCAAGTGGTTGGATTTTGTGACTAGTATGAGGAGGCAAAGTCAATACGTGGATGTGGTTGTCACGATAAAAATTAATAGCTCTAATCGTGCAATGTGACACATGGTTGTCCAAAATTAGTAATACTGGGTTTTCTTTCGTTGGCTTTGTATAATCTTTGAAATGTGACAACCAATCCAGAAAAAGATCCGAATTTATATAACTGGAGTCGGATATCATACCGATGGACCCAGCTGGTGCGCCATCTAAAAGCTCGGGCTTCATTCTTTTGCGCTTAAATATAAATGCTGGTGGGACATAAACACCCGATGCACTCATAGCATTCACGGCTGTAATGTTGACTCCCCTCTCTGCACTAGATATTTTACTCACTGACCGTTTTCCTTTTGTGCTCAAAACTTTTGAAGGTTTATTAGGCACAGTGGTGAAGCCAGTCTCGTCCATATTAAAAATACGGTGGGGCGGAAAATTGTATCTATCTTGCAACACCATAAGATTGATGTAAAACCGCTCAACTTGTGGCCAGTTAAACGCCATAGCACGAGCAATGCTAGTTGACGTTGGTTGTCTCAACGATATTTCTGGATGACGGCTTCGAAACCCTCTTAACCATCCCTTGCCTGCTAATTTTGTGTCTGTGTTAAACCTATGTGGAATATTATTCGCGACGGCGAATTCAAAAGCTAACTCTCTCAGACGTTTTGCTGTCAAGCCAAAGTACATATCATCTAGAAGTTTCAAATAATTACAGAAGTCTTCTTCAATTTGTTCCGTAAATGTTGTTTCGTATCTACCCAATTTAGTAGCAGGTTCACCTCTCTTCAGACGTTTTCTCAACGATGATTCTGGCATACCAAAAGCCTCGGCGACTGATCTTTTTGACTGACCTTTTTCTATGAGCTTCCGAGCTTCTTCAAGTACATCGGCTGGACAATTCTTTCGCTCAGTCTTTCTCTTTTTCGTAGACATACTGTAAATAAATAGTTACGTATGCTAAATACATAATAATAAGCAAATAAAAAAAAATCAAAACTAAAAATCAAGTGGTATATAAGAGTGCGCGCGCACTCTTGTTCGCATCTAAACTGCGCACTCTTAGTAACTACGCCCTAACACGAAATGATGGACTCGTCACGCCATCTATCGGAGAACGCGGTCATTTGCTCTTTATTCATCGCTAGACTAGTTTATAATTTGTGGGTTGTGACAGTTCGTTTTATTGTTTTCTTCGTAGTTTTTAGACAGCAATCATTGTTAAACACAAGAAAAATAGATCAAAACGTCAAAAAAACTTTAGGTTTACCTGGAATCCACGTTTTTCCAGGAATTTCGATTATTTTTCGGCAGCGCGCACCGGTTCACTAGAGCACCAAAATACAACTGAAGTTAGCTACAGATGGCTTATTGGACTCGTGTGACGTAAGGTGCGCCCTCATATAGACCTCGCACTCTTAGAGCACCTTACCCTATGTTGAAAATAACAAGACTAAATTATTCACGTTTCTAAAGAAAGTGTTACAAGTTTCAGACTGATGACCCAGGAGCGTCCAGGTAAAAGGGCCAGGGTTTGGTATTTCTTTACCACCCAGGAGTGCCCAGGTGAGAGGGTCGGGGTGTAGAACACTTCCGACCCAGGAGCGCCAAAGTGAGATGGCTAGGGTTATGATATGATATTCTTCTTCCTCAAGAAAGGCATCATCTTCAACTACATCTTCTCTGACGCTACGCTCTCGAAATGATAATGGTCGTCACGGCATGTGTAGTGGTATGGCTCAGAACGCTACGCCACTCTGCACGACTCTCCGCTGTCGTTATGTATTCAACTACGTTGTGAGTGTTAATAAAATTGGTCTGAATCAATCATGTGGTTATACATGTGGTGTTGTGCGATATTCATGTGAAAGTGATAAGTATTATGTTTTTTTGTATGTATTTTACGTTATAAAGTTTCCTTCTAATTTGAATTTTCAAATGCATTAAACAGTCTGATAATATTTTATTCAGTAACGTAAACAATAATTGCGCTTACAAATTAACCATTGGTTTGATCTTTGCTGCTGTATAGAAATGTATCAAACTTAATCATTATTGTTATTATTTAACCTTGATGATGAAGTCATCTAAATTAAATATCATGAAAAATAACTATTGGTTTGATCTTTGCTGTATTGATATATCAAACTCTATCATTATTCAATCATTTTAACAACTGTGTTACACCTTATTGGTATTACTTAAGCTTGATGATAAAGTCATGTAATTAAATATTATGAAGAAGAATTATTATTATGACCTTTGATGTATTGATATATTACTACCAAAGATTAAGTTATGTTTATCTAAATATATTGACGATCATTACATCTTTGTCACTCTCGTTATTCGAAAATTACAGTCTCTTTCTCGCGCGGGTGATGGGAACAGGTCCGAATTGTTTGAATTCACTCATTTTAAGAGCTTTACTTTTGAGTATGCATAACCCGCCTGTCATTATTATATATCATAGGGTAAGGTAAGGTAAGGATAAGGAGTCTGCGGCGTTGTAGCCACACGAGTTTATTAAATGTAATAAATATTTTTATTGAATGTAACACTAGTAGTTCGTCTCGAACAGAAAACTCGCGATTTCCTTGCAAACGTGTTGACCAATATAACAAGACCCTTATGATAATTGTTACGCGTCTTCTAGCTCCATCCATACAAAGGGAGAGGTGGTACCTATTGTACGATAAGTTATTTTTGTGCAACAAAGATTAAATATATAAATGCAATGTAATTAGAAAGTGCATAATTAATATAATAGTTTCTTCACTGATGTTATCCTTTCAAAAAAAAATGTTGTACTGACTTTTGTACGGTTGTAGGTATACAAAATAATGTGATGACACAATATAGATCTTATAGCAGTTAGTCTTATATGATTAATAAACTTGTATAAAAAAAATATCTTAGCGCGGCTAAGTAATCGTGACAAAGTAAAATTAACACAAAATAAATTGCCTATATGTTTTAAAAATCAAAGTCAATAATATACTTACAAAAGAATAAGTTTGCGTTAATTTAGTATTGCCTTATTGTACTTTTAGACAATTATCGGTAGATAACATTAAAACGTATATCACTATACTTATTAGATAACTAACCACAGTAGAACACTTCGAAGTTCAACTTAAAATAAATGAAACCAAATTAAAATAAATTAAAACAACTCCGCGCTTGAAAAAAAATATTTTAATCCAAAATGTTACTCTAATCTTAACGCGTCAAGTTGTATATTAGCAAACGTTAATCAAACAAAAGTTACTTACTTCATAATTATTTATTTATTTAATAGATAGGTAATAATATTTAATGCTTAAACTTATACTTTTAAAACGTAAATAAACAATTACATAATTGTCATTATAATATTCAGGTAATCATACATGTTGAAATGTGTATATGTTGAAAATAACAAGACTAAATTATTCACGTTTCTAAAGAAAGTGTTACAAGTTTCAGACTGATGACCCAGGAGCGTCCAGGTAAAAGGGCCAGGGTTTGGTATTTCTTTACCACCCAGGAGTGCCCAGGTGAGAGGGTCGGGGTGTAGAACACTTCCGACCCAGGCGCGCCAAAGTGAGATGGCTAGGGTTATGATATGATATTCTTCTTCCTCAAGAAAGGCATCATCTTCACCTACATCTTCTCTGACGCTACGCTCTCGAAATGATAATGGTCGTCACGGCATGTGTAGTGGTATGGCTCAGAACGCTACGCCACTCTGCACGACTCTCCGCTGTCGTTATGTATTCAACTACGTTGTGAGTGTTAATAAAATTGGTCTGAATCAATCATGTGGTTATACATGTGGTGTTGTGCGATATTCATGTGAAAGTGATAAGTATTATGTTTTTTGTATGTATTTTACGTTATAAAGTTTCCTTCTAATTTGAATTTTCAAATGCATTAAACAGTCTGATAATATTTTATTCAGTAACGTAAACAATAATTGCGCTTACAAATTAACTATTGGTTTGATCTTTGCTGCTGTATAGAAATGTATCAAACTTAATCATTATTGTTATTATTTAACCTTGATGATGAAGTCATCTAAATTAAATATCATGAAAAATAACTATTGGTTTGATCTTTGCTGTATTGATATATCAAACTCTATCATTATTCAATCATTTTAACAACTGTGTTACACCTTATTGGTATTACTTAAGCTTGATGATAAAGTCATGTAATTAAATATTATGAAGAAGAATTATTATTATGACCTTTGATGTATTGATATATTACTATTCAATAATTTTAACTGTTATGATATATCTTATTCGTAATTCTCAAACTTGATGATAAAGTCCTAATAAATAAATATTATGAAGTCGATAAGCAATACATTATGAAGTTAAGAAGTCGATAGAATAATCATTTATTTCCTTTGTTGTTTGCACTGAATGAAATAAACTTGTACTACTTTTAAAATGAGCACTTATGTACAAAGGCCAACTTAATCATAAAGATAATGAGTAATCAACTCTTTGTGAACTTCTTGTGAAGTTCTATACTTTATTATCGATGATAGTTCATTTTACATTGCATAATCATTTATAATAATATACTACAATGATGTGAAACTGATAGTATGTTATTCAATCAAAATAGAAACACTGAAAACATTGAAAAAATAATCAACCCAGCAATCAAATAATCGATGCGAGGTTCAAATCCTGCTGGGTTGATTATTTTTTCAATGTTTTCAGTGTTTGTATTTTGATTGAATAACATACTATTGTATGAGTGGAATGCCCCACTTTAAAAAATATGTAAAATAATTATGAGTTGATAGCAGCGCCATCAATTATTTCCGTTGTGACACTTGTAAAAGGGTCGGCGGGAAGGGTATCTAACTCTAGTAGTTAGCACCTAGATGTCGCTTACGGCTGCTATAAAGTCGATGTAAAAATAAATACAAAAAGATGATTGAAGGCATTGAGAATTTCGTCAACTCAGTAACTGAACCCATAGCTTAATTGGTAAAGCGATCGAGCCCCGGTAAGGCGTATCGATGCGAGGTTCAAATCCTGCTGGGTTGATTATTTTTTCAATGTTTTCAGTGTTTGTATTTTGATTGAATAACATACTATTGTATGAGTGGAATGCCCCACTTTAAAAAATATGTAAAATAATTATGAGTTAATAGCAGCGCCATCTATTATTTCCGTTGTGACACTTGTAAAAGGGTCGGCGGGAAGGGTATCTAACTCTAGTAGTTAGCACCTAGATGTCGCTTACGGCTGCTATAAAGTCGATGTAAAAATAAATGCAAAAAGATGATTGAAGGCATTGAGAATTTCGTCAACTCAGTAACAGAACCCATAGCTTAATTGGTAAAGCGATCGAGCCCCGGTAAGGCGTATCGATGCGAGGTTCAAATCCTGCTGGGTTGATTATTTTTTCAATGTTTTCAGTGTTTGTATTTTGATTGAATAACATACTATTGTATGAGTGGAATGCCCCACTTTAAAAAATATGTAAAATAATTATGAGTTGATAGCAGCGCCATCAATTATTTCCGTTGTGACACTTGTAAAAGGGTCGGCGGGAAGGGTATCTTACTCTAGTAGTTAGCACCTAGATGTCGCTTACGGCTGCTATAAAGTCGATGTAAAAATAAATGCAAAAAGATGATTGAAGGCATTGAGAATTTCGTCAACTCAGTAACTGAACCCATAGCTTAATTGGTAAAGCGATCGAGCCCCGGTAAGGCGTATCGATGCGAGGTTCAAATCCTGCTGGATTGATTATTTTTTCAATGTTTTCAGTGTTTGTATTTTGATTGAATAACATACTATTGTACGAGTGGAATGCCCCACTTTAAAAAATATGTAAAATAATTGTGAAACTGATAGTCAAGGGTTGACATGACCATGAGTAATATAAAAACATTATTGCATTAACTTATTACAAGAGAAAATGTATTAAATCCGATGTGTTAAGATTCAAAACTCTAATTATGTTATTAATATGTGTATTTAAACAGTTTGTATTCATTACCTTTTATTGTCAGAATTGATCTGTAAATTATTTTATTTGAGCTATTATTATTATCTTTCTTGTCGATCGTTTTATACTTTATTATCGATGATAGTTCATTTTACATAGTATAATCATTTATAATAATATACTACAATGATGTGAAACTGATAGTCAAGGGTTGACATGACCATGAGTAATATAAAAACATTATTTCATTAACTTATTACAAGAGAAAATGTATTAAATCCCATGTGTTAAGATCCAAAACTCTAATTATGTTATTAATATGGGTATTTAAACAGTTTGTATTCATTACCTTTTTATTGTCAGAATTGATCTCTAAATTATTTTATTTGAGCTATTATTTTATTGAGTTTTGGCGAAGGGTCTCGCCTCGAATAGGATGGCCGAGCTGTAAGCATTATTATTGATAAATACTTTAACTTGTAAGGATAACTACTTTTTATTTACTTTTTATTTTACTACGCGAACACCGCTTGCTGCGACAGCCGAAGCTGTCCCCTCGCTGGGGCCGAAGCCCCCGGAGCTGAAGCTCCCTCTCCCGAAGGTAGCGTGCAGGGCGACACCACACGCTGGTCCCTCATGACAACCTCCACGCCGGGAGCAGGTGGAAAAACCCCGTGTTCCACCCACTCAGGTTGCCTTCGCGATTTTTTATAGAGGTGGTCATCCTCGCAGCCAACACCAAGCGTCATCATAGGCCCTCTGCCTAGACAGGTTACGGGGCCGCAGTTTTATACAGGACAGCGGCATTCCTGTCCCTCACCGCGGCCGAAGCCGCCCGGCCCGAAGGCCCCTCAGTTTTTATAGAGGTTGTCATCCTCGCAGCCAACACCAAGTGACGGCTTGGTGCTGACCCCCGGTCCGTCATCATAGGCCCTCTGCCTAGACAGGTTACGGGGCCGAAGTTTTATACAGGACAGCGGCAGTCCTGTCCCTCGCCCAAAGGCCCCCTCCAGCCAACACTCAGGAGTTCTCTCCCTAAATGAGAGATCTCCCTGTGCGGAACCCCCCATCCCCCCACACAGGATATTAGCAGCACCGGTAAGAAATCTTTGGGGTCCACCAAGAGATCGCTTACCGTTGCCCCCAGGATGCACCGTCCAGGAACCTTTCCCTTTCCCCCGAATCAACCGGATCAAATAAACAAAAAAAAACAATTAATAATTATACTTATTGTGTCAAAGTAATGTATGAAAATAGGACTTAAAAAAAAAATCTTTTCTATTTTTTTTCTAATGCGCGGGGGCCTTCGCCCCCCAGTCCCCACGTTTTCCTATAATTGTCTGGTGGGTTGAGGGTCACAGTTCTACCCTAACCTAACCTACTTTATTTGTAGCCGTGCGGGTCGCTTGAGGGTCACAGTTCTAACCTAACCTAACCCACTTTATTTGTAGCCGTTCGGGTCGGTTGAGGGTCACAGTTCTAACTTAACCTAACCCACTTTATTTGTAGCCGTTTGGTTCGGTTGAGGGTCACAGTTCTTATTTGTAGCCGTTCGGGTTGGTTGTGGGTCACAATTCAAACCTAACCTAACCCACTTTATTTCTAGCCAAATTTAATTATAATATAATTTTTTATAGTCCCTGGCTCCGTAGTAATTCTATGGCCGAATTTGCAACTTTGATCACCAGTTCCAAAACTGTAATCAATAAAAAATAACAAAAATACGAAAAAGACATTTGCTCATAACCTTAGAATAAAATGCACGCACACGATTGGCTGCTCGTGTCACGTGGACTAACTTCACTCCGGTTACAACTCTGCCAAATTCAAATCAAACGCCACCAACTTTATTATATCAGATTACCATTGCTTTAATATGCATACCTTTAAATTAAACTGCTTACAGCCATGTTTTTTCTACGCACCAATTTTTTAATATTGCTGACCAAGTAATTATTTTGCAGCTTAACAATTTATTGAGCAGATAAATTATAACAAAAGCAGATCAATATTGGTTATAATGTTGTCCATTTGTGAGTTTTTTGCTCAACAACAGTTGTAGCTCCATTTTTAATTTTTGCTAGCAAAATTTTTGTATGCTGACCAAATGATTTACTGGCTATTTTTGCAAATCAGTTTTAAAAACGGCTGATCATTTAATTACTTCCCCATTCAAAATATATTGCTGGTTTGGGCCCACAACCAAATTTTTTTTTGCTATCCTTTTAGTATGAAACAAAGATTTATGGCATGATTATAAATAAGGACTGCCGAAACATTTTTTTTCTTACATGTGACCTGGCTGGCCCAGTATTACAGTGTTCTATGTTTCACTTTTATTAAATCGAAATTTGAACATTGTCATAGTGACACTAAGTCTAATTTAACTACCCCGAAAATGCAAAATAGAACCCTGTAATGTTGAGCCAGCGATATGTCATTCACCAACAATTGTGGGCACCTCCTCCGGCGTGAAGGGCGTTAGAGTACCTAGATTAATCCTTGATCAAAAAGAAGAGATCTCCAAAACTCACAATGTTCCTGAATGTAAAAAATCGTACTAGACACCTAGACAGACACTATATTATTGTTGCCTGTATTATTTTATAAGTGTGTGGCGATTATGCACTGCGGTGCTGCCACAGTTTTACGAATTTTTATAGGTGGCACTTGTGATGTTCACGGTCGGGTGTCACCCCTAAGTGGGTGACACCCGGGGCGGGCCGCCCCCGCCTCCCCCGTCTAGCTACGCTACTAAGTATCGGAGCGGTTCGGAAGAATTCGGGAGGGTGTCGGGAAAACATGGCGGGATCGTACGCGTGATTCGCTATCTTCGTTGCACTTATGGCTATGCGTATTCCATCTCTTTTACGCACTCTTGTGTACAGAGTATTGTTAGATGTCGAGAGAGCAGAAACGTATATACTACGGCTGTTGTTTGTTAACCAATTTTAGTTTAAGATTTCATAATTGACGGGTTCAGGTAGTGTAATGATTGTCTAATATTTCTATGAAATGTACACAGTAGTATCAGATTTTCCTCATAATTGAGCACGCCTAAATTTTTTTATGTAGGTAAATAAGTGATGACAGAGATATAAGCTTCACTCTCCGTACGAATGTTAATCGTTACTTTTAGTTTTCTATCTGTTTATGTATGTCGATATTAACCTTTCGAGACCCGTCGGCTCCCTGGGTAGCCAGCTTCAAAAACCTCTAAAACCCGCCGGCTCCCCAGGGCGCCAGTAACTCTGCACTCAAATTGCAAACGAATTCTACTGAAATAAGGTTTATTTTTGATATATCCTTTATAAAAATGACAGGTGGATGAAGTAAACTATAAACTGACGCCAAACACTCTATGCACGTCCGTTAGGGAAATTTGAAATTGACAGTTGTTCATACGGCGGATTCGAGTGCGGCAGCTCTGTAGTTTTTTGTGAAAAAGTGTGGTTTTTAGAAGAAATACGTAAGTATTTGATATTATTTCAATACTATTTATTGTATATTATCTAAATAAGTAAAAATATACATGTAATAACACTGTAAATTCTGTATAATAGCAAAATAATGCTTAGTTTTACTCGGTCTAGTAGCACGCCGCCGTTGTGACGCTTTTTTTAAAAAATTCTATGAACACCTTACTTGCTTGTTTATACTGTTTTATTGAGAATTTAGTTATGTATTTATTTATACAATTCAACAATTTATATAACATATAAGTAAATTTATTATAGCAAATAAATGAAAAACGGTGTTTCTAGAGCGGCCATTTTCAGTACGAAATGAATACACAGGATGTTCCTTTCTCAAATATAGCGAGCGTACCCGCCGGCTCCTCGAGGAGCCGGTAATGTTTTAGTTTTGTGTAGATGCGAAATTACTGTTTTAGTGGCTGATAACATGAATGACCAAGCACAGCCACCGCCGAACTTGTCGTTCGCTTACCCTGTGGCGGTAACACCTGGCGGATCTTTGAGGCTTGGATCTGAGGGCGCCATGCTAATATATAGAAACGATCGTGGAGTTCAGGTATGCGATTTTTTTTTTAATTCTGCGCAGATATTAGTTTTGCTGCAGGATACTTATTTTTATTGTGTGGTGTGTGGTCTTATGTGTCTTTTTCATCTTCTATATCTATACTAATATTATAAATGTGAAAGTGTGTTTGTCTTGTCTGCCTGCTAGCTCTTCTACCGTTGAACCAATTTAGATGAAAGATAATTTGAGTCCCGGGGAAGGACATAGGATAGTTTTTCCATCATCATCATCAGTATCATCACGCACATTGAGGTTGCAGGCAGAAGCTTATAATATATATGGGTCCATATCGGGTTGCATGAAATTTAAAGTATAATTGACATTTGGCATTAAGTATAATCTATATTAGTAACAAGGGCTGTTTGGTTTGTGCTTATGCAATTTGTGCTTGCATATGTGTATCAGTATAACTGATCATATGTTGAATGCGGGTTTGGGTGATTTGTAAATTTTTATACTCATTTTGGCTTTGACCTGGGGCAATATTGCATGTGCATTGTGTATATTTCTAGCCTTGGCGGCCACCTGTAACTCCAGAGATCGGAACACCTCTTAGTACACCAAGCTCCAGACGCGGCGGAGTGTCACGCCGTCGATTACGGCGTCGGCCTCCGCTACCGGATCCGCGTGTACTTGACTATTTATCTCGCGATTCCGGCAGCGAAATTGAAGGAGGCGATGAAAACGATGAAAATGACGATGTTGAAGAAGATGGACAAATGTTCGAAGACGTTGAGCGCCTGCGAGCTGCCGCAAGGATTTTAGAGGATGCGGAGGTGGAGCTCAACGTCGAGGAAATGGCGGAAATTGCTGGGGACGAGAATAATGAAACCGTTTTTATCCCTGGACCAGCTGAAACAAATGATAACTTCAACTGGTCTACGGATTTCAACCATTTTACTTCTCGTCCTGAGGAGTATCTGCGAAATCCGGGTCCAACGTATGGGCATCAAAATTGCTTGGAGATATTTATGCTCATATGGGAGGACATAATGCCAACCGTAGTTAACGAAACCAATAACTATGCGTGGCAATGTATCGCTGCAATGTCGGAGCACGATCGCCTCACCGAGAATTTAGATACTTGGTATGAGACGAGTGTTGCCGAAATGTACCGATATTTTGCCATTCTAATGTACATGGCCATTGACCCACGAACATCCCTCAAAGAGTACTGGTCTACTGGTGTCATGGGGATGCCAGAATTCAGGTTACTGATGTCAAGGAACCGATTTCAAATGATTTCGCGGTTCCTACATTTCGTCAACAACGAAGACATTCCTCATAACACCAGTACCTACTATAAAAAGGTTCAAAAAATTCAGCCATTGTTGGAGTACCTGAATACCAAATTCCAGGACCTTTATACACCTGAGCAGCAGCTAAGTATCGATGAGTCATTGCTGCTGTGGAAGGGTCGTCTTTCATGGGTACAGTGTATCCGGTCCAAGGCGGCCCGGTTCGGCATAAAACTTTTTGATTTATGCGAGGCTTCAACTGGTTATCTGCTCAGGTGTATAATATACGCCGGAAAGAATTCAGCTATGCACGAGGGACCTATCTATGGCTTTTCAGCACCTACTGCTAAAGTAGTGCTAAAACTAATGGATGGGTTCCTCGAGCAAGGGCATATGCTCTACATGGACAATTGGTACAACCAATTGCTCCTAACTAGATTTTTAAAAGAGCATAAAACTGATGTCGTGGGGACTCTCAACCGAAATAGGCGGCACGTGCCAGAAATTATAAAAAACCTGAATGAACGTCAAATGCGTGCTGGGCAGCGAGTTGCGTGTCATTCTGAGGACATAACAGTCACTACCTGGAAAGACGTCAAACTAGTGACAATGATCTCGACGTGCCATGGAGACGAGATGGTGCCAGGCATGAGGGCAGGCGCGGAACGGGAAAAACCAATCTGCGTTTCCGACTACAACAAGTACATGGGTGGAGTTGATCTTAAGGACAAAAAACTGTCCATGTACTTGTTGGAACGTAAACGTGGGTTAAAGTGGTATGTAAAGGTGTTTAGGAGGCTCTTGAATACAAGCCTCCTAAACAGCTACATAATGTACTCCAAAAACCCGATGTTGCGAGTCCTGTCACACAGGGAATTCAGGTTTAAACTTGCTGAAGACCTATGTGCAAGATTCCCCAAAGACAGACTGCATCACCCCCTTGCGCCCGCCCCAGTCCCTGACCGGATCCAAAAATCTATCAGGTTAGACAAGCAGGCAGACCACTTCCCGATCCCCACGGAGATATTGGCCGGTAGGAAAAGGAGCAAACGACGTTGCGCCCGCTGCACAGCACACTCAGTCCGCACTCAGGTCACAATTATGTGTAGTGCCTGCCAGGTGGGATTGTGTATCGGAACTTGTTGGTCAGAATACCATAAGGTGCAAAATTTAAAACTTCAATGCACTTAATATGTCTGAGTCTAACGAAAGTTTTGTGCTTAAAATAATAATATTAATTTGTAACGTGTAATATACGTGTGTTGGCCTTGTATTGTTACCTAAGTCTGATGTTTTTTTACATGTTAGTAATCGTTAAACGAAATAAATAATAATTCTCACCTCTGCCGCTCGAACAAGCGTAATTTGCTTCGCAAAAACAGTAAGGAAGATTGTATTTTGCTCACTGCACGAGAATAAGCAAAACACAGTTTTGCTCACGCTGCTTAGTTTCGCTACATAAGTTGATTATATCATTTTCTATTATTATTATTCATAATTTATTTGAATATGTTACTAAGTGTCATGATTTATTAATATTAATATGTATACTACTTAGTACAACAGGCAAATAATAATTTTGATGTGGTAACTTTTTTATGATACCTAGTTAAATGCCGGGGTAGTTGGGAAATTAAAATTATACTCCTGTCAACACGGTAGTTATAGAATGTGGTAGGGGAAAAAAAAGTTAGACAAGCACATACAGAGACTCGTTCACTTGGATTGAGGCAGCCGACGAGTAAGCATCATAAAGGAATTAACAGACCCAGATTGGCTGTGAGTACTTGATAGGGTGATTCTAGTAATCAGAGTAACCATACGAATTAAATTACAATATATGTTCTCACTGCAGAAGTGAAAAGTTGTATGAGCAACACAAGATCAAATTTATTTGCATCTCGTGTATTTGAGCCCGTGACTACGCTCAAGATTCAAGAACAACGCGTTAACAGAATCCTGTTATGATATATCGAATGAGTTAAGAACTTAAATATATTCTTATTGTTTCTGCTATTTGGTATTTTATTTCCTAAAGATATCTATCCCCCTATCAGAAATCTGATTTTTGTTTTATTTCCATTGATTTATTATTTATTCTACTAGATGTGACATCTGAAACAAATTTTGTATGCCATGTTTGGCGGTTGACAGCTATGAATAAATCGAAGACTAGTAAAAGACTTGTAGTGATTTTCACTACAACTTTTGGGACAAAAAATTTCTTAGGGATGTCATCTCCTGTTACTCAATGTTTATTTCATTGTATTATGAACGTCTTTCGACTAATATTATGATGATGATATAAAATGATTTATATCTAAGATAAACCACAATCTAATTATTTTCAAAAAATGAAACAGAAGAAAGTCATCCTGTACTATGGTAACCCTAAATACCCGTCGGCTCCCCGGGGAGCCAGCTGACGCTGTCAAAAAATCGCTCGGGTTTTGACGGAATGTCGCCATATTTGTCCGGGTCTCGAAAGGTTAATGACTTAGTAGTAGTAACGTTTAACGAAATAATTAAGTAGTCTCTAACTTCTACTCTACTCTGTCTGCGATGTCCGCGGTTGGCAACGTACTTGAATTCGGCGCGCTTCGCGCTCCTTCGCGGATGCCCCGTAATTCCTAGTGGAAAGCATGCAGTTTTACTACAGTACGCGAACAGTTTTGAGCTTCGATCACTCACAAGTGCGATTTTCTTTTTTAGTTAGAGAATATTGTATGATTACTTATAGTAAAAAATATTTTCTAACAGTTTTTGACGCCGCGCTAGGTATTATATAGATATTTTTAATAACAACAAGAAAAGATTATACAAGATATATTTTCCTTTACTATACTATTGCATTCAACTATTTCAACATCATCTGTCATTTTATAACAGTTTGGTCAATAGATTACGTGAGCATAATCGAAAACAATTTGTCAAAATATAAGTGACCTTGAATTCTAAACGAATTACAAATGGCTAAGACGACATGTGCTCTTGACAAAACCGTTATAAAATGTGAAGTTATGTTGCAATAGTAAAAAGCGATAGCCTGGTGGAGAAAAATAAAACTTACATAATCTTTTGTATGTGTAGCAAACAAATACATGTATCATACCTAGCGCAATGCTAACAATTGTTAGAAAACATTTTTTATTATTAATACTTAACGTATTCTAACAGGTCACAAAATAAAGTCGGACTTGTGAATTATGTCATATTTATAGGTTAAAAAGGCGTTCCCGTACTCCACTATTTGTTTGTAAACAAGTACGCGATAATTTGCCGAGTTAAGTTTTTAAAGTTTTTCTGGACTTTATTAATTAAACTGTGCAAGAACACTGTAATTGTAAATATAGACATACTCGTAATTGTGCATATTATTGATAAAGATTATATATAAAGTTTTAAGTAGACCCTACCTTAGTAGCTGCGCCTCGATAGATGCTGACTGTATATATACCGTTAAGTTCCTCCACGCGTTCCTGAGAAAAATGGTCTTGACAGACAGACAGACAGACAGACAGACAGACAGACAGACAGACAGACAGACAGACAGACGGACAACAAAGTGATCCTATAAGGGTTCCGTTTTTTCCTTTCGAGGTACGGAACCCTAAAATGGAGTGAATAGGTACCTAAAGGGTAGGCAACGCGCTTGTGAATCCTCTGGGGGTTGCAGGCGTCCATAGGCTACGGTAACTGCTTACCATCAGGTGGGCCGTATGCTTGTTTGCCACCGTCGTAGTATATAAAAAAAAAGAAGGAAGCTGCACCAAGGATACCAACCGCCCTGCCGTTGGATGTCGAACACGATATTGCTTCTTGCCTTCATACAATGGAAAGAAACTGATTTGGTTTAAGTAGATCTGAAGTAGCAGAATTAGTAGGAGACTATGTAGAGAGGAACCAATTGACCGAATGTTTTAAAAATGGAATTCCCAAAAAGGATTGGTTGACCTCATTTCAAAATATATTTCTTTCAAAAAACCACAGGCAGTGGAATATGCTAGAAAAATTGCTATGTTAAAAATATTTCAACCTACTCCGGAAGACGATTTTGGAACTAGGTATCGAAAAGAAACCGAGTGCTATTTGGAATTTAGATGAGACGAGTTTGTCAAAAGATCCGCTTAAAACTAAAATTTATCGGTCTTAAGGGTCATGCATCGACAAGGACCATTTCGAGACCCGGAAAGGACAACACCACAGTACTACTCGGCGCTAGTGCTGCAGGCGAAAAAACACCTCCATTAATAGTCATTAAAGGCAAATACATATGGAATGAATGGACTTCTGCTGAAGCATATCCCGGAACAACCTACGCCGCAACAAAGAACGGGTGGATGGAGACGACTGTGATTGAGGCATTTTTCAAAAAAACCTTTTTACCGACTGTAGGCAATGAACGGCCTTTTTTACTCATTTACGACGGGCACGCTAGCCATGTGGGTTTAAACATCATTGAAGAGGCACGCAAAGAAAATATAACTATACTGAAACTGCCTCCCCACACAAGCCATGTCTTGCAGCCATTGGATATATCGGTTATGAAACCTTTAAAGATCGTTGTGACGTAGTCCTCGTAAAATCAATGTCATCGTGGGCAATGTCAAGTTGGTAGATTCAAGTGTGGGCAATGACGAGTTGATAGATACAAATATTAGGATAACATTACCTCAAACAACAGCACCATCAGTAAATATAACATTTGAAGAATTGTTATTACAAAAGGTTAAAAGATACGATACTGTGACAGCAAAAAAGCGAAGTCGGGTCGCACTAGGTGCAGAAGTCATTACACATGACGACGTTGTAGATTTAAAAAGACAAAAACAGGCTTCAAATATTGAAAAGAGCCATACAAAGGAACGAAAAAGCAAGATCACTAATTTAAATACCCTGTCGAAGACTAGTGAACAGACACAAACATTTATCGCAACATAGCACGAAGAGCTACCTCAATTTTTGCAAGATAAAAATCCTGTTGCACTTAGTGATTGCAGTTTATCAGCACAACTAGGACCTTCAAGAATTGTCAAATTAAATAAAAAAACACGTTAAAAACATAAAGCGAGAAAATAGCAAAATCAACATATTATCAAACGTTGTGATTCAAAGCCCTATGTCAGCAAACCCGGGTCCTTCAGGCATTCATACAGCCAAGAAAAAAGAAAGTGTGGTTAATAAATAAGCTATGTCCATTAGCATCAAGGGAAAATGTGTTGGTAAAAAAAGCAGAGGCAAGGAAAACACACCATCAAACTATGGACGGACAATAAAACATGGCAATCAAGTAAAGAACTACGAAAATTCGTCATCGACGTCTACTAGTGTAATGAAACTTCACGACTCCTCAGGATATTGTTATATTTAATCACCGCTTTAATTTGTTAACCTAGTTTCACAAGAATGCAGACTCAATAATATGTCCTTCGATTACAATTTTACGCTAGCACGGATAACAAAACAACTGCCGCCAACGGCCCGCGCTCCTCGCAACGGAACTTCCCCGCCATCAATGCCTTTTTTTTCAACTACCCTTTTTTTACATTTTATAAATTTGTGATGGCGGTCAAGTACCGAATACTATTAAAGTTTAAAATATCTTAAATTAACTACCTACAAAATTCTAATTACAATTTTAATGCCGAAGATCACAACACTAGTGTATCTGGAAAAATGAGTAGTCGCAGTGACTCAGACATTGCTCATATTGAATCTGATGACGAGGATTATCATTTTGATGACTTTGGGAATTCGTAGCCATTATCACAAGAATCTATATTATCCAAAGACGTAAAAAAGAAAATGTTACTGATTATAAGACTGATGAAAACAAAAAGACTGAAATAATTGAAGATACTCAGAAAGTTACACGTATAAGTAAAAACGATGATAATAATGATTTGGAAAGTAATAACACTCAAGACACGCCATCAAATAATTATTTAAATATATATAACCAATCGTGTCAAAGAACGAATGAGACTGTTGTATTTATTTTGTAGCGAAGTTTTTAAAAGTGTTAATGTATACTTTTCGTTGATTATTAATAACTTTTCATTGCTTTGTTAGTTGTTTCTATGTTTATATCCTTAAGAGTCACAATTACATAGCGGTCGCCATAGTTACATTCATTTTATACATGAATCTTTTTGATTGAATAAAAAAGGTGAATTTAACAGCCCTGTGATGACTTTTATGTGTCTACTCTATAGGTATTACAAAAGCAAAGTGAATTTCATACTTCTGTCAAGGAGATGTGGTGGACATGCGTGTGAAAAATATTTCTTGATTTGAAAATTTATTAAAATTTCGTAATGCAAAATTTAGTTGGTTATGTCAGAGTATACTTACTGATTTACTACTTACTTATTCACTTCTATTCATGTGGATGAAACCATCACTATTTTGTTAGTTCTGTTTAATTTTTTTAAATTAAATCATTTAATTACAAACTGTCCTTTATTTATGAGATCAAAGAAACGTCTGTGTTCTGTTAATTAAAAAATAAATGATTGATTTAGTTGTAGGATGTGTTACCTATCGCGTTGAACACTGCCCAGGGTGTGGATTGTAGCTTGATCCATCAAAGATCATTCGAACGACAATAGAAGACGACTTAGGCATGACGACAGATTTAAGTTCTTTAGGAGAGGGTACTACTTCTGCACGGTTAGCACGTCTTACGCGCGACTGGCGCGACAAGAGACAGATCTGCTCGACTTCATGCGCTGTCGCTAGTTGGCAGCACAACTTGCACGTGAAACGAGTGACTGACTCGCGATCAAATGCCACTGTCATAAAATGATAGTGACTCGCGACTTTGAACTCAAATCCTTGCGCAACTTTGAGTCCTCTTCGCGTCAGTTGCAGCCGCGGGTGCATGTTATGCTACCGGAAAGCGAGATTTTTGACAGGCGCAGGAAGGTTTTCCCTACTCGCGGCTTAAGTCGCTCTTGCTCTTGCTCTTTCATCCTAGCCGGGCAGATTGCTTATAGTGCATAAAGCCGTACTTAAATGATTAAAAGCTATATATATAATTATAAAAAGGTTGACCTCATCTGATTGCTAAAATCTGCCGGAATAAATCCAAAAACATATTTATGCCAATAACTCCTATTATCAATCTTATATTTAAGGTCT
Organism: Pammene aurita; assembly: GCA_947086415.1. Classification (NCBI taxonomy): domain Eukaryota; kingdom Metazoa; phylum Arthropoda; class Insecta; order Lepidoptera; family Tortricidae; genus Pammene; species Pammene aurita. The sequence goes on from OX352295.1 coordinate 34,289,899, forward strand.
GAAAGCACAGATTTGATTAAAATCTGCTTGTCTTTATGTTCAACCAGCATAGAAAAACATTGATATAATAGGAAACCACCTCGTATGACGGAAACACCCAAATTTTCGGGAAACTTTAAAAAAATGTATTTATAATAAATTATTTAACGTAGATACACCGAATTACATACTTAACGTTGAAAGACAAGTAAATTCTGCGACAACTATGGAGTTGCATGCGTGCATGGGCACGCCATGGGGAAATAAATGGTTTTAAAAAAACGCGTTACATTTTAAGCCAAAGTTGAACTAGCTCAAAAATATGACGGAATTAGCCAAATTGACCTTATGTTTCTCGGAAGAAAAACGGAAACGGTTATCATCATATTTATGAACTTGACCCTAGAATGAAGTGCAAAGATCTTGATGATAACACTTTTGTGTAAATGTTCAGTACTTAGAACGAATACAATGAAATGTTGGATTGTGCAGAAAGCCTTGTAAGTAAAATTGTTTAAAAAAATTGTGGCAGTGATAGTTTTTATATGTAATATTTAATTTAATTACCAGCCGAGCAAAGATTTGATTAGCAAAAGGAAAACTGCTTGATTGTTATAGACAGCGCAGGAGAGAATATATTAAATCAGGTATAGTGAAAGCAAGAGCATGCCGGAGTTCAGCAGATTCAGCTTCGTCGTGCAGTAATATGGAGTCTTCAGGCGCTAGCACAAGAACTTCATTATGCAATTCTGCAATCGCAGAATAGTGACCAGGAAAGTAACATGGAAGCGAAAATATTATGGTTAAATAATTGTTGCGATCCGTGGGAAACAGTAGAAAAATACTGGGACATCGCTAAGGAAACACGATAAGATTCATTAAAAAAAACGAATATACTTACTGTTAAAATTATTAGAAAATTTAACATTGGCCACATTTATATTAAGATACTAACTAGACGCTGCTAGATGGCGCCTTTTTGTATGTGTTCTCTTGCCCTCGGTATGATTGTCTGTGCGTATCGGTGAAAATAAATATCTAAGTTTATATTCGAAATACGTTGATTTATCTGAACTCCAAGCCCATACCTAAACAGGTTATGGGCCAAGGAAACTATGCAAATAAATAAACCTAAGAAGACGACAGATAAATAGGACAACGAGTGTCAAAGATTTTGTTGGTATAACCTCAAAATGCATCCAGCGAGGTCAATGAATTTCGATGGAAATAACTTAAGGCAGTGGAAGTTTCAAATACAATGTGCTTTGAAAGCAAAAGGTAATGATATCTCCATTCAAAAACCAACTGCACATGCCAAGGAGTGGTTAAAAAGTTACGGCATGGCCATGCACATAATTACGTCTTCGATGGACTTTAAGCAAATAACACTTAAGTATACAAAACTGTAAAACTGCGTCGGAAATAATGTCAAAACTAGAGTCAATGTATGAACAAAAGTGTTAACTGTGCAAAATGCTAATCCACGAAAAGTTTTATCAGTACAAAATGTCACCATGTGACAGTGTAGCACAACACATCTCTAAAGTCGAAACAGTAGCAAAACAACTTAAAGAGAGTAGTGAAACTGTTAGTGATATGGCTATAATCACTAAAATACTTGGGACACTCTTAAGTATACGAGTAGATCACTGCGCCAAGCTTTGTGGCGATGCTACCTAGATTCCTATATAGAAAATAATTGATATAACCTATCTCAGCTTTGAACTTCGAATTTTCGGCAAAATAACATACACCAGAGTGTACGCTGGCGTAGAACGACTACATACCTTCTCAACTACCAATCGATCACTACCGTACGCCTCCTAGCTGGCTTATCCTGGAGTACTGGCTCAGAGAATCCGCGTGGTTTTGGCGAAACTTCAGATGCAAATTACACCAAAACTACTGAACAGAACTTAATGATATTCACACCAAAATGTTCCTCATATTTCACCGCAGCTATTTAAAGTAGTCATCTTTCGATTCTTTAAGTATTCTCAAAATCATGTACAATTAAAACCTAAAAATAATAATTGAGTATCTGCCGGTGGATCATAAACAGTTTGACATTTGAGACCTTGAAAACCATCGTGTCGTTTCGACGCGAATAAAGATGACATAAAAAGTTGAATTAAAATCGTAGTCATTAGCAATTAGTATTGGTATCTTAAAATACTGTAAATATTAATGAACACCCATTTTTTGACGTTCGACGAGCGCGCGTATAACGGAACGGAAAGTAATACCGCGCTCTCGGCAAGGTTTTGACAGTTGGGAGGACCGCAAGCGAGGGAAGCGGATCGTTTTTCGCTGCTTACGACGAAGTTTTGACGGGGGTGAAAGCTACTTCTCCAAACGGCTATGTTGGTGGAAATACCACCATGTAAAACGCCCGTGTCGCGTGCGTGTGTGTGCGGTGCAATAGTATTGGGCGATTCATCGCCACGGCCCACGCACCAGCCCGCCGAGCGTCGACGTGCCCCGGCACACGATGGCGTGCCTCTGGCCCTGCAACGGCGCAAGTTGACGCCGCCCCTTTCTGCCGCAGGGCACAACTTCTAGCCCGCGTGTTGTGTGCCGCGCAGCGCTGTTTAGCGCCGCTGGCGATCCCAAGGCCTGAACGCGGGCTCCGCCACAAGGCCTTCAAGGCCCCCTGTAAGAGGCCCCCGCACTCTAAAGGTCCTGTGCTTTGCTGCGAGCATCCTATCTAGGCTCTTATTATAAGATATCATACATACCATTGTAGTGACCATTTCTTATTCGCTAAAGCTTGGAATATCACTATCTACAGAAAAACAAACATTAAACAATTTAACCGCTCGTCTATTAGACGAAGAAGCCAGCTTAGCATCTGTAGAAGAACAAAGAGATTTTTGAATACAAAAATAAGTTATATATTCATGTACAAACTCTACTTCAAAACAATAGTGTTCATTAAAGCTCATCGTTTCCAATAAACTGTATTCGAAAATAATGAACGATCACATTATCCGCTATACATATCCTTTATATTAGACCAAACTTTGGTAATGTATGTTCATACACATCTATTTATAGTTATTATTTGTGCTCTTTATCTTCACCCAATTACATTTTTGCAATTTGTTGCCAGTTTTCACATTTATTTGTTGTCGAATGTATTTTTTTACCGTATCTGGTACATTTGTTTTCAAACCCACGTTAAATTCACTTTTAAAATTATTATTAATGAACTTCTAATTCAACTGGAGTTGGTGTCTTGGCCACTTCAAAATAAAGTTTATATGTAAATCCAGAAACGTTTATTTCAATGCGATGTTCTCGAATAAAATTTAATTCTGAAATAATTGGTGCAAATATAACTTTATTACCAAACTGCTGTCTGTCAGAAGAATGAAAAAGCAATGCTAGAAAAATGTGATGTAACCGTGATATATGATGAAATGGAATACAAAGAACGGAAACGTAAACTGCACTGATTTTATGAATGCCCGCATGGGATTAGATAAGGGATTGCCTACTTCGTGATCATCAAAACATAGTGTTAATGGTAAAACTATTTTATCTCCATGTGAACGTTTTTTTTGCCATTCCAAACCATGAACCTTAGTACAACATCACTATAAAAAGGGTTCGACATATCTTTTTAAAATTGAATTGTTTATTGTAACAGAATCATTCTTTAAATAATACTTTTTAAGTACTAGGTACTGGATTTAAATTTAACCTGTTTTTGCACCATATTGTGACTATTATAGGACAAAGATTAGAGTCAAATATGTAAAAACATATGTACCTATATTCTCAAAGAATGAAAGCCGTTCATGTTCCGATTTTCATCGGAACCCATATTTTTTTTGTTTGTACCGCATGCCTTAATATATCCTATTCGTTCTCTCAAGCCAGAGAGTTCATTTGAAATTTAATCTCCACTTTCACATTTATTTAGCTCTCTCGTGATTTATTATTATTAAAGCTTTATTTATCCATATAATTATAAATGTACAATATCTCCTGTATTATAATAGGCAGTTTATTGTATGGCTCCTATAGGGTAAAAGCCTCCTCTATATTAATCCATTTCTGTCTGTCTTGAGCGATGTTTATTCAATATATGATTTCAAGCTCACATGGTCATTCACATTATAAATATTACTTGAAACGGGATATTTACCATGTATATTTGTTTTTACGAGCACCCGATATTTCGGCGCAGTTGCATGCACCATCATCACGGAGTAACTAACGTTGCGGCGAGTTTTAGTGGTCTACCCACACACCGTAGCGATCTACCCTCTTTCGAGTTCGCTTTTTTCGTCCATTGTCACTGCTACTACTACTGTCCGCGTTCTCACTTGTAACTCGATCAAGATTGCGACACACAACACTTACAGTATCAACTCGCGCGTTTTTTTGCGAAACAGTATATTTTGGATTAGAGAACTTCCGGATCACTGGATACCAGACACTTGATAGACGAAACCCATCTTCCCGGTTAAAATTCTTATATTTAAGAATTTCAATGGCTTCTTTGACCATCCTGGGTATGTAGTGCCTTTCGGTCGAAAGTATCTGAGGGTTGTGTAACTCAATCCAATGATTTGTTCCCGCCTCCAGCAGGTGTTCCGCGATCGCCGATTTCCGAGGATCATTGTTCCTGTACGCTTGGATGTGTTCCTTTATACGGCATGAGATTGTGCGCTTCGTTTGACCGATGTAAGAGCTACCACAGCTACAGTCTATTTTATAAACACCTGGACGTTCAAGTGGGAAACTGTCTTTTGGTGTGCGTAAATATTGGGACAGTTTTCTATAAGGGGTGAAGACAGTAGTGACAGAGAACTTCTTTAAAATATTAGCAACTTTATCTGTCACACCCTTTATATATGGTAAGTACGCCGGTTGTCGCTCCACTTTATAGTTCAGGCGCTTAGGGGTATCGGTGTGTCGAGGTGGCATTATCCGCCCATTATAACCATTCCTCTGTAGGACGTCACTTAAATGTGTCAGTTCCTTATTTAAATGCTCATCATCGCATAGGTTGTATGCCCGGTCGGTAAGTGACGTCACTACAGAGTACAGTTGGCGAGGGTGGTGATGCGAGTTAGCATGAAGGTAACGTATCCGTGTGAACGGGCTTTCTGTATACAGACTGACTAAGAGAACCGTCATCCCGAACCCCAACTTTTACGTCTAGGAATGCAATACTTCTGTCCCTCTCCATTTCGTAAGTAAACCGCATTTTCCCGTGAATGCCGTTCAAATGTGCCACGTAATTTTGTATATCACCCTCGTCTCCCTCCACTATACAAAATATGTCATCCACATAACGTTTCCAAAGTCTCACAGCCTTGGGAGCGGTAGCAATGGCTCTATTTTCAAAATGCTCCATCCAGAGGTTGGCTACCACTGGAGCTACAGGACTGCCCATTGCCACGCCGTCTATTTGGAGGTAGTACTCCCCCTGGTAAATGAAGTAGCTCGTGGTGAGGCAATGACGCACCAGATCGGCATATTCCACGGGAATATTGTTATACTCAATTCTACTTTTGATGACATCAATGCAGTCAGCTATTGGTACATTTGTGAACAGTGATTCTACGTCAAAACTAACCATCACTTCGTTATCCTTCACATTATTCACACGTAGTATTTCTACAAAATGTCGGGAGTCCTTCACAAAAGATGATGACTTACCCACTAGAGGCTGCAGGACACCAGCCTCTAGTGTATAGAGCCATTGCTACCGCTCCCAAGGCTGTGAGACTTTGGAAACGTTATGTGGATGACATATTTTGTATAGTGGAGGGAGACGAGGGTGATAAACTCAAACTCAAACATTTATTCAGTAAGTAGGCCACAAGGGCACTTTTACACGTCAAATTAAAAGAGAAAAAAAAAATCAAACTACACCGGTTCTAACCCTACACCTCTGACCCGAGAAGAATTATGTCCGGCAAGAAACTCGGCGGGACTTATTTTTTCAAAACAACAGTACATCAAAACTAAACAATACATATAAGTGCGTTGTTCTATAAGAAAACATATCAAACCAAGGTTAGATTAACCAACAATAGGTTATAGTTTAAGAAAAATACCAAAGAAAAAAGATGAGTCCAAATCTGACTATTGAAAATAAATTATACAAGTTTGATATACTTTCTTACCTGAACTGTGTCTTCTACATAAATTTCCAAATTATAATAATCCATCATCAACAGTTAGAAACAAACTTTGAATTTAAATAATATAAAAAAAAGTACTTAAGTGATTCTAGTATACAATAAACATACTATTTCTAAATTATACTTAGAGATGTATAAGGTCTCCAAGTGTCTTGATCTATATATTCTATATAATAAAAAAATATGGATAATCAAGCACCGAATGTTGTGTCTAAAGCCAATTAAACTAAAATTAAATATGATTAATAAAAAGTTACGTAAATGTGTTGCCCCAGTTAGCCTAAACAGACCGGTCTCCACAAACAGCACCCGTTCACGAGTATGACGCATATCTCAGCCATCGCCTCCCTCAACCTTTCTTCGGGAAAGTGGCGACCCGATCAACGACGCCACCATAAGCAGAGCCTTTTAAGCGAGCATGACATGTTCAAGCTGGCGGGCTTTATTAATTAATAAAAACTAGCCATGTTTAGTCTGGTGAGAAACTACAACATTACGTGGCACATTTGAACGGCATTCACGGGAAAATGCGGTTTACTTACGAAATGGAGAGGGACAGAAGTATTGCATTCCTAGACGTAAAAGTTGGGGTTCGGGATGACGGTTCTCTTAGTCACTCTGTATACAGAAAGCCCACTCACACGGATCGTTGCCTTCATGCTAACTCGCATCACCACCCCCGCCAACTGTACTCTGTAGTGACGTCACTTACCGACCGGGCATACAACTAGGGTTGCCAGACGGTCGGGATTTGGCGGGATTCTCCCGAATTTTTGTATGTCCTCCCGACTCCCGACAAACTAAAATATCTCCCGGAAAAACAACTTCATTAAAAAAAAATACAAATGCGTTTATTTCATTACTTTTTTTACAGTTGTTCTTAAGGTATCGAAACAATAATTAAGTTAGTTCCGCATTCCCGGGGCCTGTGTTTCGTGCTATCCATTCCAGTAAGCAATTCTTATGTATTGTGAAAGAATGTTTAGTTTACTGAACAATATACACTGTGGGCCCTTATAACTAGAAAGATTTTAACAGTGTATTCCTGATCATATTTAGATTACACACAAAAAATTACACTTTTTATTATAAATTAGCACAAAACGCCTTTCTGATGGCGTTGTTGCCACTATTGGGCATAGTTTACACTTCCTTATTGACAGATATCAAAGTGACAAGGAAAACTATGCAGAAACTAAATTTTTCCCAAAAAAAATGTACCAATTTGTTTTACGGCGATAATTTTATTAAAAACATTTACTTTTCATGTGCAATAAACATTCAAAAAATAGAAAAAGAAACGAAAAAAAAAATATTTTTTTTTGGCGAAATTTACCCTAGTCACAAAATATTTTTTCCTTCTTTTGGTCTCAGAAATTCGTGGTTAAGATCTGTCGGGTTATACGCGCCCACGGTGTATACAAAAAAACCGGCCAAGTGCGTGTCGGACCACGCATAATGGAGGGTTCAATTCACCGCACGCACCTTCAATGGAATAAGAACCAAACTAATACCAAAAGTTCGTATCTGATGCCTATGGAAGAAGTTTTTGAAGATAACTCAAAAATAGCTAAAACGATAATGTTCAAAAAAAATTTCATGGAAAGTATGTGATGAGTTGCATCTCCTCAATTTTTTTCATATTTTTTGGACTTACGGTTCAAAAGTTAAAGACAATTTTTCTGACTTTCGAAGCGATTATTTCTTAAAATATTCACTTACATAATTACAAAATGTTCAAAGAAACATCTATGTCATTTTTAAAGACCGATTGATGTACAACATGTTGATATATTATTTAAAAAATATTTTTTAATATAGTTATATGTATGGAGCGCCACATAATACTTTTTTCTGCAATTTAACTGCATACTAAATAGAGGCATAAAAAATACACCTTATGCCTAAAGTTTATTAAGATACGTCTTATAGTTTTCGAGTAAAATGGACATACTGTGACATACGGACAGACGGACGGACAGACGGACATGACGAAACTATAAGGGTTCCGTTTTTGCCATTTTTGCTACGGAACCCTAAAAAACGAAAGGAACGAACGTGCATGGAATTAATAAAAGCAGAGTTAATAATTCGACTCAATTTTGAGGAAAATTGTTTGAATTTCGCGTCTTCTATAAAAAGTGAAAAAGAACAAAATGTAGTTAAATCTGTGAAAAGCAACACAAAATACATGTGGCAAGCTAAAAATAAATTAGGTACTTTTTATAATTTCTTAAATACTCGTATTGTAATTTTTTAGGATTCCGTTCGCAGCCAAAGTGGCAAAAACATGTCCTTCTGTCTATCCGTCCGTATGTTATCAAGGGGTATGTTTTGTATGCCGCTACTTAGTTTTGTAGTAAAAGGGGCACTAAATGTAACTAAATATCAACTTTTTTTTCACAAATATCAACTTGTTGCACATCAATCGATAGGGCTTTCAAAATAACTTTGGGGTTTTCTAAAACATTTTTTTATTATGTAAAAATTTTCAAAATAATTTCTTATAGTCTAAAAAAATATATCCCCTCAACTCTAACGTTTGTATCGTTAGTCCAAAAAAAATCAAGAAAAAAGATACATGTTTCTATATTCTTTCAATGTAAATTATTTTGAAAATTATCGGTTAAACCGTTTTTGAGTTATCTCTAAAAAACTTCTTCCATAAGACGACCTTTTGGTATTAGTTTTTTTTCTTATACCATTGAAGCTACGGAACCCTCCATTATGCGTGGTCCGACACGCAATTTGCCGATTTTTTAAATATTTATTTTCTATCGGTAGCGGACTATGTAATAATAATGTTAAATGTTGTTGTTTTTACTGTATTTACTTTAATTTGATTTTTTTTTTGTTTCTCCCGACTAAAGTCCCAAAATCCCGAAAATTCCTTTTATTCTCCCGATAATAGGGTCAGTCGATCTGGCAACCCTACATACAACCTATGCGATGATGAGCATTTAAATAAGGAACTGACACATTTAAGTGACGTCCTACAGAGGAATGGTTATAATGGGCGGATAATGCCACGTCGACACACCGATACCCCTAAGCGCCTGAACTATAAAGTGGAGCGACAACCGGCGTACTTACCATATATAAAGGGTGTGACAGATAAAGTTGCTAATATTTTAAAGAAGTTCTCTGTCACTACTGTCTTCACCCCTTATAGAAAACTGTTCCAATATTTACGTAGTAGAGGCGGCACTGCAATTCTAGTTAGGGACAAACTAAATGTAAAGCCACTGAAATTTGAGAATAAGTTAGCATGTGATTACTACTTTGAATGTTGTGGATGTGAGATCACAGGGTCAGATATTGTAGTAGTTACTATTTATAGAATTCCCGTACAGACCACATCTCACATAAATATATTTTTGCATAAACTTAGAATCTTACTTACAAATCTAACTATGACTTATAAGAAAAAGAAAATTGTCATCTGCGGAGATTGGAATATTGATATATTAAAAGATAACTTGTTTGCTAAAGATCTCAAGGGTGTATTTTTAAACTATAATTTCAAAATGCATATTAAGTCACCCACTAGAGGCAAGGCCTGTTTGGATCAAATAGCTAGTAATATAAAAACGGTCAAAGCAAAAACACATAATCTTTGTTTATCAGACCATGATAAGGGACAAACTATTGAACTAAAAACTAAGAAGACTATAAAATGCTATCAATGGTTTGAATGTAAAAGAGATTACTGTAATACGAATGTGGCCAAGTTTTGTGAATGCATTGCTAGTCTATCTTTTTCAGATGTAATGACTACTCATAATTTAAGTGACGCTTTTGCTACCTTCCACGAGACGTTGTGCCTTTTCTACAACCTGTGTTTTCCTTTGGTAAAAGTCAAGATAAGTAGCCGACAAAGTAAAATAAAGTGGCTCACGAAGGGTATAAGGAAATCTTGTAGCATTAAACGTAAGTTGCATATGAATATAAAATTATGTAAATTTAACAAAAATGAGAACAAAGCCCAACTGAAAAAATACAGTAGTATTTTGAGGAGATGTATTCATGCTTCACAAAGAATAATTAACAATAAGTACATTCGAACAAATAAAAATAAGTGTAAAGCTACTTGGAATATTATAAATTCAGGGACATGTAGAAAAAGTTCGAACTATTTTGACTCTATAATATTTAATAATTTAATTTATGACAATCCTCAAGACATTTGCAACTTATTTAATGATTATTTTATTGACAGTATATACCATGAAGCAAGTAGCTCTAACACAGTACCTAATGTCACTTGCAGCTATAATAATCCAAGTTCTATATATTTAAGGCCTGTCGATGAAAGGGAAGTTTATAGGATAATTATGTCACTAAGCAATAGCAAATCATGTGGCTATGACAATATCACTACAGATTTACTAAAATTTAACGCTGCATATTTGAGTTACCCGCTGTGTCATATCATAAACCTATCATTCCAGGAAGGTATCTTTCCAGAGCAACTAAAATTAGCAAAAGTAAAGCCTCTCTACAAGAAGGGTGATTGCAATGACATTAATAACTATAGACCCATTACTTTGGTCCCTGTTCTATCCAAGGTCCTGGAAAAGGCCATGCATGTTAGATTGACAGAATTCTTAGACAAGCGAAATATACTACATCCTAATCAATATGGGTTTAGAAAGGGCCGATCCACTGAATTAGCATGTTTTCATTTAGTTAAGTATGTTACGGAAGCTATTAATAATAAAACTGCCATTACGTCAATATTCCTAGATTTGAGTAAAGCATTTGATAGCGTGAATCATAATACACTTCTAAGGAAACTAGAATCGTATGGTATTAGGGGTCAGGCACTCGGCTGGCTCAAAACGTATTTGGAAGGAAGAAAACAGCAAACTGAGATCTCAAAAATTGAGGAAGTAGGGAAAAAACTTGTAAGGCACACTTACCTTTCGGGATATCGTGAAAACCGTTGTGGCGTGCCCCAAGGCAGCAATTTGGGACCCTTGCTTTTTGTTATTTATGTGAATGATTTCCCTCATGCAATCTCATCGGAGAGCATTTTGTTTGCGGATGATACGACAGTGATGGTAAAAAGTGACGATGATTCTTCTTATAATGAACAAATAAATCAAACATTAACTGACATACACCGATGGACATGTAACAATAAACTTAATATTAATCTAAGTAAATCTTTTTATATTCAATTCCAATATTATGATACTCCAAAGATCCAATTAAAAGTTAGCTTGAACGATAAAGTAATAGACAGTTGTGATTATATAATTTTTTTAGGTTTGCATGTAGACAAGCATTTAAACTGGAAACTTCATGTAGATTATGTTTGCACTAAGTTGGATAGTTTTGTATATGCCATAAGAAGACTAAGGATGACTGTTTCAACAGAAGCTGCCATCACTGCGTATCATGGGTATGCGTCATCACTCTTGAACTACGGACTATTGCTTTGGGGAAATTCGGGTGATGTGAATAGAGCGTTTATTCGGCAGAAAGATTGCATTCGTGCTATAGCCGATATCTCACTCATGGATGACTGTAGGCCTATCTTTAAAAACCTAAACATATTGCCGTTGGCATGTATGTATATTAAAAAAGCATGTCTATTTGTTAAGAAACATCCCGAGCTATTTAGATTTAGGACAGATGTCTATTACGGTAACAGAAGAGCGCAATATGATGGACTAATGTATCAACCTCGTTGTGAGTCCGTAATTTATCGAAAAAACGCATACAATATGTGTATTTTTTTGTTTAACAACCTTCCTAGAGAAATGAGGTTAATGGAATATAATAAATTTGAAACAGTAATTACAAAATGGCTTACTGAAAAATGTTTTTTTAGTGTCAAAGAATATTTAGCATTTTTAAAGTATAATTTATTCTAAAATTGATATTAACTTTGTGTAAATTGACATCACATTGTGGAGTTTTTTTTTTTCTAATGTTTATCTTTGTGTATTAATTTTCATTTCATTCTAACTTATAAAAATTGGCATTACTTTGTAGATGATGCTGTAATTGTATTGTTATTAATTTATTATTATATCTGGACATCACATAAAATTATTATTATTGTATTATTTTTGGATTGTATTATTAGGGTTAATTTAATTGGTTATTATGTTTTTTTTGTAATTTGTATATAATTTTTGCATGTCGTTCATCGACTGAATACTTGTCTTTTGTACCTTAACACCTTGTACTTTATGTTATAAGTATTCTGGAAAATAAAATATTCTGATTCTGATTCTGATACGCACACCAAAAGACAGTTTCCCACTTGAACGTCCAGGTGTTTATAAAATAGACTGTAGCTGTGGTAGCTCTTACATCGGTCAAACGAAGCGCACAATCTCATGCCGTATAAAGGAACACATCCGAGCGTACAGGAACAATGATCCTCGGAAATCGGCGATCGCGGAACACCTGCTGGAGGCGGGAACAAATCATTGGATTGAGTTACACAACCCTCAGATACTTTCGACCGAAAGGCACTACATACCCACGATGGTCAAAGAAGCCATTGAAATTCTTAAATATAAGAATTTTAACCGGGAAGATGGGTTTCGTCTATCAAGTGTCTGGTATCCAGTGATCCGGAAGTTCTCTAATCCAAAATATACTGTTTCGCAAAAAAACGCGCGAGTTGATACTGTAAGTGTTGTGTGTCGCAATCTTGATCGAGTTACAAGTGAGAACGCGGACAGTAGTAGTAGCAGTGACAATGGACGAAAAAAGCGAACTCGAAAGAGGGTAGATCGCTACGGTGTGTGGGTAGACCATTAAAACTCGCCGCAACGTTAGTTACTCCGTGATGATGGTGCATGCAACTGCGCCGAAATATCGGGTGCTCGTAAAAACAAATACATAGGCTGCTATTTATATATCCGGAAACCGGGATTACAATCTTCTTAAATAGCATATTTGACCTCCATGGTAAAATTTGAACTTTTTTAAGTACTGGCCGGTATATTTTTTCTTTCTTATTAACGCTCGTGTTTTGTTTTTGACGGGTTTTAAATGTCATCTCGCAGCAAGAATGGAACTCACTCGTGAAAATATTCGTGCTATGATTTATTATGATTTTCGGCGTGGTTTAACGCAACAACAGTGCATAGATCAACTAACTTCAACTTTTGGTGATGAAGCCCCATCTAAAACTACTGTGTATCACTGGTTTAGTGAGTTCAATCGTGGACGTAGTATGGTTACGGACGAAGTTAAGGCAGGTCGCCCGAAATCGGTCGTTGTACAACAAAATATCGAGGCTGTGCGAAAACTTATAATGGACGACCGACATGTTACGTACTGCGAGATAGAGGCGACTCTGGGTATTTCTATGACCAGCATTAATAGCATATTACATAATTATTTGGCTGTAAAAAAAATTTGTTTGCGTTGGATACCCCACAACTTAACAAAAGAGCAAAAAGATGCTCGCGTCGAATGGTGAAATAAAATGTTAAAAAAATATAACCGTGGTGACTCAAAAGCCGTTTATAACATCTATACAGGTGACGAATCCTGGATCTATGCATACGATCCCGAAACGAAGCAACAATCAACGGTATGGGTGTTTCAAAATGAGCCGAACCCTACCAAAGTTACTCGTGCAAAAAGTACATTGAAACAAATGGTGGCCTGCTTCTTCGGTATTAATGGCCATGTAGCTACAGTGCCACTAGAAAACCGTAGAACGGTTAATTCAGAGTGGTACACGACCATTTGCTTACCGGAAGTATTTGAACAAATTCGTAAAACTAACCAGCGACGAAGAATCATTCTTCATCATGACAATGCCAGCTGTCATACGTCACGCGAAACAACTCTATTTTTGGAGGGTCAAAATGTGGAATTAACGGGTCATCCGCCGTACAGCCCTGACTTGGCACCCAACGATTTTTATTTATTTCCAAATATAAAGAATAAATTACGCGGTCAACGATTTTCGACCGCTGAAGATGCTGTCGACGCATTCAAACAACACGTTATGGAGGTACCTCAGGCGGAGTGGCAGAAATGCTTTAAAAATTGGTTCACGCGAATGCAAAAGTGCATAGATCATCAAGGGGAATACTTTGAAAAACAATAAAACCATTTTCAGCCGTGTACGTTTGTTTGTTTTTTTGTTTCCGGATATATAAGTAGCAACCCTCGTATACATGGTAAATATCCCGTTTCAAGTAATATTTATGATGTTTATTCAGTTTTTCCCCAGTTATTTTGACTACATCATCGACCCATCTTTTCTTTGGCCGTCCTTGTTGTCTTTTTCCAGTGGGGACTAGCCATTTCGTTGTTTGTAGCGTCCATCTTTTATCCTGGTATCTAGGTAGCTATCTGGTATCTATGTGGCCTGCCCACTTCCACTTCAGTGTCATGTCATGTTGCAGTGCCATTCATGAATTTAGTTTTATTGCATTTTCCGTTTTTTATCTATTCTTCTTAGTTTCAGGTTACTTATTTCCATCGCATGCTGGAATGACAGGATTTTTTTCTTAGCCTTGTTAGTGAACGTTCAAGCCTGACTTGCCTATGTTAAGGAGGGCAAGATACATAAGACCATTATTATTTTAAGGATTTCTTTCTGTGCCCAATACATCTTTCATGTTATGTTAACTCTTCTGTCCACTTCATTTTCGTTTTTGTTGGTGTCAAATGAAGTGAGTTTTCCGAGATACACATATTCTTTGACATATTCTATTATCGTTCCTTCAATATTAATTGCAGTTTGGATATTTGTCAATATTTTAGTCTTGTTGGTATTCAGTTCTAATCTTACTTTATTGCTTTCTTTGGCGAGGTTTTGAAGCATTTGTTGTAGTTCTGTAGCAGTTTCGCTAAATATAGCTATATCATAAGCAAATCTTAGATGAGTTAGACGTCTATTGAGTATCCATACCCCTTTGTATTTTGTGCAATCTATATTTTGGAAGATATCTTGAAGAACTGCTATAAATAACTTTGGCGATAACTCTGGCGGGAACTCTTCTCTTTCGTAATAGGACCAATTAATGGTTTAAATATCTGATTATTCATATTTTCAATAAGATCTTGAACAAATTCAGCTATAGGATTGTCACACACATTCTGCGATTACAGCATGACTTGAAGTTCTTGGAACTGGCTTCAAAGGAAAAGATACATTAGTTATTGGAGAATCAGAATATACAGATGCATCTGTTACTGGTGGTATAGTAGTATTTTCATTAATTTGAGATAATATACTATTGCTAGATGTGCAAACAATATTTCTTGAATGAACTTTAGTTACATGCTCATTAAATAAATTTGAAAAAAAACCTATTGCAGTCATCTTCCAAACATTCGTAATTATCAATCGTATTATGATTATTATGGATGTGAGAGTAACATAGAATCCGGAAAATACACTTGATAATCATCTATTATATACCAAGGACAGTGAATATCACACTTACAGTGCTGTAACACTTGTCCCACGGAGTATGAATTTTATATAATCCTTTTTGGATAAAGGTCCATTTACAATACTCACACTTTCTACTGGATACTGACTGTGAAGGGAGTGGCATATTTTAAAATATACGTCAACTGCCTGCAGATTCCATATCACTGTGTAGTATGTGTTGTTGACTACAATATAATATTTCTCAATTTCATAATAGTTCTCTCCAACTGGTACTATTGTGGGTTGAAATGTTACGCCTAACCTTGCGTATTTTTCCTTTCTTCGATTAAGAGTGTCTTGTACAACCATGGCCCGCTTCACGTGTTTGATGAAACCATTCCTACTTTCTTATTTAGATGGTCTCCAGCTACATTTTTATTTTTTGCCAGTGGATTTCCGAGAGCTTAATGGTAGCAACATGAATGCTGAAATGGAGGTTGCCTCTTGCTTAGAGCTGGTCTCATCTCCTGTAAGTATATTGACAAAACTTTTAACTTTTTTGAGTTGCAGACTATTAGCGCTATAATATTATTTGAATTCCTATACGATATGACAGGACTGTCAACTAGGGCATGCAAATATCGGACGATTTTCAATACCGGTATTGAATCCGATATTAGGGCTCAATACCGGAATTCCGGTATTAATACCGGTATTGGAGGTGACCATTGAAAAACGTTAAATAAGGCTAAAATCAGTTAAAAACTCAATCAACCAACAGTTAATCATATTTTGTTGTATTTATTAGCTGCAACTTGTTAATTTTCATTTCATATAAGTACAGTTGTCTTGATAGGTGATCTTTGGTCTTTTAAATTTGTGGTCCAGCAACTGGGTACATAGCAGAGAGTCAATTCCACAGCCGCAGCGTTCGTGGGAGGAAACTATTCAAATATTGTTTTCTTCAAGCTTCGATTGATTTCTTCAATATGATAAAATACATTAGATAGGTATAGTCTGCCAAACCATTTCTGTCAGTAGAAAAGCGCGGCAAATTTGAAAAATTGCGGGTTAGCAACACCTGCCTTTGAATAATTCGATAATTGTGCATAATTTGTGTTTTATCTGTGGTATGTAACTTTTTAAATTTAAAAAAGTTAGTTTTGTTTACTTTCATTTTAAAGTTTCAGATTGCGTTTTTAATTATTTATTTTATTATGTAATATCTGCCACCACTGTTCAATAAATTAATGTACTTACTAAGAAAGCTCAGCTAGGATATTAATATAGGTAATGTACCTTAAATACCTTATGCAGGTATTTTGCGTGATAAAACTGATAAATGGGGCTTTGAGGTTATGCAGAGTTTTGTATTGAATTATCATTTGAAGTTCTTTCTTTCAGTGTAAATCGGATAATTAAAGTGAAAACTGGTGCCAAATGAAGTCCAAGAACGTTTGGTGCTCAATATTGTCGAAAGAAAGCGGTAAAAATCAGGTTTAACAAGCAGTACCTACCGACAAGCACCAAGCACTCCGCTACATTCCGATATTTTAACAAGTCTTTGTAATGTTTTCCCTTGAGATACCTACCTCAGTAATGTGTACAATAAATAAACACCAAAATCTCACGAGTTTTATTATAGTAGTTTATGTAACTGTTACGTAATAAGGGTCCTTAAAACATGAGTGTGGTTTTATGAAATGAGCCGCAGGCGAATTTCATAATAAGATCACACGAGTGTTTTAAGGCCTAATTACGTACAGTTGCATACACTGCTTTATCTACACTCATATTATATATATTAAATTAAGTGTTCGGAAACCATAGAATGACCGCCATTGTACCGTCATGGCCAACTCGATTGTGCCGGCGCTCGCGCGGGACCAATCGAGTTGGCCATGGCGGTAACATTATGTTATCAAATTCGATGTTCCAAATTTGAAACTCATTGCTTAACAATATTTGAGCATGCAAAGTTAAAATTACGTTACTGCCGCAGATAAGAAACTTATCATAGTTAAATCGTTTGTTGTAATGCTTGTCATTGTCTACGGTTTTTGAACGCATTTTAGAGTACTTATAGTATGAGTGTAGATAAATTAATTAATGATACACTTCGTACAATAGGTAAGTACCTAAAAATTGTCTTAAAACAATGAAAGGAAATCTTAATAATTAGGACTATTACTGAGTAATATGCATAATGCAGCTAAGTAAACATATTCCATTCTAAGCTGAAAAGTTGTATTTTCTAGTAGATATGCTCGTTTTCCTCGACCTTACGAGGGTTGCTACTTATATATCCGGAAACAAAAAAACAAACAAACGTACACGGCTGAAAATGGTTTTATTGTTTTTCAAAGTATTCCCCTTGATGATCTATGCACTTTTGCATTCGCGTGAACCAATTTTTAAAGCACTTCTGCCACTCCGCCTGAGGTACCTCCATAACGTGTTGTTTGAATGCGTCGACAGCATCTTCAGCGGTCGAAAATCGTTGACCGCGTAATTTATTCTTTATATTTGGAAATAAATAAAAATCGTTGGGTGCCAAGTCAGGGCTGTACGGCGGATGACCCGTTAATTCCACATTTTAACCCTCCAAAAATAGAGTTGTTTCGCGTGACGTATGACAGCTGGCATTGTCATGATGAAGAATGATTCTTCGTCGCTGGTTAGTTTTACGAATTTGTTCAAATACTTCCGGTAAGCAAATGGTCGTGTACCACTCTGAATTAACCGTTCTACGGTTGTCTAGTGGCACTGTAGCTACATGGCCATTAATACCGAAGAAGCAGGCCACCATTTGTTTCAATGTACTTTTTGCACGAGTAACTTTCGTAGGGTTCGGCTCATTTTGAAACACCCATACCGTTGATTGTTGCTTCGTTTCGGGATCGTATGCATAGATCCAGGATTCGTCACCTGTATAGATGTTATAAACGGCTTTTGAGTCACCACGGTTATATTTTTTTAACATTTTATTGCACAATTCGACGCGAGCATCTTTTTGCTCTTTTGTTAAGTTGTGGGGTATCCAACGCGAACAAATTTTTTTTACAGCCAAATAATTATGTAATATGCTATTAATGCTGGTCATAGAAATACCCAGAGTCGCCTCTATCTCGCGGTACGTAACATGTCGGTCGTCCATTATAAGTTTTCGCACAGCCTCGATATTTTGTTGTACAACGACCGATTTCGGGCGACCTGCCTTAACTTCGTCCGTAAGCATACTACGTCCACGATTGAACTCACTAAACCAGTGATACACAGTAGTTTTAGATGGGGCTTCATCACCAAAAGTTGAAGTTAGTTGATCTATGCACTGTTGTTGCGTTAAACCACGCCGAAAATCATAATAAATCATAGCACGAATATTTTCACGAGTGAGTTCCATTCTTGCTGCGAGATGACATTTAAAACCCGTCAAAAACAAAACACGAGCGTTAATAAGAAAGAAAAAATATACCGGCCAGTACTTAAAAAAGTTCAAATTTTACCATGGAGGTCAAATATGCTACTTAAGAAGATTGTAATCCCGGTTTCCGGATATATAAATAGCAGCCCTTGTATGATTTTAGCAATCAATGTTTGTTTCCTTGCTGGGTTTCAACACTTTTAACTATTGTATTTTGACCGCGTAATTTCCACCTCCGATCTTCTGTCCTTTTTAGATGTTGGTTATTTCAATTTCTTCGCACTTTCTAATTCATACAAAAGTCATACATAATAATAGGTATATCATGTATCAGACTCAGAGTCATCAAATTATTTTATACAATGCAGAGTTAAAATTCTCCACAAACTTCACTGACGTACGGAAGAGCGTCGCCATTTTGTTCGATTCGCCCTAGAGTGTTGCTATATTTTTGTTTGATGTACATTGCTACTGCGTTCGTTGGCTGACCAGACTATACTTAATAAGTAGTACAAGTATGTGCAAGGGTCTACGACATTTTCTTACTGATGTTTTAACTGTATTGATAAAATTCGTCACTCAATCAAAAAAATATGGGGCTGATTTTGTATCAATTTAAATGTCCCTGCGGAACTAATGAGCCACCCATATTTAAACTGAACAAACAAAGATTAAAGAAGATAAATAGTGCAGTAGGTACATTCAAAATAATAATAACTTATAATATTAGACTCAATATCTGCAAATTTTGTACTTTTAACCATTAGTTTAATCAAATTTACATAAAATTTTACGAAAACTTTCCAATACCGGGATTCCGATATTTCGATATTGGTCCTTAACAATACCGGTATTGAATTATCGTAAATATTGGTCCGAGATTCCGGTATTTCGAGATTCCGGTATTCATGCCCTACTGTCAACCTTAAGTGGGTTCCAAATTAAAGTTTTCGACTGTATAAGCGTTTAAAAAGTTCAACATATATTCACTATAGAAAATTGTTTTCTTTTTATATAGGCTAAAATTTTAGAATAATTTATCATCAAAACCAGGGTATAATATTGTGAAATCTTCAACTAAAAGTTGACTTCCTGCTGAAGTTAATGCAGGATATTTGTTCATGCATTCGTCTATGTTAATAGAACCGTCCTTTATTTAGACCAATCAATACGAAGTTATAAATAATTAAAATAGGAATTGCTTAAAAACAATTGCCAAAAGAGATTTATATCAAGTATGTCATTTCAAAACGGTTTAAACATTGAAATGAATGGAGAATTAAGTCCACTTCCCCAATGTGATGAAGATGGACACGATAGTGAAAGTGCTATTGGAGCATTCCATGAAAACGGTAAGTTCTTCATCTATTTTTTTTAACAAAATTCGTTATTTATGCAATGTCTACGTGTAGGATAAAGTATTTGCGTATTTTGCATGCGAGTCGCTGGATCAAAAAGATGGGTCCTAATGTCGCTTACGAAACGATGGAATGCTCCTATTTTAGAATTAACAAGAACGCCAGAAAACCAGTCCAGCTGTATATTTGGTGGACGTACCATGGTACCGTTGGTGATTCCTGAGTCATAGCGGGCAGAATTGTTATTAAAACTCAACATTTATATTTCTCCGGGGACGCGTGCTTGCAGTTTCCATCTTCAACCAGGCCAAGACTAGACTGAAATATCAGAGGCAGGATGATAATCTGATAGAGTTTGACAGAAGCCATGCCGTTGACATAATTAGACTCTTGAAAGTCGCGTTGTTGGGTCCCGTTGTTAGAGCTTTGCAGAATCTTTTATAAAGTTATTGTTAAATTAGAATGAATAAATAAATACTTGTCAAATGAATTGTTTTTTTTACTACTATAGCCTGCATTCATAGGCTTAGGACTTTTGGTAGCATACCGCTGTTCTAGTGTCCATGCATGCAGGAGTTGCAATTTTCTTTTCAGTTAAAGTAAATATAAGTAAAAAATACGTAAATGCTAGTAAATAGAATAAATGATTGGGGTATGAGGTAGGCGGGTCGTTTTTGGGACATAGGTTTTTTGAAGTTTTTTTTTAATTTCACCATATACATGTAATGTTTACTTTGACTTAAAAAAAAAATGTTTACCACTCCTGGATTCTAGAACCACGGTATGCTACCAAAAGTCAGGTCTAAACATTGCAGTCTAAACAACAAGGATTAGTCGTCACACTTGGGCCTGGTTTTGTAAAGATCCATCAAATCCAACAGATAAAATTTAAATTTTTGAACCCTGTATTTTTTTGATATTACTACTCACCTCAATAGTCTTTTATAAAGCCTAATGGACCAACAGCTAAATTCCCTCTCTATCTTATTCAGCGCGAGTGAAAGAGAAACACTGTGTTACGATTAGTATGGGAGCTCATTGCAAATTTTACAAAATAATGAATTAAAAAAAAACGACGCATAATATAAGGCAACGAAGTTTTTGGTATTAGTGTGGTGGAATTTTGTCCTTAGTTACAGACGTATAAGTCAAGAAACTAAAGACATACAACTGTTTAAAGCTAATTTTAAGATGTAACTTTAGAATTATTTTCTATCGAGCCGATTTCGTCCAATCGTGTATCGGATGCAACGAAGTTCTTCCAAATATAACGAATATTAACATACATTTTTTTTACTTTCTCAAAACAAGTAGTTATAGCTGAAACACTTTTTTAGTAAAGTCAATTTGAAGGTCATCGGGTGTTGTCAGCCTCTTAAAACCAAGGAACACTAAGACACAAATGCGTTCCGACGCATTTGTGCTTTATAGTGAATTTCTGACTTTATGGATTTTGGTTTATTAGGTGTGATAAGGACAGTTAGTACGTTAAACACATAAAAATAACACAAAGATATACAAATGAATGTTATTTAATGATGTTGATACCCTCATATTTTATAACTTATACATAATGCCAAAAGCAAAACTAATAAACAAACGCATAAGAAATAAAAACTTTTTAACAAAAATATTAAACCGCAGAGAAAACTGAGAACCAAAAAATAATAAAGCTTTTTTATTTAACCTTAATAAAATAACTAAGTTCTTAAAACAATGTATACTTAAGTAATTTTGAGTCGGCGGCAAAATGTTAGTTTGTCGCTGAAGATTTAAAGTTGCATGGTTAATTTGATTTGTTTTTTTTTTTAAGTTTAAGGTAATTTTTTAGTGATCTTTGTTCATTGATTAATTAGCACCGACACTAAAGTTACTTTTGTATACTTAATTCGTAAGCAGACGTCCCCCGCATAGTCGGTGGACCGAGAATCAAGCCACTCAATGTGGTGGGCATTAAAATCTCCCAAAATCACTAATTCAGCGAATGGGTACTGCTCGAGAACTCTGTCGGTCGTCACTTGTAGGTAGGTGCTCGAAGAGCCGTCTTGTGTCCGTGTCACCGTTGTGAGATCTGTACTCGTAAAGACAGGGCTTTACAGTTCTCACAGCAAGGCCTTGTGGCCGCCGAAGTCCACACGCACCCACAGCACTGACAGGTCCGTCTTCATAAGCATGGAGGCGGCGACAACAGACATCCTGTCGAGCATACACACATACCCCGGCGCGCTTCTCAAATCTGTGTTCGAGAATATAGTGTTGAGGTAGCAAAGGGATTCCGCATAGAATGTTTTTGTACCATAACCTATTTTCTTTTGAACCCCCTTCACCCCCTTGGCTTTACCCAAATCATCATCATCATCAGCCAGTTGAAGTCCACTGTTGGACATTGGCCTCTCCCAAGGTACGTCACAGAGCCCGGTCTGCTGCTTCACGCATCCAGTCGCTACCGGCCCTCTTATGTAAGTCAGCCCGCCATCTGGCCAGAGGGCGTCCAACGCTACGTTTGCCTAACCGTGGTCTCCACTCCAGAATGATGCCTTTTTATTCATTTTATATCTTCTAGCCAATATTTCAATGGGGCTGTTTGTCTTTGCAGAGGATTTAATGACTACCCGTTTAAAGGCGAAACAAGCATAGTCAACAAGTGATGTCAATGACTATGATTACAAATAACTAAAGACGAAGCCCAGTCGAGTAATTGACTCTGACGCGTTATCTGAACCTGAAGATGCCCTGGACTTGTTGGTTAGCTATTTATATATATTATTCAATTACAATTGATGACCCAATATGTATAAGTTAATGTACAATATAAGTATGTTACTCCCTTGTCTAGTACCCATAGCTCAAGCAGCTTTAGTTGCTTAATTTGGGACTAAATCAATTGGTGAAAAATTTACCCAAGATTTAGTTATTTATTTATGTGAAACTTTTAGTAAATTTTCTCAATAGGAACTGTTCTATCCAGGTGACATGTCTTAATACACAACATTGGATAGCAATATGTAGGTGTGTTGACTACTCTTTACTACATACAATGGAACACAGAAGGTAAATGTGTTTGGGATGACGGCTTGTTTTTGCCTATTCTCATGTTGGTGCTTGGTCACAGAGAGGGGTATAGAAGCAAAAACGCCTCTGATCCATATTTCGAGTTTTTAAACCTGCTAATGTCAATTTGTAACGGAAGCCATAATCTCAGCACCAATATCAATATTCAGTAGCAAAAACGTATCAATCCCTTGTAAAATGCTTCGAAAAAGTAAATTCAGATGCAAAAACGCCATTCTCCAAATTCGTTCAGAAGCAAATGTGACATTGTCCGTTTAGACCAATCACATCACGCCTTTTGCACGCCATTCTAGAAATTTCAATATGGCGATTTCTGTGTTTACAACGCAACAATGTGGTTTTAGTGGAATAATGGAAGAGTTCGTGCTCCCAGTGTTATCAGGAAGGACCAGGAAACTTAGCCGCAATTCAAAAAATTGGAAGCGAGCTAAGGATAAGGCGGTTCGGTAAGTTAAATTTTTGTCACTATTTACACCGTGATCAGTGGTGTTTTAGGGTAAATGCATCATTACTTTGAATTTTTGTGAATGCATAGGTATTTGAATAATAGATTTAAATATTACGTTTGGTTCATAGGACCTTTCTAAGTCAGTAAAGTTAATGCTGTATCGGTCTTATCAGTCTGCTAATGAAAGTAGGTATCTATATTTTTTGCGGTTACTATCTCAAAATCGAAAATTCTTTTTGTCCAACGTTTCATTTGCTTTTGGTAAAACGAATATTCGGGTAAATGAAACATCGGACAAGATAAATCGAAACATCAGTAAGTTACCTTTTTTTTTGCAGGTACTCTGCCAAAAAGCTTCCTCAATACCCGACATGTAACCATCAGGAAGGAGCATACCAATGTCGTAAATTAAGCATGACTGACTTAAGAAAAAATTTCCAAGCATTTTATGTGACAAGTAATAAACAACGTCAGGATGCATTTCTCTTAAAATATTGTAGGGTCCGTGACACGGTACACCAAATAAATTTAGTACCAATCTGTTCGTCAAATCCGGTAACCGATTGAAACTTATACCCGTATGTCAGAAAACATTTTTAAATATTCTGAACATATCTGTACATCGAATTCGTCGAGTGGCAAAAGTTTTTAAAACAACAGGAGATGCAATAAAAGAGACAAGAGGAGGTGATCACACATCTCACAAATATGCGACTAAGAAAGCAGCAGTAAAACGATTTATCGAACGTTTCCAATGCTTAGAGTCACATTACTGCCGATCTTCAGTCGAAAGGAAATATTTGAACTCCAGCTTAAACATAAAAAAAATGTGGAGAATGTATCGTGATCAGTCATCACCGGAAGAGCTAGTAAAAGTAAGCTATTTCCGTAACATATTCAATAGTAACTATAATATTGGATTTGGCAGCCCTCGCACGGATGTATGTTCAAAATGTACTGAATTAGACGAGAAAATTAAATGTGAGAAAGATGTAAATGTGAAGAATACTTTAATTATTGAGAAAAGAGTACATAAACTGAAAGCAAAAGCATTTTATAAACTACTACGCGAACAAAAAGAGGGAATGGTAACATTATCTTTCGACTGCCAAAAGAATCAGGTGCTGCCGAAAATACCCGATCAAATAGCTTACTACAGTCGACAATTGTACATCTACAATTTTGCAATTGTCAAATCACAGGACAAAAAATTAAACAGAGACACTGTTTCATTGTATTATTGGACTGAAGATGAATTTCGTAAAGGAGCGAATGAAATATGTTCTGCTGTCTACCATAGACTCAATTGTTTAGAGTTGGCTGGAATATGTACTATACGTCTCGTATCAGACGGATGCGGAGCACAAAACAAAAATTCAATCATGATGGGAATGTGCTCAACCTGGCTGTTCAATGCTCCAGCACATGTAAAATCCATCGAATTAGTTTTTCCAGTGTCAGGACATTCATTTCTTCCTGCTGACAGAGTCTTCGGAAATATTGAAAAGACACTCAAACAGAAAGAGGTTATTAAGAACCCATCGGAATACGTAGAGGTATTTAATAATTTAGGCACAGCAATCAAGTTTGATAATCATATGGACCGGGACTGGAAATTTGCTCTAAATTCAGTTATCAAGCCCCCTGGAAGCTGGCATTTCCCTTTTGCCAGCAGCAAGCGATTCTTCATAAAAATAAGTTCTAATAATGTAATAACCATTAAAGGCGAATTAAATTACTGTTCCGAAGTGGTAGACTACAAATCAATCTTGAAAAGAGGACAAACATTTAGAATTACCTCAAGATATCCCCAAGAAAAAGTTGAAAATTAACCAGGCTAAACTTGCAGATGTCGAGACGTTATTGAATAAACATATTGGTTCTGAATGGCGAACAAGAATTGAAATCCAATATTACAAGGAAGTCTTTTATCAAGGTCTGCAGATTCTGATGACGCTGATAATGAAGATACTGTCGACATCTGCGAGCCAAGCCTACCCGAAGTAGGGTTACGAATCTAAATTTATCATGTCGATTTTTACTTAAAACTTACTAAACTTACGAATATTAATAAAATATGTATGTAAGTCATGGAGAAGACTTACAATCTTCTTTTCATTTGTTTGCTAAAATTAAATAACTAAATAATTCTATAAATAATATTAATAAAATTTATTTTATAAAAAATGGTTTTTTATTTAATAAAAAATAGTATTATTATGACCTATCAACGTTCATTTTACCCTACTGTCATGCTGTCAAAATGGCTGACCGTTAAGGTGCAAACCTGACACTGTCCAAGCCGTTGAGTTGCAAACACGACAAAATCCACTGCCGAGAAGCAAATACGCCATTGTCCATTAAAATTTTATGGTTTTACCAGTATTGCCAGGGTATTAACCTCTTTTTATTTTTTGTCAACAATGTTGCTACAATATAAAATTGTTTGCCATAGACTTTAGAACAAAGTTAGGCGTTTTTAATACGCAGATAATAATAATAATAATAATAATAAATACTCTTTATTGCACACCTCATACAGTTACAAGCACAAATTTTACAATTAGATAAATTTAGGTAGAGGTAACAACAGGCGGTCTTATCGCTAATGAGCGATTTCTTCCAGACAACCTTTGTACTTTTTCTTACAGACAACCTAATAAAATGTGTTTTACTCCATTCGACACAACTTGGACAAAGGCGTTTTTGCTTCTATACCCCTTAGATTATAGTAGTACGTAATAGCCTTTATTAATGTATTTCTTTTTTTTTTATACATTTATTGTTTTTGTTTGCATGTCGCGTGTGCGATAAAGGCCTCCCCCAGTTTTTCCCATTCCTTCCTATTCTGTGCTGTTCTCCACCAGAATCTTTCAAAATGTCGTAGCTCATCTCTCCATCTTCTATTCGGTTTTTTTTTGTTTTCTCGGTGTGTAGTAGCCATTCTGTGACAGGTTTGGTCCAGCGGTTATCTGTTGTACGACATATATGGCCAGCCCAGGCCCATTTGCTCTTTTTTATTGCACGTATTACATCTTTTACCCCAGTTTTCTCTCTTATAACTTCATTTCTGATTCTGTCTTTAATTTTGATTTTTAACATTGACCGTTCCATTCCTCTTTGACAAACTTTCAGTTTTTGTGTGTGTTTCTTAATGGGGCTCCAGGTTTGGGCACCGCAAGTTAAAGAAGGTAGAAAAGCGGTATCAAATACCTATTTCTTAATGGCCATCGACATGTCACTTTATAGAATTGATTTTAGAGACCAGTATTTTTTCCATGCTCTACCTATTCTGTAGTCTATTTCCTTGTCGAGTCTGTCTTTAAAGGAAACTAGTTGTCCTAGGTATGTGAAATCTTCACCATATTCCATATTGTTTCTTCCGTGTTTTATTGGAATTTTTAAATTAATTTTGCATTTTTTCATGTTCTATGCTAAACATGATTCCTTGCATGCTGTGTTAAATTCAAGATCATTTCCTCCAGTATTTTTGGTTTTTCGGCCACAATTAAGACGTCATCCGCAAATCGTAGGTTATTTATGTGCTTCCCATTAATATTTATACCTTGGTTTTCCCATTCCAGTACTCTAAATGTGGCCTTCAGGCATGCGTTGAACAGTGTAGGAGAGATTGCTTTACTCCTTCTTGCGGCCAAAATGGCTCACCATATTTATCGGTTTTTATTCTGGCCTTGCTATGTCGGTATATCTGTTTTAGTATGTTGACATATTTTACTTCTAGGCCTTGATCTTCTAGTGTTTTAAATAGAAATGTATGGTCTATTGAGTCGAAGGCCTTTGTAAAATCTATAAACGCAATGTATATATCTTTGTTTTGGTATGCTGTACCTTTTTCTATAAGTTGGTTAAGCGTATGTAGATGGTCCATTGTACTAAAATTGTACCGAAATCCAGCTTGTTTCACTGGCTGGTGTTCTTCTAGTGTATTTTGTATTCTTTTGGGTTGTGGTGTGTATTGCGCTTGCAGAGTCACTTTGTATGCGTTGTTGACTTTGAAAGATCTTTCTTCGGCTTTGCTTTAGGTGGGGTCGGCTCTCCTAATTATTTTGCGCCACGATATTCTGTCGAGGGTTGTCGGGTCGGGTAGTTTGTTTTCTCTATAAGTCGGGTCATGCTAGTCCACCACGTTGTCGGCGGGCGTCGGTTATGGGGGCTACCTTGAAACTGCCACGGATGTATTCGTTTCTTACTTTATCAAGCCGCGTAACCCCCCCAGACCACCTGAGCATCTTCATTTCCGCTGTGTGGAGTTTTTGCACGTTGGTTTGTTTAGCCGGCCAGCACTCCGATCCGTAAAGAAGCGCTGGTCTAAACGCCAACTTGTAGACCTTTCCTTTGGTGCGAACAGACATGTGCGTATCACACAGTACACAGTACACCAGTCAGCGAGCGCCACTTTTGCCACCCCACATTGACTCGGTGTGTTATATCTTCATCTATGTTGCCATCTTCCGTGATGAGTGATCCCAGGTACCTGAAATGTTTAACTTTTGGTACTGGTGTCGAGTCAGGGTAGTAAACAGTTGATAGTGGATCTTTTTTTTGAGAATTTGCAGTGCAGGTGTTCGGTTTTGGATCGACTTTGAGACCAGCTTGTTCCAGGGCACTGACCCAAAGGTGCAATGTGTCCTGCATTTCACTTGCTGTGTTAGCGATGAGTACTAGTTA
This sequence comes from Pammene aurita, assembly GCA_947086415.1. NCBI lineage: Eukaryota > Metazoa > Arthropoda > Insecta > Lepidoptera > Tortricidae > Pammene > Pammene aurita. The sequence continues at coordinate 34,318,400 of OX352295.1, forward strand.
TCGTCCGCATAAAGAATAAGAATAGAAGATCCATGACCAGGTTAAATAGTAGCGGACTGAGTGCCGAACCTTGGTGAACTCCTACCGCTACCTCGAACCGCTGAGACCTGCTGGGCTTTTCACTCGCGTGGATGAATTTTGATACATGTCCTGTATAAGTTGGACGTATATTTCAGGCAGGTGTTGTGCTCTAAGTGCATGCCATACAAGCCCAAGTGGTACCCTGTCGAACGCTTTTTCGAGATCTATGAATATGAGATGCAGATCTTCTTTGTTTAGTCGGTACTTGTCGGTTAGTATTCTGACCGCTTGTATGGCGTCGCACTATGGGAGGGCTTCATACAAGCGTGTGGACATGCGTTCCGACTTTTAGTAATTATGTTATAATTTCTAAACCAAAAGCCATAAAAGTTTGATAATTTTACTGGATGCTTACATGAATATTTTATTTGTTATCAATTGCGTATAACATTAATAGAACTTAATTTTCTTTATAATTTTTTTTTATATATATTATTAAAACAAATATTGTTCGTTTAGTTATTAAAACCAAACGTTAGTTATACTGAAGTGGTATCGTATGAAAAATAAATCTAATGTTGTGAAATAATGTAGGAAAAATATGAATTTTAAATCTTAGTTTGTAAAACTGATTGCTATTTTTTTTGCGCAGGCGCATGTAAATAACAACGGCACGTAACGTACCATTTTGGGATAAATAATTGATTAGGTATACTATAAAATTAAGGAAAGTTATTAAAATAAAACTGTAGATGCTTTTTAATATTTAATTGGTATACGAAACCTTTAGATTTTCCGTATCATCTACTAACATTTTCGCATCAACACTTAACGTTTTATTTGTTTTTCGCATTACATTAGTCGATAACACTGGATCTGATAATAACATCATTGTATTTATTAAATCAGTATTTGACGCAACTCTACTGCATTTGCGTGTATGATGTAGTCTTACGTAGCGAAATATTTTATGGCTCGCTTCTTGTGCATCTTCTGACAGGTGACCTATTGGTAAAATACAGTTATGTTCTATTATGTCAGCTCCATGTATTAGAATTTTATGTACCGTAACAGGCATATAATACCATTCATATAATGTTACTTAAGACTTTGCTGTTTCTTGAGTGTATTTTCTAAACGCTTCAGCATTAATTTTCAAACCAGAAGATAAAACTTGCAGTATGATATAAAATCGTTTTAATAATTCTTCATCGATACTAGTTATTTCCGAGCTTGTCTTATAATTGGCGAAAAACCGTCTAGCTGTGTTACCGTCATTGGTTGTACCTGCACCTTGCTTCACTACATCAACTAGTAAGCCTAGTCTGCATTTAAATGCAGTTTGAATTTCTAATTTTCTTTGCTTTTTATTTTCTTTTTGTGTAGTCCAAGACTGAAATGACAATCTGTATGCAATGTGCAACATACACTCGAAACATCTTATCCATGCATGAAGGGGCGATATTCCAAACTTATAACTATCTACATTCGGTTGTCTTTGAAAAACTAGCTTTAAATTATTATTCATTTTAGGTTTTGAACCACAAATGTAGCATGTCATAGCAGATTTATTAGATGTAGCATCATTGCATATTTTAGTATCATTGTAAACATCATTTTATACGTAACAACTAAATTTTTCCACACAAGAGGGCGCAAATTATCTATTTCCAGGTTTAAATCTCTAATAGTACGTCCTGTTAAGGTTTTGTTTTCCTTTTCAAATATAAATGAAATCGGTCGGCAAAACCGAAATGACGAAGGGACAGGATTCTGTAACTCCATTTGTTTCGTCGTACACTTTAATTGGAACTAGACTGCATAAAAATATAGATGAATCATTTTGTGTGGAGTCGGAAAACTTCTGTTTATAATTAGACTGCCCAGATGCTCCATCACACCCCCACTTTACAACTAAGGTCAGATCATAAGAATCATTGTCGTTTTCAATTGTTATCAGTTGCATTAACCTTGACATTGTTGTATCTAATAACGACTGCAAGTCTATTTTAACATGAATATCACTCACAGTAACACTATCAGAATTCGTGTAGCACTGTTCTTTAGCTACACGAACTTGATCGTAGCTTGGAAACAAATTTGGTGCTAGATGATTTGTACATGACCTTATGTTTACGTATTGTTATTTTGTGAGGTCGTTATTTACACTTAGAGCGTCTTCTTTCGATAACTCGGTTTGTTTTTTATTTAATAAGTTCTCACTAAACTTTCGAATTGTTGTCGTAGTTTCTGGGTGTTCCAGGATAAAATCATATACAAACTTAGCATGTAGGTCTCTTAAATTATTCCTTGCAACGTAGTTTATGTGTTCAGGTGGAGAACTTTTCAAACTTTGCGTACGTCTTCTTTTTTTGCGGTCACTTAAATTTAAAAATGATTTCTGTGAGGTTCCAGCAGTTTCTGCCATCGAAATGCATTCGGATACATAGCCAGTATTTTTTAAAATTGGGGACCAGTCGACTTCTAAATCCAACCAAGCAGAATACTGCTTCAAGAACCTTTATTTTTTGCCATAGCACTTCTTAATTTTACCCTTTAATTTAATGTCAAAATTAACGAGTTTTATTTTCAAGGTTCTGGAACAAAAGAAGTATGTTTAACGGACTTTTCAGGGTTCCGTAGTCAACTAGTTAGGGTTCCGTAGTCAACTAGGAACGTAGAAACCCTGTCTCTTTTTTGTGGACCTATTGTAACGGGCTGGGAAATTTACAACGGAACTCTACATTGAACATGGCCCGACATGCTCTTGACCGGTTTTTCTTTACTCTATATACCTTTATATAATAAAATCTAAATGTCTAAAAAATTACAGTATCAATAATATACTTACTTTTTGGAAGCAGGAGAAAGATCCATAGGAATAGCACTTAAAACTTTTTCGAGAACTCCACTTCTGACATGGTTATTAATAGTAACCAAATTGTATAAATCACGGTTTGTTTTACGGTTTTCCATATTAAAAATCACGAACGGGCTAGTAAAATCTCAACAACAACAATATAAAACGCAGTAATCACTCAACGGTTCGCTATATGTCAATGATCCAAAAAATTATTTTACTACCTACATACCTTTTAAAAAAAACACCTTTTTAAAGTGGATAATAATTTACTCCCGTTACAATTATATTATTTGCATAGCTCACAAAACATTTTCTAACATTTCGTATGACTTCTTGCGGTAAAGGTAATTCACGAAGTTCCTGATCGATGCGATTCAACTGCAAAAAGAATTACAATGATGTTAATGTTTTATTAGCAACTAAAAAAAAACCTAGGTAAAGTCATTACTTATACTTAATCGTAAGCTACTTACCGTTTCTTCTTGGTTTCGAGCCCACAATACTTTTTCTCCTAATGTAGGCATTAAAATTGCCTGTATTGAGAGGTTTTGTAGGCTTTTTGGTTTCTGTTGTAATCCATTTGGACCAATAATATATTTTGCATTTTTCAATGACATGTCACGAGAAGAGAACGACATTATTAACACAATCCTGACTTTGAATTAGGTACCTACACATAAGTACGTGGTTATGTGTAGCTACCTAATCGTAACAAAATAGATGGCATTCATCTTGTGTAATTTGTTGCTCGGAGGTTATACGAAGGCGTAGAAAAAAATAGTAAATAATCTTATTTATTTCAAAAGAGCCGGGTTAGGCGGAGCCAATTTTTTGTTAAACATGTTGTTTTTTCTATTATTTTACTTATAGTTTAGGAATTGACTCGGATATAGCCGGATATCTCACTTAAAACTCAAGTTGAAGTCATTTTAATATATCCCTTTAAAAAATATTGATATAAAACTTATAAATAAATTAATGGAATTCTTAATTGTAAAAACAAAAACTACATTATATACCCTTTTATTCAAAGTTGAGATATTTCTTGGCACTAGGTCATAGATCCGATAAAATGAGTATTACGGAAACACGATTTATACCTATTTGAGAATCAAGCCACTTTATAGGTCTCCTGCATCGTATTAAATATAATAATTCAAAAAATACCATCTGACTTTAAGGGACGAACTATTATATTTACTACAATAATATTCATATTGTAGCCCATAATAATAACTTCAGTTAAGACTTAGATGTCCAGACGTTTGTATGAAGCCCTCCCATAGTGCGTCGGTGGTGGATTTCGAGGGTGTAAAACCAAATTGATTTGGGGATATTGTCGAAAGCGATTGAATACTATGATTTATGATTCGCTCCCAAACTTTAAATGTATGTGACGTCAATTTAATGTCCCTGTAGTTTCCGCATTCAGTGACGTCGCCTTTGTTTTTATAGAATGGAATTAAGTGTCTAAGGCGCCATGAGTTCGGTATCATTTTAGTTGAAAGGATGAGATTAAAGAGTCTAGTAAGCCATTTGCATCCTATAGGTCCAAGTAACTTCCATATTTCTGACGGGATTTCGTCGGGACCTGTAGCTTTATTTTTCTTCATCTTTCTTACATTAACCTTAACTTCATTGATACCGATTTCCTGTACAGGTCCCTGAATTGGCAAAAGGGAACCCATCGCTTGGCTCGGGAATTCTTGGTTCATTAAACCCTTGTAGTATTCATACCATCTTTCTGTAATGTCCTTATTAGATGTTAGTAACACTTTATCATTGTTTCTGATGAACTTATTCTTTTTGATGTCTTGGGTAGATTTGTGTCTTAGTTTAGCAATTTTAAAAATTTCGCTATCTGATTCTGCTTTATCCAATTTGCAGTATCCAACAACCCTTCCCTTGTATTAGCTCTAGCCTGTGCCACGATTTTCTTGGTTTTCATGTTTGCCTCTTTGTATTTGTTTCGGTCGTCTTCAGTCTTTGTTACCTGCTAAATTTTAAATAATTTATTTTTATCTGTGATGCTCGCCTTGACCTCTTGGTTCCACCACCAGGACGGGTCCTTTCCTATACTCAAGCCTCCTTTAGCAACTCCTAGTCGCATAGTTGCTTGGCCTGGCAGTAATTTTCAAAGTTTGTTTGTTTGCTTTGTATCTATTATTTTTATTTCGACTGGTCTATGGTCTGATATAAAGTTAATGTTTCTTATCACTGATATGTCTTGTACATTGTGTTTGTTGTTTATTAAGAAGAAATCTATTTGGGCTTTATTTGTTTGGTTAGGGTGTGCCCAAGTCCATCTTCTGTTTGGTATTTTATTCAAAAGGGTGTTTCCTACTTTGAGATTCAAGGTCCGTGCCAGGTTAATTAGCCCATCTCCTCTATAATTTCTAGTGCCAAAATTATATGGTCCTAGTGTATCATCTTCACCCAGCTGTCGAAGTCCGATAAGGCTGTTGAAGTCGCCCATGATGTATTTATTATCTGCTTTACTACTCCAGTAAGTAGATTCGATTCTCATCATAAAAGAGTCTACTTCCGAGTCTGAGGCACTGCCGGTGGGTGCATATGCTTGAATGAAAGTATAGGTTCCCTTATTTATTTTCAGATCTAGGGTTATTATTCTGTCAGATATATGGGATATCCTTGTTATGTGCAGTTTAATTTCCTTGTTTATGAGAAATCCTATTCCGTGTAATCCTTTTTGTGCTCCATAATAATAGAATAGATGTCCGGATTGTACTTCCATTAGACTCTCTCCTTCTCTTCTTACTTCGCTTAATCCTATGATATGCCATTTCAAATATTCTTAACTAATCTCGAGTTCTTTTAGTCTGTAATCATGCATGAGTGTACGAACATTGTATTGTGTTTTAAAAGTTTCTGTGTATTTGTTGGGGGGATTTGGTCAATCGTAGTCACCAGACTGACCGGGATACCTGGTGACTTGTTACTAGTTGATTGTATGTTATCAGTTAATTTCAGATTTGCTTGGTGGTAGTGGTCTAATACTCCCACGGGGACCGGCCGTGTTGGGAGATGGTTTTGTTGTTGCTCGTTTGTTGATGTTGTATTGTTGTTGTTTTGCTTCCGTGGTCTAGTTTTCAATGATTGCTATTGTTTGTTTATGGATGATAGAGAATTGGACCTAGATCGGTTCATAAATTCAAATGCGTTCGTTTTGTTCATCTTAGGGGCCAATTGATGTCCTTCCTCTTTATTGCTATCGTCTGATGTTGGTGATTTTGTTGGTGATAGTTTCCTTTTCTCTTGCTTTGACTTTTCTTTAATTATTAGTTTATCATATCGGATCATAGCAATATTTCTTTTCTTGATTTCATCTTTCTTCTTAATATTAAGGTCTTTTCTTGTCTGCATTACATCCTTGGGATAGTCCTCTGAGACATAGGTATTTGTTGGCAGTATTTTACTGTTTTTTAGTATTTGCATTCTTCTCCAAGTTAAAGTTAATTTTACTAATATCGGTCTATGTTTTTTATCATTTTTTATTCCTAGTCTGCGAACTTCACATACTTCCCATTTGTCAAAACTTTCTATTTCTCCATCCTTCGCTATAGTGTTTAGAGTTTTCAGTACCAGTTCTGTGTAGTTTCGTTCTGATTCTCCTACACCATGAATTATTAGGTTATTTTACCGTACTTCCCTTTCTAAATTGTGAACTTAGCTTTTAAGTACTTCCACTTCACTTTTTAGTTTTAAGTTATCACCCACTAACGGAGAAAATTTTTCTTCTATGGTTGATGCTAAAGCTTGTCTTGAAACTTTCTGTTAAAGAGTTGGTATGCTTCTCAAAAGCTTTTTTGATTATATAATACACAGATTATATAATAGTTCTTACGAACAGATATGAATGACTCATAGAAAAAGCAAATACCTACGGTTTACGTACCTACGCAATAATACTATGGAGCACCTTCCGCGCACCCGCACAATCGCTAGGGTAGGTTTCCGCTTCCCAAAGGTTGTCTGTAAGAGATCGCTCTTTAGCGATAAGACCGCCAATTGTTTTGCCTCTGCTTTTTTGTTTGTGACTTGTGTATACTCTGTGTCTATTATTTGAGGTGTGCAATAAAAAGTATTTATGTTTATGTTGCATAAGCATAGGCTTGGAAATGTTTTATAGTTACGGAAATAGGTATTTTGCATTGTTTAAGTGGTTCGCATGGTGCATAACAATTATACTTACATGAATAATATTGATTGATATTTTGTTGCCGCGATTTATAGATGCCTGTTTACCTTTAGAACGTGGTAGTAAAAATTTGTAAATCATTAATAACGTTGCAAAACAAATACCTTAAATAACATAAATTAGATACACACTGATAACCCAATAACTAATAACCCAGTCGCAACAAAATTTTAAGTCATCAATCAGGCGGGCTGTATGCTTGTTTGCCACCGTCGTGGTATAAAAAAAAAGTCAGGTAGGTAGGTACCTAGTACATACTTAAATAAAAATGCATTTAACGTCAATGTACGCAGCAACGCTTTGTTGCAAAAAACGATAAGTTTTTATTAGCTTTTCTATTTTTATATCCATCCACATCGCAATAAATAAAATTTTTTCGTGACGACATTGTTCCGAGTTCCGAATAGCGTCGCGCGCGGTACGACGTGCGTTCAGTGAGCGCGTTGGTAACCCACTGACTTTAGCTCCGCCGGCGGAAGCGCAAAACGTAGGTATATAACTCGCTCGCGCGGGCATGATTCGTAGGCCTGGTTTGGTGTTGGTGTTACTAACATTTTAAATCATTGCTTTCTTGTTTGTCTATTTGGTACAAATCCTTCAAACAATTTTTATACATATTGCATTCACAATATGTACATACATCATAATATTTACATACATACATTATTATCACGCCCCTTTCCCAACGGGGTAGGCAGAGACTATATATATCCTTCCACTTGCTACGGTCCTAGCATATACCTTTTGCTTCATCAAAATTTATTTATCTCCTCATCCCCCATCCCCATCACTTTAGAGTACTAATAATATTTACTACAAGATTTACCTATTTTTATACCTACTCTAATTGGTTTGTTTGTTGAAATTACAATCTGAACCTAAATATTTTTGTTTGGTAGGTACGTTCCTATAACTGAAGAACAAATCAAATTATTTTTAATAAATATTTTTATTTTTTTATTTTTAAGTAGACACACTACTATATAAATCATAAACTTATATAGATGTCATATACAAAGGAAAGGCCGAGTTCACTATTTCCTTTGTATATGACATCTATATAAGTTTATGTAGGTTCCTATATTATAAAAGACTATTGTGTGTCACAATGGACCCAATTAGTGGGATTATGGCTTTAATTAACATTTTAGTTTTAGGTAATGTAGCAGGGAGCTGTGAAAAAAATAAAAAAAAGTTAAATGAAATATCAGAAAAGGACCAAACCAGTGTAGGTATAGAGACATTTATAATTTGTCGCGTCTTTAATGGGGGAACACGAAATGCCGATGCTGCAATGCAAAAAAAGTGGTGGCGATGTTTTTTTTTTTTTCTAAACAAAAAAACCGGTTTCTAGTACGATAAGTCTCCTAGATTTCCTTTGTTCCTCGAATCAGGGGAGGGGTAGGGCTACACGATAATGCGGTGCTGCAAGCCCCTGTGCGTGGCCTTGTCAGTGGCAGCAGCATCAAAAGATTGTAGATGTATGAAAAAACAAAGCGCCTGATCTTTTAAAATATAAAATCACTTTTAATAATGTAACATCTTGTTGCAGTTCAGGCGCTAAGTTTAGGTTACAGGGCTTGCAGCACCGCATTATCGTGTAGCCCTACCCCTCCCCTGCTTCGAGGAACAAAGGAAATCTAGGAAACTTGTAACGTTGTTACATTGTTTTTTTGTTCTAATTAAATTAGTTTCTTACCAATCAATTCCAACATCTTCGATTCGATCAGGTATAACAATGCTTCAAACAGCGCCGTTCGAATGCACCTTGTGTTTATCTGTATGGGGTTGTCATCTAATAAATTATTAATTTAGCCTAAATTATGGGTTTTTCTTCTGTCATTTTTAATAACATTGGCGTTTCATAAATAGGTATTTTGGAAAATTAGTAAATAAAATGTAGTCAAAGAAAATGTATCTGGAAATTCTGAAAGCGGTTTCTGAAGTAAAGTATTTGGTTATTTAGTATCATGTCTTTAACCTATTGATAGGAAAGTTGTTTGGCTGAAATCAATCAACAATAATTAGAGGGATTTATATTTTATTTAATTGCCACCCGGAATTGGGTCCTCCATTGTAGAAGCTCTCTGGTTCCTCCATCTTGGAAGTCACTGACAAGGGCTCGGTCATTTGATTTGCGGCCATGTGGAAGGGCGGGCTCAAGCAGCCTTCTGAAGTTTTGCCCTTGGTGGCAGCGAAGGTGGCGGTTCAATAATCCTCGGTTATCTGCAAAGGAGAATCGTAAGTAAAGATTGAACTTGCCTGAGGGAGGGCGTGCTTCGTAGAGAAGTTATAGGAATATTTTTCATTCACCGGTAAGGTTTCTTCCTTCAGTTTTGTCAATTTATCAGGGCTGTAGTTCAGTCAACTAATGCAGATAATTTATTGTTCCTTGCAGGAGTCGGGTGTTGTATTTTTCAACCATTGTCCAATGTAGTACAAATGAGTTAAATTGTACTCTCATATCATAATGGATCGAGCAGCTGCTCCTCCATGCGTTTCATCACCACATTTTTCCGGCCAAGCGGCTGAGCTTCTCGGAAGTTGGTGCCCCGCTGCAAAGTCTGTGTGAGCAGTTTCCGGACAGCGTCCTGTAGCCTTGCGACGTGGCAAGCTTCTTGCACAACAGCGACTGGCGAAGAACAGCTTCTGAGGTCGGTTCAGTCCTGTATTAATTTAAAATGGCAATAGGAATTCTGTGGAAAAGTTAATATCATTAGTTTTGAGAACCAACATTAAGTATTTAAATTTAGAAATCTCTGATATATAAAACCATAGGGACTAACCCAGGGACTGCATAACCGAAAAATACCGGTATATTTTATAACCGATATGACGTCATATCGGTTTTCAAATAGCGGTTTCGGTAGCGGAACCTTTATATTTCGCTATCGAAATATAACGGTAACCTTTATTTTTTCCGGTACCTTAACCGATTTTTAAAGGTTACCGATATTTCGATTTCGTTGCCAAACCGCCGGCGCTGCCGCTTTGTCTTTCCGCTTATTTTTTTCGGTAACCGTTATTATACCGGTTTCGAACCGGTATTTTAAAGGTTTCGGTTACCTTTAAATCGATTACTGGTAACCGATATTTCAAAACGGTTACGGTACCGTTATGTTGGCGCGGCGCGCGTACCGGTTTCATACCGGTAAAACCGTAACCGAAATCAGTCCCTGGACTAACCTAAGTAGTTAAGAATTTTGATAGTAACCTAAATAAATCTCAACCTTAGAACCTTGTTAACGACCTAGCTTAACCGCTGAGCTCCTAGAAATTTTAGTTGGTGTCGAACTTAAACGAAAATAGATTTATCCAGTGTTTCGATTTTTATAAGTTGTTTTCAAAAGCAAGAATAGAAATAAAGATTTAGTATAGTATCCACTGAAATGAGGCCATCCGCAGCAAAACCAAAGTAACCGATATAGCCCTCCGAATCGCTAAACTAAAGTGGCAGTGGGCGGGGCACATTGCTCGTAGAACCGATGGCCGTTGGGGCGGAAAGGTTCTCGAGTGGCGACCACGAACCGGAAGGCGCAGCGTGGGTAGACCCCCCGCAAGGTGGACTGATGACCTGGTGAAGATCGCGGGAGTCCGCTGGATGCGGGTGGCGCAGGACCGGTCATTGTGGCACTCTTTGGGGGAGGCCTATGTCCAGCAGTGGACGTCTTTCGGCTGATATGATGATGATGATGATAGTATCCACTTGTTTTAATTTCACACCAGACTTGCATAAAGCAAGACCCTTACGACATCAACATTTGATTTTGTAATATTTTAATAATTTATTTAATTGTGTTCAGGAAAAGTAAGCTGTGGCATAGTTCTAGGTCTTCAAAACCTAGCCTAAATTTAATCTACCTGACAAACTTATCGTACTAGAAACCGGATTTTTTAATTATTTAAAAAAAAAAATACGCCACCACTTTTTTTGCATTGCAGCATCAGCATTTCGTGTTCCCCCATTAAAGACGCGTCTAATTATATATATCTCATCTATGAGACTTATCGAACTAGGTTCAGTGTCATGGGCTCTCTTACTAATACAATAATACTAATCTTACATTATACCTATGATCCCGATCCAAACCTATATTTTTTAATGCATTTTTCTATGAGTTATTTACTTATCACATTCATATCTATATCGAATCTTTTGCTTTTAGGTATACCCTGTGACAATCGATTTCAATTGAATAAAACTCCGGACCGGAAAAGGAAGTTTCTCTTAACTTGAAGCCAATAGACGGACAATCAACATTAACAGATCATTGCAGCCGGAAGGGTTCTACTGAAACGGACTTTACAATTACACCAAAGTCTACAGGTATGTTTGTATACTGCCCATACTTGATCTTTTGTTTGCTGCGGTAGGGATCTAATAGACGGAGAGCTAGCCACGTCAGATAAGAAACAATAATGAGAGCGACAAAACCCCTCTCGTTAGTTTGCTATGCTATGCTTATTTCTAGATCCGGACATCTGGCAGCAGTAAAGTGGTAGAGGTCAAAAAATGCAAACCACTTTAAGAATACAAATCCTAGAGTTCTGGTTTTGATGCCAGTATTTTGAAAAATTACATAAATAATTAGATCATACCATTGCCAAAAGTTTCTGATGGGGGAAAGTAGTCCAATTTTATTACAACTTCCGTGACACTTAGGGCAACACTAGTCCAGTTTCCGGTAGCCATGAATCCTTCTCGTTACTTTCGGAGAGAGTGCACGTTGTCCCGCGCTAAATTGTGAAAAACTACATTAAAAGTCGCTCCTTTGCCTTAACCAAGTAGAAAAACAAGTTAAAATCAGTGCAAATCACTTGTGGATTGTGGAGAGTTCAAGGCGGAGCTTGTAGGTTCATCCAGGTGAAAGAGGATTCGGTAAGACTAAAACTGGCCAGCACGTTTCTCCAACACCGGAGACCCTTAGAAGCTTTCCTAATTCAACGCAGACCTTCGGATTGCAAGGTATGTGATTTGTACACTTTCAATTGATATTTACTTGTTTCGCGAGTTCTTATTGGAATATAGTATTAATGTGCGTGTAAAGTTCATATAAACATTTTTAGCAAGTACAGTCCATTAAAATCAAATCTTATAGTTATTGCATCCCAAAACATTGGTCCTTCGAACCGGATAATTGTGAAAAGTTCCCTATTTTAAGCTAAAAATCATATTTGTCGCGTTGTAAAATTAAGATTGTCATTGGAGGGTAAACTTTTTAATTGGTTGGTTAATGGCTGCCCGGAAGTTCGACTTGGTAGTTTTGTAGAATTTAGTAGATTTTTTTGTTGGCAGCATTGTGACAGTTAAGTCTCATTTTCCATTCTAGATTTTTTTTTTTTCTGTAAATTAATGGCTTTTACTCCTCGCCTATTTTAGCGAGGTGAATTCTGCCAATGTCAAGGTACACTTATGATTTCATTCATTTAAGTAAAATAAAATATAAGCAACGTTGTTCGGTTAAGGCCTTGTTGATTGTAAAGTGATAGCCTCCTTACTAACACGTGGGTGGCCGGGAACCCGGATAACCGTTTGTTCAACTAAAGGATGGTTACTCACGTTTTGGGACTAATTTTTCATTAGCTGCACACTTGTTCGTTAGGTCACCGCACAATAAGCTATCAATATTACACACTGATCTACGTAAATGAGCAAAAAACAAAAAACTATTCTAAAGACGACGTAGCCATCTTGAAGCTCAAACAGAATTCTTGAATTGTCGTTGCCTTAGTTAGTTGTCAAACCAAGTGACAGCTGCGTTCCGTTTGTCGTTGCTTTGTCACTGTCACTGCTGTCAGTTTATGTATACCGTATTTTTGTAAACAAAACAATTTTTCGTTTTCGTTCCGTGTTTTCTTGTATATTACGCGATTTTCGTTTCGGTTTCTGTTTATTACGCGGAGATAACAATGGTTTCGGACAGTGAAATGAGTGTTGACAGTGTCAAGGTGGATTCGGATATAATAGAGCGTAATTATGCTGTCATGAGAATAGAACTTTTGTATGACTCTGAAGACCTAGAAGGTTATGTAGATACAGATTTAACGGACATCACTTCCTCTTTTCATCGTTCTCAAAAGCTTATTTTAGCTAAGTGTCAAGATATTAATGCAGAATTTTTAGTGACAGTTGACTTTGAACGCAAAGTGAAATCAATATTGAGTAGGTTACGGCGACGCGCTCCCGTTATAAAGAGTGATGAAGATTGTTTCAAAACAACAAAATGTGAAAGTGTTTCAGCCAAATTACCTAAAATTCAGATTAAACCCTTTGATGGTAAATTAGAGAATTGGTTATCATTCATTGAATTGTTTAATTCATTGATACACAAACGGGATATAGCAAACATAGCAAAGTTGCATTATCTATTAACATGCGTTCAAGGTAAGGCGTTAGATTTGATCAAAAGTTACCCAATTTCTGACGAGAGTTACATAGATGCTTATAATGCACTCAATGACTACTACAATAAGAAACGACAAATAGCTTTTAGTTATTATGAAATAATATTGTTTCGTGAGCAAGTCAAATCAAAATCTGCAGTAGAGTTGGAAAAAGTAAGTCGCACATTTAAGGAAATTTTACAGGTTTTAGAAAAAAATCATTTACCTGATAAAAACTTTTAATGTGGTGATTGCCTAATTCAACGCAGACCTTCGGATTGCAAGGTATGTGATTTGTACACTTTTGATTGATATTTACTTGTTTCGCGAGTTCTTATTGGAATATAGTATTAATGTGTGTGTAAAGTTCATTTAAACATTTTTAGCAAGTACAGTCCATTAAAATCAAATCTTATAGTTATTGCATCCCAAAACAACGACGTATAATGTAATTCATAGTTTGTCGCCTGCTGTTTCTGTTAAAACTTTTCTAGACTGTCACTCTGACCTCCACACATTAAAAGCTGCCAGATTCCCGGATCTAGCAATAAGAATAGCATTGCAAACTTACTAGATGGGTTTCATTGCTCTCATTATTGTGTTATATTTTTTTCGTTTATTTAACGGCCTCCTAGCCTAAACTCAGATTTTTATTCCCACGGAAAAAATGTAAACAAAGGTGTTGCCGCCAGGGAAAAAAATTACCAGCTTTTGAGATGTTTTTATTACTGAAATTGAAAAGAAATCGAGTTACTAACATAATGCTATATATTTTAATTATATAAAAAAAGATTCATTTGTTGATTACAATCACCTAAAAATAATTTAAATATCATCATATTGATTTATAAATAAATAATAAATAAAATTTCTTTATTTCGGACAAACATGTATCCTTAGAGTGTTAGTAACAAAAAAACAAAAATCTTAATCTAGTGTTAGTCTTAATAATTTAACTCAATTACAATTATAAACAAAGAAAACGGTTTTCCTAGGGAACATTTATTTATTGCACTGGTATCACTGTTTCAACCAACCTGAGTTGTCAATCAGCGGGCCGCTCGTGTGTCATATTGTCAATCTTGTTGTGACTTTACTCGCATTAAGGTTAAATTGCTCTCGTGCTCTTTCAAGTTACTGTGTTCTGTTAAATCTTTGTTGTTATTAAGTTTATATTGTTTTACGTTGTTGTTATCTTGTTCATAGTTACGTTTTTCGTTGTGTTTTTGTTAATTCTGTCGGAAAGAATGGAGCCCGGTCCGAGTTCGTCTCGGTCTATGGACTTTACGTTATCTCCAGTGAAAAAAAGACCACGGCGTGGCCCTTTATCGGAGAATGAAAAGAACATGGTGTTAAACGTATATAAATACGTTTACCACAATTGGCCAGCCGACAAATATTCGTCGAAAGTGGACTGTGCAAAACACGCGGCTCAGATGTTGGGAGTAGCTGACTCCACGGTATATTCAGTTCTCAATGAGTATAAAGAGAATGAAATTCTCAGTCCTCCGAAGAAGCCCGGCCCGCAGATGAATGTGCTCGACAAAATTGACGAATTTACGATGTGTGCAATCCGTCGCATTGTTCACCAGTTTTTCTTTTGCAATGAGCCTCCTACTATTCAAAAGGTATGTCTGTCTTTGTCTTAATAATAAACCTGACAAAATCACTTTTTGCAAAGAGAGCCGAGTACATAGAGAGCCAACTTCGTGTAATGCTTTCCTTACTTATTAAATAATAAATCTTATTGTGGCGAGGTATGATTATCGATTAACTTTGTTATTTGTAAGCTTAATGTACTCAAATAAGGGTCGGCACAGACGGACTACTGCAATTTTTTTAGAAACGCTGCAATCAGAATGCAGTTGTGTACAACTGCATTCTGATTGCAGCGTTTCTAAAAAAATTCTTCTACAGCTTCTACAGTTCCCATACAAAATTTGAGTACTTAGTTGCAGTTTGGCTGCAGCCCCTCTGCAAACTCAATTCTTAGTAAGCTGAAATCCATCCTATTTATAATAAGTTTTAGCAAAGATCCTTTAAAACTTATGTCATATGAGTTTTTAGTGTTGTATGGAAGCGGCTCTTCATGTACTCAACTTTTTTGATATGGTAATTAACTACTTTGTTCATAGAAAAAAAAATAGGAACCCCGATTACATAGTTACAAGTTTTTATGTATAATTATTGTGTAGACATTCGCAGGCATGGGCATCATTAATTCCATGACAGCTAAATTTAGGTCCATTGCTATATAACTTAATTTGACACTTATATTATTTTATATTCATGTTCATGTTACATCACTGCACTTGTTTATAAGAATCATTTTTGAAACTTTAACTGTTTATCAAGTTTTTAAAACTTTTTTTATAAAAGGGCCCATTTTGCCTTAGTTATGATTATTTTGTTGTTTGTATATTGATTATGATAATTTGAATTACTTTCAGATTCATGAAAAACTGTGTGAGGACCAGGACCTGCCACATTTCTCCATAAGCATATTAAGAAAAGTGCTTATTCATCTGAAATTCAAATATCCTTCCCGTAAGCGGAGAAGTAATCTTATTGAACGCCAAGATATCATTGATTGGCGTATGTATTTAATGAAAATCAGACAATATAGAAGGGAAGGGAAACATCTTTATTACCAAGATGAGACATGGGTTAACGAAGGTGTGTATGATTTCTTCTAATATGATGCCAATAATTAGATGAGTAACTAAATGAGAGTAATCAAGTGTCTGTTTCATATAGTTAATGTAATATCATTGTGAACGGCCTCCGTAGCCTAGAGTGACTAACCCTGCTTACAAAGATAGTTACCCTAGGTTTGAATCCTTGTAAGGGCATTTATTTGTGTGTTTATCACAAATCTTTATTCCTAATATATTGTTATAGTTGTTTTTTTATGTATCTCAGTAGGTATTTATCTATTTAAGTATTTTTGTTGTCGCTTAGTACCCATATTTTGGAGCTAGGTCAATCTTTCCCCAAATGTTTATTTTAAACTTAATTCCTATATTTTTAGATTCTTAATCCTGTGGTAAAAAATATTATTCTAATTACCTCTATACTAGAAGCCATTTAAGTTAAATATTTATGGTGCCAATTAAAAAACAAATATCACCATAAGTAATAACCTTAATAACTAATTGTCATAAATATTTTTTTTTCAGGTCATACACTGTCAAAAACCTGGATTGACGAAACAATCAACCATCCGTCAAGCGTTTTTGGAAGGACTGATCACCGGCCTGAAGGCTCCGACAGGCAAGGGGAAACGTTTAATTATAAGTCATATTGGGAGCGAGGAAGGGTTTCTAGAAGATGGTCTTTTGATGTTCGAGGCAAAAAAGGCACAGAAGACTATCATCAGGAGATGAATGCTGCATGTTTCGGGGAGTGGTTTGCCAAAATTTTAACTAAAGTGAAGCCAAATTCAATAATTGTATTAGACAATGCACCTTTAACACTCCCGAAAAGCCGATAAAGTTCCTAATACAAAAACTAAAAAGGCAGACATCCAGCAATGGTTACAAAGCAAAAATATTGATTTTGACCAAAATATGGTAATAGCAACATTATTGAAAATCGTAGGCAAAGTCAAAAATAAATTTGAAACAAAGGTGATCGATGAGATGGCAGCTGCTAAAGGTGTAACAATCCTGCGACTGCCCCCTTACCACTGCGAGCTCAATCCCATTGAGCTCGTTTGGGCACAGGTAAAAGGGCATGTCGATGTCGCACAAAAAAATAAAAACTTCAAAATTGCTGATGTAAAAGATTTATTTATAGAAGGACTAAATAATGTTAGTAGTGATAATTGGAAATCTGTAATAGAACATGTAAAGAAAGAGGAGGAAAAATTTTTAACGTTAGACCATCTCATCGATGATGTTACGCAACAATTTATAATTAATGTTTCGGGTGATGAAAGTGATAGTGGTGCTGGTGGTATCTTACAGATACAGAATAAGAAATAAACATATGTAAAAAAAGATGATGTTGTTTTACTTTATCCTTTGTTTCTCAAAGTATTTGTCTCACCTAGGCTAATAAGTAGCCTACGAGGCCGGAGATCCTGGGTTCGAATCCCGGTAAGAGCAATTATTTAGATTAGATTAATATTCTTTATTACCACACAAAGAAAGATAATTATTTGTGTGTTTATTACGAATATTTTTTCTTGAGTTATGGACGTTATCTATGTATTGGGGTATTAGTATACACAACACAACAAGCTTTCTTGAGTTTACTGTACAACTATATAGTTTGATCTCTCTTTCCATGGTACTGGTCGAATTTCAAAAAATCTTTCTACAAAAGCGTTAAAACTTTTCATGCATCGCACACATTTGTACCAAAGTATGTACTAAATACAGAAATTTACTGTGATTGACAATGTTTCGTTGATTTGTTTATTAACTATTCGGTCACTAAGCGATGAACGTAACTAACCTGCTAAAATATTTATTTTTTGCTGGTCCATGCTTTAAGAACCCCTGGAATGTCACTTTGACATTGACGTAACTTTGTTTACATTTTTTCCGTGGGAATAAAAATCAGAGTTTAGTTGGTAGTGACTCTGCCTATGAAGCAGGAGGTCCCGGGTTCGTGTTAGAAATCGTGTTGTATATATACCCTTTACATTCTTCTATCTATATTAATTCTGGTAACACTTAACTTTTTATCTATACTACCGTTCTACCACTGTATCCGATTTGTCTTTAAATAGCACTTGTCTAGATGGCTCCATACTACAAGTTGTTCCCTATTTTATTTTTTATTTTTAATATTATGTGAATCCGTTTGGATCTCTACCTGTACGCAATCAAAATGTGGATTAATTATGATTAATTAAAATTGCAATTTTTGGTGAGCAAGAATATGTTTTTATTTCTGACGACATAACACGATCCTTCGTTGCATTCCTACGCCGAGCCCTGCGTCTCCATCCTGCTCATCAGATTATGAGACTTGAGTGCCGCGAGGAAACTGGAAACCGAAACCAAAGAAAGGTATGTCAGAAATAAATTGAAATTCTTTGAGGTTATAATCATCGCCCTCATGTTATAATAACCTACTCTTCGTTTGTTCAACCAATACCACAATAACGTCGTCAAGAATGTCGTCACATAATGAACACACCGGGAACATTCCCGTCGAAAAGCTGGATGGCTTGCAAAATTATTCCAACTGGAAATTTGCAATGAAAATGCTTCTCACTCTGGATGGTCTATGGGGCTGTGTGAAAGTAAAGGACACCGATGCGTCCCACGACAGCCGCGCTTTAGCGAAGATATGCTTAACGATAAAGCCTGCCTTGTATCAGTACGTGAGAGATGCCACGTCGGCAAAAGATGCATCGAAGAAGCTTGCCGATGCCTTTGAGTCGAAGGGTCTGTACAGAAAAGTGCTCTTGTTACGTTAACTGCATAAGGTTGAATATAACCATTACGGCGGCATGTCAGAATATGTCGAGGCTGTCATGCGGCTTGTTCAACAGCTCGCCGATATAGGCAAGAAGATAAATGATGATGAAGTTGCGGAAATCCTGTTGAGTGGCTTGTCATAGGAATTTGACAACCTGGTGTCTGGCTTGGAAACCGCCTGTCTCACAAGCAAGTTAATGGTGGAGCTCGTGCGTGCCAGACTGCTGCAAGAGGAACACCGGAGGAATGCGGGTGACCAGGAGGGAGTGAAGGCCTACCTAGGGAACAAAAAGAAGAAGTCATCGCCTATGTTTTGCCAGTTCTGCAAAAGAAGCGGACACACTATCAAGCGTTGCTTCAGACGCAAGAAGGAGCTGAAGAACAACGAAGAAAACCACACTATGCTTGCATCAGCCATGGTATGCAGCGGCAGCAGCAACCATGACTTTGTGGTGGACTCCGGTGCGTCCGAGCATATGATTGCTAATAAGGAGCTACTTAAAGAACCTAGAGGTAAAAATTCTACCATTTATATATAACTGGTAGGGACTCTTTGTGCTCCAATATTAGCCTTGTAAATGTTCTCCATGTGCCTGAGCTCTCCAGCAATTTACTGTCCGTTAGTCAGATCACTGACAAGGGTTATACTGTCATATTTGATAGGGATAATAGCAAAGTCTTTAATAACGTTAAAGTCACTGGCAATAAAGTATTAGTTGCTCCTTGAAATCGATTGTAACAGCGTATACCTAAAAGCAAAAGATTCGATATATGTAGATATGAATATGATAAGTAAATAAGTCATAGAAAAATATAGCTTTGGACCGGGATCATAGGTCATATGGTCGAATTATGTTTTTGATATATCAGATAGGTATGTCTGTTTAGTATGTGACAATGAATATTGCTTTGACAAAAGTTTTTATCTATACCTCCACTGGTTTGGTCCTTTTCTGATATTTCATTTAACTTTTTTTCCTAGCTCCCTGCTACATTACCTAAAAATAAAATGTTAATTAAAGCCATAATCCCACTAATTGGGTCCATTGTGACACACAAAAGTCATTTATAATATACCTACCTACCAAACAAAAATATTTAGATTCAGATTGTAATATCAACAAACAAACCAATTAGAGTAGGTAAATAAAATAGGTAAATCTTGTAGTAATCTTGCTGCAACTCATGGTCGAGAAGGCGCAGAAGGCATATGGTGAGTACGAGGAACTTTCCGTTGAAATAGACGATGGCGAGGATCCGACCCCTACTGAAAACTGCTTTTATGAATGCGTTGCTGCGATGCGGCAGCGTATAAACAATCTGTCTGGGCCTTCCCCTACTGCTTCGCCAGTAGCAACACCATCTCATCAAGCTGCATCCAAACCTAAATTACCCAACATACAGCTGCAATCATTCTGCGGTAAATATATCGAATACAGACCATTCATCGAAATGTTTAATGCGCTTGTGCACAACAAAGAAGAGTTTGACAATATTCAAAGATTTCCTGCTTTAGAAGCTTTCTAAAAGCTGAAGTTATGACCTTGTCAAAAACTTGCCTGTCATTGGGGCCAGCTATGCAGAGGCTCTACAAACCCTATCCGACAGGTACGATAACAAATATAAACCTATTCATGAGCACATCAATGCTTTGTTTGAGTTACCTATGCTAACCAAATCTAGCCATAGGGAGCTGCGCAATTGCTTTTTGCAGAAAATGATAATACCTTAAGAAGATTATATTAATAATTTCTGATTTCAAATGATACATATTTAAAAGAACTTTGTCCTCACATTGGGCACAGAATAAAGTTACAAAGTCAAATACAGGATTACTTGGACTCGCTTGCTGAAACTGAAACGGCATCTTCAGTAACCGTATATTTGACGATAAAGCGAATTGCCCTGAACTGATCCAACTTGATCAAGAGGGATCAATGATCCTAAGTGACGTCCCTTCAAATTTGGAAGTGTGCTTGAACCTACCAAGCACTGGCGGTCACTGCCTGAATTCGACGTAAAAACAATCCTTCAATAGTCTCCACAAGGACACACTACTTACACTACTTTACTATTACAGAAGATATAAATAGTTGAATTCTCAAAAAAGAAACATGATTGTTGACATTGTTGTGAAACATCACTACATATTTATTAAACAAGTATTAATCAAATAAATATTTTTTTAATACAATTGCTCAAAAAGTTTAGTTTATGTAGCTGCAAATCGTGCGTAAAATTTGATTTTATGCACTAGTGCTAAAAAGTAATCTGATCTGCAAATCGTGCGTAAAGTTTGATTTTACGCACGATTTGCAGATTTTACACACGATTTGCGATCAGAATTTTAAATAAATGAGTATTATGCGAGACCCGCTTATAAATGACCCACTGAACCTGAACTGCGCGCGATTGGGCATAAAGGAATATTATGCGAGACCCAATAGTATTACTTGAACAACGCGCGATTGTATGAAGCTGTCTTTCGTACACTGACAGAAAAAAAAGTAATTTTATTTCATTGTAGTTTTTTCGCAATTGTATTAAAAAACGTTGTTCGACACACGTGCGAAAACTACTATTTCTTTTGCTATTGTAGAGGTACTGTTTTGCTTCCTATGTAGGCGAGTACATAAAAATAGTAGGTATAGAAGCCCAAGTAACACAGGAAGCATTATAACATATGAATAGTGAACTTATTTAGAACTTAAGGTCCGTATAAACTCTTATATACGTTCACCGAGCAACTTGACGCATTATATGATGCTTTACGCTGTATAACGGTTGTATAATGGCATATCTAAATGCTTTTGTAAAGCCTTTTATTTGTATACATAAAGTGCATATTGGTTCAAAGCAGTGCATAAATTAATTATTTTACCTGTTAGCATTTTTCAACAACTGCGCCCGTGGTTTTGTGTAAGTTTAGCTTGGTTCAGTGCAATTAAATAATGAGTTTAACTCGTATGCCACCCGAAGATTTCTGCCCAATAGGTGGCTCACAGCCTGAACTATTAAAATTAAGAGATGATGGTGATCTACAACACAATATCACTCTTCGCAAAAGAAAACTACCAGAGCACGAATGTAACATCAAACAAGACCTAGCGGATCTCCGTGCCGAAATTTTGGCAACACTAGCTTCTTTCCCAAAAAAACGCAAAAAGTAACAAGTGAAAATATGCAAGTGGTGCAACGAGAGTTCGCAGCCGACATAAAAAATTAAATATCTTCTATCAAGTCACAAACGGAGACGTTTTTACAGGAGCAATCTCAAAATATAACGAAATAAGGACTGTGCCAAAATGTTAGTAGACAACTTTATGATCATAAAAAACCTTCATCCTGCGTCGAAGAGTAAAACTTTTCGGTCTTTTATAATGGCCAGTATAGTGTATTTTATGACAGTGACCGTTAAGTTCTGACGTATTGTCAAGATGGGACGAATAACCTTAGATGATCGAAAAAATATTTTGGACGACTGGTGGATAAAAAAGGCATGTCATTCACAAAACTGGCTAAAAAGTACAAAGTTAGTCCGTCAGGTGTGAACAAATTAATAAAAAAGTTTGGCGAAACTGCCGTTTTGCAAGACCTACCTAAGTCTGGCAGAAAGCGAGGAACGTGGGACTTGGCACTGGAAAAGAAAGTGATACGGATGTTTCAACAAAAACCGTCCCTTTCCGTACGTGATGCCATAAAAAAACCCATACTTCGCCCTCAACAATTCAGCGAATCAAACTTAGATACAACCTAAAAACATGTAAAATACACAAACAGCCCAAACGGGACGATAAGCAGACGGCAGCCGTTCGAAAACGCACTAGAAAACTCTACGATCAAGTACTAACCAAAGAAAGGCTTTGCATAATAATGGACGACGAAACGTACTGTAAATTTGATTACAAAACCTTACCCGGACCCCAGTTTATTACGGTACCTGCTAGTAAAAAGGTCAACCAAAAGGATAAGGCTACCTATGTTGTAAAAATTCGGCAAGTAGATATTAATTTGGCAAGCAATTTGTCAATGTGGGATGCGATCAAAAGCTTTCTTTACCACAGAAAACTTAAATGCCGAATTGTAACGCAAAGAGTGCTTGCAGAAAAGGCTGCTGCCCTTCATCAGAAAGCACAGGATACCTACTTTGTTTTGGCCAGACTTGGCGTCTTGCCATTATTCTAAAGCCACTCTAGAATGGTATAAAGCTAACAAGGTCGACGTAGTTCAAAAAGACATGAACCCACCTAACTGCCCTGAAGTCCGGCCTATTGAACGATACTGGGCTATAATGAAGCGGCATCTACAAAAAAGTGTCAAAGCTGCAACATCAGTCAATGACTTCAAGAAAAAGTGGAATAGGGCGTCAAAAAAATTGACAGACCTGTTCGTCCAAAACCTGATGAAGAATCTTGAAGCAAATCAAATTATTTTGTTCAATATTTTATTGATTTGCAATTTTTTAAGTAGTTACACTACTATATATAAACTGAAAATAGATGTCATATACTTCAGAAAAAGTGACCAAACCCTCCGGTCCGGTCCTCCGGTCAAGTTCCGCCGTGACCGGGTGGTCTAGTGGTCAGGACGTCAGCCGCGAAAGACGCCAGTTCAAATCTGGCCTCGGACACCGGAGGGTTTGGTCACTTTTTCTGCAGTATATGACATCTATTTTCAGCTGATGAAGAATATTAAACAAAAAGTTAAACTGCAGGCAAAATATTCAGTAAATAGGCAGTATTCAGTGAATTCGTAAAAATAGTTTGTAGAGAGGACCTTAAAGTTCAGTTTATTTTCTGTTTTATGTTTAAATATTACTTAGAATAAAAGTAATACACCTTCTTTGCTGTCCACTTTTATTCTGGCACGGTCCTTATATGCCTAAAGGTCGGTTACACCCTTCAAGAGACTGACATAGATACGATTCACCGTGTTCGCTGATTTCAAGCTGTACAAAATGATTCGCAAAGCAATGTGCGCCCACCCGCCATGATAGTTAAGTTTACCCAACGTAAGCGCAAATATGACTTGCTAGCCGCCGTGCGCACAAAATGCGGTCTCACAACAGCTGATATTGAATTGCCCGGACGAGCCTCAACTCTTTACCTAAGCGATCATTTAACGCCAGCAAACAAATTATTGTTGAAACGCGCTAGGCAGTTCAAAGCAGATAACAATTACACATTCTTGTGGACGCGCGACTGCAAAATATTTTAGCGCAGGAATGAGGGTTCAAAGGTCATCCATACAGGGTGTAACAAAAATACTGGTGACCCGCTTAAGGGCGTATATATTCGATTATGTACTACATGTTTAATTTTCTTATTTAAAAACTGACTGCCTGACGAAAATGTTTACGATCGCTTGCTAAAATCAGCTGTGATGTGAGCAGACCCTAACCTCAGCATTAGACCGCCCCACATACGTAGATTTGACCGATTCAGGCGGCCATAAGTCGAAATATTGAAAAACACCACGTGGATGTACAACTGACTTCCTTATCTTCCTGACATTCCAGCGCACCCATCCCTACCACTTTCGACTCATTAGATAAGGTTTGCGCTAATTACCAGGTCATCAAAATAAGGTTGTCACTTGCAGTGTACGTAAAGCCGGGTCCACATTTGTGACAAACCGCCGAACCGAACACCGTGGCCGTGACAGAGCCGGGAGTTTGTACCGATAGTGTGGACGGAATTTGTTACACGTACAAATGTTACGATCAGTTTATCCGTTCAATTCTCCGAACAAAATATCCGTACACCCAAACATTGTACGTACTGCCACAATGTGGTTATGATAAATGTGGACGATGTTTTGGTTTTGTTACGGTCAAATGACACGCGGCACGGGCCGATCCATCCAAAGTCGGTCTTTTTCAAAGGATGTTCGGTACTGTCTCGGTGTGGGGGAGAGGTCCACACTGCGATTTTTGTCACGCGTACAAGCACGCGTGTCATCACGCTAGTACCTACATGGGATTGATGGATCGGGCGAATGCACGTCTTGACAAGACAACACCGGCTCCCCCGCCCCTCGCACGTATCCGAGAAATCATTGCAACAATACAGGGTGTTTGGTAACCGGATGCAAAGCCGAAAGTAGGAGATAGTCTAGGTCATGTAGAACATTTTTAGCCATACTTGTCTTAGACAAATGTTATTAGTTTTTTTTTAATTTAAATTTTAAGATTTGTCGGAGAAAACTGCAAAACTTCAGACTAAATCGATAATTAGTACTTTTTTTACTGCAGGTAGATTTTTTTTTGTTTTATTTCGTATTGTGCAATGTCTATCAAACACTAGAAAAGTGATTTCAAACATCTGTGTCTAAAGAAAACAAGTTGACAGCGATTTAAAATTTTAGTTACATGAAAATGTAAACGATTTAAGTGATTTCAAAGTACGATAAAAAAAAAACTAAAATAGCCACGAATTTTCAAACCATTTTAAAAACATGCTTGGCTTTTACCCTTTTATTTAAGCTATCAAACACGACTGTAGCTACTGTATCCTTGAAAATAAGCCACCTAAACCAACTGGGTAGCTAAAATGTTTCACTCTACTTGTGATACTTGTGGTAGTTGTGGTGACGAATCTCATTATGATTTTACAATAAAACATTGGTTCTGAATACTAAGTTGGCGTTGACTTGACATTTGACTTGTTTTAAAAGGGTTAAGTGTACTGGACAAAACTACCACATGCAATTTTAACAAACAAAGGCTTGCGGCGGTGAGAGACAAAAGGGACTGATAGCGGCAGGCGGCGGGCGATAAGACAATCATGTCTCAAGCCATTTTATCTTTGAAAATAGGCTACCTGTACTAATAAGAGGGAATGTTTAGGGTAAATTAAAACAAAAGCATAAAAGATAAGTTATTTATTTTTACGATCAACACATTAAAATTACACATCATCGCTCGTTTTCAAAATGTGACCCGCCGTTTCGAATACAAGCACGAGCCCGTCTTCTTACTTCTGTGGTGGTTGTTCCGAATATCATTTCTTCCCTCATCCTTTCGAACGCCGCTTCTATCCTCTCCCTCAGCTCTTCTACGGTATTAATGACCTCTTGTGTGTAGACTAGCTCCTTAGCTCGGCCCCAAACGAAAAAATCCAATGGTGTCAAATCAGGTGACCGAGCGGGCCAAGGGATTCGTCCGCCTCTGCCGATCCAACCGTCCGGGAAACAGTTATCCAGATGCTCCCTTACAGCCAGAGAGTAATGGGCGGAACAACCGTCGTGTTGAAATGTCACTGCACCGGGCAGCTGGTCTTCGTCAATAAGCCTGGGCAAATCGTTTTGTAAAAATTCCAAATAATTTGCCCCATTTAAATTATTTGGCAAAAAATGTGGCCCAATAAGGACTCTGCCGATGATTATAGCCCACACATTGAAGGAAAACTTTCTTTGGAAGGACACTTGCTTTTTCCAATGTGGATTGTTGTTTTTGTCAGCCCATTGGTGTAGGTTATGGAAATTTGTGATCCCCTCCCGGGAAAATTTCGATTCATCGGTCCAAAGAATGCTTCGCAAAAAACGTCGGTCTTCGATATCCGCATTGAGTAAAAATCGGCAGAAGTCCACTCGGCGTGCAGGATCTCCTTCGTCCAAACCTTGAACTCCGATGCCGCGAAAAGGATATTTTCCCTCACGATTCATTGTGGCCCATACTTTCCATGTGGACAAGTTCAGATTACGAGCTACCACTCTGATGCTCGTATTCGGATCCTCTGCAAATGCCTGTAGAACGTCTTCCTCCACTTCAGGGCGATTACGTCCTGGATTCCCTCCATGTTGCACAGCAATACCATTCTCACGTAGCCTTCGGAATGAATTGTAAAACACTCTCACATTAGGCAATCTCCGGTTTGGAAAACGCTCTTGGTACATCCGTCGGGCCATCGCTCCATTACTGTCAGCTTTGCAGTACATGTAGATAATGTCGGCGTATTCTTCGTTCGTAAACTCCATGTTTACAATGAAGAAGTCGTAATTACACGTGAAGGAGCGCCTACGGCAGCTACAACTTGACACGGTAAATTGAGATGAGAGCGGGAAATTAAACCACAATGAACGTCTAATCGCAACTGAAGTTGTAACTAGACTAAATTACTAGTTTTTGCACAAATACTCATGTAGCTAATCAGTTTATCTTTGTCAATAAAGCACAAAACCGATCATCTTTGTTTAACGCCGCTCACCGCCTGCCGCTATCAGTCTCTTTTGTCTCTCACCGCCGCAAGCCTTTGTTTGTTAAAATTGCATGTGGTAGTTTTGTCCAGTACACTTAACCCTTTTAAAACAAGTCAAATGTCAAGTCAATGCCAACTTAGTATTCAGAACCAATGTTTTATTGTAAAATCATAATGAGATTCGTCACCACAACTACCACAAGTATCACAAGTAGAGTGAAACATTTTAGCTACCCAGTTGGTTTAGGTGGCTTATTTTCAAGGATACAGTAGCTACAGTCGTGTTTGATAGCTTAAATAAAAGGGTAAAAGCCAAGCATGTTTTTAAAATGGTTTGAAAATTCGTGGCTATTTTAGTTTTTTTTTTATCGCACTTTGAAATCACTTAAATCGTTTACATTTTCATGTAACTAAAATTTTAAATCGCTGTCAACTTGTTTTCTTTAGACACAGATGTTTGAAATCACTTTTCTAGTGTTTGATAGACATTGCACAATACGAAATAAAACAAAAAAAAATCTACCTGCAGTAAAAAAAGTTCTAATTATCGATTTAGTCTGAAGTTTTGCAGTTTTCTCCGACAAATCTTAAAATTTAAATTAAAAAAAAACTAATAACATTTGTCTAAGACAAGTATGGCTAAAAATGTTCTACATGACCTAGACTATCTCCTACTTTCGGCTTTGCATCCGGTTACCAAACACCCTGTATATTGAAGGTGATGGGTGGCAATTTGTGTTGATAAGTATTTAATTTAAGTATTAATACGCGGCATTGAAACGATTCGATTCATAAAATATGCAGTGGAATCAGGAAAATGTTGTGAAATTTATAAAACTTTATCGCAATAAGGAACTGCTGTGGGATCCTAAGCATAAACTATACTTTAACAAAATTCTAAAAAATGATGCTTGGGCCGAAATATCAGAACAGATGAATTGTGGTGCATCCGTTCAAGACTTAAAGAAAAAAATGGAAAGTCTACTTGGTCAATTGAGAAGAGAGAAGGGAAAAACAAAAAAAACTACAGCTGGACAAGGTATTTTTTTATTAGAAGATATTTTAGCACAACTAATATGCCATGGATGTTTTAACCTGTTTCATTAATAGAAAGTAGTTAATAATGATATATTCAATAGTGGTTGAGTAGGTATAGCTTAAAACATGTAATAACTAATAGTAATATATTCTGGAATTTCAGGTGCAGATGAAGTGTACAAGTCATCTTGGTACGCATACGAACATATGACGTTTCTTCTTGATAGAAATAAGCCTCGCACTCGTATGAATACGGTAAGTTAAAAGTTTTTTTTTTATCTAGACGCCATATAGATGGTTATAACTATACATCGGTGACTCTCGGCATTTGGGTAGCACTTAGAAGATTAGTGATGAGACAAGTTTTCTTTTTATATAAAGTAAAATATTGAATTAATATTACCAACACAGTCTTAACATATGATAAAATAGTTTTGATTACTAAATAACTTAACAATAAGGAAAAATTACTCAATATAGTCTTAGGTTACCGCGATAATTATTCATTAAATGAAACTAAGTAATCGGATACTTTCGCGTTTAATGAATATTTGTACATCCCGACGTTTCGATATCTTTTCAGATGCCGTGGTTTTCAGATGTGTGGAGTCTCCCGTGACCACGACATCTGAAAAGATATCGAAACGTCGGGATGTACAAAATATTCATTAAACGCGAAAGTATCAGATTACATAATTTCATTTAAAGAAAAATTACTCATTGACATATGATAAAATAGTTTAGATTACTAAAAAACTTAATAAAAAAAATACTTATTAACATATGATTTAATAAATAGATTTTCTCAAGTACAAGACGAAGACAAACTTATCTTATCGCCGAGGAGCGATCTCTATGCCGTAACCTTTGGATACCAACATATTGGAATGTTTAAATAGGATTTATAATATTAATATTTTATTGTTCCTTATAAACTAGAAGTGATTAAATGTGGCGTTCTATCACAAAAGGATCCTGTGGCAGTTTCTAGTTACGGAGATACTGACGTTTTTGTAAACTCCATCAAAATAATATTTTTTTTAGTTAACTGCAAATTAATAAAATACACGGATATAAATTACAAAATGTATGACAGCTCAAAAGTGCCACGAAAAATTAGGTATCTGGCTTATAACTACGTATTATTCAATAGCGATCTTGCCAGGAAACTCTGCCATTTGTAGAACAAAAATCAGCAAGTTCATTTCTTACTTCTTGCGATGAAGTAGAAGATCTACGTGGGACTGCCGGAATACGTAAAAATAAAGTAGCTGGCGCTGGCTCATTCCTCCAACTACCTGGTGTAATTTCACCATCCTCCTCAACGTCAAGAAATCCTGGGGGAGCATATAAATTCGTAGAATCTTTGCTAGTTTTTAAGTAAT
The DNA here is from genome assembly GCA_947086415.1 of Pammene aurita. NCBI lineage: Eukaryota > Metazoa > Arthropoda > Insecta > Lepidoptera > Tortricidae > Pammene > Pammene aurita. The sequence goes on from OX352295.1 coordinate 34,347,943, forward strand.
TATGGAGATGAACTATTGCCATTACAGCGAGCTGAGCAGTGTTTGGTTCAAGTAGCATTGGTTTTCTCAAAACCCTATAAATACTACTAACAATACCGAAAGCATTTTCTACAACTCTCCGGCACCTAGATAGCCTATAGTTGTAAATTCTTTCTTTGGATCCTCTTGCGTGTGCCGTACCAGGATAAGGCTTCATAATATGCGTTCCGAGTGGAAATGCAGCATCTGCTACAAAGAAATATGGTATTGGCTTATTTCTTTGTTCCAATGCATTTGGTGGAGGTAAATTCAAAGACTCATTTTCTAACTTTTCTCTGAGAACTGAATCATGATACACACCGCCGTCAGAAATCCTTCCTTGACTCCCAACATCGACAAAAATAAATCTGTATTCCGCATCCACTACTGCAAACAAAACTATGCTAAAGAAGGATTTATAGTTACAAAATTCCGTTCCAGAATTGAAAGGTGCTTGCAGTATTATGTGTTTCCCATCCATTGCTCCCAAAGTGTGCGGGAAATTCCATTGCTCATAACATTTTGAGACAACTTCTAGCCATTCGTCAGGCGTACTTGGCATCTGAAAAATAAAAAGAAAATTAATAGATGTTAATTAATTCACCTGTTTTTTTTTCAGGAGTATCTTGAAGGAGAGGATAATCATGACTCAACTATGGCAACTCCACCATCTGAAAATGATGTACGAGTATCTAGAGAAGAAACCGAACGCTCCATTTTAGCAGAAAAAGTGTTTTCCAAACCAACTATAACAGCACCTAAGAGGAAAAAATATTCCCATGATTCAGAAAATGAAATGATAAATTCTGCCTTCAAAATGCTCTCCTCTGCATCAGCTACAGCGAACGAGGTTTCAGCTAGAGCATCAGCTTTAGACGATAGTCAAATATATGCTAATTTTATAGCTACCAAAATGCGGACGTACTCCCAACGTACAAAAAATTCATTGCAGCATCAAATAAGTAATTTGCTTTTCCAAGCTCATAACGGTTATTTTGAGTATTATCAAGATTATCAGGGATCACATGGATATTCATCACGTCAAAGTAGTACACCAGTACAATCTCCGGTTACACCCAATGAGCCTGGCCATAGTTCGTCGCAGAGTACATCTGCTACTTCACCAGGCATAATCAGTGATGAAAATGACACGTAAGATTCATTCAGAGATTTGTTATCCGAGTATTAACATTTCAAAAAAAGATTATTATTGATTGTCTACTCTTTTTGTTTTTATTTAATACTTAATTAATAAATAATTCTTACCTTTATGCATCCTTTCAATTAATTTACTATAGCCGCACATGTTTCTGGGACGATTTGACTTAAAGCTTGCTTCGATATTCTAAAGAGATATTGTAATGAAGAATATGGATCACCCGTTGCCAAAAATCTCAATGTCACTGCAAGTCTTTCTTGTACCGAAATTGACATTCTAAATTGAGTGTCTTGTTTTTTTATTGTTGGACCAATCAAATTCAGCAAAACTTCAAAGTCTGTAGGAGACATTCGCACAAAAGTTTTGTATTTTCCACTAAATTCTTGAAATCTAATATCTCTCAGTAACGAATTTCCACCATAAATATTACGATTTCTGAAAAGTTCACTTTGCCACCATCTCCTTTTTTTCGCCGCCCTATTTTTTTAAAGCACAAAGTAAAACAAATGATGCACTTGCAAGAGCAATATTTAAATACATTTCGGCTAATTCTTCTGGAGACGACATGACTGCGTTGGTTGAAGTTTCAAAATGGCATCCATCGGTTGTAGAGGACCATCGTAACATTTGTACGCGTAACAAATGCCGTCCACACTATCGTTACAGACATCGGGCTTTGTCACGGTCACGGAGCTACCACCAGCGTCCGATCCGATGCAAACTTCCACCCGTCCACACTATACGTAACAAGTCCGCGGCGACATCACAGTGTTCGGTTCGGCGAATTGTCACTAATCTGGACCCGGCTTAACTGTTCGCGATCCCTTCAATTTACTCAGTGTTAATATAAATTGCACAAAAAAAACGGTTTGGTGTAGTGCAGTGAAAAAATGGATTTCAATAATTCAGGTAAGAATCTAATAATTTTATATGAAAATATGATATTTTGTATTACTTTACTGTATCTAACTAGCATTCAAACGGAACACCTTTTTTATGCGACTTTCCTACATTTTAAATTTCAAAAGCTATTTTCAAATATTTCCAAGCATTTCCAAGAAAAAATGGATATGACAATAGTTTGGGCACATCTTTAGCATTATATAAACATTAATTGCCTCTGCTCTAACGTGCGCCTTTCCAAATTAGAGTCAATCGAAGTTGTTCGGGTATAATCAGAAAAAAACTGTACATATTTTTATTTGTAGTATTTTTTTGTTTTTTATTGTTATAGATTCCTCCAATGCCTCTGGTATTAAAGTAGTGACTCGCAAATATTAGTATGAGAAGATGAAAGACCAGAATTACCCAAGATTTAGTGAAAAACTTAACAATTTAGAAAATTACCTTGTGGAGTATTATGGGCACAGTGAAGAGAGTAAAAAAAGCCTCAAGCATAAGTTTTCTCAGACATCTGTGATAATTGATAATATTATAAATATAGGACAATGTAAATGTAATGTAACGTAATGTAACGTGTAAGTGTTTTGGTTCCGTACTGTCAACTTACATATGATGGAATAAATAAATAAATTAATTAATTTACGGCCTAATTACGTACAGTTGCATACACTGCTTTATCTAGACACATATTATAAATCCTAAATGACGTGTTCGGAAACTATTAAAAAGACAACCATTGCACCGCCATGGCCAACTCGATTGTGCAAGTACAATCGGGGAGGAAAGCTGGATTTTCATTACGAAATTTTGCGTTACCAAATTCGATGTGGTTATGAATTTTCGAACATTATTACGACACTAGTGCAGATAATACACCAATGGTACATTACTGGTCTTTTTTTAAGGGTAATTTTCCCGTTCCCGTACATATAATATAGCATTTTTTAGCCCTATAGCATTTTTTTAGATATGAACAGTCAGCAACAAAAACGTTAGCTGCTCCCACTGAATAAAAATGGCGCTTCAATTTCGATGTTAAATTGGAGATTATTATACCGAAATTGATATATCGCACGATTTTATGAGAACATTTGTAAATTTTTATGTAAGTGTACAATTATATTTTTTATTAAATAATTTCCTATTTACGATGTCTGATCCATTTTCTTCTTTAATCTATGGTAATTCTATGGAGTACAGCGCCATCTGTTGTGAGCCATATCGATTTTTACTGCGTCCGCTAGTCGGCTGCAAGTAGTTAAGCATAGTGTCCGCTCACTTGTCAGTGGCGCTGAGGAGCAAAATAGGCCGGGCCAAATTCTCGAATCCTCAAGGGAATCCGGTGTTTTCATCGTCTTAAATCATAGTTCATGCGGCACAAGTAATATTACAAACAGAAGGAAAAATAAATGCATCAAAAGTGCTCAGAGAAATAACAAACTGGCCAGAGCAAGCCACCAAATTCAGGAAATCCTGTTCTAAGGAATGTGAAACAATAGCGCCACTGACCCCTTTTGAGGCCCTTAAGAGATGTTTGTAGAAGCTGACCTTACGCGGCGACAATATGAAATCATAAGAGCAACGAACCCAAGGCAATCATTAAAGATAATCTGCAAATGGGGCTGCGATGGATCCCAACAGTCGCGCTTTAAACAAAAGTTGCCTCGTGATGATGACTCAGATGTAAACCTCTTTATAAGTTCTTTTGTGCCCTTGCAAATTGTTTGTGGCGAAGAAAACAAAAAAGTTTTGTGGCAAAACCCGGTCCCTTCATCGCCACGATTTTGCCGCCCAATTAGATTTCGGTTCGTGAAAGAGTCTAATGATGTCACTACTGAAGAAATTGCCTATGTAAAGAACTCTGAGAAGTACCTTACTTCTACCAGCGGCGCCTTTGACAAAGGCCGACGATATTAAGGCTCCTTATTCCCTAAAAGGTCGAAAAACTCTATTAATGGAAATAGCCGCATAAAATGCAATTTTTATGATAGTTTGAAGTATTAGTAATGCAAAAAAATACTTTTGAACCATATGTATTATTATTAAGTACCCAAAAATACGATTCTCACAGAAAGTGTCCTGTGAAGTGTGATTTATAGGTAATTTTTAAAAATTCATAGTAAATTAAAATGTACCAATATAGTAATGATTTTTTTTTATCCTGATAGAAATATAGTTTAACTTTGCTATGGTAATATTTTCAGGGCAAAATATTTATAGGGTTTTCGTGTAAAAAATTAAATGTAACCGTGTTTTCATCAAAAAACTGGCATATAATCAGAGGGGTATTTTGTCTATTACCCAAGATGAATCTTCTATTTTTATTTCCATGGCCGTCTCATACATAACATATTCAATAGATTTTTATTCAAATTGAATAAGAATTGTTACCCGTTTTTGCGTATTTTGAAATGAACGGTACATCTAACTGGAAAATTCGGAAAGGCCTTCCAAGACAACCAATATTTTTCATATTTTATTCGTTAAAATGTAATATTTGCTCCAATGGCCGTCTAGATAAAAAAATGAACTATTATATGTATCAATAGTTGATTTCAAAAAACCTAGTAATTTCGCCATAGCCTTCGAAGAAAATGAAGCATTTCGTAAAATTCGTCCGTTTTGGGAATAAGGCCTCTTAAGCCGTTTGTTTACTTTCGAATTGTTTTTTATTCTAATCTTCATTTTTTGTGAGGTGAAATGTAACTTCTTTGAAGTATTCAGTATTTATTTTAGATTTAAGTTACTTAAGAACTTTCTAAACGATCCATTTTTAATACGAAGAGGAACTAGTACCAGTCGCTGTTATCATGTATACTGTATGTCATGTATACTCATATTTTTCTTTTAAAATAGTGACCATGTTAGTTTAAAATCTTATATGACAAATGTTAATTATTCTTATTTTTATTTAGAGAATTTATTTATAATCTATCAATTAATTCAAATCTTATAAAGGGTAAACACTATTAAATTGTCGCAGGTCGAACATGCTACAGAAGAGAAAATAAAAATCCAAAGTGCTTAAAACTGTTTATATGACTAATTTTATATAAAGTAAAATCAATAAAAAAATATTATGGCTATTTGAACGAACGACGAGAAAATTCCCGGACTTTACTTTTGATGTGATTCATCGAACTTTGCACGTAATCATCGGTTAATAATTTTGTGCATTTAACCAATTTTCGTTGAAAATCTGGCAATGAAGTGGCAGGTTGGCAAGTTTAACGCAGTTTTGTTTTTATATTAGCCCAATATAAGGTATACAATAACCTGGAACGTCTAACAGCACGATTATATTGATCCACAGTTCTCTTCGGAGCTTTTTGCTTCTTGTATGTTGTAATGCCGCATTCGTTTTTAATTTTTTGGACATTTGCTTGACTTGTTCCTACTTTTTTCGCCACATCCCGGGAAGAGATGCTCGGATTCTTATCAAATAGCTTGCACACCTTTGATTGTAACTTAACATTATATTTTCTGGTGGGTTGACCCTCACGACGCTTTCTATCTATAGTTTCTCCTTGTTTTATTTTTTTTAGTGTCCGATGAACCGTCCTCCTAGTAGTTTGACAAGATTATGCCAGATCTAAAGTTGATAAATGAGGATTTTTACTACCAATAAGGCCTTTTTCCCCCCTCTGGTTTGAAAGGTCAGATGGCATGGCAGTCGCTTTCGTAAAAACTAGTGCCTACTCAATTATGTTGTCGAGTGGACCCCAGGTTCAATTGAGCTGGGACAAACTCTAGGAGAATTAATGCAACGATATTAAAATGCTAAAGGTAATTAACCTTTAACTAACGACGTGGGTTCAGAGTAACACTCACGCTGAGGTGGTGTCTAACAGACGCCAAAAATAAAATATATCATAAAAAATTTCATTTGCATTCTTCAGATACACAAGTTTTATATCAAATAATTTTATTTATTATAAGAATAGATATTCATAAAAAAACATACACATTTTAGAGTCTATTCGCCACTTAAAAAAAACACCAAATAAAATAGGGTATAATGTTCCATAGACTTTTTTCTTTAATTACTCAATGATTAAGAAACACAAAATCTTATATGTTAAAAATGATCATTAGAGCGCTCAAGTGCAATAATTAATCATCAAAATAAAATAAAATAAACTGTTACACGCTGAATATATTTTGTGTTTTTTGTGCATTACTGAGAGGAAATTGTCAGAAGATACTAGAAGTGATATTGGGAGGTTAGGGGCCCAAAGTTACAGAGTCGGCACGTGGACAGAAGTCGAGCTGTGAGGCTAATTAGTAAAACAAAAGCCGTTAAGACTGTTATTGGAAAGAATTTTCTACTTTTTAGCATGTCACCAAGAGACGTAAAATACGTTAACACCGTGGTGGCGTCTGTAAGACGTCGATGATTCTTACGAATGTATGTGCGTTAGTTTCACTCCCAGCATCTCAGGGATGCTAGATCAGTTCAATTAGAGGATGATGACATAAATAATGACACTGTGGGATACGTTTTAACGGAAACATTCGACCGAAATATTTGTATGTGTTTAACAAATTTTTAGCACACAAACACCGTAGTGACGTCCGTGAGATGGCAATGTCTCGGTTTAGGGCATAATGTGCACCAGTTTGACTGCAGGCATCGAAGGAATGCTAGATAATAACAAAAGAGGAAGGTACAAGAAACGAGAGCTTTTCACAATATACATTTAAAAAAATATTCTCGAAAGAAAATTCAGTACGTCTGTGAGACGGGCACATCGTCAGTTAAAGGTTAAACACTTTCCGTCAGTTTACCTACCTACTGTAAGTAAATGTTTTTAAAAACAAATTTGTAGCCCGTTAAATGTTTTAAAATTGTTTTTTATTGAATAACGTGTAACTCCAATAAGATGTCACGTAAAGGTCATTGCAATGACCCTTATTTTACATTTCTTGATTTTTTTAACTAAATAAAATATTTTCATTTATCATCGTGTAAACTGGGTTTTAAGTTCGAACGTTACAAACATTGTTATTCTCAAAAGTCGTATCTCCATTCGAGTGTCATAAGTACTAACGGCTTATTGGTTTCGGATAGTTGGATGTGTCGGCGCTTTTGACTAAAACCTTGGAATTTTGCAATTTTAGATATTTGGAAATTTTTAGTCAGTCTCAAGTGAACATCAGAACTGGGGGCCAATTCTCGGGCCGTTCGAGGTGATCTCTATTAGACATATCTCGAAAAAAAAGTGGCGGATGTCGAACTAATTTGCGTATTCTCGAAATCTCACACTCGAGATATGTCTACTCCCAGCGTTCGAGATGCAACGAGTGGTCATAGCGATCGAGATGGTCTTATTACTGTTTTTTTTTGATATTTGATCTGCGATGGCGGGAAACTTTGAGAGGTTAAATTAAGCTACGCAAAATTAATATTTTATTAAAATACTAGCTTTTGCCCGCGGCTTCGCTCGCGTTAAATTCGGGGTAACACGGTTCCCCTTTGCCCCCCGTAATGCTCCATACAAACTTCCACCCCCTATTTTAGGGAAGTGGGGGGTTAGAAAGAGACAAAAAGTAGCCTATGTCACTCTCCATCCCTTCAACTATCTCCACTTAAAAAATCACGTCAATTCGTCGCCCCGTTTTGCCGTGAAAAACGGACAAACAAACAAACACACACACTTTCCCATTTATAATATTAGTATAGATGTCGCTCTACGCAATTGAGTTAGTTGAAAGCGTTATAAACGTCGCCCAAGTTTAGGCGGACGATACGGGGGGCGCAAGGCGTGGGCGCACTGTGGCGCGAAAATGCGTTTGAAATGCGGGACGTTTCATTTGTGAAAAATGTTAGGCTCTTGTAAGCTTACAAGTGCTTCAATAGCCAAGCTGGAACCGGTAATAGTCCCGCATACTAATTATGATCTCCAGACAATCTTAGGTATAAGCATCGGTGGCTTTGCGTCATAACGTAAGCTTGAATTACGTAGTCTGCCTCCGACTCGAATAAAATGGTCTTCGTCGACGAAAAGGGTCTCTATCGGTTCCCATAAATTTTTACTTCCGTTTTTTTCAGTCCATAACGTTTTCCATTATAATCTTTATTAGACATATTGTCAATAGTCATAAAATTTAACAATCTAAATTGCTGGTCCGATTTTTGCAGGTCATCATTATTGTTAGTCATAAAATCTGTTACCCATAGTATTCAAAGTCCAAATGGTATCTATTACATAATGTTCAAGGCAATAAACTTGCTTATAATAATTGTTTTAAGTTATTTAATCGCAGATTATAATGATAACTAGGGGTGTATATTGGTTTCCACAAATTTTAAGTTCCGATTTTTTATAGTCCATAACGTTAGCCATCATTAGTTTTATTAGTCATATTGTCAATAGTTATATAATTAAACAACACAAATTACATTTCCGATAACTTATTGCGTCGAGGACACGATACTAGGTAATTTGAATAGAGGTATTTTAATTGGTAGTTGACTTATTTCAATAAAATGCATATCATGGCTTTTCATTTCGGTGTTTTTTTACTTAATTTTTTTACATGAAATAATATTTATTCCGCATATAATTTTTTTTTAGGGGTCGCAGTTCTAACCTAACCTAACCCATTTCTGGCAACAGTTCGTTTTCTTGGGGGTCGCAGTTCTAACCTAATCTAACCCACTTCTGACAACAGTTTGTTTTCTTGGGGGTCACAGTTCTAACCTAACCTAATCCACTTCTGGCAACAGTTCGTTTTCTTGGGGATCGCAGTTCTAACCTAACCTAACCCACTTCTGGCAACAGTTCGTTTTCTTGAGGGTCGTATTTAGTAAACGTTATACTTGAAAAAATTATGACTATTGATGTTTATGTCCATAAATCATAATGGATACCATTTTATGACTATCGCAATTCGAAACAATAACTTTATGGGAAACAAAGGGATGACATTAAAACGATATGATTAACGACTATTAGTCCGATAAAATATATGCCTTAAAATATTTCTGAATAATTATTGATAGACCTTCGAATGTTATACTCATAAATGTTATGCCTTTTGCGATTATGGTGTTTAATATTATAGATCTTAATTATTAGAACTATGAAACGTTATGCTTTACAAAAATTATGACTATTGATGTTTATGCCCATAAATGATATGGATATCAATTACTGACTATCGAAATTCGAAACAATAAGTTTATGGGAAACAAAGGGATCCCACTTAGACAGCGCTACTGGATTCCGTCAGCACAGCGTCAGGTGTCACGTGTCATCAGGGGTTGTATGTCATGTTTCAGATTCAACGCGACAGATCAGGCGCCGCTCATGGCTGATCTGCCTGCGGACCGCGTCACGGCGACGCGTCCCTTTTCCGGCGTAGCGACGGATTTCGCTGGCCCCTACCTAGAGTAGCCAGCTCAGAAATGCTAAATCTGTTAAAGCTTACCTGTGTGTTTTTGTATGTCTAGGTAGCAAGGCGGTACACCTCGAGGTCGTCTCGTCGCTGAGCACAGAGGCTTTAATCGCTGCGTTCACACGGTTTGTGAGTCGACGTGGGCTGCCCGCCCTCGTCCGGAGTGATCAAGGTACCAATTTTAAATCAGCTAGCTCATACCTCAGAGAGGTTAAACAGTTCTTGCTTGACCACGAAACCATCCTAGAAGATGAGTTTCGTCGCCAAGGCGTCCGCTGGGAGTTCAATCCTCCCGGCGCCCCTCACATGTCTGGCCTAGTGGAAGCAGCGGTCAAGAGTAGCAAGAACTTGCTTAAACGAGAGATAGGTGACCGTATCCTGACCTTTGAAGGTCTGCAGACGGTATTCTGCAGGGCTGAAGCTATTCTCAACTCTAGAGCGCTGGTTCCAATGTCAGAGGATCCTTGTGACCTGGAAGTTCTCAGCCCAGGTCATTTTTTGATAGGTCAACCGTTAGTTTCATTACCTGAACCTTCCTGGAAGGACACAAATATGTCACGGCTGTCGCATTTTCAATTTATTCAGGCTGTAACTCAAAAATTTTGGGCTAGGTATCACTTAGAATATTTAAATAATTTGCAAGCCCGTAACAAATGGAACAGGCACGTACCTAATGTAGCATTAAATGATTTAGTCTTAATCAAAGACGAAAATTCCCCGCCTCTGCAGTGGCGCCGAGGTAGGGTCATCCAAGTTTTCAAAGGCTCCGACGGAGTCGTCAGGTCTGTAAAGCTGAAAACTCAGCTGGGCGAACTCGTCCGACCCGTTGTCAAATTATGTAGATTACCTATGGAGATTTAATTATTTGAGGAGCTCTTGAAAATTAACAATTATAAATTTGGTTTAAATTGTAGCAATTAGTACTAATTATTGTGAACTATGTACCACTGTTTCCTCGGGAAACCATGTAACTAACTCAGTAAGTAGTTTTCCATTGTTGTTAAATTTCCTGATTCATGTTTTGATATTTTGTTAAAACGTTATTGAGTGCACGCGTACGAACCAGTACTAGATTACTGTCGTGGTAGATACCACACCTACCGATTAAGTTTTGTCAATGTTAATGAGTTATTTTTCTACCGTTGTAATTGTTACTCGGTACTATTTACTGTTGCTTAGGGCAACGTTGTTAACTCCTAGCCTGTTATTAGATTGGGCCGCTGGCCACAGCGTTTGTATCAATGCTTAGTTAAACTAACACTGTTATCCTCATGTCTTCGGCTCAACTTCCCGCTGGCCCCGGCCAGGAATGTTCATGCAAAACAAGCAGTCAATCGTAGCGATCAGTTCATTCGTTCAATCGATCTCCGGTCGATATATTGTATGATAGCGGAGCGTTCGGTTCATTCAGTTCACCATCAGCTACGGAAGCGAACGCACGCGCCTCTTGGTCGCGGAGGGCGTGTCATTTTTAATACGGGTTGACGCCATTTTGGTAGTATGCAAAGTATTGGTTAAGTTTCGTGTCCGGGACGGGCAGAGTTGTGAGCCAACTTATAGTTTAGTTCGGATGTAATGTAAATGTGAAGTGACGTGTAACGGGAAATAATAAGCGGTGAATCGAAGTAGATTGTTTTATTTCACTCCGAATCCGACCGTCGTCAGTCCTTTGCAGGCGTATCACCGTCGGGACCTCGCAGCGGGGTCAGCTTCACGGGTTCCGGTGCGGCGACGGGGACACGCCGAGGCAGGAACCATACGCCCAAAACAGATCAACGACACTTTCAACGCAGCAGCGAGTCGTTGTTGGAACAACCGTAATAAAGGTTGAACACGCCAAAACTCGGGCACGCCAAATTTGTTTTTAAACCAGTTTAAAAATAAAAAACCACATTATGAATACCACATTTAATGACAAATTTAATGAATTCTAAAATCACATTTTTAATTTTAATTAATGTTTACACAGTAAGCCATAGATCGAATTTTCTACGCACACGGCTCATAAGACTTTGCACCCTCTCTTTAGGAAAGATTTTTGTCGCCCAGGTCCATATTTTTTGTAGCTCAGGGACCGATTTTACTTCTCCGCCTTTCTTTTTTAGAATCCCTTTCATAATACTCCAGTACTCTTCAACAGGCCGCAGTTCTGGACTATTTGGCGGATTGCATATTTTGGGTACCACCATGATCCTGTTAGCGTTGAACCATTTCATAACTGATTTTGCGTATTGGCTACTGGCTAGATCTGGCCAAAACAGCGGTGGTGAGGCATGCTGTCTTATAAAAGGCAGCAAACGCTTGTGTAAACAATATTTCCGATAAATATCGCCGTTAATTGTCCCGGTGGTGATAAACGAGCGACTTATTTTACCACAGCTACATATTGCCTGCCAAAGAAGGTATTTTTTTGGAAATTGCCCTCGTTTTTTTAATTCAAAATCTTCAGAAGTATCTGTTCGAGATTTGATAGTATAGAACTCTTGACCAGGTATATGTTTAAAATCCAATTTTATATACGTCTCGTCGTCCATCACCGCCTATTCAAATTTAGTAAGAAAATCTTCATAGAGTTGTCGCGACCGTATCTTTGCGTATAAGTTCTGTTTTGAGTCTCGATCTGGTGCGGCTTGGGCTTTATAACTCCTCAGTCCTGCCCTCTGTGTCACTTTTTGGACATAGGACTGAGACATTTTCACTTTTTTAGCAACATCACGAGATGAAATCGTATGATTTAAGGCAAAAATCTTTAAAATACTCTTTCCTCTTTCTTGTTCTTGACTCCCTGCAACCCACCACTTCCTGGCTTTCTATCTATTGTCAAGCGTTCACGGAAAGTTTTTAATACGTGACCAACCGTAGATTGTGAATATTTCAGCCTTTTCGCGATATCTCTGTAGCTTAACATGGGATTTTTTACATGTTCGTGCAAAATGCGTTCACGTTTTTGATGTTGTACGCTCGACATTTTGCCAACGAATAAATAAAAGAAAATAAATTTATCATCATTTTATAGCCCAGTTCCTTGTGAAAAAATTGTTGTTTAAAAAGTTTGAATATCTCCATTGTTCGAATAACTATAGCTATTTTTACATGCCCAGGTTGTGGCGTGTTCAACCTTTATAGTTATATTTTTCACGCGCCCCTCGAAATCGTGATATCTGCATTGTAAAAATATATTGAAGTGTATTGTAAAATTAACGTAATCTTGAAATGGTTCACACATGTCAGACAGAGCCTTGTGATAAGTTTATAAATCCATTATATGCAAATTCAAAGTGTGTATGTTGGAAATTATAGTGTATTATATAAGAAAAGTAATATATTAAATCTACATGAATACAAATTTCATCAAAATAGCAATGGCGACTTGTTATAACAGCTTTAAGCATCTACTATCGCTACTATAACCGTGTTAGCAGTAGTATAGCGATTGTAATCGCTATTGTAGAGCCTAAAGATCTACTATAGCAATAGTAACTTCTTTAAGCATCTACTATAGCGATAGTAATCGCTATTTTAGAGGCTAAGGATCTACTATATATAGCTATAGTGATCGCTATTGTAGAGCCTTAGGATTTAAGAAGAGGTTAAAAACTCCTTTACTCATATAAGAGAGAAAAATGCAGGCTATAGTTCTAAATAGGCGTCATTATTCCCAGATATACCACTTTAAGAGATAGTAAGGAGTTATAATACTCTACTACGGTAAAGGTGGTTAAAAGGATCTCAATATCTCTATTGTACCGCTTTAACCTACGTAAAGCTTGTCCCAGAAAAAAATGTCGTTTATTAGTTAGTATGAAATAATGTAAGCAATAAAAAGTTACCAAATTTTTGACAACAGTTTATTAGAAATGTAAACAAAACGTATTTTTGTTATGTTTTTGTTCTATTGTTTATTCATCCAGAAACTTCGTAATTTTCTTTTGATACCTGCCATCAGGTTTTGTACATCAGTGTCTGTGATTAGTTTTGAAGCTGCATTCCATTTTAGCTTGAAGTGTTCAACTGATGTGGCGTTAGTTTTATGTTTTAAGAGCTTCTGCTTCATACGAGCCCAATATTTTTCTATAGGTTTTTTCAGCAAAGCAGCTATGATACTCTTCTCATTATTTTCTTAACAAACCCGGTCTTCCGACCACTTCCAGGACGCCGTCGAATACCGCCAGTCTCTCTGAATTGTTTTAGGACCCTTTACATAGTTCTAACAGACGTGTTTAGCTCCATTGCCACTTTTTTCGTGAAAATGCCTTAATATTGGACATATTTGTACAATATTTTCTCATGAAGTTTTTCTTGTGGAGACGAGATCTTTGAAAATGTGACTGTGACAGATTTTTTTTCTAATATTAAATAAAGAACCGAGATGCATTTAACATATAACCAGCCAGTTACAACCATTTTCATTGAAACCTGATATACCAACGCTGCGTAAACTAACGACATTTTTTACTGGGACAAGCTTTATTAACACTCTAGTAACTCTTTAAGTGGTATATCGCAGGCTTATAAGTCTGTTGTAACGCTTTAGATTTTATAGAGTTATATGGGATCCTTATACCTCTCTTAAGCAGCTGATGCAGGTACAAAAGCGCTGTAATACTCTCTTATACCGTCAAAGCCGTTACTTTGACTATTGTATCGCGATTATACCACCTTAGCCTGTTTGAAGTTATTTATATCCCTTATATACAGCTTAAGCAGTATACAAACTATTAAACCGCTGTTGTACAACCTTTAAGCGGTATAATGTCTGCTTATACCGCTAGTGTGCTACTTGGGAAGGTCTATGGAAAGCAGAAGGCTAATTAAAAAACCAAGCTATCTCAAAGACTATGTATGTGATTGTATCAGTTTAAAGAAAAATACTTGATTGTTTGTATTTGTAAAACGCATATTTTAGAATAAGTTTTTTTTATGTAAACCATTACAGTATGTTTAGTTTCTTGAAGGGAAAGATGTTGTAATGTTACCAATAACGGAACGCACTGTTTGTTTTATCTGTGCATGTCAGCAGAAATAAAGATGAAGATTGTTAACAACTACGGTATTTTACTGATTCTCCAAATATCATACTAAAACAAAGCAGACACTAACTACGTTTTCGTTTGGCAAGCTAAGCTGTCAAATCAAAAAAGGCGCGATCTTGCGCTCCATTTCTCGATGATAATAACGCGTTATTCATAAAAGAAGTAATAAATGAAGTAAGACGAGTTAAAACGTGGACGCGGTCCGCGAATATGTGTTTCAAGAGGAGTAAAAAGAATTCATGATAAAAATTAAATTAAATTAGTTTTACATGACTATCATTAGGGCTACGGAGAATGATAAATAACATAAAGAGATTTTTTTACTGGCCAGAACTCGAAAATGACGCTAAACAATTTATTAGTATGTGTGACAAATGTCAAAAACTGAAATATTTTCGTAATGTTAAACAGCCTATGGTTATAACCAGAGGGCGGAATTGCTCATGGCAAAAATCAAACGTCAATAGAGTTGGAACGTTGAATTTTATCGACTTTTTCAGCTATCGATAAGTTTAGTCACCTTTTACATTTCTGACTTGTACATTTACCTCTTTGATTCGATTAAAAGAAAATTGCATGGCAGTTAACTGTCATTTCTGCTACTAGTCTTTTTGCAACTAATTCACGTTTGTAAAAATTGGTTAATCCAAAAAGAAAAACAATTAACAAATGGATAAAGAAGTACCCTTGTCTTACTTACAACGAATATACTGCTCTAAATACATGGTTCACTAAAAGCAACGAAAAAAATATTGAGTGGAAACTCACATAACGAGTAAAACACATTCACCTGAGTTTAAAGAGGTAAATAACGATAATAGTTTTTATCTAGATTTGATAATATTTCTCGTTTGTTGCAACATTCCATGGATAAAAATTAATTAATAATAATCCACATGTTATTCCGTAATGTTCATATGAAATCTATTATTGGATTTGAGGTTTAGTTTTGTTAATAAATAAATAAAGATACGATAGGTAAATATAATTTCGGTTTATTCGATAGTCGATAAAATTCAACGTTCCAACTCTATTGACGTTTGATTTTTGCCATGAGCTATTCCACCCTCTGGTTATAACAACTACGACATCAAATGCGATTGAAAGAATATTTCTAGATATTGTAGGTCACATTGATAGAGATATAGATAATAATTCCTATAATTTTAACTGTTATGCGATTTAAGTAAATTCATTGAAGCGTATCCTTTAAAGAGTAAAGATACGGTTGGTGTAGCTAAAGCTTTAGTTAAGAACTTTTTTTTAAAGATTTGGGTTACCTAAAACAATAGTATCTGATAGAGGTTGACCATATCTGTAAAAAGTACATGATTCTTCATCCGGATAACTGCAACAATCTGAACTTTTTTATGCGGTATGCCAACGGAAAATGTTTTGCTCTAAATATAGGTATAAACACCTTCGGCCAGTTAGGAAAAAATTTTGCATCCTATCTTGGTCTCCTAAATCTAGAGCTCTACACAGGGCACTGTTTCAGGAGGACGTCTGCAACTTTATTGGTAGATGCTGGTGGTGATGTGACATCTTTGGAGCGGCACGGCGGATTGAAGTCCACAACGGTGGCAGAATCATATATAGACAACTCCATTGCAAGCAAAAAAAAGTGTCAAATACACTATAAATTCCACATACATACGGGACCGTCAATGCTCCCCAACTTTTACTCTGGAACCAGATTATATCAACACCACCAACACTAGTATCCCAGTCCCTACACTACAACCACACCACTAACTATATTCCAAATAATAGAACAGAATTCTGCCATCCATATAAATAATAATAACTCAACCACGTCCACCACTCCCAATATAAATATTTCTAACAACACAATTCACAATTTACTTCTTCATTTTCATAAATGAATAAATGAAATTTTCTCAAAACAAACTGCGTTTAATTCTGTTTTATTTAATCCCTAGTCGTTGAAAAAGTAATGTAGGTATGCAACGTTGTATAAGTAAATAAGTAGGACAAATTCGCTTCGCCTCAAATTGGTACACACGCCAATTAACTTTTTTGTACCCTCTTATAGGTACAACTATTGCATAAAATACTATTCCCTAACCTTAACCTTAATTACCGAGCAAAACAGTCGTTCATAGGTGACTGGTAAAAGTAGTAGAAACGGTTCGATAGAGAGCATAATATAGGGGACAGTGTTTTACTCTCACTCGTTACACAATTAAAACACATTGATATTTGGATTGTCTGATGACGTCATTACCTCCTTAGTCAAAACGAGACACAGTCCCCTGTATCAACCCTTTCTTTCGGCCTCACTTTGTGATCGAAGAGAGTATACTCCAGTAAAAAACTTCATGGCGTTGATTTGAAAGGCGAATTTTGAACTTATATTCCATATGATTAATGTAAATAGAAACATAGACGCGAACAAAATACCATCAAAAATGTCGCAGGACCTTTTTACAAAACCTCATGATTTCGTCGCCATTAAATGATTCAGATAAAAATAGAATCACGATTATTCGGTAATTTAGTCAACGTTGACCCCCCATTACTCGACTTTACGTAATAAACTTATCAAAACTCTGTTTTCTTACGCCTTATAGTCATTTAATCGTAACCATCAGGTATAAATAGCAACCATGCAGTGTACTTTTCTTTATCTACACTCATACTGTAAATGCGTTCAAAAACCGTAGACAATGACAAGCATTACAACAAACGATTTAACTATGATAAGTTTCTTATCTGCGGCAGTAACGTAATTTTAACTTTGCATGCTCAAATATTGTTAAGCAATGAGTTTCAAATTTGTAACATCGAATTTGATAACATAATGTTACCGCCATGGCCAACTCGATTGGTCCCGCGCGAGCGCCGGCACAATCGAGTTGGCCATGACGGTACAATGGCGGTCATTCTATGGTTTCCGAACACTTAATTTAATATATATAATATGAGTGTAGATAAAGCAGTGTATGCAACTGTACGTAATTAGGCCTTAAAACACTCGTGTGATCTTATTATGAAATTCGCCTGCGGCTCATTTCATAAAACCACGCTCATGTTTTAAGGACCCTTATTACGTAACAGTTACATAAACTACTATTAATGCAAGGGCTTCCCTCGTCCCCTTTTAATAGGCTTCATCAGCTTCATGTGATAAACTCTATTAAAACTCTTCATGCTGCCACTTTAGATGAATATAAAGCGATTGTACAGTATTATTTTCCTTCTGTCTCTCCCGACTAGGTATCGCAGGGCTTTCTGTTTCCGCCTTAGCGAATAACCTAACTAATTCAGGGTAGCAATTTCGACAAATTTTCGGCCTTTCCTTTATAGATATATAAAGTAAATTGTAATAACAACTTACGTACGATTCATTGCGGCGGGCCAGCTTTAAATTTTAATTGATTAATTTCATACATTATATTAAATTTAATTGGTATAAGTAATATCATATCATATAACATAATAGTCCCGTCTCGTTGGCAATATTTTGAGGGTTAAGTTTCGAAAATTCTAAAGTCACTTATTATTGAAGTTGGAAGTACAGTGTGTACATGAGAATCTTTCAGTGCGTTTTGTGTCATATTCAATTGGTGCTTTTTTTGTAATTCAATAATTTGAGGTTAACTTTTTTAGCTTGCCATAACTTGAGTAAAAGAATATTAGAGTCAGAAAATATAACTGTTTTGTATTTAGCACAGTTTTATTATTATACAAAACTAGTTTGTGTCATTTACGTCGAGTGCAATTTGATATAGTATGACAACGCTAAAAAAGTACGTATAAAAATTAGAGTTCATAAAATAAGGATTAACTATATCATCACCTCAAAATATGTTAATAAAATCAATATGTGTCAAATTAAGCAATGATAATTTAAGTTTCTTGGTAATTTCGTTTTTTTAGGCTGTTATCGTTTTAATAAATTATTAAAGTCATCAGAGTTCACACTCTAATAATCAAAAAGGGATTTTAAAGTAGATATTTCAATTTGTGTCACTTTCATCAATGATATTTCGTCTAAAATTAATCAGAAACAATATTTGCGTTCAGAGGAAATCTTCTTAACTATAGCGCGTGACCTTGATGGCACGCCTGTTCGGCTTACGTCTGTAGTGACCACTAGAAGTAGACCCCCGGCTCGCTTCTTAACAAGCTAATCCATGGGTCAACCAGGCGCTGGCATCTTAGGTGTTACGATGTAGGTACTTGCTCACGGAGGCGCGCGCGGGGTGATAAAGCCATAAAGCTGACATACTCGACAAAGGAACTGAGCGGAGGAGCGAGTCGCGGGAAGCCGGCGAGTAGGGCAATGAACTCGTGCGTGTCTCGCCAATAGGTACCTTTTAAGCGGTAGCCGCTTTGTTTGTGTTTTGGGTAGAAAACGCAACGTCAAATTTTTATTTAGTTCTGTTTTATTGGAACGAAGTTCCTTATCGGACGGTTCGCGGATGGGGGGCTAGGCGAAAAAAAGTCACGTGACCGTCACGAAAAAGCATTGAGAAACATGTGAAATGGAATGAAATAAAAAAAATGAAAAATAGAATAAAGTGAAATGAAGTGAAGTGAAAGTGAAAGTGAGAAGTGAAAAAGTGAAAAAAGTCAAGTTCAAACATTTCAATAATTTCAAAAAATTCAAAAATTTCAATAATTTCAAAAATTTCAAGAATTTCAAAAGTTTCAGAAATTTCAAGAATTTCATAAATTTCAAAAATTTCAAAAATGGTTTTTTGCGCGCAAAACACGCTTATTTTAGCGTATTCTATATGGAAAAATCATAAAAAGTACATGTTATAATGACGTCCCGTCGATGGTTTTTTTCGAGATCCAAATAATATACAAGTTCAAAGTCCATTATCTCGGCCATTTTTGATTTGAGAGAAAAGTTTTTTAAATAAAACACGCTTATTTTAGCGTATTCTATATGGAAAAATCATAAAAAGTACATGTTATAATGACGTCCCGTCGATGGTTTTTTTCGAAATCCAAATATTATACAAGTTCCAAGTCCATTATCTCGGCCATTTTTGATTTTAGAGAAAAGTTTCTTAAGTAAAACACGCTTATTTTAGCGTATTCAATACGGAAAAATCATAAAAAGTACACGTTATAATGACGTCCCGATATACAAGTTCAAAGTCCATTATCTCGGCCATTTATGATTATAAAGAAAAGTTTTTCAAAAAAAACACGCTTATTTTAGCATACTCTATACGGAATAATCATAAAAAGTACACGTTATAATGAAGTCCCGTCGATGGTTTTTTTCGAAGTTCAAATTATATAGGGTAGACCGGGGACAATAGAAACACGTCATGATTAAATTTCTCGATAACTATAATACCTACGCGTCTGACGCAACACTCGGACCATACGGTCGGCCATGTTTGAATCCGTGGCGCTCGAGCGCCGGTGCAAGACGGGATTGTCCACGAGCCAAACCAGTTTTTCGCGGTAAAAAGTAAGTATTTGTGCTCTCGTATATTTTCTTATAATTTCGTTTACTCTTATATTTTGACAAATCAAATTATCTTGGTGGTATAGTTAGGAATAAACGAATGTTTTTAATGGCCGTTGATCTGCGTTCGAGTCTTTTTTATATATAATATTTGACCTTGAAGTGAAAAAGGTGGTGTGGGGACGATAGAAACAACTTGCTTGTGGACGATTTCAATCGTCCTCGTGTTTTAATCGTCCCCAAAAGTAACGGACTTCAAAATATAAGGTTCTGTATTCGATGCACATGTTTGTTCTATTAATGTTCACATTTATTTGTGTAGTTTTTGACCTAGTTGATAAATTATGAATATACAAAGTTTTTTTTTGAAATCTGCAGTTTTTTTTATTCGAGGTTATGTGAACATTTGTTCTTAACCGATTTCATAAAGAGGAGGTTCTCAGTTTGAATAATAATAAATACGTTTTAGCAACAACCGACTGCTGCCAACCGGCTGATTAAAGAGGTCGGCCTCTGCTAAAATGTATATAAGAGAAAGTTAAACATTTTTTTTAAATTGGCATATCGCTATGTTTTTGTTTACATAATGAAACAATTTAAACTGATTATTTTATTGTGCCTATTATTAAATTTTACATTCCGACATCTGCAACACTCGTCACAGGGTGTATGGGAAAGGTTATGATTGGAACATTGTTATAGTTGAAACAAGCACTTTTGTATGAAACATAATAATGCTTGTTTTTTTGCGATTCTTTATCGTTATATCTTAGAATTGCATTAAAACTACTTTGGTTAAGGTGAATGTATAAGGTAGCAGCGACAAAGAAAAATAAAAGTCGTATACTCTTTTTTTACCAAGCTTTTTATCGAGATGTTCAGATGCTCATAAATAGAGAAATGTTTATGTTATGCTTGCAAACTTTTGATGAGCTCATTGTATGCCGAGGTAGGGATGAAAATTTGATTGAAACAGATATAAGTACTTTTATTGTGCCGAAGATATTTGAGTGTTTCAATTGACCCCACATAGTGTTTCAATTGACACTCATGTGAGGTCAATTAAACCATACTGCCCCATTATCTTTATTACATTATTGTCAAAAAACTATGGATTATAGACCATCCAAATACATTTTATTTAGGAACAAGATAACTAACCTTGAAATATTTTGAGCATACATCTTTCTACTCATAAAAATATAACGGTCACAGGAGGTTAAAGGCAAATTGTTTCAATTGTCCCCGGTCTCCCCTACAAGTTCAGAGACCATTATCTCGGCCATTTTTTATTTTAGAGAAAAGTTTCGTAAGCGAAGCACGCTTATTTTAGCGTATTCTATATGGAAAAATCATAAAAAGTACATGTTATAATGACGTCCCGTCGATAGATTTTTTTTCGAAATCCTAATTATAATAATAATAATAATAATAAATTTGACGGCTGTCAGCGTCAGACGTGTTTTATACAAATTTTGCTTCTATTTTTTTGTAATTATGTATTTTAGACGTATTCTTTCTCGTAAGTGTGATATTTTCTACCTTTTCGTCACTAAAAATGACCCCAACGGATACGATACGGGCTGTCACAACATGTGACACGAAAAAGATACGCGGATATAAAACTACACTACACGGATGATTACAAGAAGCAAAGCACGTCAAAAAGAAGCCGAGACTACAAGCGCACGCCCACCATCTACGCCCGCCTCGTCCGTCTCCTCGCCATCCTCATCGGGCGACAAATTTGCTACAGCGCCCGAGACCAGTGAGTCGAGCGACGAGTGCGGGCCGCCGCCGCCGCCGCGACGACCACCAGCGCGACGAGGACGGCCACCGCTGTCGGCACGCTTGGGGCTTGCGGGACATCCTGTCCCGCCCAGGGCCCCCGCTGCCGGTGGTATAGTGCGTCGCATGAAATGGACTCCTTCCATGAACGAGAACGTCATGCGCGCCTATTATGGGGCTACAGAGGGGGGAACTAATCTGTGCGCGTATCGTGACCGGATACTTCCTCTGTTTCAGGCTCTTGAACCAACTATTGACACGACTGCGCAACGCCTATCGGATCAGGTGCGCGTCATTCAGCGGCTAAAGCGGTTGAATGACGCGACACTTGATCGGCTTCGCCTGGAGGCTCTCTCTGTTCGCGCGGCCACCACCTCGGCGCGGGATCCGCCCGCCACGTCGCCGGATCCGATACCCGCACCCGACCTGGCATCGGGGGCGCCGCGGGTTGATCTCAATGCCGATGAGGAGGAGATCGCGAATCAGAGTGTGAGTACTACAACCAATGAGCAACTGAGGAGGACTTTGGAAGAGGCAATTACGCAGTATCGCTCCACAAATACCCCTACGCCACGATTACCACGCTTGCCTATGAATAGACGCAATCTAGCGTTAATGGGAGCCCTGAATGATTTGCTAGATCCACTCCTGCGGACTAGTAAAGACTTAGATGATACGCACTCGATCATGTACTGCGGAGCCATCGCGGCGTGCCGTGTTGCTCGAGTCAAGTTTCCGGACGCTGAACGTGCACCTAGGACCACCGGGGGTGTCCCCGCATGGCAAGTACGGATCGAGCGTCGTATTAACTCATTTAGGACTCTCATTGCAAAGCTGATCTGCTTCAGGGGGGGCAATAACCGCCCCCGAGTAATGCGCTTTGTGCACCAGGCGTTCGCGGGGACGAATATCGAGCCCCGCGACTACATGGCCAATGTCATAGAGCGCATCGACTTTCTAGACAGAAAGTTTATGCATGGGCAAGCCGTATTCGCCGCTACAGAGAGCGTGTGGACCGATTCAAGCAGAATCGTCTTTTCCAAAGTGACCAAAGGAAGGTATACCGAAGGTGGGAGGAAACCGACCCCCGTGTGTCCGACGTGCGACTGCCGGATGCTACTGCCATGACTGATTTCTGGCGTAGCATCTGGTCGGTCACACGGAGGGCGAGTGGATGAGTGTTGTCGAACGTGAGTGCGAGTCCATCGAACCTATGGGGGCTATCACCATCAGCCCCGATGACGTAAGTTGTGCAATCCGTACGGCCCAGAATTGGAAAAGTCCCGGCCCGGATGGATTGCACAACTTCTGGCTAAAATGGTTTCGATGCTCGCACTCGCGTCTGGCAACGCAATTTCAACAAGCCATCGAACTTGGCTCCCTCCCACCTTCCTTAACAACTGGTGTAACCTTTCTGCTCTATAAGTCCGGTAGTACCACGGAAGCGAAAAACTACCGACCCATCACGTGCTTGCCTACACTTTACAAGCTCCTTACATCCATTTTGAGAGCAAAAATAAACGCGCACATGGTCGCAAATAACATTTTGGCCTCGGCTCAAAATGGATGTAGGGTGGGGTCCCGTGGTACTAAAGAGCTCCTCCTCATAGACATGACCATTTGCCAACGAGTCCGGCGGAATGGGGGGACCCTCTCGGCCGCTTGGATTGACTACAAGAAGGCCTATGATTCGGTGCCTCATTCATGGCTGGAGAGGATCTTAGTGCTGTATAAAATTGATACAGCTTTAAGATCCTTCCTTGGCGCGTGTATGAGGCGGTGGACCACAGTCCTTCGTCAACCAGGAGGCGGGGATGACCCCCCTGGTCCGCAGGACTTTATAAGGATCGAGCGAGGAATATTTCAGGGCGACAGTCTGAGTCCCCTGTGGTTCTGCCTAGCTCTAAATCCGCTCAGCAATCTGCTGAAGGATTCGGGGCTAGGTTGCCGGCTTCGGAGAGAGGGTGAAGTCATATCTCACCTTCTGTACATGGACGATCTTAAATTGTTTGCACCAAATAACCGAGATCTGTTGGAACTACTGAACACCACTGAAGTGTTCAGTAGTTCCATCAAGATGGAATTTGGTGTTGATAAATGTGCGGTTATGCATGTACAGCGGGGGAAAGTAGTAAATTCAACAAATCTACAGCTTTCTGAGACAATGACGTTCAGATCTATCTCTGAATCAGAAACCTACAAATACCTTGGTATGTCACAGTCTTTGGGTGTTGAGGATGTGGGTATTAAACGGGCGTTGAAGGAGCGCTTCTTTAGTCGGCTGACAAAAGTACTTAATAGTCTTTTGTCAGGTGGCAACAAGGTGCGCGCCTTCAATGCCTGGGTAATGCCCCTACTCACATACTCCTTTGGCATACTAAGGTGGACACAGACCGAGCTGGATGCCCTGGATCGGAGAGTCCGTCTATTGCTCACCACACACCGTATGCTTCACCCACGCTCGTCTGTTATGAGATTGTACATCCCACGGAAGTGTGGAGGTCGCGGCTTTTTAAACGCCAAAAATCTCCACAACCGTGAGGTGTACGATCTCAGGAATTATTTCCTTAACAACGAGTGTGGGATGCATCGTGATGTGGTGGCAGTAGATAAGGGTCTCACGCCGCTCTCCTTGGCAAACAAGAACTGGCGCAAACCTGTGGTGCTAAGCACCGAGGATCGCAGGGCGGTATGGAAGAGCAAGGAGCTACACGGGCGGTTCTACAGGGCCCTCACGGGACCCGACGTGGACCTACTCGCGTCGGTGAACTGGTTACGATTCGGGGACCTCTTCGGAGAAACCGAAGGTTTTGCCTGTGCAATTGCGGACGAAGTTATCATGACGAATAACTACCGGAGGTATATCCTGAAGGACGGTACGGTCGACATTTGTCGGGCATGCCGCCGTCCCGGAGAGTCACTCAGGCATATCATCTCCGGTTGCTCTCATCTTGCTAACGGCGAGTACTTGCACAGACATAACCTCGTAGCCAGGATTATACACCAGCAGCTTGCTCTCCTATACGGTCTTGTGGACCACGAAGTGCCGTACTACAAGTACACACCTGCGCCAGTTCTCGAAAATGGTCGTGCCACGCTCTATTGGGATCGA
Organism: Pammene aurita; assembly: GCA_947086415.1. Lineage (NCBI taxonomy): Eukaryota > Metazoa > Arthropoda > Insecta > Lepidoptera > Tortricidae > Pammene > Pammene aurita. The sequence continues at coordinate 34,372,812 of OX352295.1, forward strand.
TCTATTATCACGGACAGGACTATAGTAGCCAATAAGCCTGATATCGTGGTAATAGATCGATCGCAACGCCGGGCCATGCTCGTCGACATCACCGTCCCATGTGACGACAACCTCGTGAAGGCCGAGAAGGACAAGTCCAGCAAGTACCTAGACTTGGCTCACGAGGTAACCGCCATGTGGGAGGTTGATTCGGCGATCATTGTGCCGATAGTTGTCTCTGCGAACGGTCTCGTAGCGAAGAGTCTCGACCAACATCTTGAGAGACTTTCGCTACGAGGTTGTGGTTGGATCAAGGGTCAGATTCAGAAGGCGGTAATCTTGGACACGGCGCGCATAGTCCGAAGGTTCCTCACTCTGCGGCCCTAACCACCGGCAGCCTGGGCCCTGCTCCGTTGCCGGCGGCACCCTAGTTTAGGTTTTTTATAATGCTTTTATTGTTTTCATATGTTTTAGATGCATTTTTATATTTTACTTTTATAAAAATATTGTAAAAACCCTAAACTAAGTAAAAAGATAAATAAAGGAAATAATAATAATAAATACTCTTTATTGCACACCTCATACAGTTACAAGCACAAATTTTACAATTAGATAAATTTAGGTAGAGGTAACAACAGGCGGTCTTATCGCTAATGAGCGACACACATTACATACATGTATGTATGTATGTGTGTATGTGATTATATACATGTTCAACGTCTATTATCTCGGCCATTTTTAATTTTAGAGAAAAGTTTCTCAAATAAAACACGCTTATTTTAGCGTATTCTATACAGAATAATCATAAAAAGTACACGTTATAATGACGTCCCGTCGATGGTTTTTTTATTTTATTTCAAATTATGTACAAGTTCAAAGTCCATTATCTCGGCCATTTTTGATTTTAGAGAAAAGTTTTTCGAATGAAACACGCTTATTTTAGCGTATTCTATATGGAAAAATCATAAAAAGTACATGTTATAATGACGTCCCGTCGATGGTTTTTTTATTTTATTTCAAATTATGTACAAGTTCAAAGTCCATTATCTCGGCCATTTTTGATTTTAGAGAAAAGTTTTTCGAATGAAACACGCTTATTTTAGCGTATTCTATATGGAAAAATCATAAAAAGTACATGTTATAATGACGTCCCGTCAATGGTTTTTTTTCGAAATCCAAATTAGGGGGCGTCCATTAATCGCGTCATATTGTATAGGGGGGGAGGGGGTCAAGAAAAAATCACCAATGATCACCACAGGGGGGAGGGGGGTCTGGACACATATCACGTGTAATTTTTTTGTTCCTTGTGCTATACTGTATTATGGTCAATAAAATAAAAATTATCAACTTTTAAATGACTCAAACTGTCAAAAGCAGAGTAAAATTGCACTAGCACTGTGATTGTAAATATTTTTTAAAGGCATTTGACATATTATTTTGTGAAGTAGGTTGTTAGGGTTCCTTAGCGAAAGTGGCAAAAACGTAACCCTTATAGTTTCGTTATGTCCGTCCGTCCGTCCGTATGTCACAGCCATTTTACTCGGAAACTATAAAACGTATCTTAATAAATATTTAAATATAAGGTGTGTTTTTGTATGCCGCTACTTAGTTTTGTAGTAAAATTGCTGAAAAAGATATTTTAAGGAGGGGCACTAGTCCATAAATATAATTATTTGTCAAAACATCTATTTTTTACTAAATATCGTCATGTCTCGATAGGTCTTTCAAAATAACATTGAGGACTGTTTGAATTTTTTTTTATTTAGTGAATATTTTAAGAAAAAATCACCCCGTAAGTCTAAAAAACTTGTGTCCCTGTCACTTTTGAACCGGAGATCCAAAAAAAAAAAATTGAGAACATTATCGGTTTAGGAATTATTGAGTTATCTCCTAAAAACTCATTTCATTCATACGCAGATACGACCTTTTGATATTACTTTTTCGAAACCGCGTGGTCCCACACGCACTTGGCCGGTTTTTTTCTATTAAAGATAATTTTATATGTATACATGTAGTCTAATTTTTTTAACCTTTACGTGTACGTACGTTACGTAAGTAGGTTCACGTGTTGGAAAACTGTACTTACTTTAGTTAGCAAAAAATTACACGTCATATTGGACAGGGGGGGGAGGGGTCCTGAAAATATCACCAAAGATCACCATGGGGAAGGGGGGGTTCTAAAACAAGCCAAAAACGTATGACGCGATTAATGGACGCCCCCTTATATACAAGTTCAAAGTCCATTATCTCGGCCATTTTTGATTTAAGAGAAAAGTTTCTTAAGTAAAAGACGCTTATTTTAGCGTATTCAATACGGAAAAATCATAAAAAGTACACGTTATAATGACGTCCCGATATACAAGTTCAAAGTCCATTATCTCGGCCATTTATGATAATAAAGAAAAGTTTTTCAAATAAAACGCACTTATTTTAGCATACTCTAGACGGAATAATCATAAAAAGTACACGTTATAATGAAGTCCCGTCGATGGTTTTTTTTCGAAGTCCAAATGATATACAAGTTCCATGTCCAATCGGCCATTTTCGATTTTAGAAAAAAATGCTTTTAAAATAAAACACGCATATTTTAGCGTATTCTATATGGAAAAATCATAAAAAGTACATGTTATAATGACGTCCCGTCGATGGATTTTTTTCGAAATCCTAATTATATACATGTTCAACGTCTATTATCTCGGCCATTTTTGATTTTAGAGAAAAGTTTCTCAATTAAAACACGCTTATTTTAGCGTATTCTGTACAGAATAATCATAAAAAGTACACGTTATAATGACGTCCCGTCGATGGTTTTTTTTCGAAGTCCAAATGATATACAAGTTTCATGTCCAATCGGCCATTTTTTATTTTGGAGAAAAGTTTTTCAAATAAAACATGCTTATTTTAGCGTATTCTATACGGCAAAATCATGAAAAATTTACTATACTAGCCTTTTCCCGCGGCTTCGCCCGCGTACTATAAGTACTTAAAAAGGATACGATCCCCATGTTGATTTTCAGACTTTGTAACCACATTTGCCCCTTTTAGGGGTTGAATTTTCAAAAAACCTGAAACACGTGTTTACTCATTTATCGCTAGGAATACTCCTGTGAAGTTTCGAATAAAATAGCCTAACAAATCTTGATTCGCCATACAAACTTTGGACCCCCATTTTACCCCCTTAGGGGGAAAATTTTGAAAAATCCTTTCTTAGTGCATCCCTAGACCTTATAAGGAACCTACGTGCCAAAATTGGAATCTCTAAAACCAGCGGTTTGAGCTGTGCGTTGATATGTCAGTCAGTCAGTCAGTCAGTCAATCAGTCAGTCAGTCAGTCAGTTTCTTCTTTTATATATATAGAGATATTCTATACGGAATAATCATAAAAAGTACACGTTATAATGAAGTCCCGTCGATGGTTTTTTTTTCGAAGTCCAAATTATATACAAGTTCAGAGTCCATTACCTCGGCCATTTTTGATTTTAGAGAAAAGTTTCTTAAGTAAAACACGCTTATTTTAGCATATTCTATACGGCAAAATCATAAAATGTACACGTTATAATGACGTCCCGTCGATGATTTTTTTTCGAGGTCTAAATTATATGCAAGTTCAAAGTCCATTGTCTCGGCCATTTTTGATTTTAGACCAAAGTTTTTCGAATAAAACACCCTTATTTTAGCGTATTATATACGTGGAAATCATAAAAAGTATACTTTATGATGATACCCCATCGCGGGTTATTTTTTTCGAAGTCCAAATTATGTACAAGTTCGAAGTCCATTATCTCGGCCATTTTTGATTTTAGGGAAGTTTTTCAAATAAAAGACGCTTATTTTAGCGTATTCTATACGGAAAAAATCATTAAAAGTACACGTTATAATGATATCCCGTCGCCATTTTATTTTTTAAGTCCAAATTAGTCCATGTAGTCAATCTTCAAAGTTCGGTAACTTCGAAGTTTTTGGGTAAAAAAAATGTTTCTTATAAAACTTGCTTATTTTAACACATTCTACAAAATAAAGCATGTGTCATAGTGACACCATTCCAACCAAAATAGTCCAAAATGTACTCAACCTTCAGGGCCCCATAACTTCGAAATTATTGAGTTTAAAAAAAATGTGTTAAAGAAAAGTTGCTTATTTTTATGTGTTATATACGATAAGTTAATAAAAACAGCCTTATTATGACATCACACTGATGAAAAATTTATCAAGTCCAGCCCGGCCCTTTGCTAGTCCAACCGAGAGGCAGATAACGATATTTCGATTTTCGCGTTTCACGATAGCCACTCTGTAAACAAACCGCCTTGATGCATAAATTACATATTTATTAGTTACAAATTATCTTTGACAATTTGCCAAAATACTGTTTAAATGGTAAACTAGGTTTACCGTGGCACACAGATCCGCCGTTGCAGTCCCTTATGGACTACGGTGTAGTCATACGTTATATCACCATTAATTATCCTTAACTTACTTAAGTTTTATATTATTGTTTTCTTTACTATGAAAAATAAAAAACAGCGACTGAAAAATCGCTGTTTGTCTTTGTCGCACTTATTACTACTATTACTATATGTATGTATAGAGTAATAATAGAAAACAAACGAGCCGCTAGGCAGCCTGGTCGGCACATGAACCCCGCCCGCGCCTTACCCTTCCCCGCGCATGCCCTTTACGCAAAACAATATTCGTTCTGAAAAATAAAAATAATCCATTTATTATAATGACACAAATTTCAAACATTGTTTCGATACGCTTTTATAAAAATATTGATGCAAACTTTAATAACTTTAATATTTTATTGTACTGTTAACAGGGGTCATACAAGAAAAAAAATAAAGTAAATAAATATCATTGATTAATATGGCACAAATTTATTCAAATAATAGATACCGATATTTTAGAAAGCACAGTACCTAATCGATCAACTCTAATTTTATATAGGCTTGTAGAAGTCCACATATATGTGCTGATTGAACGTCAGTATTCCCATTGACGAAAGTGACACAAAACGCTAGCGTGCGTCAGTAACAACTTTGCTGTTACAGTGAAAAAACAATTTTGATCTCTAATTTTCTATTTAACGAATAATGTTTAACAAAAGAATTGTCTAAGTTTCTACCTACGCAACAACCTAGGATGACACAAATTATTATTATTAGCTAAGTTGGATGGCCTGAACTCTGTATGCGAATAATAAGCATCTTTAATATTATCAAAACTTAATAATTTATCGGTACGGGTCTATAATGTTTGCATTTCATTTATGTTTCGCGTTGATTTATATTCGTTATAAACGAATGAAAACTTATTTAAAAAATGTCATTTAGTTACACATAATTAAAGCAAAAAGTTTGATTGTATTGTGTTGTGTAATTAAACTTGCCCTTCAATTCAATACATCGACCTTCCATTTAATAGGTACTCGGCTCCGGCTCCGCATCCGGTAAACCACTGGATCCGGCTCCGAATCCGGCTTCAACTTCACCTCCGGATCCGACTCCGTTATATAAAAAAATTTTACTCCGGATCCAGCTCCGGCTAAGGTAAAGGCGCCTCCGTAACATCCCATCCATAACAGTCACGCTGCGAGGGGCGCAAGGCGAGGCGCACTGTGGCGCGAAAATGCGTTTGAAATGGGAGACGTTTCATTTGTGAAAAATTTTAGGCACTCAAAGGAGCTTACAAGAGCTTTAATAGCCGAGCTGGAACCGGTAATAGTTTCGCATACTAATTATGATCTCCAGACCAAGGTAAGCACAATGATCTTTCCTACGTTACTATAATCAATATTATATTACTCTGTCTCGTACACTTATCAAACATGATTATGTTATGAAAACACAACATTTTAATTTTAGGTTTTATGTGCCATCACTAAATACATTTTCGTTTGGCAAGCCGAGCTGTCAAATCAAAAAAGGCGCGATTTTGCGCTCCATTTCTCGTAGGTATATTAGCGAGCATTTTAATATTTTTGTTGTCATTGATGCACTTGAATGTTGATTGATGGTTTTGATGTGTTAACACACGATAATAATGCATTATATTATTGTAAATTAATAACACTTAGTTTTGGTATAAGAAATATTTAATTTAATAGAATGTTTTACACTTGATTGGAAACAAACTCAATCAAGAAAAACGGAACGCATACTGTAATAGACATTGAGATCGCCATTCGACATTAATGTCTATTGTGCCCCAGAATACGAAATTTTGCATCCTTCGAGATTTTGGTGAGATTTTTCAATAGGCATACGTCCTTCGAGATAATCTTGAACGGCCCGAGAATTGGCCTCCTGCTTGCATCAGGCAAAACATTTGTTCTTGTACGTTGCAGTTCTAAAGCTAAAAAATACATTTGTGGTTAACTCAAATGGTTTCGGCAATTCAAACATTGGAAAAAAATATATATACATGGCTAAAAACTTGGATCAATGATATGAACAAACCCAAAGACAATAATAACTGACGATTCTAGTGATTTAATTGGAGCATGTGTAAAGGCTTTTACAGCATTTGATTCGACTAAGTACATAAATCACTGTTTCAAGGTCCTCGAAAGAAAAACAAATAAACCCTACATGTTTAATACGACTAGATACTTCTCACTTTGTGAAATGCTTATTCGGACTTCAATGTTTCAAGTTCATAGACGTACCAGTAAAAAATTTTTACATCAAAACTTTATTATATGTGAAAAACTCGACAAATTACGAGGTAGTGAAGTAAACTTAAGCAAAATAGTAACAGTGGCTGTGAATAGATACGATAGATATACAAAAGTCGGGATAAAAACCAAATGTGATGTTACAAAGGAAAGCGTACTGAGAGCGCTGGAATTTAGAAATGGATGAATTCGATGAAACGGAATCTGTCAATATTCAAGGTTCTGTAATTGAGGAAGACATTGATTTCTTTACTTGTGACGAAAATACACACTATCGATGGTTCGATAGGCTGATAGATGAAGAAAGGTTGTATGCTGAGCTTTGCGAAGGTGCAATATACGAAAATGTATATTATCTTCCAAGTTTCATTGATTGTTTAGAAAAACTTTTCTACCGAATTCCTCTCTAGACGAATTTAATGCTGCCTTTCTATAAGGACGATACTGATTCAGCTAGCAGAAGTAACATTGAAAGTTACTTTAAAAATATCAAACATCTTTTGTTGAATACAAGAAGTGGTATTTTACGGGTTGAAGAGTCCATTATGAAACACACCGAATATCTGTCGGGAGAAATTAAATCAGCACAGTGTTCTTGTAATGGCCGAATTAGACACTTCTAAGGACAAACAACTTAAAAATACGAAGAAATTATGTAAAACTGAATTTAAACACGATGCAGACTCAGATGACTCTAACTTTAGGAAAGAATCCGAATTTCAAAATAGTCCTTTATAAGAAGAGAATTGTAAAAACAAGTCACGCGACCAGTAAAAATTACCATTGATAGATAAAATTAAGCCCAAGCGCAATAACAATTACGTGCAATTATTACCCAATGGTAATATAAGCCGTGCAGCCCGTACAAGTATAAATAATTTAATATTGCAAAATACTTGTGCCTTCGATGCAGTGGTAGGTACAAGCATTTGCGGTCGCTTGCAAAAACTATGCCAGTGTATAGCATATAGCATAGCAATGATGAATGCTATGCTAGTTAAAGCAGTTTCTGATGAAAATATGTCTGTAGATGTTCTACAATTAAGAGCTGAAATTCTGTCAAATTATTTTGAAAAAGGGAAACGAAGTGTAATGACAATAGTGATGGTTGATTGTATAGCTGTAACGTTACCAGAATTTTTGAAGGATTATTATTGAACGAATATCACAGTGCGAAGCACGAAAAGGAATGCTGAATGCTCTGTTTGGGACTTTAAAAGGGAAAGAACTTGCCCTATAATGCTACTCAATATTTTGATTTTGGCAGAAGACGGCATCACAGAATTGGATAGAGCTGCAACAAAAAATAAAGTCGTCTAACCATCAGTGTAACGGGAAAAGAGACCAAATTACTGAAAGATACAATCTCAGTGACCATTTAATAATGTTTGAAATTTCATCAGTTTAGACATGGATCAAAATAAAAAATACAATGTAGTTGCTGGACTCGAGTATGGGAGAGGGGGGCAGCTATCACTGGAGGCAGCTTAATAGAACAAATGCGTTCAAAGACGTAGTTTTAGTGCGATTATGGTCCAAATCCATTTTTTGGGCTCTCAACACTGACCCACACAACTGTCACTTGACAAATTGGACGTTTGAGAGAACATGAACGAACCAGTAGCATATTTTGATTTCGATGTCATCCGTTAGCGGTTTTGCTCCCCGTGTCTAAGGATTTTCAGACTGTATTTGAAGGAAAAGGTAAGTGAAACCTAATTTATTCGATAGTACAATCTATTAGCTTTAGTGATGAAGAATAAACAATCAGAATTTGCTATTGTTTTGGAAGGTATCGATGTTTATTTTTTTAAATAGGTGTTGGGATAGTTTTGAAAAAAAAATAGGAGGCAGTTTTAATTAGCAGTCTGTTCAAAACTACCCCGGCCATAAGAAATGTTCATATCTGTCCAGATATAAACTGACATGTAGGCAGAGATGGGCATTATTCGAATATTTTTTTATTTAAATAATCATTCGAATAAACAAATTATTCGCGAATAAATCATTCGTCTGCCCTTTCGAATAATAAATGATTTATTCGTTATTTTATTCGAATAAATAACACGAATAATATTTTATTACACTTTTAGATTTGATATTAAACTGCAACTCTAACTTATTTTTGGGTCAAGAAAATGTATCGCAGGCAGCCAGCCTGAAAGAAACGGATATATGAAAGAGCGAGTAAACCACATAACTAAACTTTCTTATCAATTTTGTACCAGTTTACTCATATTTATTTCGTAGTAATTAGTCTTTTTGCATAGTTCGGTCTAAACTAGTCCCATCATAAATAATCTCTATTACTTTTATACAAACGAATTTTGTTAATGATTATGACGATAATTTTCAGTGCAGTAGATACTATACGATATATACGGACTTGAGTGAAAAAAGTTATGCAGTACCAGAAAATAATATGAAATTATAATTAACTACAATTATACTATGTGACAATTTCTTAAAAAATATTTCTATAATTTAAACGAAAAAAGTGTTGTAGTGACCTATGTTGTTCACCTAAAACTGCCAAAATAAAAGGACTATCTCAGCATGGCACTTGGCTCATCACAGGTGTCCACAGGCTACACTAACCGCTTACCATCGGGCGGGCTGTATACTTGTTGGCCACCAAAATTATATTATTTTTAAAGAAAATACAAGGTATTTTTATTATATACTCAATACATAGGTACTAGTTTAGTGAAGATCTCAAGACAATTGTCAAAAAACCGGCCAAGAGCGTGTCGGGCCACGCTCAGTGTAGGGTTCCGTAGTTCTCCGTCCGTCACAGTAAGTGTCCCCACTTAAGAGTTAAAATAACACCGCATGGAAGATGATTTTTATGGGATAATTCTTCATTGCGTGAACCGATTTTCACCGTTTTTACTTTACTTGAAAGCACGTCATTTCATTGTGATTTTGTAGAAATTACAGGTACAATAAACACCTGCTTATACGGTTAAATTACAAACTTAGTTCAGAAATTATTTTGTAATTTTTTTTCAAAAACTATTTAACCTATCAAGTTCAAAATAATTTTCCTAGAAAGTTTTTATAAAGTTCTACTTTTGAGATTTTTTTCATATTTTTAAAAATTATGGTTCAAAAGTTAGAGGGAACACATTTTTTTTACTTCTGGAGCGATTATTTCCGAAAATATTCACATTATCAAAAAATGATTTTAGTAAACCCCTATTCACTTTTAAATACCTATCCAACAATATATTACACGTTAGGGTCGAAAGGAAAAAAAAAATCACTCCCCACTTTACGTATAGGGGAGGTACCCTAATAAAACATTTTTTTCCACTTTTTATTTTACCACTTTGTCGGCGTGATTGATATACGTAATAGTACCAAATTTCAGCTTTCTAGTGCTAACAGTCACTGAGATTATCCGCAGACGAACGGGCAGACATGGCGAAACTATAAGGGTTCCTAGTTGACTACGGAACCCTAAAAAAGCGATAGTCCAAGAATTGTCGATATTTTTCTACAAAAGATTAGGCTTGTGTTGTAGTTTCGGGACAATTGTCGTGATCTTCGAGACATATGTCAAAACCGCTTAGTACAAATGTAGTAGTTTTAGTGATAATAAATGAAGCTATTCTTTAAATATCGTGCTGGTGGCAAACAAGCATGCCGCCCGCCCAATGGTAAGTGGTTTCAATAGCTTGTGGACGCCTATGAAGTCAGTAAAACATGACATATGTTACGTATGTCAGCGTGGTGAAATAGAGGTCAGGTCGCCTATGGTTAGTAACTACTAAGATACATTCTCTAGTTGGAAAATAATATTTGGGATAGAAAACCGCCAAATAGTTATTTTAACTGCCCTGCCATACGAATACTTTATTCGCCGATAGTTTTTTTTTTATTTATTCGAACACGAAAAATTTATTCGAATGAATTATTCGAATAAAAATTTATTCGAATGAATTATTCGAATAAAAAATTATTGGAATGAATTATTCGTCGAATAAATACTGTCGAATGATTATTCGAAATTTTTATTCGTCATTCGCGAATAAAATAATTTATTCTTATTCGTTATTCGTATTCGAATAATTTTTGCCCATCTCTGCATGTAGGTACGTAGAGAACTAGCCAAGTCAAACCTTAGGCTTTAATATATTATCGTAAGTTTTAAGAAGAAATGATATTTTTATAAATAAATTTCAGGACTGACCATTGAACTTGGCACCCATTTAGATCTCACTTCTTTTGTCGTTTAAGTCAACAACCAAGGCATGTATAATATATTGAACTTGGCTCTCATTTCACATTTATGTTTTTGATGGGATATCGTCACTTTTTGTACATAAATTATTAGTAGGTTCTTATTCGTAATAAAATTAATACTAAATGGTTTTTGTTAATCTACTGGATTTTCCTACGTTCATTTTGTTTTTTTTTTTAAATGATTTTTGTTTTTCAAAATTAATAATCACTTTTTGTTCACAGGCATTATGGTGCAATTCACTACCGCACACAATTGCTTTTAGAAAGCTCATTTGCTTTGAGTGCGAGTGCAGTTTTGTTCCAGCAAGCAGCATCAGCCGCCGCAGCTGGCTCTATACAAATCACAGAACCAACCCCGCATGCGTCATCGAGCCAGCCCTTCTTCACGAAGAAAGGCCGTAAAGAAGAGGCTTCTGTGTTAGAAGGGAGGTGTTATGTTGTGTTAGTGTCTTAAGTGTGTGGGCAGAGCCCTAGAGTGTACCCCGCGCGTCGCCTCAGAGCTACACCACGAATCGGTTAGCTAGCACGTATTCTTATTGTCGGGAATCACTTGTAATTTTAATTCAATTACATATATCTTAATATTTCCAAACACGATTGAATTATTTCATCAACCAATAATTCATATGTTTGTACGTTCGGGAACTACCGGGCAGGTCGCGAGGCGGGGCAACTGCCGAGGCCCGCGCCTCGCGGCGTGCATCTAGAGTGCAATGTCAGCATTCTTGTTATGTGTCCCTACAATTGTCCTCCCCAATTTTTGGATTACCAAAAATTTCATAAAACAATCATATATTCAACCAGTATGAATAGCTTGGTATCGCTTCGCTACCGGTGGGCGTCTTGCTTTAAACCTAGCTGTAGTAACTCTATATCTGCACGCTCTGCACTTCGCGGCGACCGGCCGGCGATAACAGGAATTCATGCTGACGGAATGTTACACTGTTGTTTTGACTAAAGTGTTGTTACAAAATATAAAATGTAATGAAAGTGAATTACAATATTTAAGGCTGGATGATTTTTTTTGTTAAGTACACATAAATTTTCAAAAATAAATACATTTGCTAAATGCTTCGGATATGTTAAAAATGTCCGCTCGACAAGAACTCATGTTTGCATGCCTGCTAACTATTTGACACTATCCAAACGAAGCAACCCTCTTATCTCTTTAAAAAACTAGTATGGCTATCTAATACCCACCACCAACCTAGACAGTCACGAGCAGTAGTTTTGCGGGTCCCCAGATACAGTTCCGCTTCTTTTAGGGGGAGTTTTCGGTACCGTGCAACTAAATGCTGGTACAATATTCCTCCACCGATTCGTCGCTTAAAAAACAAACTTAGTTTTAAAAACAAATATCGTCCACATCTTTGAAACGAACAAAAAGAAAAACCGGCCAAGTGCGTGTCGGACCACGCATAGGAGGGTTCCGTACCTTCAATGGAATAAGAACCAAACTAATACCAAAAGGTCGTATCTGATGCCTATGGAAGAAGTTTTTTGGAGATAACTCAAAAATGGCTAAACCGATAATGTTCAAAACAATTGTCGTAGAAAGTATATGATAAGGCGCATCTCCTCCAATTTTTTCATATTTTTTGGACTTACGTTTCAAAAGTTACAGAGGGGGGGACACAATTTTTTTGACTTTTGAAGCGATTATTTCAGAAAATATTTACTTAATCACAAAATGATCAAAAAAACCTCAATATTATTTTTAAAGACCTATCGATTGATGTGTCACATGTTGATATTTAGTTTAAAAAAAAATTGAAATTTAGTTACATGTATGGAGCGCCCCCCCCCCCCCCTAAAATGTTGCCCCTATAATATTGTAAATCCCCCCCTTAAAAATGCTGACAACACAGCTTTTTCTTAAAATATTTCAACAATGATAGGAAAAATAACAACCCATTTCCAATATTGTAACAATACCCCAGTATTATTTATATATATTTTTAAATAGAACATTAGGTATATATATATATTATTATATATTGCTCAAAAAACAGCTTTTTCATAAAGATTTCAACACTGACAGGACAAAGAACAGCCCATTTACCATATTATACTCCATCCCAGTTTGCATTATGACATTTTAAAATAGAAAATTATATTGCTGACAAAACAGCTTCAAAGCTTCATCTTAAAAGATTTCACCAAGAACAAAGAACAATCCGTTGTCTATATTGTAACAACACCCCAGGAAGTAGTTCTAGACGCATGAAAATTAAAAATGCTATTGCTGACAACACAACATTTTCTTAAAAGATATCGACAATGATAGGACCGAGAACAATTAATTTCCTTAAGTGACAACAACCCAGTATTTTTTTATAACATGTCTAAATTGAAACTCGAACTGCTGACGGAACAGCTTTTCCTTAATGCCTAGACCAGGTGTCGGCAAACCGCGGCTTGCGAGCCACATGCGGCTCTTTGAAGGGTCTGTTGTGGCTCTTCAAGTTCCGCAAAATAAAAATAAACAAATGTTAGGGTAAATCCGGGGTAGTTGACCATAGTTTTTCCTAAATTCTTTAAAAAAAAACCTTTCGCATTATTATACAAATATTTTTTTGTAATGAAACTTTGAACAATTAACTTTGAAATTATAGAAACAAAAACAACAAATTATAATGAGATCACTAATTAAAAAATGATTTTTTATCATTATTCACGATTGGCCATCTCTCCGGATGTGTCCGGGTGTGATGATCATAGCATAAGAGGTAAGATGGCCATGTCCTAAATTCTATGCTTAGCATAGTTTTTGGTCTTATTTTTAATTTTTTAACTTCCTTTTTATCTCTGTACCACTTTTACATATCTTTTACTGCACTTAGCCTCAAATTCAGTACAATTTTCGTGTACCCAAAACTGACATACTGTGCATTGAAGCTATTCCTCGACAAACAGAGTTTCGTTATAATTTTCTCCACATCCATGGTAGTTATCCTTTTTATTTAACTTTTTTTCGTATTTGTATTTGCTAATATTTTTTAAGGAACATCGTCACTATTATCAGAGAGCCTTCAGATAGCTTTTCTTTTGTTATCCATATGGCCATCATATACTGACTAGCACTGGCCATCTTTCCTTTTCTTTCGGAAGAGACAACCATACATAAAAAGAAAAACAAGTCAAGATACGATGCCAGTAATTTTGAGGTTAGGACATACTGTGACTCGTATACATTGCAACAAAACCTAAAATAACCATTATTATATGAGACTAATGTAAGAACCACTTAAAACAAGAACCCTCTGGAAAATATTTACACTTGACGAAACAAATTAAGGAGCATTCCATGGAAATCGGTAACTTTCTCGTCAAAAATTTCTTGCCATTTTATATAATTTCACATTATTCAATTACGGCTTAAAGTATCATCTTTAAGAATTTATATACAGCTTGTAAATCATTTAACATTTTTTTAAATAATAGCTACATTTCGAGAACACTGTAATAAACATCGCGTCAAGTAAGGAAACAACCCCGATTTCTATGTTTAATAACAACATTTTTTTGGATTTTAATTAAACATGGCTGGTATAAAATCAAAACTATATGTCTATTTTTGACATTGGCACATGAATTTATTAGTATTTTCGTGATTTCTAATTGCTATTTGAAAAAATGATCTCGCACTCGAAAACTGTCGTTTACCTAACAAAGAAACATAATTTGTAAATTATAAACCAAACTTCAGGGAAGTGTATCTCAAAACTTATTTTCTAAACAGAATTTATTCAGGATAGCATTTGTCGAGTGGATTTTATTGTGATTTGCGTGTTTATTCGTACTGATTTTATTAAAAGATAACGGTCGCTTACATAACGTGTTTGTTAGATTACGTAGACTAAACAAACGTTTAGTGCGTGTTCTAAGCTTGATTCGTCTACAAATTTTAATGGATCCACCGCCTAAGAAGAGCTCAAACAAGGCGAGACAGAAAAAGTATCGTGAGAAAAAAAAAGAAGATCCAGATTACAAAAAAAAACAATGTGAGCGGATTAAGAAGATACAGAGGGAGAAAAAAGCTAAGATGATTCAAATTCAACTAGAAGAATTACGGGGAAAAAAGAGGCAGCAAAAACAAAAAGAGCGGGAAAAGAATCGACAAGAAAATCTGGCTTCTATCAGATCGAATGAACCTCAAAGATCTACAATTTCATTGTTATTTTATTTATCCAAAAAATATAAGAAAACCTTTTCTTGGAAGTATTCGGCCACATCGCATGGTAAAGGAGATGGTGTAGGTGGAAATGTTAAGCATTTGGTGCGTCAGAAATCAATGTCGCAAGGCCAAGTAACACCCGTACAATCAGCAGAAGATTTTGCATACCTCGCGTCAAGTCTCGTGTCAAATACGAGAGTAATATATATATCTCAAACAGAAATAGACGCCAAAGTGGCAGCAAAAAATCCATGGGAAAAGGTGGATGCAGTTCCTGGAATATCAAAATTTCATATTTTGTACTGTGATGGTGAAATATTAAAAGGTAATGTCCATGCATTGGACACGCAAGAAAAAATATTTAGACCAAAGCATGCGAGATTCTTGGTGTAAAATCGTACGTGTCGCTTACATAACGTTGCTGTCGCTTACATAACGCTACACATTTTATTTATTTTCTTTAAAATTATTAGAGGAACGAAACTTTTATTTGTTGTAAATAAACGACTATTGTATTATTTATGAGTGTAATTTTTCTTTATTCCTCTTTGTCTCGTATTTCGCTAAAACTTTCGAAAATATCACTTATGTTTCAGACTAGGTTGATTTGTTGTCGCTTACATAACGTTTGGCTGATACCTAGTTTCTTTACGAACTTGGACATTATGACAAAAGTAGTTAATGGATGTTTTAAGTACACATACAGTATTGTTATTATATAATTAGCAAATGATGAAAACTCAAATGAAACGAGTAACAGACCTGTAAAGTCTTAAAATATAGTACTAATGTCGATTACATAACCATGGAATGCTCCTTAAGAGGATTTTTCTTACTTTTTAATTTTTTCGCCAAATAACTGCACGCATGACGCGATGCGAACTGGGCTACAACTAGTGACATCTAGCCAATGGTTCTATGAATTATTTCGATGGACCATCTCTCCCTAATGGCCATCTACCCCGGAATTACCCTACAGTGAAAAACAGAAAATTGCGGCTCTATGAGCTTCCAAGAACTCCATATTTTCCGCCATCAGGCTCTTTGTCAAAAAAGTTTGCCTAGACGCCCAACTTTTCTCAATGTTGATTCAGATATCTTGATTTCAGTCATGAGATCCTTCAGACTGCAATGCCTGCTATGAAATCATTTTGAAGAATCATGTTCTGTCTTGTGAAGCAACAAGTTTTCTCTGTTAAGAACATTCTCTTATGGCCCATTGTGCATTTCTAATCACACATATTTTATTCACAGATATTTATTTTGACTTTCTATGATGTAGCAGCAGGTTGGCAGTATAGTAAAGCCAATATCTAGTTTCTTTTTGACAATGCTACGTTAAGCTAGCCTCCCTTCCCTTCAAAGACTAATCAATAGGTCCTCATGTATGTTGGAGTAGCAAGCATAATGCTGAAGACAAAGTTATGACATTGTGTTTGAGGTTGTTCCAATGCATTAGGATTCGATGAACATTGGTTATTGCTGTTTCAAATGCAGGTTTTTCTTCAGACATGTAGCAGCTGATATTTTCTAGGCATCTTGAAATATATCTAGAACAAAAGAAAGTATTTTGTAGTAATATACCTATTCATATTCATATCTGTACAGTTACAAAGAGCGGATATAAAAGTAGAAGGGTTTCTGTACCAGCAATTGCATTATTAGTGCAAAATATGAGAAGAACAATACTTCACTGGAAATTAAATTAGTTGGATATGTACAGTCAACAGCAAAATTACATGGATCCATTCATAATGTCCACACAACATTGCAGTTGGGTGTAAGTAATAAAAAAAATATATAAATTAATGGTTGTTTAAAATAATAATTGTTTCTTATTGAGAACAAAGTGGGACCTAACATAGTTACAGTGCAGCCTCCTCAGGTTATGATTTAATATCAGTAGTAAAGTACTGTATAGTCTAATTCATTATATTCCTAGTGTTTGTCCCGGCATTTTTCACGGCTAAATTGAACCTAGGGGTCCTGGGGCCCACTTGGCAATCTAATCCCATGAATTGGCGTAGATACAGTCACCAACAAATATATCGGAGCGGCCAAGGTGGTCACAACTATCTGAAAACCTCTATTTTCAAGGCAATAAAGTGCATGTTCACATGTTTTGAGTACCTTGACTGCCGTGATATATTTGATGGCGACTGTATTAAATGGAGTTTCTTCACAATGTTTTTCTCACCCTAAAGAGCAACTGGTACATAAGTTCCAAAACCTCAGTTGCACAGTGACCATCAAATATATCGGAGCAGCAAAGGTACTCAAAAATATCTGAACATGCACTCTATCGCCTTGACAATAGAGGCGTTGTTCAGATATTTGTGACCACCTTGGTCACTACGATATATGTATCTGATGGCGACTGTACAAGTTGGGGTTTGAACCTGAAACTTTGGATTAAAAGTAGTTTTTTACCACCAGGCTACTAGTGATTTTGTAGTCTAAATTATTATATAAATTATAAACTGAAATAGATGTCATATACTTCAGAAAAGATGCCAGTACAAACCTAGCCTCAGAAACAGTATATGACATCTACTTAAGTTTATTGTCAGTAGTTTCCGGGCAAAATACATTCACATCCAGTTCTCACATAACAAGCACCTAGAAAACAATAGATTACAGCTTATCCTAAATAATTTTGTATATTGTTCACTAAAGGGTCTAACTCTCCTTCAAATGGATGTGATAGTTACATTGACTATCCGCTATTGCATTTATTATTATTTAACGAGTTGCCCGAGTATTGTATACAACTACCTACCCTCATGTTTATTCTTAACGCTCATTGTGTATTATATTTTTAAATTCTCATAATAAGTGAATTGTTAATTCTTAATGAGAATAAATCATCTTTAAACCAAAAAAAAAAATAGAGTGACCATACCACACTAAATCTGCACCAACTTTGCAAGTGACAATTTCGATAGACAGCATAATCATCAAATATATATGAAAGTATAATGTTTATGACAGCATTTCGTGTAAAGTTCATGTGCAGTTAGTATGATCGGAAAAGTCTTAAGTATCCAAAAAATATACTTACTCATCCAAATTCCAGACTGCAGGGTGGTATGGCTTTATCACCAACATTTCATCTGAACTTGCATCTCTTGTTACTTGCAGTGATGGCCTTAGTATGAGTTGTCTGTTTACCATGCAATAATCTTCATGTATCTAAGGAGTTAAACACATAGATTAATTAACTAGATTGACTGTCACCCCTAGGCAAAACCAATGTTGTATTCCACAACAAAGGTTTGCTCCCAGTACTGATTTTGTTTAATGAACGGGGAAATTCGCGGTTACGGCAATGCACAATCGAAACCCAGGAGCTCGTATTACACAGTTAAACATATAAGTAAAAACTTACTCTTAACTTTCAAACCGCTTGCTGTGTCGAATATGGCAGATAGCAGAGAAAACTAAATCCAGCTCGCGTATTAAGTACGGCTCAGCCATGTTATGTTTTGAAATAGTAACATTCAGGCACTCAGACTTCAGTAGAGTAAAATGTTGAGCCATTGTTTATAAAATAGATACTGATCATTAAAATCTTGCAATCTGCTAGGACTAGTAGGACTACAGTACTGGCACTATCAAATTTAGTAAATATTAGTCAAACGGCAGCGGCAGCCTCAAATTAAAGTGAAGTCTTTACTTTACTAAAAACAATCCGCCAAACTATACAATCAATGTTTACAATTTTATATAATAAATTTAATACTTTGGCATAATGGAAATAAATAACCCACCGAAACCACGTGACGTGAAGGATGGTAAAATAAAAGCCCTGTTACACTTTACGTTTTTTAGTGATAAAGCTACCCAAAATAAGGGTTGAATATTTCTTTTACTTAAGTGGTATTTTACCTATGTGTATTTGAAATTAATTGTTATTGTTATCGTTATTATTATTTTCTGTACAATTGTAATTGTTGACGTTTATAGCTGCATTATATTAATCCCTAAATTGAAAAATTTACAATGAAAGAAAGGAAAGTGTCCTAACTTGCATCCTAATCCTAATGAGGACTATCGCGTATGAAATTTCCGCTAGGGGCGCTAGTGTAGACTGAGGTCTATGAAATGTCAAATTCCATAGTAATTAAATGGGATTCGCGGAATTATTTATAATTTAACAATGTTGTGAATATTTTGCCATACCAGGATATTAATTATGGCAAATATGAGTTACGAGTCATTAAATGTTTTAAAAGCGGAACTAAGAAAATCCTCCTATTCTTCTAAATAAAGCGGAACTGCGCAACACTGCGGCCTTGTCGATATTTTTACATTACGGTCTATTGTATTAAATATTATTTAAGCATAAATTTGGTTTTCACAAACGTACTTAATAAAAATTACAGCTGTATTTCAGGACCTCAGTCTATAGTGGAGCCAACTGGCGAGTAAAAAAACGGCGGCCCTCATTAGGATGCTTTAGGATGCTAACTTTTTTCAATAGTCAATTTACTTGCTAAATGCAGTTACACTTGACTAAATTTAGAAACTAAATCATTCAGGAAGCTACCTAGGACAAGTGTACCAGGGCTTTAAACGGGTATTAGACATAGGAATTTGTAGGGCCCAATCTGTTGTGTATGTACCCTGCCTCTACCTAACCCTGCTACACAGCACCCTATGGGCCCTACCTTCTATTACACCTCCCAACCTGACAATTTGGGCCCTACAAATTGCAATGTCTAATACCTACTTTAATGCCGCGTACACACCGGGCCAACGAAGGGCTATCTCTCTCATTCTAACAAATAGCTGCCGTATAAGTGCTTCGCGTTCGTTGGGTCTTCGTTAGCCCGGTGTGTCCCACCTTAAAGGCCTTACACTTTACTTTTTTTAGTATGCTAACTAGCATCCTAATTAGGATCCTAACTTTATCAAATAGAAAATTTACTTGCTAAATGCGGTTAGATTTGACTAAATTTAGAAACCAAATCATTTTAACTAGGACCAGTGTAACACGGCTTTAAAAGGCCTGTTACACTTTACTTTTTTTAGTTTCCGAAATAGCTTCCTAATCAGGATCCTAACTAGTTTTCATAGTAAATTTACTTGCTAAATGAGGTTACACTTGTCTAAATTTAGAAACTAACTCATTTAGGAAGCTAACTAGGACAAGTGTAACACGGCTTGGGATGGTGAAGTGACTTTTTTTCACAATGTACAGCCATAATAATGCCGAACGCGATAGTTGCGTTCGTTTGGATTCGGCCTTGCGACCGGCGCGGTCAGCGGCCACCGCTATCGTAAAAGCCCTGTTACACTTAACTTTTTTTAGTGTCCTAACTAGCATCCTAATTAGGATCGTAACTTTTTTCAATAGTAAATTTACTTGGCCACCCGGGTCACAGCAGCACCGGTCGAATTTTCCCGTGTACATGCAATATTTGTAAATGCTAAGGCACCTTTCAGCCAATCAGGCGCGGATCCAGGATTTTGTTCAGGGGGGGGGGGGGGCACTTTCCTTCACAAAAAATCTCGCGGTCCGCGCACCTATAATCCAATCATTGGGAAATCATCTGCATACATTGCCTTACAAAAGGTGGTTTAGAAAATATTTTAATGGTTATTGGTAGGCTATAGGGTGGTAATTAAAATACTATATTTGAGACCTTGAGGGGTCGGGGAGGCGCGCGGCCGCCATCTTTGTTTAAAGGTGCCAAAAAACCGTTTTTGAACCTTGGCGCTTAAATGGTTATCAGTGGGCCTAAAATGTCTATGGAACGTATAAAGAAGATAAAATTGTCTACAATATTTCCATACACAATACATCTATAAGTCTTATAGATATAAAGATACAGGGGGTGCAAAAGTGTATATTTTCTTATATCATAAGAATTTTATTAATTAGCTTCAAAGTTTTGTGCTTCGAGATAAGGAAATGAAGTCTCTACCACAGTTTTGTCATCTTCTAATGATTCTTTTAAAAGATATTCAAAAGTTGAATTCACCCCTAGAGCGCTTATAGAGGGGGTGAAAGTAGTAAGTCTCACACACAAAATCAATGTTCTATTACTCATCATAAAATACTACTAGGCGTTGTATATAGTGTGTCTACTTAAAATAAAACAAATCAAAATATTTATTAAAATAATTTGATTGTTCTTCAGTAGTAAATTTACTTGCTAAATGCGTTTAGACTTGACTAAATTTAGAAAACTAACTAGGACAAGTGTAACAGGGCTTTAACATGTGCCACACAGGCCACACTTCGCGCCCTAGAGAATTCAACCAACCGGAGTCGCCATTGACAGGCGTTCCCCTCTGCCGAAAACATATGATATCTGTGTCATATACATGTATGGACGTTTATCTCACGTAGGTATTTGTACGTTACGAAGCCATGCATTTGACTTTCCCCTTCCCTTGCAAAAATCGGCAGACTTTTTTTGTATAGAAAATGATAGACTCTGCTACTCCATCCGGGTCAATTTCTGCGCATTCGGCCGAATTTTCGTGTTGCGTCTCTTTCTTATTTTATAGTACAGAGAGAGATATAACACGAATATTAGACCGAATGCGCGAAGTTAGATTAGGCCGTAGGGTTAAATATTTCTGTTTAGATCGTGCCGCTCGATTTGACAGTTGCATTGCAATCGTGAGCACTTCAAATATCGCGGGGACGTAATTTACCCGAAATTGCGCTGTCTGTAGACACCGTAAACATGGAATGGTGAATATGTTGATGGTAACACTGCTAGCTTACTGTCAGTAGGTAGTATAGTAGGTACTGTGTTGCTTCGTTTTAATACTTTGCGTTTTACTTTTAGTTAACATCGTTTGGCTTGGCTAGCTTGTAATTTAAAACGAATAAACATTGTCGGTTGTTAAACATTAAGTTAAACGATGGTATTTATTTAACGGAACCAAATTTACTGCCGCTGCTGGTTCGTTGTTGCCTTAAAATGTTGAGAAGCCGTCGAGAATAATTAAAGTAGTCGAAATCCTTATAATGTCCGTTAGGTTAGCTTCGTCGTCGTGTTAGATTTGTTCTTCTTGTGAATCTTTGTTCCTAGAAAGGTTACTTGATCCTAACCATGTTTCTTCTGCCTGGTTTGCTTACTCATGCTGTTTCGACTTCCTGAGTTATAATATAATACAGATAACCTACAGTTGGTTATTAGTGAATGCAAAAAATCGTAATAGTGAGTGGCTCTATAAAATAATGTGTTTGAAGACCTTCACATGTTAATTTGGTAAAAATTTACTTAGTCCTCTAGATTCATCTATTGGCAGGCATTATCTTGTCATCTTTTGTAATTTGTCACCATGTTTTTAAGTCTTGTCCTGGTTTGATTTTAGGTACACATATTTGTCATCATTATAAACTTATAATGGTTGTTCTCATTTTGTATTGCATACATGCATTTTGGCAACATGAAGGCAGAGTCAAGCTGCATGTTATCAACATTTTGCATGGGAAATGCAAGGCATGCAGTTTTAATACAAGTAGCTGTTGGAAAGCAGTCTGCCTGTCTTGATTATTAATGAATATAAATGGATTAAAGCAGTTATTGATCTTTGTTAAAAATGTTGTTAGTACCTGTTTCTTATTAATCCTTATTTTAATAATTATATGAAATGGCCCTGTACGAAGTGGGTGAACCATCTGGTCTGGTTTGGTGATGTAAGTGAGATCATTTTAGTATGACTATCTGGTCAGGTCTATTGTTTTGTTCTGCAGACTTTTTATTTAAAGTTTGTTATTCCTAAAGTGTATGTCGGTCTGTCAGTCGATGCGTGGCAAGCACAGAGGTTGGAACTTGAGGAACCTCGACAGTGGGTATAAAGTTGGGGGATTAATGTGTCACATGGCTGTTGGGAAAAAATATGTTAGACCACTGTTTCTGGCATGAGTCTGTTGCTGTCTATGAATGCCTTATTAATTATATCAGCATTCTTTACCTTACCATTTGTTGATCCATTGCCCTGTCTAATATCTTAAGATGTGTCTAAAACTAGTTAATTCACACAATTTTCTTCACAAGTAGGGTTTGCAAGTCGGATATTTCGAATAGTAATTTGTATGGCATTATCCGGATAATATTCGTATTATTCGGATAATATCCGGATAATTGCAAACCCTATTCACAAGTGTTTTTGTGGAATTTTTATTAAAGGACCCCGCAGCAAACATATGGAAAAAGTGGTTTCAGTCAAATCACATGAAGTTTTAGTATTATGTAGCTTCAGGTCTCCTTATTTTTTTTATAAGGGCACAACTCGCTCAGAAGAACACTGTCACAAATAATCAAGTTTATATTATTATTTTTCTATGACGTGTTTTTTAAAATCGATACTCTGAAATGACCCTCACTGACACTTACTGGCGTTAAATATGATCTTAATAACGTTTCTGTCACGTTGAAATCGTATTTTATTATTTATTTATTTATAAGCAGGCAGGCAGTTGCACAACTGATTTTGGCTGTATCCAGTTAACACAACAAATGTTCAATGGCGAGTAATGTATAAGTGCTTGTCTAATCTGTTCTTGAATTGGTCAACACTTTCAGCTGATACCACATCCTCTGGTAGTTTATTCCAGGTCCATACCACTCCGTTGCTCGGGAAGTTTCTGTATGGGTTACTGTGGGACCTTTGGCTGTCTAATTTCAAGTGATGTCCTCTCAGACGGGTGTTGTTATTGCGCTTGAACATCTTGTGAAATTCTTTGAGGTCATAGTGCCCGGATAATATTTTAAATGTTTCTATAAGGTCTCCACGTTCCCTACGTTGCTTCAGGCTAGTGAGCTTCAGTTCTTGCAGTCTCTCTTCGTAAGATTTATTTTTAAAGTAATTTGGTAGTTTTGTGAAGCTCCGTTGGACCTTTTCCAGTGCCTCAATGTCCTTGGCAAAATAGGGGCTCCAGACTTGA